>OX101808.2:67612891-68812891 GCA_944452925.2 Chrysolina oricalcia | reverse complement strand
AAGTTGTAATATTTTTCACTATTTCTTATTTAAAAAATTCCACAGAGCGATTTTGCTGGCGTGAAAACCGGGGTTTTCATTTACGAACTACCTTATAAAAAGTAGTATAGGCCGTTTGCGTCTTTTATTTTGAGTAAAAAGAGCCTCTTATTTTTATCTACAGCGTGGCCTATATTGCAATAACTCCAGGCAGTATTTAAGGTCATTTAATTTTGATACTGACTGGCACTATTATGTGATTGAAAACAGAGCTATACTGCTAAATAGAGAATTGAAAACCCTTTTAAACGCGGTATCACACGCCACACGTTTTCATTTAAATTTTTTATAGGAGTAGCTATTACCCCTAGCGGGTTGAAGGGCACGTGAATAATTTTATTGAGAAAGTGTAGTTTCATATAAAAATTGACAATGTTTCAGGATTTTTCGTTTGCATTCATAATTACGTAAAAAACTAATTTAACCTTTACTTTAGGACCTCACTGTATGTACATTAGATACTTCATTTGCGGAAATAAATCAGCAGTTAGATTTTACGTATTAAATAAATTAACAGAAGTTGTGTTTTCGTTACAATATATTGAAATTACATTATTTTATTTTTTTTTGCAATGATTGCCTCTTGTCATTTCAATTTTTTTTTGGTAAACAAAACGAAACTAGCTATTTATGATACAAGTTCGTAAAGTAGTACTTTTTTGTATGAGCGTGAAGTTTGTTGGATGAGGCGCAGCCGAGTTCAACAAAAACACAAAAAGCCCTGTACAAAAGTGTTTCATACAAAGTTTTTTCTTCGACAGTTATTATATTGCCAAATTGTAGCAATTATATCATTAATTCGAATGTTTAATGAAATGAATTATCATCGTATTATCAAATAAAGACTTCCGAGTTATATTTGACGCAAAATACTGTATTTTTCAAAAATGCATAAATGTATGAACAGTGTGTAAAAAATTACTTTACGCACAGTTGATGATTTTACGCACAGATGATTTTTTTACGCACTTGTGCAAAAAATTATTACTTTACGCACTGTCAGCAGTGCGTAAAAGATTAGTTTACGCACTGTCGTAGAAAAATATTTTTTTATCATATCGGATTTTAACGTGAAAAGAGCACTAAAAATTAAACATGTACAATTCGTAATTTGAAAGCTTTCTAGAGGTTTGTCTACAGTGGGACATTTGAAACCTTTAGCTAGTTTGAATGTCCTTCCGAAAATCTCATATTTTCTATTTTTTAGTTTGCACTATCGGGAGTTATACCACGAGTGCTCTCAATACTATTGATAGTAATTCTGTCAGAAATCAACGACATTAAATTGCTCGGTAATACCATGAGTCCTTTAGGATGAGTGGTGTTACCTCAAAAAATTCACAAACCAACAAAGTCAAGAAAGCTTCATTGTCGTGAATTCTTCAATACTTAGTTATATCTAATGAATAACATGAAGTCCTCCAGACTGATATTTATTTGTTGTTTGGTTTCGTGGTTGCCAACGACGACATGGTCTTACAGACTCGAAAGGAAACTATGTACTATCAAGACACGCTGTTTTGATTGGTCCTTATGTGCAGTTAGGTGAAATTCCCAACAAAACAAATTAATTTTTTTCCATTAAAACTTCTTAAATTCAAACTTATTTAATATTTTCACTAATTCATATTGTAATATTTATAATAGATCTGTCCCTGATTTTGATAGTTATTTGTATGCTAAGGCCGCGAAATACCTTTTTAACGTACCGAAAGAACAGTTATCGCCGAGGCCGCTTGCGGACGAGGCAAGATAATCTTGAGGTCGTTAAAAAGTTTCGCGGCCATGGCATACACACTATTTTTCGTGCAATCGTTAAAATTATTAAAATAGATAGTTGTAAATAAATATATTATTGCTCTAAAATCAACAGCAGTTCAATTTATTTAACAATATCACCGTGTGCTATGGAAATGATATGTTTCAATATATAGAAAATATTTTGACAGTTCTTGTCAAAACGCAAAATGTCTGATACTGATAGCGATATTTCAGTACCTTCCACTCCTCCTGAACTCAAAAGCGTTGTAAATTCGGCGCTTTTCGTTTTAATACCCGAAAAATCTAAACGGCAGTACGAAAAATGTTACGGCGAGTTTAAAGATTGGTGTGACAAACAGAATGTTAAGACGATGTCTGAAAACATTTTTGAAAGTGACGTTTGGTTTCGCGGCCGTTGCTATGGGTAACGGCCGCCAAATTAAATTTCGCGGACTGTGCTGAGAACGCGAAATACTGACTTCGCGTGCGATTGCACGAAAAAAATTGAACAGTATAAATTTCTTGAATTTTTTCTACAGCATATCTGAATATCTTATTCTAACAAGTTGTTTCGAGGATTTAGAATGTTACAGCATTTTTGTAAATTAACAAATAAATACCGTTCTTGACCAAGTGACAAAAAGAAAGTCAAAAACACTCGACAATGACCGCGTCATATCCATCATACACGTTCGGCGATGCCGTCCACCCATACTTTTTTTTCAATAACAGTAGCTTGTAACATACGCCAAACAGTAATTCACGATTCGAGACCCGAGAGGTTTTTTAATACACCTTCACCCTAGCGCCCACCACCCTTTGGTCCACGATTTTTATTCGGCGACCTCATATCCGGGTAGTGGAAGGTATAATTGAGGTGGTTCTTATGCTGCTAAGTATGAACAAATGAGACAGAAAAAATACATTTTGGCCTCCCGGTCTAGAAGAAATTTATAAATAATCTCAATAGAAACATACAGTTACCAAAGTGGTATAAAAACATAGAAAGTTTAATTTCTCATTTTTCGTGATATCAGTTTTTTATTTTTCACTTTTCATGATGTTGACAAAAAGGATTAAATTAAGATTATAATAATGGCCCACAATCAATACTCGAAACCGCCGTAGCTTTAATTTCAAGTCCTTTCAAGGAATTTATTTTATTTTATTTAGGAATAATAATCTGTAAGTTAATAATGAAACTTTGTCTATAAGTTTTACAGGGTGCCCACCAAATTTAAAAAATGAAATTCCCTGACATTTCCAGGTATTCCATGTCTGACTTTCAAGTTTTCCATGACCAATAATGGATGTGTTAAAAAAAAACCTTCACTGTCGAAACAGACACTTGGCCAAATTATGTTGATAATTATGGTCAAGCTAATTATTTTCAGTGAATCAGATATAGATCCATTGAGTAAAGCGATCATAATTTCTTATTATTAAAAAAAATAATAATAAAAATAATTTTTTCTGTTAAAGGAAATTTTTATTTTCAATGGGAATGTTTAGGAATGGAATTGTAGGTTAATTATCGATGATGAAGTCTTGGGGCTTTCAAATTTATTCAAGTAAGTAAAACATTCCACATGTCATGAGGTAAGTATAACCACCAACAAAAATTAAAAGAATACACCTAAAACCAAATTGAGCTGTAACTTGTCAATTGTTTTCTGAATGTCCTAATTTTCTTAAGTCAGAGTACTATTTATTCTTTGTTCCTTCATTTTCAACATTTCTATTTCATTGTCAATTTTTCGTTTTTCACTTTTTCGATCATTTTTAACGACTTCAGTTGTTTTGTTTTCTTCAGGTGTTTCTTTATACTTTTCATTTGATTTACGGCAAAACCTCAACATTTTATCATTAATAATAATATTTTCGGTCCCATCTACATACATAATGTTGTCATAAACAACTCTTTGTGCTATATGCGATCTCTCTTTCAAATTTTCAACAAGCAATTGCTTATCAACTGAGATACCGCTTCCTACAGAAGTGTTGTCATGAGATAATATCATCAAGATTAATTTAATCAACTTCCATAATTAAAAAACTCACCTTTATCTTTCAGTAATGAGTTATAATAAGAATCAAGATGTTCGTTTATACTTAGAAAAAAATTTTGAGTTTAAGTTTATGAATTTTTTGAATTGTTGTTTGAGTACCTCTGCTTCTTCAGCAGAATTTTTTTTTTCAGGACAATATTCATTCTTTTTAGTGACAGTTTGGGATCTACTACGCTACTACTTACAATCAAGACATATTCCCTCAACAATCTCATAATTTAAACATGAACGTTACAAAATTTTGCAACTAAAAACTTCTGACATTCTTTCAAAAAAACGAATTTATCTTCTTCTTTACATTTAGACTTCAACAAAATCCTTTTTGTTGAAAATCTTATATCCATATCTTTCACAGGCAAGAAGTTGATAATATTCTTGCCAGTGTCTTTGAAATCAATTTTAGCTATATCCTTTAAATTTTTTGTAATTTTTCTTCAATCATGAATTTTTCCGCTATCGTGTTTTCAAACCACAGAAGTGGTGAAATTGAGTTGACATTGATGCCAAGATTTATATTTTTCCGTAGATGACCAAAAATAGAATTCCCCGACTTTTCCCTGATTTTGGGCGTTTTTTACCGTTTTTCCCTGACTTCCAGGACCCGTAAATCAATTCCCTGACATTTCCAGGTTTTCCAGGTTGGTGGGCACCCTGTTTTATAACCTCTGGCAATAAAGTATATTTTGAATTTGACTTTGTATGCGCACATAATATTTTTTTTTTTGCTAGTATCAAGGAAAACATAAAGGAGTTTATTCGTAAACATCCTTCAATAAAGCATTTCTTGTATTAGTATGTCGTTCTGGTATGTTTTACAGGAACTAACAGGCAAGTAGATTTGTTTCATGAATATATTCACAAAAACATAATATTTACAATTGAATGAGAAAATTCAAACTCAATAAATTTTTTGGACTCGACAATAATTAAAATAAACAAAAAGCATGATTTTTCAATTTACCACAACACTTCCCATCTGGATTTCGGATAATACTATTCATTGTCTTTCTACCCATCCTTTTCAACCAAAAGTTGCAGCTTATAATAGCATGATTCATACAGTAAATGTCTTTCATCTTAATAAAACAAATTGAAGTGAAAAACGGGTACAATGCAGAATTAATAAATGAAATATTTTCCAAAAAACTCCACGCCAAAACTATTCACGTTTCTCCTATCACAAAAACAGATAATCAAAATTAAAGATTTTTGAAATACTCTGAACTAACGACAAAAAAGATGTCTTCATTTTTAAATAGACAAGATATAAGAATCTCAGATAGAACAAATATGTGGGAAAAAAGACAACTTCCAAATACAAGAAATCAGGGGTACATCTAATACATTGTGGAACTTGTCCTAGGGTACATATTGGCCAGACTGGTAGAAAATTCAGAAATTGCACTCATGAACATCTTATGAGTTATGTGAACAAAAAAACTAAATCAACATACCTATTCAAATCATCTTTAAGAAAACCTCACTTTTGATGAATAATTCGAAATTTTACATATAGGACATCAAGAATTGAAGCTTGGCACTTTTAGAATCATTTAAAAATACAAACATTCTGCTTAACAAACAACTTGATTTGACTTGATGTTTTTTAGAAGTGAGGGCTTATTATAAAGTAAGAAAACTAAAATATTCATCACAAAATAAGGGAGAATTATCAGAGCATCAACATTTCCTCATATTAGTCACACTAAAAACTTTTGATATCTAAATTGCTCAACAGTATACTTTATATTGAAGGTTAAATTCAAGGATTTGAATCTGGAATTCCATACAAAAACAAAACTGAAAAGAATATTTCTTTGACCAGCACCATTTACAATGTAAATTCTCCAGAAAATCATCAAATGACTATTATACTACTGCTTGCCACCACTTCAACCAAAAATTGTGTTCCAACCAGTTTGACAAACAAATAAAAGAAGTTCTTAATTTTTTTAGATTCAACAAAACAATGAAATTATAGTATCCTTCAATTTACTTACTTGAGCGTGAACTTCAGTCATCATTTTCGCTCTCTGAGAATAATCATCATAGCGTTCTAGAAGTAATTTACCAGCTTCTTCATTGAGAGCAGACTCAGCATTTGGGAATATCAGAAGACACTTCACGGTCTAAAGCAATTGAAAAATCAGAAAGTGGCATGAATAATTTGATTGATATACTCACTAGCAATATATGTTTGATTCCGAGATCAGATTTCCAATCTTTCTTTAGAGTATTCACACAGATTTCCCCATTTGGTGCTACATTTGGGTGAAAAATTTTGGTTATGAAGTAGGCTTTTGGTGGCTCGGTAGGAAAACCTTTCCCAAGGGTGAGTTTGACCCTGAATAAACCTCCCACATAAGGTGTACCTTCATCATGAAAACAAATTAATCATTAATATAATCACTAAATTTTGGTCTTTCTCAATATTCACCTGCTGGTCCATCAATGAAAGCTTGTATATCGGTAACGTCCTCTTCATTTATTTGCACTTTGATTCCTTCAGGTGGATTATTGACTAGATCTTTCATTTCTTTTACAACCCCCCTAATTATTTGTGGTGATAAATTCTCTACATTGTTTGACATCTAAAGCAAACATTTCAATAAATTATACAGTCTATAGTCAGCACAGCTAATTTAACCAACTTACCGTTCCACCAGAAGCCATTATATAAAATATCACAATATTACTAACAAAAATGTGAATTAGCAAACTCAAGAACACATTAAAATATCGTCATAACAACGTTAACTTGTAGTTTGGAAAATGTCAGACATATTTTGAATTTTCGAACCAATCAGAATCGTTTCCTTTTAAAGATTGAAGATTTCAGGTTCATGATCATTGATCATGATATTATCATTTATCATTCTTATCACGATCCACAGAACACTGTCACGATCCCAGTTCTGTGGAGTAAACTAATGGTGGATTTATGCAGCAATCATAAGTCTTAAGTCATAAGGAAGAATATTCGTCAATGATTGGTTGGAATAAACGGACCAACCAATCATTGACGATTATTCTTCCTTATGACTTAAGACTTATGACTTATGATTGCTGCATAAATCCACCATAACAGGAGGGTTTAATAAGCTCTAGTCAATCGAATCTTCAACGCGTCATAGTGACGTACTTGGACATGAGTTCAGAGTCGAACTCAAACCAACTAAGTTAGTTGGTGTACTCTTTGCTCAAACCAAAGAACAAAACTGTCACCTGAAACTTTTATATACAGAGTGCAGAGTACGCTAGTCCGTCACTTTCTATTTCTATAGAGAATGGCGGCCATGACATATCCAACTACGTCACATTTCGTCCCAAATGTCTTTCATCTCTTTATATTAGTGTCTCTATTGTTTTATGGGGATTAGACCACTGAAATGAAATTATGGCTGACCAATATGATTCGACCAGCGCGGTCATTTGGTTGACTTGACGACCGCATTAGAACTGTATGTATGTGACCAATATTTTCAATCATCTGGTCGGTCCGACTCATGGTCATACTTCATACTGAACGCGCGTGCCTGGTCCGACCGGTGACTTGACACGGTATATTATTATAATTTCATTTCAGTGGATTAGACACAGAACTCATAATAATATATGATGGTGGATTTATGCAGCAATCATAAGTCATAAGTCTTTAGTCATAAGGAAGAATATTCGTCAATGATTGGTTGGTCCGTATATTCCAACCAATCATTGACGAATATTCTTCCTTATGACTAAAGACTTGTGACTTATGATTGCTGCATAAATCCACCATGAGTTCTGTGGGATTAGATTCGATTCTTTTAGATAAGGCGTTCTCGATTGACTCTGGTATCACCGAAAAGTTAACCGCAGTTGACCAACCGTTCTCGATTCATTATCAATGACGTCACGAATATAACCCGGTCCTGATTCAGTTGAACCAGCTGCAGGAGTATTTCAAGAAGACTTGTTTTTAGTCTTCTTGGGAGTATTTCTAATGAGCGGTATACTCTTTCTCTCTCTGATTTGTTGTTTCTTTTTGAGCCTAATATGAATGTGGCGCTAAAAATTGAAGCTAATGAACTTTTTTGGGATTTGTTGTGGAAGAGAAATCAGCTATAAATTTATTTAATCAATGGAAAATTGAAATCTTTTGAGGGAAAAGAAGATGAATGCTTACTTTTATTAACAGGTGTATGTAACACATATGCCATTATTTCTTATTTAGACTGTATGGAAAGTCTGTTATTATGTGAAAAATATGTTATTACTTTACAACAATAACAAATTAAATAATAAGAAGATAATTATAGTTGGCGCTCTGGGCCAGCTTAAATAAATTCGGTGGAGCATTCGTTTTCACAGCTGTAGGAAAACCCGGAAAAACCTGCAACACACATGATCTGAAGAGTTGGTCATCCCAAAAGGTTCAGTTCGAAAGAAGATAGACTGTTTACGCAACTATCATCAAATTTATATACCAGTCCGTTCTGTCTCTGGCTAAGGTGCAGTAGTGACCAGAATCAACCACAGTGAAATATTGACTGAGTAAAGGTCGTGACGGTAGTCGGCTAGATTGGGGTGTTCTTCCAGCTTGATACGTTGAAATAGTTTAATAATACATCTTTGAGATGCTGAGTCATAGTTGAAGGGCACCAGAGTTTCACATTTTAAGGTGCTTGAATACTCGTTACTTCATGGCTGTTTTGGCGCAGATTCGACAGTATAGTTGATTATCACCTGTTAGGTGTTCTCAGATGATGAATAAGTAGGTTCTGCTTCTGCACGAACTGGATTTCCGAAAGAAGTGGAAACGCGAGCTTTAATTCCAAAAAGTCACTGAAATTATTTGATATATTTGCAATTGGAACTGAAATAAGCTCATTTTCATGGTAGGTTTTATATTTAGATGACGACTCTGCACTTGATTATTTCACAAGATCTGTATAAGTATTTAGGATCTCTTGAGCGATATATGAAGGAAACTTGAACTACTCCAACACTTTTTCTTCTTTATTGGCTGAATTTTGTTATGTCTTTATGCTATGCGCTATGCAAGTGTGTCTGTGATGGCCTTAATCTCTTTGGATCTCACCTACTTCCAAAGAGAGTAAGGCTGTGTCAAGTCACCGGTCGGACAAGGCACGCGCGTTCAGTATGAAGTATGACGATGAGTCGGACCGATCAGATGATTGAAAATATTGGTCACATACAAACAGTTCCAATTAGGTCGTCAAGTCAACCAAATGACCGCGCTGGTCTAATCATATTGGTCAGACCGGAGACTTGACTCAGCCTAAACTAACAAGAGGGTTTGATAAGTTCTAGCCAATCAGAATCTTGTAGCATCGACACGTCATAGTGACGTACTTGGACATGAATGAGTACAGAGTCGAACTTGAACCAAGAAACAAAACTGTCACATGTAACTCTCACATACAAAGATTGCGGAGTGCACTAGTCCGTTACTGTCTATAGAGAACGTATGTACTTACTCTGGATTAATTAACTTTTCATCAAATGAGTGAGATGACATTATAGTTGATTTCATGAGAGAGACAGAGACATGACGTCGATTAGAAGTCTATTGTACTCGGTGCATAGGGGCGTTAATCTTTTTGGCCTACACTGACCTATCTGACACTCCTGAACATGAAGATTAAACTTTTTTTAAATCTGAACGAGCATTGCCAGAAATTCTAGTAGTAGTTGACAGTGTCGACACATTTATGTGTCATAACAAAGAGAATGAACGTAATCTGACTACTATAGGAGAGTTTATTCCCCGGACTGCCCAGAAGACAATGTTGATAATAATAGAAAGAGATGAAAGGACATTTGTGACGTTGATGGACATGTCTTGGCCACCATTCTCTCTTGACATTGACGGACACTCGATCCGTCGTGAGTTTGACATATGTCAGATTTTATCAATTGTGAAAACTAATACAATAGACAAGGAAAGTGTGTCGTCACAAATGTCATTCTTGTCAAAAACTGATTTTAAACAAAGACTTTTAGGTGCTACTCTCTGTTGATGATTTGTTGCTTTGCTAATTAGTTTGTGTTTGGTTGTTTGGATTTTGTTTTCTCAGGCAAAAGAAGTTGAAAAACAACGGAAACAATTTCGGACAAGCTGATTTAAATTCGACGGAAGTTTGTTTGGAATCAGTTTGTGACATCATCACTTTCCTCGTCTATTCAAAATATATTGCAACTTGAGTCGATATCAATAGTCTATAGCTGCTTTCCATTTAACGTAAGGAGCTCCTCAGAGCTACCCAGAGCGTATGACCATGCGTTCCATTAAGTGGAGCTTCAAGCACCGATTGATATTCCCCTTGCCCCTCGAGCACCACCTGTTTTATTGGTGCATGCAGCACAAGTAGACAAAAGTCAAAACGCGAATACATAGTTTTTTGGCGAAAAAGTTAGTGATAAAGTAATTTCCGATTTCCGGGGCTTGGAGCTCTGGGGCTTCACACTCCTAAATGGAAAACGCCTTATATGTTAGATATAATTCCATTCTATCTCTATTCAAAGAAATTTCATAATTTCGATTTTGTTTCGAATTGAGAACATACTTCGTTCTAGCCTTCGTATCGTGACAGCTATCGTATCGAGTGTTCATAATCCCACCCCTGGTACTCATCACTGAAATGAAATTAGGCTGAGTCAAGTCTCCGGTCTGACCAATATGATTCGACCAGCGCGGTCATTTGGTTGACTTGACGACCTCATTAGAACTGTATGTATCTGACCAATATTCTCAATCATCTGGTCGGTCCGACTCATCGTCATACTTCATACTGAACGCGCGTGCCTTGTCCGACCGGTGACTTGACACAGCCTTAATCATATTATAATTTCATTTCAGTGGTACTCATGTCCAAGGTCACTATGACGCGAGATGCTACACGATTCTGATTGGCTAGAGCGTATTAGACTCTCCTTCGACGTTTAGTCTCATTGGTTTCATAACGGATTTCTATGAATTTAAGTTGGATTATAATTTATTATATTAACCTCTCTTATTAATAAATCAAACAAATTTGCTTCAGTGTCCAAAAACATTTCTTTTTTATAGTCATATTGAAAAACGTACTAGCGTGAAATTCCCTAGAATATTTTATTTTTGACAATATCATCATCAGTACTTTGATTCGCATATCCGGGAACATCTAGGAATCCTTCTAATTAAAAATTGTTTCTATTCCAACCCTGAACCATTGTTTATATAGAACATAGTTAGTCAACCTTATGGGATTATAATTGGATCAAAATGGATGCGACATGTAGATGGCGATAGTGAGCTCGCATGCAAGTCATGTCGTAACTTCAGTGATCTGGCCTCCAAGTCATGTCGTAACTTGATTGAAACAATGGGACAGCATTAAAATCAGGGTTTTTTGAAGGAACCTGCATTAAAATGACGTCAAATATTCATGTTTGTAACTAATCACGCTAGATGACACTCGCGTCTTCTATATAAACAATGCCTGAACCATATCAAAAAAGGCCTGGAAAATGTCAGAGGTTTCCACCAGAAAATCATTTGTGGCAACACTGAACAGGGGTACTGGAATCGTCCATTGGCATGGCATGATGGGCGATGGCATGGCAACAATGGCAACTATGTGAAAATTTTACAAAACAAAGGGATGTTGTCACTTTGTTCAAAATTGACAAGTTAAAAAAAAAGATAACAGGTGACACCTAAACTAAAAAATAGAGCTAGAATATTCGACAACACACGCGCTAGATCCACTCAGCTTTCACTTACGTCAAAATAAGATCATTTCAGAATAGAAAAAAAATTCCAGAGTAAATTATGTCAGAAACAGTGAGTAGTTTTGAAATTTTTACTCCATATATTCCTAACCTTTAGAATTTTAAGGAAGCTGAAATATCCCATCCAAGACCCTTTGAAAATAGTTTCATAGGGGATTCCGCCTATGGAGGCTTTATTAGATATGAAGAATCCCTAATGATCCCGCCAATTCCTAATGAATATAAAATTTCCTATGCCCCCACTATGGTATCAGTTAATCACTTAACACATTCGTTTTTCTAATGAGCTATGACTTGTAGGAATCACAAATTCGCAAACTGAGATTATCAATGGAAGCATACAGAGAATTAATGATTCTGGCCAATAGCATCTTATTGTGGGAAAAGCAGTGGCATCCATCAGCATTAACAGGAGGTAATCAAAATAAACATTACATAAAGGACATTTTTTTTGGGATTCTTTTTTGTGATAGGGTTTCACTCTTTTCGATTATTTGTACCCTCCAATATATCAGTTAAATGAAATCTATACAAGACATGAATGGCAACTACCAGGTACTTGTATTTCATTGTGTTTTCGAGTTGCATGTACAAATACTTACCTATCTCCCTTAAAGCCAAGGGTTGAAAGTAAGAGAAACTTTGGTTCTCAAAATACTGGAGAGATATTCATGAGAGGAGTCAACTCATATTTTCAGAAAAGTGGGTTCTTGCCAATACATTTATTTCATTAAATCCTTGTTTCTTTTTCGAAAGAATAAATTTATATTACTTCAAGTTTTGTTGTGAATGTGTGCAAAACTGCTCTTTCATTTTTCACATTTTTCAAACTGAAGCAAAAAATTCAAGAATATCACTTAGAAATAATGAGTATGATTATTGAAATTAATTGATAAAAAGTAATGTCCTTGTTCAATACTTGAAGTGTTTAATTAAACTCGATAAACATTTTTGGAAATTGTTTCTGCATACCTTATTTGCAATGGAATGAAATCAATTCGTTTTAATTATTGTATAATGCGACTTAAAAATTGGAAATTTAGCAATACCAAATTCAATGATAGGGAGAGAGAGAAAGAGAGACAAAAAGGAAAATTGAATTTGTTCCTTATGTTCTATTGGAATTTGTCTCTTATGTAATTGAAACTACGTTGTTCCATACTTTTTCACATATAAGCATGACCAATTTCTAGATTCATCTAGTTCCTAAAAGACGATTGAGTATTTTGAATTTATTTTCCATTTTCATGTAAATTGATATTTTGTGAGAAAAAGATATATATCACAAAATTTGCTTTCCTTGGGAAAGCCGTTTCCTGAGATTAAATAATTTTTTTGAGGAATTATTCTAAACCATTCCATATCTGGATTAGCTTGTGATAGCACAAATTTGAAATTATTCGTTGAATAAGTGATAGAAGATTTGTGAATTGTAGTTACTATATTCTACAAGGTGAACTATAAAATGGTGTGCTAGTCTATCTTGTAGAAACACATTGAAAAATGTTTACGAAATCCGTGATGATTTATATAATTTTTTTGTTTGCCATGTTTGCCAATGATCTCCCGATGTTCAATGTCTATGACTGATAATGGTTCCAAGCACATTAGTCACCTCATAACTTTGCATGCGGTCATTTTCAGTTTATTACGGAGTTTACTGAGACATTATTTGGACGTATTTTCGTTGATCGATCGTTCAAAAGGCGTTGATACGTATGGCTCGAACGTAATTTGTGCTCAAAAGAACACTGTGTCCGCGTACACGAAAAGCTCATTCGATACCAACATTATTTAATTCGACTTTTATATTTTGCTGTGTTATGCTCTACAAAAATCCAAGGGTCGTAGGGGGCAGTGGTTGTTTTGTGTGTGGGATACTTGCCGGCGAAATACCCATCTAATAGGTTTATGAATTAGATTTAAACAAGTATTTGAATTTAGAGTTATGAATTTGTTTTTCCAAGTAGGTTAAAGATTTTGACGAATAACATTTTTGTATATTCAACCTATAGGCTTGAAATTAAACATATTAGAATCATTATAAATTAAACAGCACCAGGGTAAGAATAACAATTTAGTTTTGAATGTTTTATTTAACAATATTTTATACCTGCAGTTGTAATTGTCTAGTATTTGAGGATAATATTTTATATATAAAATTTCTCCTAAGAGGAATGCGATTATCGAAAACATCTTGTCGCCATGACACCATAAAAATGGGAGATATCTATATCATGTATGATCTCACATAATGAATAAACAATTCTATAATCTCATCATTAGAGGAATACGAATCTATTATCCAAATAAATATTTTATTAGTTTTGGGTGACCTGCTTTCAGTTCTACGAACTGTTGTCTACAATGGCGACAAAATGGAAAAGGCTGTAGTCAGATAGAGAATCGTACCCCCTGCAAAAAGGCTTGCTATGACACTAAGTTGATATGCATATTCTTGTATACTATTCACTCTATTCAATTTAGTTTTGATATTTCATCAAAGTTACATTACGTTGCAGACTGAATATGAACATATATCTACTATAACTGCATTGTCTTTCGTATTTGTTGTTCAAGTTACTCAGCTTCTAGAGATACAATAACATCAGTGTCTTTTGCATACCGAATATCACAAATTATATTTGATTGAAAAATATATAAAGTTATTAGGGAGCAATATCTTTTACAGCCAATTTGTATAATATAATAAATGTAAAAAAACTACTGAAAGTGAACTAGTGGATTAAAATGTAAAAAGTAATATGAATATGGATAATTTATTTGATTTTCATTCAATATTATTATTTACGATTTAGTTCAATAGTTTATAAATAAAACGTTGATTAAAAAAACCTTTATTGTTTATTATTCCTTTTTGACTGATTTTTGTCATGTAATTATTGCAATAAATTCATGATTAATAATGATGCTGTTGTATCATGAACATTGTTAATATTTTTGTTATTTTCAGGATGCACCGTATTGTTCATGTTGTTATGGCTATCTGATCCAAATCTTTTAACAGTTCTATCTCTTCTGGGATTGCTAATAACACTTGCTGATTACTTGTTACCGACGATAATTTCATCGATTTTCAAAGAAGACAATTGGAATACTGGAAAACAGAAGCAATATGAAGACATATGTACTAATATCATTCTGTACAAGACTAAATTTGAGTTATTGCTTGCTTCCTACTACAGAATGAGAGTTACCAACCCAAAAATGGTAAGTCAATTTGTTGGTTGTTATAGCAGTGAAAATTATAAGTTAACATTCTTGAATTTTCTGTTCTATTTTCAATCCTAACAAATGTAGAATAATTCTTAATTTTTTTCGTTTAAGTAATATGGTATTTAATTATTTTTCAGTATTTGACCCTAACGATTTGTGGATTAGCGTTTCTTGCATGGATTGGAGGAACCATTAGTAACTTGTTTTTGACATATGTTGTGGTTCTACTAGTTTTGTTGTTACCTGGAATGACTTACAATGGATTCTTGAACAAGGGATCAGAAACTTTATCCAAAATATTCACAGATTTGGTCGAAAATGCCAAATCTAAGGTTGGCCAGAAAAAGGTTGAATGAAGATGTTGTAGTTAGCGCTTGAATAATTTCATTTTGACCTCACTTGTGCATGTCTGCTCAAACCTCTTTGGTATATTTAGGTAGTTTCTTGTTATCAAAGAAATTGTCAGTGTGATTATTTATAGACTGATGTTACTTATCTTACTTATTCCTAAAATGTAATTAGTTTTATATGCGAAAATAAATTATCTTTTTATATTTCATGATTAGTTATTTCTCATTATCCCTAAACGATATCCTGATACCATCTGCAAAATACCTAGGTTTAAATATGGACCAAATTCAACAACCACTCCAAGATCATGTAAAAGATATGCATGACAAAGGGCAAACATTCCGAAAACTGACCTACAAAAATAGTATTCAATATAAAGACAGCAACAAGAAAAAAAAACGAAATACCAACCAATACTAAAGTTTGCTTAAGTAATATTCTTAAGTTGTCGAAGACCAGCCATGCACAATCTTAAAGGATCAGAAACATTAACTTTCAGCGATGCATCACAAAAATTTGTCACTCACTCTTAGGAAATATGATTACCGATATATGGAAGATAATGCCAAGTTCCCAATTACTTTCTCCATTACTATCAAAGACAGAAGGTATGTCGGCGCGTGGCACAGTAGTAAGAGCATCCGACTCTGGGGCCAAAGATCCGGAGTTCGAGCCCCAGCATTTTTAAAATTTAATTTGCCCGAATAAGTTATTAAAATCTCGTGGTTCGACTGGGGGCGATACCTGCACAATTGACTGTTGCGTTCCAATTAACAGTGCTGCTCCTAAGGTAGCCTATGGAGTTAGTAACAAGGCTTGCCCAGAATACAAAGTGGCTAATGACCATGGAAGTCGATGCCACTATAAACACCAAAGAAAGAAAACAAGGCATACTAGGCCATCTTGTTGTAGACCGCTTTGGCATTGACGGTCCTATATTTTGGATTCAAACTATGCTCGTAGTGACTAGTGTGGAAAATGAGCTCAGTCAGGTGATTAGGGTACAACGCATTCTTGATGTTCATGATTTTGGCGCCCAACGAGGGTCGAGAGTAACTTGATAAAAATTGGCGAAATAGTGTGTTCTTTTAGAATTATACCTAATGTTTTTGTTCCAGAAGGACACGCCTGTTGGTTCCATTCTTTATTTACAGGGGAACAGTACTTTTCTGGTATATGTTTGCCATGGTCGTATATGACTTTTCAAAAGTCAAGGAAGAATATGAAGTTATTTAAAATTGTTTTTTCTGTTAACCAGCTGTCGTCCCCTTACGAACGGCAGCCCTCAGAAGTCGAAACTTGTACGAGCAAGGATTATCGAGGTCTTACCTTTTTACGTACGATTCCTATCACTTTCTCGGGCCATCAGTCGCCATGGTTGTAACCATTGCCGACTGGCAGCCAAAGTAATTGAAACAATGTCGCTTTACCAACTGAGCTATCTGGCCCCGTTCATTATTGGTATCCAAAATCCCCATTTAAGTATGATGTAAATGCTGAGAGATGCACAGGGTGTACTAAGGACATCCAGTTGTTTTTTTTTTCACTACTGTTTACTGTGTGCTCCAGACAATTACTTTGTTCTTTTCAAGTATCATAAATAGGACCTCCGCGAAATCAACAACTAATCGAATTTGATCACGTTTGGCAGTAGCGACCCTTCTGCAAGCTTCCATTTTATGGCTTGCTATCTAGGTTTCTCTAAGACATCACATGTAGTTTCATGTCACGAACCATTAATGCTGGTGTTCCACAGAGATATATTTTTGCACCAACAATATTTCTCCTTTATGTTAACGATTTGTTGGGAACAACCTGATCTTGCAGTGTTGCACGACAGTTAAAATACTAAACAGTCCACTATTGGCACTATTAACAACAAAATTGCGGAAACAACACGCAAACTCTATTGTTTGAAAACATAAAATGACTGTTATTTATTGGCCACGGGTTTGACAGGTCACTGGATTGCCTAATAGAAGTGTAATAAGGAAATTTCTAAACTTTGTCTTGGATTTTTTAATTAACAAGCATCTAGTTAAACTTCTTATGAAGGATTGTGGATATGCTCATTATTGTTTTTACTCAAAACCAGTGTTCCTGTCTCCCATTTCATCAATGAGGTTATAGACAATAAATATTCCTGTTTTATGCTTTTTTGAATAATTTATATTATATGCAATTTTGTTTGCATTTAAGTATATTTTTCAATATAATACCTGTTTCTATCACTAGTGACTTCTTTATCAACTGATTGTTGATAAATGGCGCTTTTATTATAGTTGCTTAATATCAAATCTAAATTATATACATATACATACTAAATAATATCTAAAATATATACAATAGACAGTGAGGTATGCAATTGACAATTCAATCACAATATTCAAGAGATTCGTGATTAGCAGGACTGAGGACTAGCAGATCTGGAACCCACAGTGAAATCTTTATATTGTGAAAATACGCAGATCTGAAAATTAAAATTGAGATTAGCTTACATGAAAATAATACCATGCACAAACTCAAGACGTCTTACCTTATCCTTCAGCTGTTGGCAGAGCTGCAATCCAACAGTAAAGAGCACCAATACTTCATTCAGCCAGGGCACTGAACATTCTGCTGGTGTAGGATCAGGAGTCATAACTCCTTGATTGTTCATCAACTGATACATAACGAAGACAAGTTTGTGGCTCTGAATGTAAAAACTGATCGCCAAGTCTTCTGCTAATGGTGGAGAGAGAGATTTCTAAGAAAGAGAACATTGAATAAATAGCCCAAGAATATGTTTGCATATCATACCATATTTCGACTTTTGAGCAGATCATAAATAGTTTTTTTTCTGGGTACTATCAGACTAGTGCGCCCCTTTTGCAGGCTGCCTAATATATTTCCTAATACATGTAGGACTTCGTCAGAAGATCTGAAAGAAAGAAAAGTATCTCGAATGAACTAGGTCGCTATTATAGAAATCAGCTGGGAAATTCCGTCATAGAGAAATTCCTACATACTTGAAATGTCTGAGAAACCTTTAATTAAACCAGTTAAATTTTTTGTAAGTAGTTCCCTTATACTTAGGAGTTAGACGCAAGCGATGTAAAATAATTCTAAAACGTTTTTCAGTAGATGGATCAATAAGAGTTTCTTTGTAATTCGTTAAAACAATCTTTCTGGACTAGTGGTACGAGAGTTGTTTTCAAGATTCTCGCATGGTATCGTCCCGTTTCCGACACGATACTCGGACAAGACGAGACAAAACTTTTATTGGTCTCGTCTCGTGCATGAGTTCTCGCGTCTCGTAAGAGAGTCTCGCAGGTGAATATTTCTAAGTGCAGATTCGAAAACCTAATGAAAATATAAATAAAAAACTTTTAAAAAACGCGTTTTTAAGATATTTTCAAAATGAACTAAAAAGAATAAAACAATTTTTTATTGAAGATATTGTATCCAGTACATACATTTGTTTTGATAAAAGTGTTAAAAATTATTATACAATACCAAGAATTGCTTTTGAAAGCCGCTACCGGCGTTATTGATTGACGGTTCAACCCTTTGTTGACAACGTGAAAGAAAACGGCGGTGGAGGAACGAGAAGATCCTGGACCAGAGTAGGATTTTATAATTTATTTGAATATTTTGTATGCACTAAATCCTACGCCCTCCGAAGGAGAATGGATGCAGGAGCTTCAAAATTATTATTCTATGCCTCGGGTGTAATGAAGAAACAGATATAAGTTTAATGGCACGAGATCTCTTAAGCATAACGGCTACTTCAGTCCCGGCAAAAAGATTTTTCTCACGTGCTGCGTTAACTATAAGAAAACATTGAAATCCCCTTAATGATGAATCTGCACAATGTTTGATATGTCTAAACGACTGGGTGAAAAACAAAATCATTTGCGACCGAGAGGGCTGAGTGTAGGCCAATCAACAGGGCTATCAACCTCAACTTAAATTGCTACGCCGATAATTTTTTTTCAAATTGTAGAACACAGTGTGCACATTACTTCTGAGAAAAATTATCACTTCCAGGGGGGTGGAACCCCCCAAAAAACGCGTTGAAATTAATTTTTGAGGTAATTTTGAAATATCTCAAAAAATTTATTTTAAATCAAAAAAATAACTTGATATTCAGAAAGAGCACAAATTTTTACAAAAAAACTGGCCCTACCAAAATTTTGAGAAATCGCACGGTATTCTTGAAGAAAATTGTTGAAGCTCTCGCCAACGTGCATTTTTTCAACCAGCGCGTGAAGTAAAGTTCTATTACTCCTCACATAACTGTTCAATTCGGATAAATCTTACGTCATTTTGAAGATAAAGATCGCAACTTTGTATTCTGATATTATTTATATTTATACGCGTAGTTGCCAGCTGCAAAATTGCAATTGAAAATCTTATAATATTGAATTTCCTGATTTCGTGAAATAATGCTTGTGATTACTGAAATAATGTCTTATCACTTGCAGCAAGTAAAATGAACAGTTGAGGAATACTTCATTGTCAAATTACAAAACGTTTAACCGGTCCAAATGATGTTGGTTTTAAATACGAATGTTTTCAATTCTTCGCATATTTCAGGTTACAAAATCTTGAGGGAGTTTATAAATTCAAATGCTAATAACTCAGAGATAAAAGCTCGTATCAACATGAATGAAAAGCCAGTTTGCAGAAAAAAAACCCTGCTCTTATTGAAAATATTCATACAAATTTGGTTACTTGTACAAATTTTAAATGCAATCCAGTCACTCTTTTAAGTACTTAAAATAGAGGTTACTCGGCATTTGATCGTATTTTTGTGCTATGAAAAGAAAAATAAAATCAGTCCTTGATGGAATATGGGGATTCGAGACCGAGGAAGACAGTACACCAAAGGAAACTCCCGAAGTGTACCTGCTTTAAACTCATTGAGATTCTAAAACCTGAAAAATATCGGCTTGGGACCTTGTCAATGCGGCAGCTAGCGCGCCGCTGTATAGTATACATCAGCGTGATTCAGTCGGTGCGCAGAGCGCAGCAGTCAACGTTGCTCTATGTAAACGTCAGATAATATAAAAGTTCCTGTGCAGAAAACACTGGATACTGGGATAACATCGATAGTCGGAGACGAGGAAACATCTCTTAGAGCTTTGTCACTGTTATTAATTGAAAATGGTGGGTTTATTTTTGAAATATTTGTTTCATGTTCAACTCAGCTCTGTTTCAAAATATCGCAATGTCAGATATCTGTAGAAACTTGGCAGTGATTGTTCCGGATTGTGAAGATGAAGACGAGGAGACTGAAGATGTATAGATATATTTTCCTATACATTTCTGGAAGGTGATTACTTGTGGATTCATTTCTCCATATCATTGAAAAACACTACCATATTTCGTTACCTCCGGTCCGCGTTTGATTTATACAATAAGTTGATCTTCTCTCGAATTTGCGAATAATTTTCATAACAATCCTTCTCAACGATTATTTACCCACATTTATATCTGAGAGTAGTAGTTTGCGAGTGTTTTCAAATATTCTCCCCCTTCCCTCTCGCCCCAATGTTTCCGCGATGCGGGGGATATGCCCCGAATGCGGGGAGGGAAAATCGTTTCTAATAATGTATACCTATTATTTTTACAAATATTTGCTCAGTTTCATTACGCAGGACTGACAATTTTACATATTCATAGAAAATACCCAAAAAACACGATTTCGGGAAGGGGTTGATGCTCCGGGAAGGGGTTTAATTGTTAAAAATAATTCTCCCCCATTATTAATACCGATTTTCACTCATATTTATTGCCTAGAGCTGAAATGTCAAGAAAATACCTTCCAGAAAAAAGTTTTTACGATTTTGGGGGGGTTGCACCCCCTCAGGGGGTGATAACTTTATTGCTAATTATTCAACCCTCCGTGACGACCGAATTGCAAAAAAGAAATCGGCAGAGTACTTTAAGTTGAACTTTTATGAGAAAAATTGCTGTTTATTGGCCTAGTGCTGTTTTCTTTAAATTTGATTTCTTTGCTTATTCCATTTCCAAAATAAGGTTAAGTTTTTATTTTGTTTAGATGTTATATTTCAACAATAAGATTATACATGACGAGATTTCGATACTTTTACGAGACTCTCGTACGAGAAGCGAGTGGAGGCTGCGAGACGAGACTTGATACGAGAATTATTATTTCATCAGCAAGGCTTTATGAAAATCTCGTCTCGTTGGTCTCATACGAACTACTAGACTCTGAACTATCGATATCATCCAATGAAGTGTTTAGCTAATGTCAATAGTACTTTCTAAATTATTCATATTCGTATTTATATACTTCTTAAAAAGTGTTTGGAACATATTTTTGGCCATTTCAGTCTCTCAGTGACCAAATCTACCCATCTAGTTGCTTAAATCTCTTTTTGGAAGCGGTTTATAGTATTCCTGTTATATCAAAAAATGAAAGGAATCCATGGAATGATCCTGCATCCTTACCGACTCTACAATTGCATGCATGAGACATTTTAAAATAAAAATTATATAAAATAAGACATTTTTAAACTGAAAGTAAGGTCAAAAAATTTGTCTTCTCAAAGGCTGAACTGAACGCCACTGTGGTCTATAGGTTTGTTCATTTGTGTCCGTAAAGTTGACCTGAGCAACAATTTTCACAAGAGAAAGACAACTTAATCACAAGTGTTAGGAATAGATGACAGATCAGATTTATTGACACAAAAGAACATACCTTATACACCCATGGACCCATGTTAAATCAGTTTGATATAACATGTATCTCATATGACCTTATTTATTTATACATTTATTTCATAACCTTTACTAATATTTTGATTTAAAATTTTATTTCACATGTAAATGAAACATTTATTATTATTCTTGGACATTAACACTCTTGACATTCTATATTGAACTATGGGCTACCAAAGAGAGAGCTTCATATTTTTAGACAAAATTGGAGTTACATCACAAAAATAGTGTTTTTCAAAAGCCTCAGTGAATATAATAAACAACGGATTCAAAAACAAGTCAGTAATATCCAAGAAGCAACAACTATCTACTTTGATCCTACTCTTAGAACTTTGAACTACAGAAATATTCTTTTGGATATTATACATACTCATATATCTTTTGTCGATTACCTCAATGAGTCACTCAATGTTCAAGAAGAGACTATTTAAGATTCTCAAAAAAAACTTGATATGACAATTCTACCTGAAAAAATCTCACAGAATTTTAAATGATTTCTATAAATTGGAAACAAATCTGCCAACCCTACTTGAGATAAATATCTATATCAAAAACTATTTACTTGCCTAAATTTGTAATGCTTTCCTACATCATCAATATGATAAATTGCTTGTTGCAAATGATTTGCAGCATCTTGAACTTGCTGGAGTTTCCATGGGTATTCGCTCTGAATCGTAGTTCGCACCATGGTTGTTGTTGTCTGTCTCACTACTTTGAAATTGATATCCTAAATTGATAATGATTAGATATAAAAAAATCTGTTATTGGTACATACAGCGTGTGTGATGCTATCACCTGTCAATGTGACAACACATTTCAGCTGGTCTGCGGGTACTGAGAGTATAAATTTATCTTGTTTGGCCGAATTATCATGGCCATATAATGCTACAGGAAACCTTCTAGCACATTCCTATAAAATATTATTGAAGAGAAAACAGAAATATAATTATATACCTAAGTAATAGAATTTTACCACAAGAATTTGGTGGATTTGGTCCAATCCCTTGTGAACTTCCTGGTTCAATACCCATTCAAATTCCCTTTGCTGGAAAAGATATTTATTAGGAATCAATACCTTTTGACCCAAATAGATAAGTAATACCAAATTTGTAGCTTCTTCCCTCTCACAGTCGACCATATTTCTGGTTTCTCTAATAACTCGTTTTAGGTACTTCTTCAACTACAGAACGTGACTTGATTTCCCATTAACTAATTATTCAGCTTTTTCGTAAACAAAACTTAGCTAAAAAAAATAAATTAAATGATTGTCAAAGAACAAAGTTAATGACTAACGTGAAGTTGGCTGCGGCTGCGGACCGTGCGGAGTGCGGAATTTTCCGAACATTTCCGATTAATCAGTGGCGTGATTTTTGGGAACCGTAAACCGTAATGGTATGAATAAATCTGGATTTCTTGATTTCTTGGTTGTAACATTTTTTTACTCTAATGAATAATGATGAAATCAATATATGTATGTATATCCCCGATGAAACTGGGAGAAAAATACATATCATGTCTAGAATCACGATATGTAGAAACATTGAATAGAGGACTTCGAATAAGGATGCAGTCATACCACCACACAACTTTTGGCTTTAAAACTACTGACAGTACTGACACGTTTTTTGGCAACTTTGGAAATATTGAGATTTTCTATAAAATCCAAAACACTAGGGACTTTAATTTTGTTTAGGGATTTTTCTTTCAAAATGGCGCTAAATTCAAAACTACAGCTAGAGCATTTGTTATTGTAGTGTAGGCAGTGCCGGACATGGACCTATAAAGTATTGTACTATACGATATTATACGTCCATGGTGCCGGATAAAGCCACCACGGGGACTGTAGCAAATTGGAATAATATGCCCTTGATTTGCATTAAGTATTAAAGCATAGAATAAAAATAAAACAGCACATTTTCAAAAAGACTTTCCGTGATGTAATTTGGGAAAAATTTGGAGATAACACTCGTCAAATCAATATTTCTAAGTTGATCACTTCCTATGCTCATCATAAGGTGCATTTAGTCAACATCATTTTAAAATTGTGCTTAAATTTATGTCAAAAGCGAAAGTTGAATCTGTTTATATCAAATGGCGCCATTTATACAACAATGTTAAGTTTATGCTAAAAACCTTTGATGCTACCGGTATGTTTAAGACAATGCTTATGCTAAAGTTGACTAAATCAACCCATAGTGAGGTCGTTTAGACGTTCTTGTCCCATAGTGCTCTTAACACATTTTTTGTCCCATTGTGCTCCTTAACACATTTTTAATACGCTTCAAAACGTTGAAAAAGAACGTGTTCCGCTGTAGTAGGTGATTATGAAAATCAAGTAAATGCTAAACACTATTTCGTTTACAGTTTATAAACTTCAAGTTCCTGAGCCTCGTGCTTTTTCTTTTTACTGTCAATATAAGCAGCCACATCTGTTTTGAGCAGCATAGCAAACTGCACCAGTTCATTGCCCAGACTGTCATCCACATAGTCTAGGAAAGAATTGACGATAATTGGAGTTCTATTTAAGATCTTTTCTGCCGAAGTATTCCAAATACACTAGTCACTCGATGGTAAGCTTCCATACGTTTAGCTAATGCAGTCAATTATTACTATACAATATAAACATGAATTCGAGTGTAGCAGAGCTGCTGCTAAAATGGTCGTAGGTACTTTCCCTGCCAAAAAAGGCTCATGGAGACTGATAAAAAAATATTTAAGAGAATTTATGAGATCCAAGTTGGATAGTGAAACCGTAAATCCGTATAGAGCCATATTAAAAGACATTACAGATACATATTCCTTTAATTTCTAATGTGTTCTTAGACATAACTGTTATCCGTTTCTATCAGCGATTACTGGGATGGATGCTACATGTTTCTATGAGGTCCTGCAGTTTGAAAATAAATTAAAACGTATGAGATTTCATCGCAGTAACTTGATTATTTAAAAAAAAATCATTGATATCCTGCGAGGTCTGCCAGATTGGTCCTGGCACGTTCCATATGAAGATTGAATAAATGATTCAATGGATTTTATAATTTTACATGCACTTATGCACATAAAGAATAAAGTCATTTTCAAATTAGAAAAAATATGTAAATTACACATTCATTTGTAATAGAAACGAAAAGGGAGGTAGATCGGGTAGATCTGTGCAGCCAGTTAACACCATCTGTTCCTCGTGTATATTATCATAACTCTCATCTTATCGTGGTTGTTATTTACTTACTCTGATCACGCTCTATGAAACGTGGCCTAGGCCGCACCATCTTCCAAGTAGAGGAAGAAGCTCTCCGATTAGCCGGTTAGAGATTCATTCATTACATACATACAGACGATGTATGAGGATGACCCCTCATACAACGATTCAGACATTCAGAGCTCACGACTCGTGAAAGAACTATGTAGTTCATTGGAAAAGAAACGAAAACTGTTTATCAGCGATTACATTTGACATACGAGGGATATAATAAGTAAATAAATTCATTCTTGATTATCCGATTATGATAAAAAAAATGATCATTTGCAATTGAAGTCATTTTGAAATATATATCATTTGTAGATAAAATAACCTAGGGTACATTATGATTCTTCTGATATGTTTTGAAAATCTGGAGTGAAATAATAATAATAATCTATTCGAATATTTCAGCAATATGCTAGAAAGATTTTCCTGGAATGTTGCATGTCGTTGATCTTTCTGAAATATTCTACTCGAATATTCTAAAGAATATTTTGTTTATAATATTCCATTTGGTTTCGTAATGTTCCTACTGTTGGATCTCATGAAATCTCAAAGGATTCGCATAAAATTGGATACTGAATTCCAAATACAGATTGGACCATCAAGTCCTGATCACACTTTTTTTTATACGATACCGAATGAGATTATAAATTGTGTATTTCCACACACAGGTTCTCAAGATTATGAATGAGAATAAAACTTTATTTTGTTTGAAATTGGAATACCTCATCGAATCGTGTATATAGTCTCTTTGCACCACCATTGCCTAAAACAAACTCTTATACTCTGTATCCTTGTTTTCTTATCGACACTTGAATTATAAAATTAATTTAAAAAATAATAAAAAAACATAAAATAACTTTTACCCAAAAATCACGTATGCTCAGATTTTCAGTGATTTTGAGTTGTATGAAAACTTATAGGAATCGCATATACTTAGATGAGGAATTTCTGATCCAAACCATCACATCGTGATCCCACTTTTTCCACAAGATACCCAATAAAATTGGATACGGAATTTCTGACTCAGATCATCGAATACTGAATTCACTTTCTTTATACGATACCAAATAAGATTAGTAATTGTGAATTTCCACACATTTCTCATACGTTGACAAGCTTGTGAATGAGCATATAATATCGTTGTGATTGACAGTGGAATACCTCATCGAATCTCGTAGTCCCCTCAAACAACCACTGCCTGATACAAACTCGTATGACATGTATTCGGGTATGCTTATAAATTACACCTACTTATAAATCCTCATACATACTTCCAAAACGTGTATGTGCCAGGGATAACGTACGTGTAGGTTACAGACTTTCCACGTAGATCCTTATAAATTTTCATAATTCGTCTATATTTTTTTATGAGATTATATGTGATATTTTTGGCAGGGATTGTATTTCGCTTGCGTTTTCTTCGATTGCTGATGGTATTCTTCACAGCCAACTAGGGCTTTGGCTTTTACCTCTATATCTGAAAATTTGGATCGTATTTGTTTGGATGTAGCCTCTTGTAATGATTTATAAAGAGCGTATCTCGAGTTAAAATCTTGACCGGACGACTGCAACGAAGCGTTAGTCGCTTGCAAGTGTTCTAGAATTTCATTCCAGGCTGTAATCATTATTTCCATTTCTAACTGTATTCATTTTCGGTGGGTGGTATAAAAAACATATATATCTTACTTGAAAGTTTTTTTTTTACTTTGCGCACAGGCGCGACTGACGCGAGGCCCCCGGGCGCGGGGCCCGTAGCATTTGCTTACTTGCTTATTTGCTAACTGGTTGCTTTATTGCTACGTGGCTAATCCGGCACTGAGTGTAGGGTTATTTCTTTGTCAGTTTACATGTGTTCCATGAAAAAGTAAATGTAGAAATGATATTCAACCATTTTAACTAAGTGTTATGATTAAAATGTAACACGTACCCACAAAACTGATACAAAAGATACAAGTTCTGTGATGTAACCTCAAAGTTAATTTATTGAATGGAAGGCCGAGAGCATTTTAATCAAAAAGGTAATATGGTTTGTTTATTCGTGAAAGTTACTAAGCTAAGAATATTTTCTAGATTGATTAATTATTTGGCAACTAGGCAAAGTGAAATACGCATTTTTTTTTTATTCAGGAAAATAATATATTTTGAAATTAGCGCCATTTTGAAAGAAAAATCTCTCTAATAAATAAAATGAAAGTCCCTAGTGTTTTGTATATTATGGACAATCTCAATATTTCCGTCGTTATCAAAAATTTCAATCATATTACGGGGTTCCTGAGGCTTCCAGGAACCCTGAAATGAAGAAAAGTTGCCGAAAAACGTGTCAGTAGTTTTAAAGCCAAAAGTTGTGTGGTGGCATGACTGCATCCTTATCCGAAGTCCTCTATTCGTATATGGCATCCACATTGAAAAAATTTATCCAGCATAGACAAAAAATAGGAATCGTTAGATAAAGGGTCGGGAAATTATATTTTCGAAATTGAATTTTTTCCACTGTGGAAGCTACGGACGAATTCTACAAGAAATTATTTTGGTAAAGACTGTTTCTAGAAGTGAAAAGGAATCACCTGGCCATAAAAAAGCGTCTTAGATGTCGTTGAAGAAAGGATTAAAAACATGTTTTTTCTGTTTGGAAGCCACGGTCAAAATCAACAAAGAGATGTTTCTACATATCGTGATTCTAGATGTAATTTTTGTTTAACATTTTCTTTACATCCGTTTAGATATGACTATTGGAACATAAAAAGGTGTATACCTATTAATTATTTCTGCTTTCCAACCCACCAGATCCATTTTATGACTTTTAGTCTCTTTCATATAAATTACATATTAAAATAATAAATAAATACAACTACTGGTGTTATCCACCAGTTGCTTTATTTCATGAAGTCCAGTATTTTATTTATACATAATAATTATTTATTAAAGACATCACAATCATTACAGTACCTGAAAAGGAGGGAACACGCCACTGACCACTCGGTAACGTTCGGAAAATTTGGCAGCGAACTTCACGTTAGTAATTAATTTATTGTCATTTGATTAGATTCAAATGATTAGACCACAGAACTGTTATAGTTCTGTGGATCAGACCCCAGAGGCGCTTTGCAAATGAGAGTTTGTTACCTCTGAACTGACCCTGAACTGAACTAATTCATTGTATTTAATTGGAACATTGATTTTTCGTATTCTGACATCAAGGAGACAATTTTAAATTTAACAAGGAAAGTTTAATCCCCATAAGACAATGGGGACACAAGTAAAAAGAGATGAAAGAACATTTGTGATGAAATGTGACGTAGTTAGACGGTTCATGGCCGCGGACGTAGCTCTTGGTATATGAGAGTTACTGCTGACAGTTTTGTCACAGATTTCTAATCTGTGGTTTTGTTGCTTGGTTCGAGTTCGACTCTGTACTCATATCCAAGTACGTCACTATGACGAGTTGATGCTACAAGATTCTGATTGGCTAGAGCTTATTAAACCCTCCTTGTTAGTTTAGTCTCTTTGGTCATTTGCCACTGACAACAACAGAGTAGGGAACCCTAACCAAAGAATATCTACAAGTATAGATCACAAAACATGTGATATTCTTTGCCCTAACCATTGTTTATATAGAAGTAAGATAGTTATGGTGGATTTATGCAGCAGTCATAAGTCATAAGTTTTAAGTCATAAGAAAGAATATTCGTCAGTGATTGGTTGGAATTTACGTACCAACCAATCATTGACGAATATTCTTCCTTATGACATAAAACTTATGACTTATGACTGCTGCATAAATCCACCATTAATCAATGACTGTGTAATTGGTTTTGGACGCAAACGCGAGTGTCATCTAGCGTGATTAGTTACAAACATGAATATTTGACGTCATTTTAATGCAGGTTCCTTCAAAAAACCCTGATTTTAATGCTGTCCCATTGTTTCAATCAAGTTACGACATGACTTGGAGGCAGATCACTGAAGTTACGACATGACTTGGATGCGAGCTCACTATCGCCATCTACATGTCGCATCCATTTTGATCCAATTATAATCCCATAAGGTTGACTATCTTCTATATAAACAATGCCTTAAACCTACTCTTTGACCCTACTCTGTGACACTGTGACACAGTGACACTAGTGACAGTGACACACAGACGACCCTGACGTATGGAACAAAATATTCTCAAAAGTCAAAAATAAATTTTTATAAACAAAAAGAAAAGTAGGCGTGACAGATTTGTCTAGAATTTTTCAAATTATATTTTCATTTAATTATAAAATTGAGAAATGTCTCAAGATATCATTTTAACTGGTAAGTCGGTGAACTTTCGGACTAGCCCATTTAGCAAACCTTTCACATTTTAATCAATTTGTTATTGTAGGTAATCTTGATATGCTTCATAGCTTGTATGATTTCAAAGCAACATATGCCAAAACTCTGAGCTTTAAAACTAATGAATATTTCTTACTACACCAAACAAACACCAAACATAAAAACTGGTGGGAAGTGATAAGCGAAAAAGGTGATATGGGCTACATTCCCTCAAATTATGTTGAAGTTGTTACTGTTAACCCTTCTTTCTACATACAATTCTTAGACAACTGTTTGGAGCATTTGAGAAAAAACGACGTTTCTTCAGAATGTACAATTGGAGATAGGAGTGAAGTTATTCTACGCTTGAAAGAGCTCAAGAGGCAAATAGAACAGTTGCCAGAAGTTTCAAAGAATTCAATTGGAGCTGATAGCGATGACATGCCACCATTACTTTTCAAAAACTCGGATGGTAAATTAGAACCTATTAAAACTCTCTCGACAACTAGCTGTTACTCTTCCAATTTATCAGAGTTGAGAAATTCTAGATCTATAATTGAAGAACCAATTAAACCCATACAGAAAGGTATGAGTAGAGCTAGTGTCCAAAAATCCATAGAAAATATCCATGAAGAAATAAAGTCTGAAATTTGTAATGGTCACAAGAAGTCTGAATCAAATATCTCCTCTTCAACTGGTAGCAATATCTCTCCTGCTATCACACATCAGTCTGTATATGATTTAGTTGAGAGTGTAAGAATCAACACCCAACTATCTCACGAAATGTCTCGTGTGGCGGTTGTAACTGTAGTTCAAGGATTACATGAGCTTTTACCAGCTTCTGTGTTTCCATACCTCAGCACAATTTTATCTCATTCGCAAACTTCTCTTGTTGATGATGTGCAAATTGATCAAACACATGATGCCAGTCGCTTAAAAATAATATTCAATGAACTCATCTCCTGCAAAGAAGACTCTCAACAAAGAAGCTGGATGTTACACGAAGATGAGGATGTTATCAAAGAGTATATTATGGAACTCATTTCTATTTTGGTATGTTTTATGGCAGGGGAGTATCATTGGAAATGATAGTTTTTTTTCAGTCCAATGCGGATGCAAGTATATCAAGGCATGTGATTTCTTTTGATCAATATCATGTAATCAACACTTTAATTCAGTATTATCAAATGGAAGTTAGGTGGTCAATAAGGCAGCTTTTATTGCAAGCGTTTGGAGTACTCTGCAGCCTAGACAAAACAGTTATCAACATTATGTTGAATTCTGTTCTTCCTGGAGAATTGGCAAGGTAATCTAGTTGTAATAAGACATCTGCGGGGATAACCACTACCGAAATATGACTAGAAATACTACACCTTTGAATATTTTTTAATCGAAATCCTGTAATCAGATGAGAAATCTCTCAGTAAAGTGAGAAATCTTACGGTCTGTGTCGAAATCTTAGTCTGTCTCGAAATCTTACAGTCTGTCTCGAAATCGCTCCGCAATTTTTTTCCATCATCGCTCCGCAATCCTTTCTGCGTCGCTCCGAAATCCTTTCCGTCGTCGCTCGTAAATCGTTTCCGTCGTCGCTCCGCAAACCGTTCCGTCGTGGCTCCGCAAATCGTTCTGTCGTTGCTCCTAAATCCTTTCCATCGTCGCTCCTAAATCCTTTCCTTTGTCGCTCCTAAATCCTTTCCTTTGTCGCTCCGCAATCCTTCCCGTCGTTGCTCCGCAATCCTTTCCGTTTTTGCTTTACAATTTTTTCAGTCGTAACTCCGCAATCCTTATAATTATAACTAATAATTTCCGACATCGCGAGCTCCACAATCCATTCCGTCATCGCGCGCTCCGCAATTCTTTCTGTCGTCGCTACGCAATCCTTTCTGTCGTCGCTACGCAATCCTTTCTGTCGTCGCTACGCAATCCTTTCCGTCGACTCTCCGTAAACCTTTTCGTCGTCGCTCCGCAATCCTTTCCGTCGCGCGCTCCGCAATCCATTCCGTCGTCGTGCGCTACGCAATCCTTTCTGTCGTCGCTACGCAATCCATTCCCTAGTCGCCCCGCAATCCTTTCCGTTTTCGCTCCGCAATCCTTTCCGTCGCCGCTTCGCAATCCTTTCCGTCGCCGCTTCGCAATCCTTTCCATCGACGCTCCGTAATTATTTTTTGTCGTCACTCCGCATTCCTTTCCGTCGTCGCGCGCTCCGCAATTTCTGTTGACGCTACGCAATTCATTCCATAGTCGCTCCGCAATCCTTGCCGTCGTCGCTACGTATTCCATTCCCTAGTCGCTCCGCAATCCTTTCCGTCGTCGCGCGCTCCGCAATCCTTTCCGTCGTCGCTTCGCAATCCTTTCTATCGACGCTCCGTAATTCTTTTTTGTCGTCGCTCCGCATCCTTTCCGTCCTCGCTCCGCAATCCTTTCCGTCGTCGCTCCGCAATCCTTTCCGTCGACGCTCCGCAATCCTTTCCGTCGACGCTCCGCAATCCTTTCCGTCGTCGCGAGCTCTGCAATTTCTGTTGACGTTACGCAATCCATTCCCTAGTCGCTACGTATTCCACTCCCCAGTCGCTCCGCAATCCTTGCCGTCGTCGCTCCGAAATCCTTTCCGTCGTCGCTCCGCAATCCTTTCCGTCGTCGCTCCGTAATCCTTTCCGAGAGTCGCACGCTCCGCAATCCTTTCCTTCGTTGCTTCGCAATCCTTTCCGTCGACGCTTCGCAATCCTTTCCGTCGACGCTCCGTAATCCTTTCCGTCGTCGCTCCGCAATTATTTCTGTCTTCGCTACGCAATTATTTCTGTCTTCGCTACGCAATCCATTCCCTAGTCGCTTCGCAATTATTAACGTCGTCGCTCCTCAATCCTTTCCATCGTCGCTCCGAAATCCTTTTCGTCGTCGCTCCTCAATTCTTTCCATCGTCGCTCCGCAAAACTTTCCGTCGTCGCTCCTAAATCTTTCCGTCGTCGCTCCTAAATCTTTTCGTCGTCGCTCCTAAATCTTTTCCTTCGACGTTCCGCAATCCATTCCATAGTCCGACGCTCTGCAATCCATTCCATAGTCGCTATGCAATCCATTCTGTCGTCATTTCACAATCCTTTCCGTCGTCGCTCCGCAATCATTTCCGTCGTCACCCCGCAATCATTTCCGTCGTCACCCCGCAATCCAATCCGTCGTCGCTCCGAAATTCTTTCCGTTCTCGCTTCGCAATCCTTCCCGTCTTCGCTCCGAAATCCTTTCCGTCGTCGCTCCGCATCCTTTCCGTCGTCGCTCCGCATCCTTTCCGTCGTCGCTCCGCATCCTTTCCGTCGTCGCTCCGCATCATTTCCGTCGTCGCTCCGCATCCTTTCCGTCGTCGCTCCGAAATCCTTTCCGTCGTCGCTCCGCATCCTTTCCGTCGTCGCTCCACAATCCTTTCCGTCGAATAATTCATATACAGGGTGTTACAAAAAGAATGTCACATGTTCAGAGTGTTCCAAAATGAATATCCAGCATAATCACATAATAATTCTCAAGGGCCGGTAAACTTAATGGGCAGTGGACCTTTTACCATACATCAAAATAAAAATAATTTAATTGAAAAATTATCCAAAATACTAAAAAAAAGTAAGCCAACATTAAATTCGTTGAAAATGAATTGGTGATCTACTCATATCTATTTATTATTCTGACTGACGATGAAAGAATGCCACTCTGAAATATATTACTGCCAAACAATTATGCTAGATTAAAATATGTTTTTTGATATTCTTGGAAATCCTTTTGAGTTACAAGATATCCTCAGAGGTCACTGCTATTCCAGAACTAACTCCTCTAGATTTGTAAGAAATCTCCTGAAATCGTTTCGAAATCGCATGTGCTTTTCAGAAATCCACTGGCAGCCTTAGACATTTCAAGAAACCTCAATGGATTTCGGAAAAATGTGTACATTTTTCGATTAGTAGTCACCCTCTTGTATTAGCTCAAAATACATTGTAGAAAAAATCAGTGTTAAAGCAGCAATGAGTTGACGAATATTCTTCTTTATGACTTAAAACTTATGACTTATGACTGCTGCATAAATCCACCATTATTAGACAAAGGCATGAAGCTGTTAACCAGTGTGTGAAAAAAGTTCACCGGAAAGTAAATTTCTTTCTTTTTCTAGAGATATAATGACAAATCCCAGAAACATCCCAAAGCTCAATTATTCTTCCTTGCTGCTCACAATGGTATTTTCGATGGGCCAGCCAATGCCTGTTACCCATTATGGTAAGTGAAGTACTTGATGGTATAAAAAATAGTGGAATATTCGATGTCCAGCTTTTCTTATTTCATTTATATAACTCAGCTTGTTTTGAGTGTGCTCTGCTGTTAGTTCAGATTTAGAGAAAATAAGGAAAGATTAAGAATCGTAATTATTGTCAACATTTGTATGTTTTCAGTTTATATTTTGGGTATGGTGATGTTGGAAAGAATACAGTCTAACTCTGGCTAAAGTAAACAACTCAATACTAGTTTCTGAAAGAAATAAAAATCTGTTGGTCATTTGATATATCTGATATCTATTCATATCTAAACATAAATATGTTTACTTTGATATCTGTTCGTAGACAGTAAATGAATCAATATTATTATTCACTGCTAATTTATATTTCCATATTCGCTTTCAGATCTGTTAGGAAAAAGATTCCTCGCATTCATACTGGACAATATTGAGTATCCACCTGACACTGATTTAGACGAACAAATTCCAGACCTTTTTCTCAACTTGATCATCTCTTACAATCTACAATTTTCCGACGAAGTTGAGAACCCAATACTGGCTGCTTTAGAAGAGAGAGATGTAGCTAAAAGTTTCACCGAAAAAATTTTACTACTCATCAACAGAGAAGGTGAAGTTGTTAGCATTCCTGTGTTCAACTAATCAGTAGCTTCGATTGCTTTGATTTTTAGAGGATCCTGTACGGATTTTCGATCATGAACCTGCACCACCCCATTCGCTGTTGAAATTGTTCAACGATCTTTTCAGTCGAAGGACAACGGCAGATTTGTTCTATACCAATGACGTCAAAGTATTGATTGATATTATTGTGAGGAATATTTCGGATTTGTCTTCTGGTGACACTGTAAGTATTGATTTAAAAAAAAAAATCCTTAATTTAATATCACAGCGGAAGTCAAATTATTTCCTTGTCTCAAATGACTTTGGCTAGCTTTATTGATAACCTAAGTCTTAAGTGACAATGGTTGCAACAGTTCTCTGACTCAGGTGATCACATTGACTGAATTAGATCTTTCTTTAACTATACTTGAAACATTCCAAATTGAGATAATAATAATAATAGCGTTTATTGCCCAAAAGTTTCTCATTTAAAGATTCATTTTACAATTTTGGTTACAAGATTGACTAGCAGCACTAATTTCTAAATATAAATAAACTTATAAGTTCTATCTGAATAATAAAAAAAAATCAAAAATACGCACGAGATTTATATTTTTAGTTCTCTAACACTGGAAGAAAATGAGTCACAAACGGTAGAAAGTTTGTTTGCATTACTGCACATTAAAATTGACAAAAGAACTCAACAAATTTAATTTTAAAAATTAAATTTGTTTTAGCTCTTTTGTATAAAAAAGTGTTGTACCTAGATGTTACTCTTAGAACAAAAATATAAATTACAGTTAAGCATAAAACATAGGCCTGATGTATACGTTTCTCTAATGATATAGAGTCTGATCTATTTATTTCGTCATGCGAAATAAATAAATATTTCACATGTGGAATTGGGCGTACTTGGCAAAAGACAATAATTTTCTCAATGAAAATGGAAAAGGGGATCTTTTTCGGAAAATGTGCATAACTCGAAAACTAGTTGCTCTCTGAATTACGAAAAAATCACGATCATTTGAAACCAAAAAAGACATATGTTTACACATTTTCATGTAAATTGAATCATTTATACGCGAGAAAAAAATTAAATACTGAAAAATCGGTTTTTCGCTATTTTGACGGTTAATTTGAGGTTATGTCGAAAAGGTTTTTTATTTTTTTATTATCTACAACGTTTCGCCGCAAGTCGCAAAAAACCGTTATCAACCCCTAAACTACATCCCATTTCACCATTTTGAGTGTTTTCGTGTTAAATTTTTTTTTCCTTAAAGTTGGAACCTCAACAACTTTTTTCACCTGGTCCTTGCCTGTTACTTTTTGTCTTATTTTAAGCGTTTAAAATTAGTTTTGGCACCAGTCTACTATAGCATATGAGTAGTGAAAATATTTGGGATTCCATATTATGAGCCATATTCTAGTTTCGATCTTAATAGACTGAAATATAAAAATATTATTTATATAGTTTTTTCCAGTAATTTCTTTGTTATTTTCAGAGAAGGCGACAATATCTAGAGCTCTGCAGGAGGGTTATGAGGAACACCAATTATGACGAACATCGACATAAGGTGGATGAAATTTTGAAGTGTTTCACGAGGATATTTTGCGAAGAGAGCGATTTGAGTAAATTTGATCAAAAACTAGTGAAAGAAATATCGAATGAATTTCCACATTTGTTTAAGTAAGGTCCGATCAGCTGGACACATTCAAGATATATTTCGTGATATTTTTATTTTTATATGTGATAATATATACACTGAACGGATATTTTTTTCAATATTTGTGATTTATATTTTGTAAGCTCAACGAAGTAGGTATAAAGTAACAGATTTATTTTTAATTCTCGCGACCTATGAAAATAATTTATCAGTTCAGTTGGTTGGAAGTAGCAAGACTTTTAGGAATATTTCTTTTTTGTTAATCTTATCGTAAAGTTGTGGTTACTCAGACGACCAGAGTAAAATATCTTTGATTGTGTATTTAGGACACTGAAGTATTCTACAGTGACATTCAAAAAGTACGCAAGAAATGAAAAAAATCTTTGTGAATCTTACAAATGAAAAATTTGTCATCAACTCAGGCTTGGTCTTGAAACCTACTTAGCCCCTATCAGATATACTGAGTGATTTTCAGTTTCTTGAAAATATGCATTTTTCAAACTTAGTAATAGCTCAAAAGTTATATTTTTCGGATAATAAGACAAGTAACATTTGGATAAAAATTTTCAAGGAGATCTTTGTTGGAGATCGATTAGAGTTTTCACAAGCCATTTGTAAGGGAATCAATCAGTTTTGGCAGGTATTTTGCCAAAAAAGTGCCTTGCAACAAAAACTTAACGTTTTTGTACAAAATTTACTCTTGAATGAATTCTACAAAATGTAAAGGAATAATTGACAGTTTTCAATGGTTTTTGCCAATCACTACATCGCTGAGGTCATCCTAAAAAACAAACGGAGTTTTTGAGTCAATTCCTGATATACAAAAGGACCCCGCACTTTTTATATGTGAAATGGTTCTCGGTGAAATTGTCTGACTTTTTAGTATATTGTAGTATTCGATGTACTGACTGAACGTGCAGAATCGCAAATTTCGCTGTTGGATATATTTTGAAATACAGGGCGTTCAAGTAAAAAATCAGTAATTTTTATTTAATTATTTTCTCGGGATTTGAAAGTGCCAACTGCATTTTTTTCGCTCTTATCATCAATATACCTTCATATTACTAAATATCATTCAGATGGTGCAGATTATATCATTAGGTACAGAGTGAAAAATAAAAACATTTTAGTAATGTCTGAAAATTCGATGTAATAATGAAATATTGATACAATTATTTTGGCATGCAATATACTATTCTTATTCCATCATTAATCAAAATTCAAACATTTCGTACAGGTTGATTTGAAAAATTGGTGAAATATATGGCCGGTTCTTTCGTAAACATCCTGCATATTAAAGTAAAGTGAATTATCATCCTCCGAAGATAGCTGATACCGTATAAACATAATTTCGTTGGGTTATATAGGGTGATCATGAAAATTTTTGATGATAAAAATTACAAAATATCAACGTTTCTGAAATCACCCTGTAATTCACGATTAACTCGGTGAAATTCCCTTATTATTATTTAATATATTCATCATTCTCTCCTCAACACTGTCCCACAAATTCAGTTTCCCACTATGACTAGTTTCATAGTTATTGAGACTTATTACCATTTGCATGACGAGTTGAGGGAACTTGTTCACGCGTACATTCTACTAGTGGACAAGATTTTTCACAAATACTGAAACGAGAGAATGTGGAGATCAAAATAAAATAAAACATATGCTGGGCGATGACCAATAATGTCGGTCCATCCCATCTACCATTTAGGAACTGACTGAATAACATACGACACATCAGTTACAACTCAGGCAAAAAACCGTCGCTGCCCAGATTCAAATTCTCCTACCTATTGGAAATAAAAGCGTTCTATCAATCATTTTCACTTTTCCCAGATGGTTCGTTTTTTATTCTGACAAAGCTTAAACCAACAAAATTCACTTAACTATCTGTACCTACCATTATTTAACTCATATATCTCTAATCTTCATCCTCTTTTACATTTATTTTGATCTCCTCATTCTCACGTTTCACTATTTGTGAAAAATCTTGGCCACTAGTAGAATGTACGCGTGAACTCGTCATGCAAATGGTAATAAGTTTCTCAATTAATAACTTTGAAACAAACTAGTCATAGTAGGAAACTGAATTTTTGGGACAGTGTTGAGGAGAGAATGATGAATATATTAAATAATAATGAAGAAATTTCACCAAGGGAATCGTGAATTACAGGGTGATTTCTGAAACGTTGATATTTTGTCATTTTTATCATCGAAAATTTTCATGATAACCCTATACAGGGTGTTTCTTAAGTACGTCTAGAAACTTCAGAAGCATGTTGCTGATGTCTAAATAAGAAAAAAAGTTCCCATAAACACATGTCCGCAAGTTATTCGTTTCTAAGAAACAGAGTGTCAAAGTTTAATTCTTATATTTGTTTTTTGTGAATAAATTCCAAAATATTTGTGATATTCGAGTAAAGTTTGGTATCTGGGATGATTTTTCAATGACAAAATCAAATTTTATGTTAATTGTGAAAAAACTGATTTCTAATTGAATTTATTTTAAATTTGAAAATCTTGTCATTCAAAATCACTTGCATCGATTAATTCAAATCTTAATAACTCGAAAACAATTGCTCGCAAGAATATATTTTTTTCACAAACTAAATAATAAATATTCCTAGATACCAAACTTTACCCAAATATCAAAATTATTTTGAAATTATTCACATAAAATAAAAATAAGAATTCAACTTTGACACTCTGTATCTCAGAAACGAATAACTTGCAGACATATGTTTATAGGAACTTTTCTTCTTATTTTGATGTCAGCAACACGCTCCTGAATTTTCTACACGTACTTAAGAAACACCCTGTATATCCCAACGAAATCATGTTTATACAGTATCAGCTATCTTCGAAGGATGATGATTCACTTTTATATACAGGTGTGTACGAAAGAACCGGCCATATATTTCACCAATTTTTCAAATCGCCCTGTACGAAATGTATGAATTGTGATTAATCATAGAATAAGAATAGTATATTGCATGCCACAATAATTTTAACAATATTTCATTATCACATCAAATTTTCAGAAATTACTAAAATGTTTTTATTTTTCACTCTGTACATAATGATATAATCTGCACAATCTGAATGATGTTTAGAAAAATGCAGCTCGCACTTTCAAATCCCGAGAAAATAATTAAATAAAAATGATTTTTAACTTGAACGCCCTGTATTTCAAAATCTATCCATCAACGAACTTTGCGATTCTGCACGTTCAATCAGTACATCGAATACTACAATAAACTAAAAATTCAGACAATATTACCGAGAACCATTTTACGTATAAAAAGTGCGGGGTCCTTTGTTATTAATTCAATATATTGAAAAAATCAAGAATTTCACGAAAAATTCAAGTTTTTTTCACCTTCACATTGTCTAATGAACTACAACAAAGATCTCATTGAAAAATGTCATCCAAATGTTACTTATTTTCCGAAAAATATAACTTTTGAGATTTTGCTAATTTTGAAAAATGCGTTTTTCCACGAAACTGAAAATCACTCAGTATATCTGATAGGGGCTAAGTAGGTTTCGAGTTGATGACATTTTTTTTTTTCTGAAAAATCACTTTTATCTTTCTGAAAAATCACATTAATTTTTTCCATTTGTTGCGTACTTTTTGGCTGTCACTGTATATAAAGGAAGTGTGATCTTGGGCGTTACCAAAAGTTGTTCATTATCGTGAGCTATATAGAACAATTTAGAATACGGTTGCTAAAATATTCAACAAAAATACTCTCATGAATTTCAATTTGAATGTAAACCCTTTCAAGACCTTGAATTTGAACAGGCAAGATATGCAAGGGATGCCAAACGGAAACAACTACAGGGTGTCTCGAATAGGAGGAAGTACAGTGCAGTGGCGTTTAGGCCAAGGGAGTTACAAAAAATTTAAAAACTTTTTGGGATAAAGATAATCCATTAGATTGCAAAAAAAATTACAACGGTTTGAATAAGCCCCTGCTCAATAATGATAGTGTTCCATTATTTGATTTCATACCAATAAAGGAATAATTATTTACATTTGTATAGGTGGGTGAGATCGTACCTTAGAATATGGTTCTATTAACTCATAGTAATCAAGTAATTGACTTAAGACTGGTTTGATTACTTACTGTTAGTTTAGTGTTCCTACTGATCGAAATGCGTATCTAGGAGTGTGACAAAGGGGAAAATCATTATTTTTTCCCAGTAATTTTTCAGGTAAAAACCGCACAAAATGCATCCTCTTCTTGTCGATAGTATTTATAGACATTAATCAGCGCTATTTCACAATTACAAGCATCAAAGAAACTGAAACTGTTGGTGAACTTTATGTTAGTGGTGAGTTGGTTACTTGTAATGGAACATCAAACTGTTCGAATTCGAATGTAAGCAAGAATTCCTCTGTCATTTATAGACGCAATTGTTCATTTTGCTTAATTTTTCAATTTATTTTATAACAGAAGCAAAGTTGAAAAAAAATCACCAATATTTTAATGTAAGACCGGTATTTATCAATTAATAAAATTAGGAGTTTTTCTGAGATTTGTTCACTTGTTACAACGACGTACTACTAGTATCGTTTTCGGAGATGCAGGATTGTTGAAAATGGTAAAAAGAAAGCAAAACTTATAAGATGTAATTTTAATAGGTCAGCTTTGTGGGGAAGATTGGTTTCCAATAAATGGCTGTGTTGGTTGGAAATTTCCTCGAATTACTCCATCCGCGGATCCATTTCGTGCAGAGGAAACTTTACATTTCCAGGATTGCAGCAATTTATTGGAGCAATTACTGTAGCAAGGTAAATTAATTTTTACATAAAATTGTCCTTCATTGTACTTCCATTGTCTGGATTGTTACTCTGAATACGACGTTTCAACCGAATGGTATCTCCGATCTTTATGAAATGTCTAATGACCTGTTTTGAGTTGATGAGAGACATAGTTCTAGAATGGCAATCAACCGATATCTGCTGTTATCAACAATTTTATGGAAATAGGTAAGTATGTCGGGGTCCTTACCACTTGTAATTTGCTAGAATTGACCTGTTGTGAAGAGGCCCCCCTCTTGTATCGACACCCATCAGGCCCGGCCACGATGTGATGACAGAAGAGGGGTTTTCGAAACGTCCACAATAAGAAGAAACTATATATGAATAAAAAATCAATAAAAACAAAGTATAAAAACAAATACAATAGAAATGTGTAAAATACTTGTATAAAATTGTTTGAATACAAAAACAACAGAAATATGTAGAACATGTAACTGAACAAGTTGAGTAATATACGTAAATGTAATTAGTTATTTAAAAGAAAAATGTATATCAGGAAAAAGTCGAATTAAGATATTCCTCAGTACCATAGAAACAACTCTCTAAAAATAATTTTGAATAAATATCAGTTGAGCAACTTTTAATCATCTGATGAATGATTATATAATTTGTTGTTCCATGACTTTCTCCGAGACTTTTTTGGTCTAGTGAAGTGAAATTTATTTTTATGTAGTTCTAAAAGGGAATTATAAATAAACAAAGAAGGAAACGGTAAAACACCGATCTTTATAAATGAAGGCGTACAATGTTTCCTATAATCAGTTTTCAATATTATTCTAATGATTTTTTTTGCAATAAGAATACTCTCACATAATGAGGTTAATTTACCCATAAAAGAAGTCCATAATTTATATGAGAGTGAAACAATGCAGAATATGCGGTCTTCAAGGCACCAAGATAAATAATCTCCTGATTTGTCAGAAGGCAATAATATTATTGGATAGTTTTTTTGACAATTCTTCCACGTAAGCTGGCCAGGGTAAATTTCTGTCTATGATCAAACCAAGTAATTTACCACTTTGACTGTTATCAACAATTTTGTTACTGGAAAATTTAATTTCTTGTGGTTTGTTCTCATTAATTTTCGGTTGATTGGCTGTAAACCATCTAGAAGCATGATCCGATAATATGAAAGTTTCTAATTGTTTTTCGAATGCATGTAGTAAGTTTCGCTAAAACCAGTGGTTTGTAGGAAAATCATTCTTTCATACCAAGGTCTTCCTCTACCTTAATTTTCAGGGAAGCTCTTGAGGTATCCTCGTAGAAGATAGTCGACTCATCAGAATAAGTGAAAATTTTCCCAGTAGTGGGAATATGGAATAAATCACTCAAATAAATGTTGAACAATATAAATGTCTCTCATCAACTGGAACAGGACATTAGACACTTGATAACGATCGATACTAAACCGATTGAAACGACGCGTTCAAAGTAGTAATCCAAACAATGAAAGTCCGAAATAATACTCATCAATTTACATCATAGTCTGAAACTTTCAAACAAACATTTTTAGGTTTGGAAAGAGAAAGTACAACCGTGGAGGGCTAATTGTGGGACAGTGGCTTATTTATTGTTGGTTCTTATAGAGGATAAAATTGCTCGGTCTCTCATCGGTCTCACAAAGAGTGGATAGAACCTAGGACGACGATCATGTCAGATTGCTGGAAGGCCTACAACGGGTTAGGCGAGAAAGACTACCAGCATCTGACAGTAAATCATTCATAGAACGCCGTCGATCCCGAATCTGGTAATTATTGTAACAATCTGTTTTGTTGATTTTACTTATTTTCCATTCTAATTTTCAGGAGGCAATACTCAATCCGTTGGAAGAATGTGGACAGAAGTGCGAGATTATATTCTGAATATGGCCTCTAGAAGGAACACTTCTTGGGCTATCTTTCGGAAATTAATTTCAAACGCTTCATTAGACCCTGCCAACGGATTGAGGGATTCATCAAACCCACAAGGAAAATGTACCATTCCTAGTAAGTCTTTTATCAGTTGATATTTCAAAATTACATTTTGTTGTTTTCCCTTCTTTTTATAGTACAGAAATATTTCAAATGTTCCTTATTGATATTGCTTACAATGGTACATTATGAATATTGAGTCTGTAGATGGTGTCTTCTAGAAGAAAGGCATTGTGCGATTTTTCCCTGAAATATTAGTGAGAACAAAAAGTATTTTACCCCTTCACCACACAAGTAATTCAATTCCTAGATGCGCATTTCGATAACAGAGTTATCTTCACTAGTAGGGATTACTAAACTAACTTTCTACCAGGTAATCTGTTTACTAGGAAGTGACCCTACCTGATGGACAGGTACAACCCCACCCAATAAACAATACAACAAAGGCACTTCATTATTCCTTTACTGGTATCAAATCAAATAGTTTGGAATTTAATGGACCATTATAATTATTAAGCAAGGGTTTCGAGTCCCTTTTTCGAATAGCGATACTTTCGTAACATTCTAATTTTCGGTAATCATCAACAGGCTTTATTAATTTTAAATTTTGGATAGTCATTTTGTGATGAGTTTCTAATAAATGATCCGCAACACTGATTTATTTTCTCGCGAATATTTAGCATGTGCCAAATGTTCGTGGAAACGAACATTCGTAGATCTTTTGGTTTGGCCATAATATACACTATAGCAGTTTTGACAGCTAATTTCATATATTCCTGATCTCTCTAAAGTTGGAATTTTATCTTTCGGATTACCTAACATTTGGAGATTGTTCGTACTGCTATGTACTAGCTGAAGGTTTGCGTCTCGGAAAATAGAGATAAGACCTCTCGTAAGCCGTGTACGTGTGTAATTTTAATGAACTTTTTCCTGTTTTCAGGTTGTTCTATTGTGGTTATTTGTCTTAAGGACGCTCAAATCGTTCAACACTGAGTGGAAAGTTTAATGCCCTGTGAACAAAGAAATTGATCTATATTCTGATTTTTCACATCGAAAACACAAAATACGTCATCCACATACCTGATCCAAATTCTCGGAAAATAATTGTTACGTGATCTATGATCTGTTTCAAACCTGCTCATGAATAGATTAGCGATAAAAAGTGACAGACAGTTACACATGGCAGTGCCTTCTAACAGTCTTATTGGGGCAGATATTAGTTTTCAAAGCAATGCAAAAAACTTTCTTCTGTGTTTCCAAACTTTATAAAAATCAAAGTTGATAGTTCCTATGCCAACATTAGTCAAATAGACAAAAAAACGGCAGAAAGAAAGTGGATTGAGTTAGAAATAAAAAATCTGTTTAGTAGACGTAGTAGTTTGGAATTGAAAGCTTATGATTTACATCTGAAACTCACACACAAACTAACCAACGCAGAATTTGAACTTTTCAAAACTTTCCAATGGAAAATTAAAGGAGTTATAAACCGAAAACTGAAGGACAGTATCAAAACTAAAAATGCTAAATTGAAGTGTTTAATAGAAAGGAATAATTACGCACATAGGATTGTACCGACGGAAAATAGTGAAATTGTTGAAAACCAATCCTCTCAAACTTTTTCTACTGATGAACCGAACCTACTCAATTTTGTCCAAATATCAAAACACCAATAGATGACATTATCGCTGATATTGAATGCGGTATCAGAAATCTCAATGACCATACAAAAATTTTTATACGTAACGCTTGTAAAATTCAACTCAGTAATAACTCCATAGCCAATAGCCGAAGTGACACAAAAACTAGTAAAGTGGTAAAAAGTTTGAGAGAGAAAGATTGTTTTTATTTGCAAGCAGATAAAGGCAATAAAATTGTAATCTTGGATAAAACAGATTACCTTTACCGAATGGAAAATCTTATTGAGCAAGGGCCTTTAATATAACCAAATCTCCATTACCCAAAATGGTTCGCACTTATAAATCCACAATAGACAATTGCAAATTGGTAATTAACAATTTATTAAAATATAAGTTAAACATTTCAAACATTGGAAGAGATATTTCTTTGGAGGAAACTGTTTTGATCATGCTTTACTAATATCTAGAGCGAATCCTCAATTTCCGATCAAACTTCGAGAGTTTGACTGTCTTATATTATGGATGAAACTGGGGTACAAGCAATAATACGTTGTATTTTATAGAAAGAGAGGAGACGCTTAAGAATGTTATTGAAAGTATCGATGACGATGGCAGAAAACAAAATGGTTTCTATATATTTTTCTTCCGTGTCGAGATTCCGAGAAGGTTGTCTAGTCATTCCGAATCAAGAAGCCTCAACCACGGAGGCTCCGCCCATAGTTCGCTGTATAATAATTTTGAAGGGGTTCAACCTCTCGACGCATGGTCTATAGGGTTTTCGTCTCCTCGAAAATATCTACAAAGACAAAAGTTGTCCACTTGTGAGAAGAATCATTCAACCAAGCCTAGACTATTCTAGAGTCTATCCAAACAGACATCCGGCTCGAAGGACCAAATTTATGTTTGAGTATGAGTTAGTGGGCTATATAAGTTAAAGTTCAGTGTCTACTCGCAGCAGCTTGGACTCCTGCTTTGCTTGATCCTCAATTTAGAGTGTGTCTACTTGCAACAGCCTTTGAATTTTACGTAGTTATTAAGTGGCTATCGGATGTTAAAGCCCATGAGATGACATTTTATTTTTTGTGACACTGACACTCAACAACAAACTCAACGGAATGGTCGGGAGTTATAAGATTGTTTGTGACAAACCCTTCCGTCGCCCCCATAAAATGGGTTGAATCTGATGAGTGCGGAAAGGTTCTCGAAACGTCCTAAGACGCTCACACGAAGAAAAAACTCATTGGATCTTGGTCAAAACATAAACCCAAGCCTATTTAAAATATAAAGTATATTAAACAAATACTGAAAATATTTAAGACAAATAAATAAACGGTAATTCGAACCTCAACATGTTTTATTGGTGGATATGACACAAGCTGCGTTTTGACGAACATTTAATTTTTGAAAATAAAAATAAAACTCAACGTTTATTACCGCTTATTTTTACATTATTAAACAACTAGTTGAATGTATATGAGTTAGGCTTGATAATGTCCATCAACATTAAATATTATTTCCCATTTAATAGCACAAAAAAATAAATTCGTTGATAGTTCGTGTCGACATTTTCTGATGATGCTCTTTTTATGGATTATTTACTTATTTCAATAGACACAGAATATGGTTTCAAAACATATGACATCACCATAACATAAGTATTTGATACAGTAGCGCATATTCGAGGGTTGGCGATAAAAAATGTATGAAATATCGGCGGATTTCGTTAAAATGTTGCAGGTGTGTTTTTATATGATTGACACTAGCACACCATTTTAATTTCCGATATTGGTCATAAATCACCCTGTATATCACGTTATATTTGTTTAAAGGTATTCATCATTTCCGAAGGGTTCTCTTCAAATCAGCATTTATATAGGAGCTCAGGAAATAAATTGAGGAAAGAGAAATCTAAAAGCAACGTTTAATACTTTGAGGTGGAAAGCGATTCAGAAAAATCGTAAAATATGTGTTAAGCTTTATTTTTATCGAAACACGGTTTCATCATACTTCACAACAATATTACAACATTACACATTATACTCTCTTTACAATATTGATCTGCACTTTTTGTATTTCATTTAGCTAATTAGTTCTAGTCATTCATTGTTTTCATTGGTTTTCCTGCAATAAAGTTATATTTTTGTTTATTTGTTTTTATCAGTTTACCATTCTCCATACGAATCCATAATTTTATATGCCTCGAAGTTTTCTTCAAAACGAAATGTGACATTTACAACCACGTGTTTAAAATCTTCACTATAATAATAAATCATTTAGATAACACATTTCCTAAGTAGTTGATTTATTTAGAAAGTAAAGCTGAAGTCTGCCTTGGGGAACTCCGAAAGTATTTAGTGTCGGTTCATCAATAATTTTTTATTCAATAATATCATATTCAATGATTTCAGAACAGTGCTAAATCCATGCTGTTTTACTTTAGAATTAAAATGTGTTCTAGTATTGCGAAGACTCACTTGAGGACTCTCTATAATAATATCTCATAAACACCCGTAAATAGTACCTAAAGGCATATCCTGTGTTTGTATAGGAATATTATTATTATTAATATTTGACGTGGCGCTCCGGAGCGACTAAGAAATTTTGTGGCGAATTCACTTTTCAGCTATAGGAAAACTTACAGCACCACCCACAAATTAATTAAATTATGTAGAGGGTAATCCAATAAGTAGGTACACGAAATATTTATTTGTTCCACTATAGTAGAAACTAATAAAATTAAATAAATTAAAAAATGTTTGTTTTTTAAAGACAAGCTTATATACAAATGCACTAAAAAGTAAAAAATAATTTCATTAGATGTTTGACATAAGTCATTCTGTAGGTAACAGATTCAAACGCTTGTCGCGAAAAGTGCTCAGTTTTACTACAAATGCGACAAGCTCTTGACTATGTTACTTACAGAATAACCTACGTCACATCTAAATATTTTTTAAAACTTTTATTGCAGTTGAATGAGAGCTTGTTTTTAAAAAACAAATATTTTTAAAGAAATAATTTTTTACCTTTTAGTGCTTTTGAATAAAAACTTGTCTTTAAAAAATATATTGTTACCCAATTTTATTTAAAATATTTCAGTTCTCAATCAAAATTTATAGGAGCCGTTATCTTGAATTTTTGAATGTTGACAATGAAATCATAATATCCGACCTCAAAAACCCTCACATCCCAATTTCAAATGGACCATAATCACAAAACTCGTCCGCCATCCTGATATTATGAATTTTGACGATAAAGCATAGAAATATAATACACTAGAACGCCAATTAGTTCAGAATAACGTGGCCCCCTACGGCAGATACACCAACCTATGAGTTTGCGCAATAGAGCGCAAGGTCGCCAGTGACGGTCTTAGGATTTTTGACTTCCTGTTCCTGAATCTGCTAAAAGTTGTCGTTGATAGCATTTGCACTATAACAAAGTTTTCCTTTAATAATAAATACAGTTAACCAATAATTGACTTCTTGAAAATATAAATATTGAGTTTAGGTCTTCTATTTTGTGCTTTCTCGCTACCAATTAGGGAAACATTATTGTTATCATCAAAAAATTCAAATTTGATATTTTGATGGGAATTGATTCCACTTAATCTGTGAATCAGAAATAAAAAACTCAATTTGTGTGTCCATCGGCCTCGCGCCTAAACCGTTAGGTCTATTATAGTCTAAATCCATATCATAGTGAGGAAACACTTTCTTATGATAGGCTTATTTTTTATTTTAAAAATTCTGGATATTGAAGTTGGTTTTCACTCCAGTTCACCTCTAATTTTCTCAGTTTGCGACATTGATTGCAATATTGAAAAATCTAATTCTGGTGTAAATTTTTTTTATTGCTTTTATCATTTTCTTTTTGTGACTCACCTCATAGGGGGATATATCGAAAATGTGGTTTATTATGGAGCTGAATAATTTTTCATCCTGAAATAATATTGATGAAGTTTGGTGTATGAAAGTTTCCAAAAAATTCGTTTCATTTGGTATAAAATTATCAGTAATTGCAAGAACCTGCCTGTTTTTTCCTCTCGTGGAAAATACAAATATCTATAACAGTTTGTGATGGCCTTATTTTTCTATTCAATAATTTAAAGTTTCCTGCATCTGCAGAAGATTCAGCATGTCTTCAAGAGTAGACAAACATACTCTGCATTCGATATTTTTTTATAGCTTTAACGACAAATCCTGATATATTTGTAACCACATTTTCAGTCAGAGTAGGACTCAAAGAAGGGAGAAATGAAATTAAATGATAAAATTCCCCATCTTCGATTAACATGTCGTTGACATCAATGTCATATATTTTTATAATTTTTATAATTCAAGTCCGCATAATTTTTTTTTGCCTCTGTGTCGTTGCCAATATATTGGTGTTATCCAGATTCACACAGTTTCCCTGAACAACTGCTAAAACCTAACAATGCCAATACTCAGAAGCCGACACTGTTATCTTTCTTCGCTTGATACGCCACGATAGGATTTTAAGGCGGTGTTGCCAAGCTTACTGGACTACCCACAAGTACCTGCCCTAACCACAGATGATATTCCGAACTTCATTTGGAACACGAAAAGAAAGAAAGCTTGGCAACGACGAGACCAGAAACAGCAATAATGCGCAAGTGCAAAGGTTGGTCATCATTCCCTGTGAGGGGTCATTTAACTGAATCTCGGACAGCGTGTTTGGCGTTCTAGTGTTTATTATATTTCTATGCGATAAAGGTATAATTTCCGACAATAAAAATCCCCATTAACAATTTTGACTCAAAAATCATAATCCTTGACCCCGAAAATTCCTACATAGCCATTTTAAATAGAATCTGACCATAATCACAAATCTCGTTCGCCATTTTGGATCTGCCATATTGAATTTATGAATTTTAATAAAAAATTCATCTTATTCACGATTTTGCAGATTTTGTTTTCACCAGAACGCGGTTTCCAATTTGTCTTGTACCTTAAGTTAGGGAAAATGGGAAAAAATAAGTGTTCAATTCATATTATGATGTGATGAATTAACGAGGAAGAGTTTTGTAGTAATTATTCAACAATACTTTGTTGTGCAAGCGGTGAAGTTGCTTTATTAACTTTATTCACAATGTGCATCACACTGTATTTTTGTCGTCTAAGAAAAGTAAAATCTATGCATGATATATGTAACTCTCTCACATATTTCACTGTATATCGCTTAAAGGTACAAAACTAGAATAAAACAATGAGATTTTTAAATTATATTTATTAAATCATATATGTATAAATAGTGTGTAACTAAAATAAATATTTTTCATGTTTGTCTCATATCTAACAGTTATCAATAAAGATTTCAAGAACAAAAGTGAGTAGTTGTTTAAGTGAAGGTACAAAGTTCTTATAACTGATGTTTCTTCTTCAGACTTCTCCCGTCATCATCTCCATGAATTCTGAAAAAAAAATTAATTAAAGTGTATCGTGGTGGTATATTATGTGCAAGTTATTATTCGAGATTTCTCACAAAATTTTAAATGAGTTAAAGTTGAAATCATACCATCGAAGTCTACTGTTCCTGAACCGTCAGTATCAATTTCTTCAATCATCATGTCTAATTCCTTATCTGTGAGCTGATCATCCAACTCTCGCAGAATTTCTTTGAGGCAGGTGGTGGGGATGTAACCATTTCCTATAAGATAAAAAATAACAATATAATTGAATGTTTCAAATGCAAGTGAACTACATTCAGCATCTGGCAGAACAAAAACATCAATATTTGTTCGTATAGTAACTTTTAATATTATCATCGGTGAGGTATTTACTTTAGAATTGTTTTCTGTGCCTCCTACTAGATTTTTCATTAACCTGTTGATGAATGATAATAATAATATAATAACAAACAAATTTTATTTCACAGTATATACTTCATAAATGACATAAAATAACATTAAATAAAACAATCGTCAAGTATTTTTAAACTTGATTGTGCGTAAGATATTCGTCAATAGAGTAGGGTTCGATTTCCACAAGTAGTTTGAATACTTTTTTTAAACAAAGTACTTAGGTTGGAGGTTTATTATAAAATTGTATGTAGTTATAGTTTGTACGAGTAAAATTATCATATTCTTCAATGGTACTTACAGAAATTGATGTTCAATTTTAAGATTTTTCAGTTAAATTTTCTTTAGTTATGATCTTAATAATTTGAATACCTGAATTTTGTGTCCCTGATTATTTTGTAATACAGGGTGAGTCAAGGATTGTTTCGGTCTGTTGTTCCATTTTGAATGACTACTTCAATGTGTCATATTTTCTGCCATAGACCATCTTCCAAAATTATTTTCATTTATACAGGTCGCATTATTTGATCGTGACCGACCAAAGTTCTGTTATTTTTCAAATCATAGTTAGGTACATGATATCAAATTTTTAAACTTTTAGTATTCAAAGTGCAGCTTTATTGAAATCAATTTGAAAAATATAAATGTTTAAAAATGGCTAAGTTTTGAAGCCAAATAAATTCAGAAGAAAATATTTGATGACACTTCTTGGCAGAATCCCATTAAATTAATAATAAAAATGGATTATGCAATCCAGACTTCTGCATTTAACCTATACAATACAATCTTCACATCTTGACCCTTTGTTGTTCTCAGTGTTCATTAACGATTTGATAGGGTGCTTTGAACATTCTAATATACTCTTATATGCGGATGACTTGAAAATCTATGGAAAAGTAACCTTTCTTAGGGACTGTACGAAGATTCAAGAAGATCTATCAAAATTTTCAAATTACTGTAATCGCAACAGATTGAAACTTAATGTTAAGAAATGTGCTTGTATATCATTCAGCAGAAGCAGTACGCCCATTGAATTTCAATATTCTATAAATGATAAAGTAATAAATAGAGTAGATCAAATCAAAGACCTTGGAGTATATTTCGATTCTAAAATGAGTTTTAATCCACATCTTGACTATGTAATTAATTCCTGCAGTAGAGCCTTAGGTTTCTTTTGCAGAATGTGTAGGGACTTCAACAATGAAGTGGCAATAAAATCAGTTTACTACTAATTTGTTTACAGCAAATTAAATTTTGCTAGTGTCATATGGAACCCATATTATAACATACATAAAGTACGATTAGAAAGGCTTCAGAATAGATTTGTGAGATTCCTCCATTTTAAAATGACTAATATATATGTAACTACAGGTATTAGTGAAATTCGTACCCACTATAAGATACAACTTCTCGAACAACGAAGAATTATCAGTGATTTACTTATCATTTACAAAATATTAACAAACTGTTATGACTCACCGAATTTAGTGTCAATGATATCTTATCATGTTCCTCAAAGGTATACCAGGAATAGACAATTATTAGCGTGCCCCAATTATAAAACAAATTTAGGAAAAAATTCTCCAATGACCAGAATGTGTGATTCATTCAACAAATATTGCAATGATGTAGACATCTTTTCCATATCCTAATATTCCTTTCACGATAATAAGTAACTTGTAATCATAAATGAGAATGCTTACTATTTTTCATATATTTCATTTTCATACTTTCGATATAATTAGGTGTATTTTTTGTATTTGTTTAGACAAGAATGTTATCTCTGTAACTGATTGTATTAGTGGATGCTTGTATGGGTAATAACCTGTTAGTATCCCAAATTTCGAATTTCGAATAAATAAATCTAACAGATATAATTCAATGGTCGTAGGGGGCAGTAGTTGGTTTCTGTGGAGACTTGCCGATGATTATACTTATTGTATAGGTTAAATGCAGAAGTGTGGATTGCATAATCCATTTTTATTATTAATTTAATGGGCTTCTGCCAAGTAGTGTCATCAAATATTTTCTTCTGAATTTTATTTGAGCTGAATATAATTTTTAATCTTACACCAATGACTGTGATAGTTTTATGTTTATATTTATATATAAATTGTAATTACTTTTATCATGAGATATTTCTACTTATATTAAGAGACATTTGTATTTTGTATTTTATTATGTCTCGGAAATACTTTTATTTTATAAGACTTGAGTTTTTTAACTGTTCAAATTGAAAGCTTCAAATAAATCTATTCATCTATATCGACTAACGATTCCCCAATTATCTGTAATTGATATCTCGTTTCAAAATAAGTTTTTATGAAATAAATGTACAGTGCCGCAATGAAATTTAAAATTAGAATAATTATTGTACAACCATAGGATAAAATATACAAGAAAATAATTTTGGAAGATGGTCAAGAATATGATAAATTGAAATAGTGATTCAAAACTGAATTTCATTTCAAACTACTGAACATAAGTCGAACAGTAATATTTCAACTATGCGAAAGGTTTCAACAGTATCGCTTGCCAGGAAGACATATATTGTGAAGACGAGCTATTTCGATATACAGGATGTCCCACGAAGATTAGGACAGGGAATATCTCTGAACTCGAAAATAGTGGAGAATTGTAATTTTGGGGTTTTGAATTATAGCATTTGGTTCAGCTTTTTTTTATATTATGTTACCCAATGAACTTTTTGTTTTCGGTCCCGTGACATCACATTCAGAATTATAAATAGGACAACCTGTATATTTTGTTTCTCCCGTAAAACAATTTCAAGGAACTATCACACTTGTGGTCTAAAACTATTAATTCAAGAAATAAAGGTACTTCAATATCCGTTGTTCCACGACGTCTGAAACCAGCAATTGCCAAAATATTTAGGTTCAGGGTCATCCTGCATATTTGGGCAGTCCTAAATTTTTTGTGATGATCAAAATAAGTCAAAATTATATCAATCATCCATATTTTATTAAAAAACGTCGTGGGACAGAGGATATTGAAGTACCTGTAGTTCTTAAACTAATCGTTTTAGACCACAAGTGTGATAATTTGTTGAAATCCTTTTATCGGGAGGAACATGGAAGTGCCAAAATATACGGGTTGTCCCATTAATAATTTTGAATCTAATGTCACGTGAACGAAAACAAAAAGCTTATTGGGTAACATAATATCAAAAAAAGCTACACCAATTGCTTTAATTTACAACCCCAAAATTAGAATTCTCTACTACTGTCGAGTTCCGAGATATATCCTGTCCTAATCTTCTTGGGACACCCTGTATATATCGGATGGATGTACGAAATATTCGCAATGCCTTCACATACTGCACTCACCTTCTTTGTCATATAACCTGAATGCTTCTTTGAGTTCTTTCTGCATAGCTTCATCATCTTCTTCAACGATAAATTTGGCAGCCAGTGTGACGAATTCTTCGAATTCCAGGCGGCCAGATTCTGTAAAAAAAGATTGTGTGAATACAGATCGGTCTTACGTATGACATGTTATTTCACTTGAACGTATGCCAAGAACACATCATTGAATTAATGGCTCCATTCAGAAAAATAAGTGACACCTGTTAGTGGACGCATCGCAAATTTATTCTGACATGCCTTAAGTCGGGGGCGAGATACATTTCTTATTTAACTGTGGTGTACAGTGCGTTCATTTTAATTTGTCCGACCTGTAAAAGGCTGTAAAATGTTAATTTTTTGATATAAAAGGTAGAATAAAAAAGGGGTTGTAGTGTTTTTCGTTGTATGCTGTCCAGTCAAAATTTTTATAAATTGTCAAATGTCAAAATACTTCTTTTCTGTGATTACGAAAATATGCCACGCTTGCCCTTTCTCTTCTTTTAGCGCAAATTGGTGTAAATCTGATTAAAATTGTAATTTTTCAGCAACATCAAGATACCCGCGTTTAATATTTTGTTTCCAAGAATTGTCATAACTATAACTATAAAAGAGAAAAGTATATCGACCGGCTTGTAATAAGAAACGTGTTTCTATCGGGGATACGGTCAGTGGTGAAAAAAGAAGTTACTCCTTTTTGCTACCCGAGCTTTCGCGAACGTTTATTCGCTTTGTCGAGGGCTACAATATAAATATATGGACATTAGATGTATAAAATAAATAACAAAGTGGTAACATACTGTGCAAGTTGAGATTTCCTTCGACAATAGTTGAACATGTATATAATTAAAATGGAAGAAACAGAAGCGAAAAAACTTGTCAGGAAAATTTGAAGTATAGATAATTTGAAATATTGATGTCAAAGAAATGAGGACTATACAGAGGAATAATTTCAGGTATTACTATCAGTTGAATGATTTTGTTGTAAAAGAATATATGAATAAATTTTGCTGAGGTTGTCAATGTCCGATTTTTTGTTCATATTATATTCTCGATTTAAAATTATTTTAAATCGAGAATAGCATTACACAAAAGCAATTGCAGAACTTTTAAAGACAATACTTGTGCGTTAACCAAACATGTATTGGATAATGACCATGTCATGAATTATGATGATTCAAAAATTTTACAAGTAGAAAAGAATTTAAACAAAAGACTTTTTTGGAAATGGCTGAAATAAAAATGCAAACAAATAATATGAACAAAAAATCGGATATTGACAACCTCAGCAAAATTTATTCAAATATTCTTTTACAACAAAATCATTCAACTGATAGTAATACTATTGTCGAAGAAAATTTCAACTTGCACAGTATGTTACCACTTTGTTATTTATTGTATACATCTAATCTCCATATATTTATATTGTAGCCCTCGAAAAAGCGAATAAACGTTCGCGAAAGCTCGGGTAGCAAAAAAGAGTAACTTCTTTTTTCACCACTGACCGTATCCCCGATAGAAACAAGTTTCTTATAACTATAAAAGCTATGACAATTTTTGGAAACAAAATAATGAACGTGGGATCTTGTTGTTCTAGAAAAATTACAATTTTAATCATATTTACACCAATTTGCTCTAAAAGATACCCACAATTGACAGCCTACTAACCGGATACTGCGGCCTTAGAAACCTACACATCATGGGGAAAGAAAGGGCAAGTGTGGCATATTTACGTAATCAGAAAAAAAAATGAATAACTATTTGATGATCTATAGGGTGTACCGTTTAAAAAGAAGGAAGTTATATCAGTAATGTTGACAGTTTGACATTAAAAAAAATTGACAGCATAGAACTTAACAAAGACCTCTACAATATATTTTTTATTGGACCGTTTAACTCAAAAAATAAATATTTGACAGCCCTTTAAAAGTGTGACTAATTAAAATGAAAGCACTGTACTTTTGAAACAAAATTACAAACATAGATTCGTAATAATTGATAGGTAGATGATGAGAATGAATTGTATTCGTTAAAAAAAAGGATTTACTACATTAGCCTTGTCGCGATACCTTTATAAATGAAACAAAATCAAATCAGACATATTAATAATAATAATGTTTATTTCCAAAATTTACAAATATAACAAACAACTGGATATTTAACATTGAATGTTGAAAATGAACATGAAGAATCACTGAAGCTTGGAAGCTTGAGCGTAATCAGTATTATAGATATTCTTTGATAATACCGAACTTGACTCTTGACTCTGATTGGTCTGTCAAGTTCGGTGTTTTCAGCTTCGTATCAAATATATGAGTAATGACGCTATGCACGCATTTAAAAACGAGCAGATTTGGGATAAATTCTGAATTAATCAATGTTTCCTGTTTATTGAACTTTATCAATGTCTCAGATTAACTTTTTGGCTAATTTCTCGTAAGTAATTCTGCCAAATTTCAGATTGTTTACCTTTCACTTTGTTTGTGAAATAGTCTAATAAAATTCCACTCGTGATTGAATTTATCTCATAAGTGTCTTCTATTTCTGAACTCAACTGAATTGTATCAAGAAAACACCTCTCGTTCTGCGGACTCGTGGTGTTTTCTCGAAGCAATTCAGTTTCGTTCAGAAATGAATCGACTGACTTGTCGCGAAAATTCAATCACTTGTGGTATTACTGTTGACTATATCCATGAATGAAAATTGATTATACTTCGAGTCACTATGGATTGTTGAAACAAAATTGAATCGCTATACGCTTTTTGACAAAACTTTAAAAAGGTATGAAATAGAAATCGTCTAATACCAAAAATGAATATAGTGACTCATTTCTAGATTTTGTCTATTTGGGAAGATAATTTGTGGGAAGGGTAGAAATATCGAAATTCACGGAATGGGACATACAGTGTGTAAAATTCTCTAAAATCAATTTTATGGTTGAGCCGAATTTTGAAAACTTTTCAAAGGATTCACCGCTGGCATTTTGGCAATATATTCAATTTCAAAAAGATGAGAGGTTTGAGAAAAAACTCATCAAATACCTAGGTAGTAACGTTCCGCATTTGATACACTTGTATACAAAGGTTTGTATTATCATTTAAAAAATTAATTGAAATAGCCGTTTTTATAATACTTTTTATGCCGGGTGTTTCACGGTGGATGGAACATTAGAAGTGTCTGGAGAACGGAAATATAGATCATTTCCAACGTGCTCTATCCGCCTAAAATATTTTCATCAATACAGTGTTGCCGTTTTTATCGAAAAGTAGTAGGTTATTTCAAGTGAAACACTCCCAATATTTTATAATTTTTGGAATTCTTTTAGGATTCCTTATAACTTTTCTCAATAATTATCTACACCTATACATTTCTGACAGTTTTCGCGAAACAAATTGTTTGCCAATGTTCAGGTTTTGCACAAAAATTTGACAAAATAATTTTTATCGGGAAAATTGTCACAAATAGGTATAGAGAATTTATTACTAATAACATCCCGACAAAATGCAGAAATTTGGAAAAAAACTTTCACCTTGCTGTCACGAAAACTGCGTTGCTTAGAAACACCATGAGAGCTTGCTCGAGTGGTGTTTTGTACAGCACCCAGATAACACAGGATATCCTATGGATATCCATTTTATGTCCAATTCTGGTCGGGATATCCTTGGATCTGAAGTGGATATTCATGGGATATCCATCGAAGGATTTGAAATATCCTATGGATATCCATAAAATATCCACAGTTATTATGGATGTGATTGAATTGCAAGACTGATTTTGATATTATCAATTTCTGAGTTTCTTCCATGCTCGTACACGAATTCAAGCATTTCAAGGTTACTCTTATCTTTCGTTTAACGACTGGATTTGAAATGGATATCCGTATGATATCCGTAGAGATTATCCGTAAGATATATTTTATGGATATCCTATGGATATAGTTCAGGAATATCTTATGGATATCCTTGAAGGATATCTTAGGGATGTACAGGTTGGTACCCCCGAACATCCATTGGACGTCCATAGTATATCCTTTGGATATTTCCTGACGTCCATAGTACATCCAGCATATCCATAACAGATGTCCAGTGGATATCCCTTGGATGTCCATGAGTTATCTGGGAAATGTCGAGCTGAATTTTGGATATCGATGTTTTTTTCTCTCTTCAACGTACACAAATTGTATCTTTATGAAAATAATCTTTTCCCTGGACCGTTGGAAGATATTCTACAGATGGCCATAAAATATACGAAGCAAATATAAAATAATGAATGTTTCGCATTCTTAAGTTCTCTACTAAAAAGCACTATATGAGAGCTCCGACCAACGCTGCTGTTATTAACAATTTTGGACGAATATTCGATAAATCGTTAACATTCTATCTACGTAAGATTAGTCACGTTAAGGTTAGGTTGACTGGTGATTCACTCATTGTTAACTCAGTTTGCCTTCTTCTTGTCTTGTCATTTAAACTTACCGCCATGACAGTGACCAATCACAGAGCGCCTATATCGTGCAGTTTATTTGTCGTCAGTTCAGTGATTGATGGCTGTGCGAAAGAGAAACTTAACCTTACTTGCTTACTTTTGTGGTTTTACTGGGTTTCCATTACATATGTCTCTGATTTCCGGTTTAATTCTCGTGGATTTTGAGGATTTTGGTTTTTTTCATTCCTTCAAATACATTTCGTTGGTAAGTGGCAGAAATTAATATAATATTTAAACTATTTTCAATCAATGCATTTGTGCCAACTAGGTGAGAGAAAATGGATAACATCAAGAAATATCAAACAAAAAGGCTGACTTATAAATAATAAAAATTGGAATCCGAATGAGTATTAGAGCTAAACAGTCTACAAACTTGACGCCTGTTCCATCTCGTCAATGGTCAACTTCAACATCATGGATTCCTGATCATGAAATAATGTCTATTGATAATAATAATTCTGATTGTTCATCAACTCTTGTTACAGAATTTGATAGTTCTGCAGACGAGGTTGCCTCTTTGGATAATGGATTCGTATTCAATTCAGTTACAGAAAATACTTTTCATGAAACTAATACAGTGGCTAACAGATATATATGAAACATGTGAACAGATAAGATGAATAATATAACTGCACCATGTAGGGATGTTTTATCGATATTTGTAGAATTTGATCATTTCCACATTGATTCCTTGAGAAAATCAAACAATTGGTGGAGTATTTGGACAACAGGGAGAAATTCAGAGCTGTTGTGAGTGAATAATGTTTTCCCTATCTTTTTATCAAAAATATCTTTTTCAGGTCGATGAAGTTTCAAAAATTGGGGGTTCATCATTATATGATTTTATAAAACGTTCTCTTTCTTTCAATATAACAAATAATTTTGCATCGGAATATAACTGGTATGGGGCAAAAAAAAAAGAGTTTTTGTTGAACTCAAATTGGCTGATTTTTTACTAGGTAATGAGAATATATTTCATATAAAGTTCTGCCTATAATGAAGAATACACATGTAAATTCTTCAATAGAATTTGATTTTATTCCCAATCTTTAGAAAATTAATTTCTTATTCCGGCTTGAATTTTCTTCACTTATGTGGTATAGGATTAGTGTTTACTCAATTAATTTCAGACGCAGCTAATTCCAATGGTCTGGCAGCAAATATAGGAAAATGTCAGAAGAGGCAATCAAAAGTTAGCTACAAATGCCCAAAGAAAGACATCTGCTAGCTTCGAAAAAACAGGAAAAACCCCAAGAAGAAACCGAGATTGTCATTCTCTGAGTGGCCTGTTTTTAATTTATTTTTGGTTTCAAAAAGAATATTTTATTATTACTATATAATATATTCACATTTTTTATTCTTTTAATATCATCATTTGTTATTTCATCAATTAAAGTATAAATACATTTTTTTATCCTCTCGTTTTTATTTAATTGAAATTATTATTGTTTTGTCATAATTGTAATTTTTATTTATTTAAAAAAATCCCTAAAAGATTTCTTTTGGATATCTGTGAACAATATCTTGTGGATATCTTGTAATGTCCTTGAACAACATATTAAGAATATCCGTGAAAAATATTCCACGGATATTCCTGAACGATATCCTATGGATTTCCCAGAAGGATATCTCATGGATATCCCAGAAGGATATCTCATGGAAGTCCAGCTTGTTCCACTTGGAACATCCACAGGACGTCCATAAAATATCCACCGGATATCAACTGGATCTCCTCTGGATATCCCAAATGTCCAAAATGAATGTCCAGTGGATATCCATCGAATGTCCGTGTGTTGACTGGGCAGCACAGTATGAGTGACAGGCAAGGTGACAGTATTTTGAAAATTCGGCATTTTGAAGTGATATTTGATCAGACTGAATAGACGAAGTTAAACTTTATTTAGAATAATGAAATATGAATACATCATTTTGCGTATTTAGCGTCTTTCTGGCGTCAAGCTGACGTTTCTATGTTTACCGTGATTATTGTTTCTAGGGAAATGTAGATCTCAGGAATCGTCGAAACACCGATTTGAAAATTCTACCAGCCGTATGCATAGTCAATTCCAGCGACTCGCCGGAGTTTCGCCGCTCGCTACACAAGAACTATAATGCACATAGACCGTCAGATAGTGACAGATTTAACACACATACAAGCCTCGAATAGGGTTGAGAAGTACATCGATGTTGAGTAAAATGGAGGGAAATTTATGAGTGGCTCCTGGGGATAACATATGGAAAATTCGATTTTTCATGGAAAATTCGATTTTCTATATTTTAACGCGAGCCGTGTTCACCTAATCAGTAATTAATAGAACCTGGCTTCAGAAGATCAAAGGCTTGAGTGTTGAAGGTGGCTAAAGGGTTGAAATGAGGCTGTAATCTTGTAAAGAAAAATCGAGATTTCAACAGGTTTTCCCACGCAAGCCCATCGAAACCATGAAAACCTACATCGTCACTAGACCGAAAAACATAATGGCTTGAGTGGCTAAATCTGTCACTATCTGACGGTCTAACAGTCGAGCTCCAAAAAAGTGGTACATCGCCAGCGTTTCGCCAAAATGTGACTTATCGCGTAGTTGTCACTTTTTTGGGGCTCGACTGTGCATTATAATCCTTGTGTAGCGAACGGCAAAACTCTGGCGGGTCGCTGGAATTGACTATGCATACGGCTGTACGAGTTGGAAGCAGTGTTTTCAGAAAGTTTTGTTGTCATGGTTCAGATTTAGAAAATGATGACATTCGATTGGTTCATATAATATGAGGGAAATTGTCAAGGAAAGTTATGAGGAATCCTATGAGTATTCCAAAAATGATATAATATATCGGGTGTTCCATTTGAAATGTCAAAGAAGCTATTACTTTCTGAAACAAGCGGCAACACTGTATGAATAAAAATATTTCAGATGGATAGAGCATGTTAGATTAACCACGCCTCCCACAAATTTTCGAAATGATGTCTTTCCCTTCTCTAGATACTTCTAATGTTCCACCTACCGTGAAACACCCGGTATTACGTTTGATAAATATGCGTTTAACAGGCTACATCTATAATTGTTGGCATTTATCAAACACAGAATCATCTGCCTGAGAGTATGGGGTATTATTCAAATCCAGTTTGAAAGCCAAAAATGTTCTGAAAACCCGTTTTGGTAAATTATTTCATCTCATTTTCTACCCACTTTTTTGGAATACCTCAAAACCCAAATACTACACCTATAGTAATTCGATAATTCTTTGCTTTTCTTAATATTTGAAAATATATCTAATGAAGTTGAAAGTAATGGAAGTACAGAAACTAATAGTTTATTTGTAAATATTATTTGTCAATTATGCTTTATATCATTATGAGTGAATGTGGTAGTAGAAAAACTGTAGTATACAACTAAAGTTATAAGCACGAACCCTAGCACTTGCTGCTGAGCGGTTTTTGCATAACTTTTCTACGCCCTTGTAATACGCTCTCATTTTAAAGTATGCTTTTTATATCTTTTTCTTATAATTGATTATGAATACCAGAATTCATAGGTTATAGAGTGTCGCAGCATCTTTAATAAAGGTGCATAGAAGTTGTTCATTCAAAGTATTCAAATATTCAAATCATCTGTAAATTCTCATGATAAACAAGCATACGTACTGTCAGCATCAACTTCCTCAATGAGTTCTTCTAGAATCTTCTTGTCGAAAGGTTGACCCATGAGACGGAGGATGTCGGATACCATATCACAGGGAATGCTTCCAGACTTCTGGTTGTCAAAAGCTTCGAAAGCTTTACGGAGTACTGCAAAATAAAAAGCGTGTAGTAATAACAATTTTCAAACGGAAAATAGTTGCAATTAAGATATTTTGCATGGTTATTTATGTGAAGAGAAGAAATCATAATCATAGGAGCATCGGTTGATGAGATACCGAAGGATATTCATATACTCGCTTGGTTTTGGAATGAAATCATAACAATCTATAATTTGTAAATTATTGTATGTGAAAAAATCTGAAGCTGAAGAATACTGTTGGTCATTTTCATTTAATGAACAAGGCCGTACCCAGGTTTTTTTTCGGTGGGGTTAGTGATTTATTTTGAAAGATGAAAAGATTTTGACATGACCTAAAACAATTTAGATTTAAAAATCTATAGTTGGATTCTAATGCAAAATAGGTTATCACTTCTTTAGTTCAGATATGTCTATGCATTGTAATACGTGCTAATTCTGTGAGACGTTCTTGGCCAATGGAGTTTCTGAGATATGTTTTTAGTATCCGTAGTTACACTCTCCATGAGTTTCAATAGCACATGATGGTCGATCGAAAGCAGGCTTTTTTCCATAATAATGATAAAGTTTATTCAAAATTCAATTAATGCTATTTTATTGAATTTTGAATAAGATTTGTATAAAAAGGTGATTAATCGGTTTAATTATACCCGCGAAGTTTGAAACTCGCTGCGAGTTAAGGTAAGAATTAAATATACTTATATGTTTTGTAAATCTTTAAAATTGAACAGTATGATAATAAAAAATAAACTATCTGAGTTAATTCAAGTTAGAGATATTATGAAATAAATTTCGAAGAGACTCTGCAATCCATTTCTTCAATTGTTTGAATAATGACTTGATGATTTTTATATATCAAATCATTGTAAAATGGCAATAAATATTTGAGGCCTTGTTTTCTTACCTTTATTTCTCACGGTAATACCTACTCTTTTCATCATTTGTATTATAAATATAATTATTGAAATTTATATTCGTTCTATGTTTATAGATATAAATCGTTATGTTGTATCCAAATAATTGTCTTATGTCCATTTTCTTTTATATTTGTTCAGTTTTCCACTTGGATATAAATAACTCCTCCTAAATATGATTTTCAAAAACCACTTCTGCAGAACCTCAAGATTTCTGAGGTGCGGTTTCATGATTCATCCCCAAGCCAGAATCTCATATTTCAATAATTGAGACTGAATTAATAAAAAATAAAGAATGTCAAGGGTTTCTATGTCCATGAATGTTTTGAGATACTTGAATTTTGATAATAAACTTCGTAATTTCCTCAATAGGAATACTATTCACCCTGTTTGAACAACAGAAGGAACTGGAATAGGAGTAAATGGTCCTAGAACCAAATATTCCTTGCATTTTCCAAATGGAAATCTACATTGGAAAATGCGCTCAGTTCAATATTAAGGCCAATCAATAAAGCATTTTTTCCTAACAAAAATACTAGTACAAAACAGAGTGTGCCATCACCGGGAAGTCAGTCCGTAGTTATATTCTGTTGTTTTCGAATCGCAACTGAAACGTATATTCTCATTTTGCACTAAAATGCAATGGGCGAAAATGCTTACAAACTTGACTGAAAACGGCCGAGCTGGTGGAAGCGGTCGATTGGTAGGAGAGAGCGGGAGATGAGGGGAAACGTATTATCACGTAACCTGTTAATTAGAAGAATTCCCCTCATCTCCCAGACTCTCCTACCACTCGGCAGCTACGCGGGCTCGGACGTGTTCAGTCATGTTTGCATGCATTTTTCACCCATTTCGCACCGTTCTAGCGCAAAATAAGTATATACATTCTGTAGTACTATACTTCTACTTTTATAATCTGTTTGAGAATTTAAAATCGAGCTATCACCAGAGCATCCAGGCACGCTGCAAGATAGTGCAAAAAAAAAGTTTGAATTGCAATTGTGCCAAAACTAACTAACCGACAGCGCCTGTTTTGTGCACACATAAAGTACACATGATTCAATCATGGACCTATAAAGTATTGTACTGGACCTAGCTGTTTACATCCTGGTCTGAAGTCGTGGATGGTCACAATCTGTAGTAGTGATGTTGAGTTGGGCGTTGTCACATCTCGTAGGTGATAAGTCTTTATCATAGACATAATTGTTTCACTATATGTATTCCATTCGATAACAATCGAATAAGAATGAAGGATGGTGATGGTGACATTATCATGCAACTTACTGTCTTACAAGTCCAAACTATCGAAAAAAAAAGCATTACTTGCGTCTTCGATTGGTTGTGTAGAAATTGTTGTGTCTGATCGTTTGTCAACGCTGTTGAATATCAATGTTTATGTTTTCCACAAAGTAAACTTCTGACAGTTCTCTCATATTCTGTCATTGCCTTTTTGTGGGATTATTGTTGGAATAGTGTTTATCGAACTCATTTGTGTTATATAGTGGCAGTATAATAAACAGACAACAATCTTGTTGGGTTTGCAAACAATCCATGTCTTCGAACCCGAATATCAGATTCCATTCGTAAGTACCATAGGCGTTACAGTGAGTATCAATCTGTTTTCGCCGAACAAAATGAAATTAATACGTTTATTCAAACCTGTGTATGTGGAGATAATGAAATAGACACCCCCTGAAACATGTACTACTTCCTTAGGTCCTTGGATGATGCATTTAAAAAAAAAGGTTGGCAAAAAGTCCAAAAAATTTTTATCAAAATTTGGATTTATCTTTGGGTTTCTAGCTGATGGCACAGAAAAGGCGGCTTGGTTGAAAAAGTTGGGAATGAAATGTTCAACTGAATGTGTTCCAAAGTCTGCTAGGATTTGCTGCGAATATTTATTCTTCACAATATTCATTCATTGTAGTATCTATATTAGAACAAGTATTTATTGAATATATAAATTGCCATTTTGGTAAAAATTTTATTTACTTGAAATCTGTTGTGAAAAAAAAAGTTGAACGTCGCGTTTGTGGGCCCTCAGAAATACCCTGTTGCCAAGCTGACGTCTTCGGATTACTAAAAATTTGATATGAAAAAAAATTATTGAACGTCTCGATTATAGACCGTCAACCTATTTTAATGGTACACTTTTAGTTTTCGGAAATGCGCCGTTGTCAAGTTTTGGTCAGTTGGGATTACTGAAAGTCTGATATGGAAAAAACAATTGAACACCGTTATTTTGTGCCATCAGTTGATTCTAATGGTACCATTTTTGTTTTGCGGAAATGCTCTGTTGCCAAGTTGGTCACTTCGAATTACTGTAAATCTGATATGGAGATGGATCGAAGTGGACATTATTCTTTTCAATCAGGTGGTTCCTGCTATGACATTTTAACTTTGCGGAAATGCGCTGTTGCCAAGTTATGGATGCGGGAAATCATTGAGTGAAGCTTTATAGAAATTGTCAATGGAGAGTATTAATATACATTTTCAGCCTATTCTAATTGTACCATTTTTGTTTTGAGAAAATAGGGTGTTGCCGGATTACCGAATACCTGGAAATGGGGATAAATATAGATAAGAGGACAATATCCTATTCAATCAAATGATTTGATGCCAGGTTATGGACACGGGATCATTCAGAGAAGTTTCATAGACACAACCTAACCTAACCCAACTAACCTAGAAATCCAAGTTGCTGGTAATTCGATCACTGATTGATATGAGAAAGTGAAATCGCAGCAGATGCTCGCTGCGCTCGCATTTTGTAAATTACCACAAGAAAGAGACAAGCCGAAGGCGTGTCTCTTTCTTCGATCACTGATTAGTATGAAAAGGTGAAATCACAGCAGATGCTCGCTGCGCTCGCATTTTGCAAACTACCAGAAGAAATAGACACGCTGTAACTCTTGATTCCATGGAAAGAGTTGATGTCAAACTCCTAATCATTCATAGTCCGTGAGCTGTAGTATGATAATTTGTGACTGAGAATCCAGAACAGTTCAACGTTGTTTCGCATCATTCAGTGTTTTATAAATTTTTTTAACGGATATCATTTGAAACCAAAGTGAAGATAAACTAAGTAATTTAAAATGGTTATTTGGACCATGCGTCATCAGATTTCCAAAAGTATTATTAAAGAATTGATCATACAAATTAATAAGGATGAATATTTATAATGATATTCTTTGTACAAAATTTCATTAAATCTTTTTTTAATGATTTCCATCGCCCACGACTTGGCAACATTGGCGCATTTCTGCAAGGTTCAAATTTCATAGCGAAATTCATCTAATTGAATAGACTTAGAACCATCCAATTAACCAAAGAGACTAATACATGGCAACGGCGCAATTCCGCAATACGAAAATAGTATCATTAGAATAGGTTGAGGGTCTATAATCGAGACGTTCAATTGTTTTTTATGTTAGATTTCCTGTAATCTGAAGTGGCCAACTTGGCTACAGGGCATTTCCGCAAAACAAAAATGGTATTATTACAATTGACTGACGGCCGACAATCGCGACTTTCAATTGGTTTTTCCATATCAGATTTCTAGTAATCCCTAGTGACCAAAACTTGGCAACGATGCATTTCCGTAAAATAAAAATGGTACCATTAGAATAGGTTCAGGATCTATAATCGATACATTTAACTGCTTTTTTCATATCAGATTTCTAGTTTTCCGGAGAGGTCAACTTGGCAACAAGGCATTTCCGCAAACAAAAATGGTATCATTACAATATGCCGAGAGTCCACAATCGCGACGTTGAATTTTTTTTTTATTTTGAAAACTTTGTGAAGCTAATTTTCTGAGGATTGATACTATCTCAGTCAATGAAGTATTGCATCACATCATTGATTGAACCCTATTTTATCAAATGCGTGCGCTCCTGTCGGTTGTTGGAAGGTCACAGTCTTTCGCTACCTTCTCTCTTCCCCGCGCGCCTACAAAATGAGCGACTTCAAAACAATCCGTGTTGTAGGTATGGCAATGCTGAGTCCATCTGTATTTATACGATATTATACGTCCATGGATTCAATACATTCGTACTTCTTGAGAAATGGCGAACTTATGAATTTCTCAAAAAATCACAAAATTTTCCGGATTTTCCTGTTTTTCTTCGTTACTAATGATCCGACCGGGTCGTATAAAACATCCCGTTTTGTTCGTTTTTCAATTATCTACACGTATTTTCATTGGAGCAACCAGATTGATCTATTAGCTTTCATTTTATAAGAGAACAATAAAAAACACGTTTTGTGTTATTTAATTGTTTAGACCAAATTAATAAATGACAGCAGAGAGTCGAAAACATAACAGAATATAACTACGGACTGTCTTTCATGTGATGGCAAAGTCGGTTTCCTACTAGTATTTTTGTTAAAATATCACTCATATTATACTATTGCTTGGTGTATATAGAAATAAATTTTTGTCACATAGCCAAGCAACCATCAATGCCCTGAACTCCAATGTAATCAACTCCAAAATGGTATGGGACTGCCTGTTATTCTCCTATGGGTTACAGGACACACTGGAGTGGAGGGTAGGTAATGAAATAGCAGACGTACTGGCAAAAAAGGGCTGAAACACCATTTCTGGGACCTGAACCCTTCTGCAGAATAAGTACTAGCACAATACTCCATGAACTTGAAAAAGAAGTATTTAACAAAAGATCACAATACTGGATAGAATCGAAAGGAATGAGACAGGTCAAGATAATACTGGGAAACTACAACCAGAAGATATCAAATGACTTCACCAGTAAGAGTAAAAACAAGCTCAAAATACTAACGGGAATCCTAACAGCTAGGACACTGTCGATTGAGAGGAGAACCTCAAGAAACTCGGATTAGTCGAAGAAGAAGAGTGCAGATTAAGCGAGGAAGATGACGAAACCCCTACCAACATTATCTCAGAATGCATTAACCTGCAAAATCCGAGGGTAAGATACCTCGGAGAATACCGAATAGAAGTGGGAGATCTACCTAAGCTGAAGCCATCCGATATCCTGAACTTCTTAAAAGTCATATAGGATTAGAGGAACTGCTCTAGTCGTTGAGACATTCTAAACGGCTGAGGAGCAGAAGGGGACGCAATAGATCTTATAAGTCACAGTGTATTGACACCCCCACTAAAGAGAACCGAACAGAGACATCTTATACAACTGGTGATTTTGGAATTTAATATTTTTATTTCGGTGGGAGGGGAATTCTAACGCACCGAACCCCACCTGGGTACGGCCTTGTTTTTAACTCACAGTGTATTATTTCTATCTGACAACGCTGGACGTCTTGAAGACAGGTTGTTTTCTAATAGATACTTGCCAATTGAAACTTCTTTTATAAATATTTATGGATTTTTATGAAAATATTACCAGTATTCAATTCTTTTACAGTACTGTAAATAGTGTGTAAGTAAACATTATGAAAGAGCGCCGGCAATGAATCTTTCAGTGTAATTAATTCACTCGGATGAAATGAAATTTCAAGAGGATTTCGCTTTCAGCCGAGCTGAGATTCATGAAATATGGATATTTATACTTTTTGATACACGACATAATCACGCACTGATGAATTTAATTCGCACTTGCCAGCCATTTTTCATTCGCGCTGATGAACCTTTCGAGTTCGTTGCTAGCAGTTTATAATTTTAGAATGGAGTGTTTATGTGGAAATATAATATAGATGTGGGAGGCTGGAACAATTTCGGAATCGTGTTTGTATATTTGGCTTTCAAAAATAGCAGCTGGAATATTATAGCGAGCATCAAGATGTCGCAGAGGTAGAAACTCCGTTCGAAAAGCCTTGAAGTTGGTTATATCAGATTTTTAACGATGAAATTGTATGGATTCATCTCAGGATTCACGAAATTCAGGATGTAGAAGAGCTCCAAGTTGGGTAACCCTTATTATTTCCCAATTTCCATTCACACTTCTTGAAATATAGGGATAATAAATTGACTAAGGCCGGCCACTCACGTACAGTTTTAACTGTGCAGTTATAACTCTCAGTTAAAACTGTACGAGTGTGGCTATTTTAGTTACAGTTCAACTCCAATTTTTCAACTGTACAGTTTAGCTGAGAGAAATGCAATTATTCATATTTTTAACTGAAATGAGTGTGTGTGGCATTTTCCATACTTCTCAGCTTAGTTTGTATCGACAGCCTGTCTGAGTGTGCATCAACATGTCGCGTAACTAAAACCAAGTTTATTGTTGACTTTATCGAGCTGTATAGATCGGAACCTTGCTAATGGCAAGTTAAATCTGCCGATTACCATGATCGTGCAAAAAGTATGCAGCGTATAATAAATTGGCAAAGAAGTTAGAGGAATTGGAACCTGATGATGCCTAAAAAAAACTGTTGTAGCCAAAATAATTAGCCTGAGGTCAGCTTTTAGCAAAGAGCGAAAGAGAGTTGAGGCATCAAAGAAGCCTGGAACATCCGCGGAGAGCATTTAGAAGCCGGTGCTTTCTTACTATGACTTGTTTATTGAACTATACGTCTGTGTACATCTCAGTTCACAGTTAAAACTGTCGGTTTGAACTGCACAGTTAAAACTGACGGTTAAAACTGTACGTGAGTGGCCGGTCTTACATAATTGTTCTTTTACAAGCCGACTTTTCATTAGCAGAATAGTAATTTACGTAACAAGTCCGGAAAATACTGTTTTTTTGGACGAGTAGACCAAATTCTAGGACGAGCGTTAGCGAGTCCTGGAATTCTGCGAGTCCAAAAAACTGTTTTCGGATGTGTTGCGTACACTATTTTTTCGACAATCATGTAGAATAACAAATCAATGAGACGCATTTAGTCTAAGAGACGAAGAGAGGTCGACTTTCACCCATCTGTTAACCGGATGAAACGATTCCAAATTTGAAAATTTCGAACATTTCAGTTCTTATTTGTAATATATAAGTATTGAAATTCGAACAGAAGATAGGTACCATCAGAAACATTCTAATTCTTATTTATATTAATATTTGTATTAAAATTCGAGCACTTCCCGGACTAGACCGGGAAGTGCTACTTTCCCAAAGAAAAAGTGTCCTGGAAGTGAACACTTCCCGGATGGTTGCCGAAAAATATACTTTTAAGCTCTTGAGTCTCATAAAGCGATTTAATATTTGAACTGTAGCAGGAATTTACTGTTTAGAATATTTTATGCATGTTTTCAAAAATCAGAATACCATGGCTAAATGATCATAATACAAGAAGGAAATACTTTTTATTACCACCACAACATCATTCTGCCCTGTTTAAAAAAAGTGGTGTGGTTATAATATTTGTAAATTTTATAATAGATTGGTGGAAACAATAAAAGCTTGTCAACCAATATTTATATTTCAAGAAATTACAGAGAATTATTTTGGATAAATTTTTTTATTTTACTGATGCATTTTTTTCACTAACCACTTTCATTTCATCATTTACTATTTAATAATAGTTACTGATTTTATGATTCGTGTTACCTTTTGTAATATATAATATATACATATATGGAGGATTATATCTGATATTAATTGTTTTGATATATGTTTCCCTTTTGTTATTGTTGTTCTATTTTCAATAATATTTATTTATTATAATTGTGACAGTATTATAGTATTTTATTCAAATTCATATTTATTGTGATTTTAACGATGAGTTTTAAATCTTCCGATAATAAAGTGTACTTTGATTTGATTTGTAATAGTTAATATAATATTTCACATTTATTATTGTGTCGTTGTGTGCAATTGTATTGAATAAAATACATATTATTATCTCGTATACTTTTGGGTGTAGTGCTAGTTGTTACATTTGTAGAATGTAAGTTCTAATTCCAACAGTTTTCAATTCAATTTATTTCAGTTCAGAAGTATATAAAATAAATGAAAAGAAAATAGGACAAAAGCCAGAATACAAGAATGGAAAATATAAAATATCCTAAAATTTCATCTTTGTGAAAATGCCTTTATCTTTGGTAAACTTGCGATATTATCATATGACTATACCAAAATTCCTTTAAATTCTGCCGAAAATTTGGAAAACGTCAGCTAACGAAAATCGATTGGTAATGAATTAATAATAATAATAATAATATATATTTATTACTTGGAATGATAATTCTTTTCACAATGACAGGAATCGTCAGTTTGAACATGAGATATATAAATTTATGAATACACAAAATATAAATTATACTATGAGTAGATAACCGTGTCAAACGATCAATTTACATTTTTTTTTCGCAATTTGCGAGGTCTGTAGCTTGGAGGGGGTGAAGTGGGATACATGTTTTTGGGGAAAAAAGTGTTATTTTGACCACAAGAATACGCCCTCAGAGTATTTGTATTGAATTTTGGTTCGATTATTGAATATTTTTTCATATGCGTCATCGTTCTCATGCATTTAAAAAATTTAAGAAATTTTTGTCAAAACAAGTTGTTAAGTATTGAATTCAAAAACGACGTGCTTAATAGAGATATTGCAGTACCAAATAACGTCATGCAGTAATAAAGTCGACGTTATTTTGACATGTACGCACGCGCAGTGTGTATCTGGAATAAGGACAACTTTATTAAAATACTGCCTGCCTTTATTAGTGGACGTTTAAAAGCGAGGATTATTATTCCCTTATTTCCACTTCGGGTGAGATCCTGAATTATCGTGACATGATCAGTCGATATGACATGGCTCTGACTGATGAATATATGAGATTTTCAACAAGAGTCGACGTAGAAGTTCGTTTCGGCAATTCTATCATCAGAATAATTCTGAAATTAATTATGTAGAACGATAAATATTTACCAAGAATTAAATGGAAACTCAAAAAATTCGTCGGTGGTATAAAAACACCTCTCCAAAAGATATTCTTTGATTTTTCGTTTGAAGGTAGAAAGTGAACTAATTCTCTTTATATCTGAAGGCAGACAATAGAATAGCTTGTGCGGTTTTGTTGTAGTTTGATAAGATTTCCATTTCTTGTAGGATAGTTGATTAGAACAATGAAACAATCATGTACGAACAGTTTATTCTGAAAACCTCTTATACCTATATATTATTTCATGTGCCAAAAATCCCATCGTGATAGTTGAGACTTCATAGTGTACGTGATGTCATTTATGTAAATTGAAACAAAAGGGGCAAACCAGAGCCTTGTGGTACTCCGCTCTTGACAATAGCTGAGTCACGGCGTTGCTCGCCAGTCACTACTATTTGCTCCCTTTTGTGTAAATTCCGCAGAAATTGAGTTTATGTAATAATATGTCGTGATGTTGGGGCGTGGCGCAGTGGTTAGAGCGTCTGACTCTGAGTCGAAAGGTCCGGAGTTCGAGCCCCAGTTGCGGCTGGGATTTTTAAATTTAATTTGACCTATTAAATTATTGAAATCTCGTGGCTCGACTGGGGTGAGTCCTGCACAATTCACTGTTGCGTTCCAATTAACAGTGCTGCTCCTGAAGTGGCGTATGGAGTAACAAGGCCTATCCAGAACATACGACTAATGACCATAGCATTCGATGCCAAAACATAAAAAAATATGTCGTGATTAGTGAAATCTTTTTTTGCGATCATTCAAAGCACTTTTAATAGTATTTGTAAGAGTACGGCATCACTGCCTGCAAATTATAATGACGAATTCTTGTAGTGATGTTTTTTTATGAATATCCAAAATATATATTACTTCTGAGTGTAGCCACTTTCGTATTATGGAGAAGGCTAAGAGAACGATATCTGTCGAAAATGTTGTAGTAGTGTAGGATCATTTAAATCATTTTTAATTGATTTGGATAACTCCTTCATGGCATCAAGCATTGATGAAATCTGGTAAGCGATTCCAATCAACTGATTAATCCGTATACATCCTCTGATTATTTTATATATAATTTTTACAAGAAGGGTTTACAAGAGGGCGAAAACTCACTGTTATACTAGCTTAAAACTATGAATATTCCTAAGTATGTCTTGGTGTAAAATTAATGCAAATCAGACAAAAATTTCCTATTCATTCTATAGAGAAATAATAGTTTTTTCAATTCTAGTAATAACTCACCAGCGATTTGTTCTGGGGGGAGTTCGTCCTGAAAACAAACAAAAAATATTAATAAGTAATGTTTGAATTGATCACTTGAATATTAAAAAAGCATTATTTTATCCCAGTTAAAAAACAAACCGAATCTTTGAAAAGGCGTATACATAGAAATCTGGTAGTGTTCCAAGTGTTGCACAACTGTACTGATGATGACCAAGTAGTTGGAAACGTGCATATGAAGTTCCATTGTTTATTTAAGGATTTCCCATAAAATTTTCCTTGTTTACGCATATTTATATACTTTATCTATACAATGTATCTGTCTACTGATAGTCATTTTTGTTTCATCCTTTCATTCAATTTTGATATTTTCTTATTTTTTACATTTTAAACAAAGAAGTTACCTATTGTTGAGCTGTTTCTATATTTTATACTTTTCTTCGTACACGGAACATCTTTAAACTTTGAAAAGTGTATACAAAGGGTTTCACAAAAAATAATGTAGCTATATATCTTTGATGATACACTGGAAACAAGAAAAAAAATTTGTCGAAGAAACAAAGAAACTAATTTGTCGAATAGGTTACTCTTTTTCATATCTGACACCTTTCAAATGAAATTTTTGTCTGGTTATTATGAAGGATACTTATTCTTGGTCAACTGTCATATTTCCAACAACCCTCATGTTTTAAAACGAATCATCATTATTTGGGTTATGCAGTTTCAATTCGAAAAAATACAGAAGCTTTTATGAGCAGTCAATTTCTCTGGAAAAATCCACCGAATAATAAGAAGCAGAATATCTCAAACCATTTCTTTTGGTGTTTTTTAATGTAGTTTGTAGTATTTTTGGAGTTTCTCAATATTATGAATATGCAAAAGGTCTAATGCTTCTTTAATTGCACTGTGACAAAAACCACTAGGCAAACAGTCCACTACATCAACCACTGCACAAAACACAAAATAATGTATGAATATTTATATGTACCATTTTGATGTTTGGTTATATGAGCAGTACGTCCTCAGCTGAGACAAGTGAGGTAGAAGAACTGGAAGCTTGACGCCAGCCATCGTTATTATTACTTCCAGCGGTGTTATAGTGGGTTTCTAGCTTTCATCCTATAATTTCTAATAAATTTTCAGCTCGTATCGCTGCCCACACAGCGTGCTGGCTGAAAACGTTACGCGGCCAATGGGAATATTTGAAAACAGCAGCAAAATCGAGAATCCTATATTTTTAGAATGTAGTTAAAAGTTAAACAAACGTCCTATTCACTATTTATTCGATATGACAGACATTTTCGAGGGTCATTTGCTTTTTCGGAAATTTTGGAACGTGAAGTTGAACATTTCGTCAATTCACTTATTTTCCCGCTCTGAAGTTTAACTATTTTCATGTGAATCTTTGCTGCCAATCATTGTTGGATAGAAAAGAAAATGTTTACCAGTATTCGCTGTCATGATCCCAATTCCAACAACAGCTATGGAACCATATATTATTTAAATGTATATTTTCCATTGAATAAATATTGGAGTGGTGATAATGCTACAAATAAAAAATGGGTAACATATGAAGTAAAAATATCCAGTATGAGACTGAGAAATCTGCATACTTTAAAAATTGAAAATATTTGTTTGAATAGGAAATTCTAATATACCAATAAGTTATATAAATTACCTCTGAACACAATTATTGTATACATTTGTTCTTGATCTATTGACAAAACACTCACACATACCTTCACTCTTCCAGACATACTTTTCTAACAGCCCATGAATATAATGAAAATACTAGCATTGATTTGATACAGATACAGAGTGTTGATTTGAAGCGGGGCAACACAAAGCATCAATTTTTTAAATAGACCACCCTGTAAATTTTCTCACCATTAAACTGAGCAAAACGTTTAACATATGGACGTATTTTCTTTTTTCGAAAATTTTGCAGCGTTGTCAAGTTATTGCTGAAAGAAAGAAAATCTTCGGGAAAACAGACCATCACAAATGCCATCATAAGAACTTTATGAATAGAATTTAAGCAAAAATATTTGGGACGTGCAACACCAAGAGTGAATTGAAATATTGAGGTGGACTGAAAGTTAGATTTCTAAAACACGAGATTTTATACAGACAACTTCAAATATCAAAAACTTGATTGTTTTAAATGAAACACCCAGTATGTTATGTCATCGTATTTGAGAACTATTTCATTCCTACAAATTCGGACAATATGATATAGTCTCTAAAACTGACACATTTTGAGAAATTTACAATTCAATTTTCAATTTGTCAAAAATTGTCTTTATTCACGTAGGCTGGGATATTGATACTTGGTTGCTGTTACTGTGATTCAACATAATTGCACTGTCAAACGTGAAACTGAAAACCAGTAGATTACAGTCAAGAAAACATGTTTTTGTTGAAGTATTTATGAAAGAAAATAATTGAAACAATAATTTAAAAATAATATTAATAATTTATAACAACTGTTCAAAGTGACCACCGTCAACTTCCAAACAATGATGTATTCAGTTTTCAAATTCTTCACAAACTAGCCTTAACATATTGACTGTAATATTTTGGAATACTTCCCTAATTCTATATTTCATATCCTCATTTGTAGATCGGGGTGTTCTATAAACTTGATCTTTGCGTAGTCCCACATAATAAAAATGCATTTTTGTCAAATCTGGTGAGCGATGTGGCTACTTAAGAGGGCATCCTCTATACCTATCACAAACGCCATGGCGGTAACCCTAGGGACCGTTTGTGTACCAGTCTGTCACGCCACGGTGGTCCATACGGACCGCTATCCCTTGACTTCATTTCAACTGTCGTATCCGCCAGCGGGCCATAAGTGGACCTAATTTAACGTAGTATTCGGACCGCTATGGCTACTGTGGTACGTAACTTGTGTCAATTTTTTGTTCCACAAAAAACCTAATGCAATAGGCGATATTTTACATCAAACATTTATTCGTTATCATTACAGTGAATAAAAACTCAAGTATACTCAAATATAATTGACAATAACATGAATGTGAGTGTGAACAATAGAAATTATGATTAAAAATGTGTCTACAAAAATTATTTGTGGAAAACAGCAAAACAGTCGAAACAAAAAAGGGGATTACCGTCACAACTATCACAATAGGTATAGTAACTTTGAGCACTTTGTTTTTTTGTATGATACCGCGTATTTTTTTCTCATAGCAACCTTTACAGTATCGCCTGACTTTATGTACACTCCCTTCCTTTTTTTGTAGTATATGAATTTCCCGCTTTTTTTCGGATTTTGAAAGGAAAGACAAATTGTTCACGACATTATCTGGAAACATCAGGCTCTCAACAACACTTTCTTTGAAATCAGTTATAGAGAACTGCCGATCACTCATTGCTTTATAAAGAAAATGAGAATTCACCAATGCTGTGCCAAAAATCAATTCAATGGCAATTTTTCGGTACCATTTTACTGTTTTTCTGTTATAACTAGCCATTTGGTCTGAGAGATCAATTATTGAATGTTGATTTCATTGAAAATATGAACAGGATGTTCATAAAGTCAGTTGTGGAATCATCTGCGACTGAAAGTTGGAATTTAGTCGCTATTTTCCATCGTACAAGATAACCTCTCTTGGAAGGGATTCATGCTTTAAAGAGAAACATTCTCAATTGAAAATTTAATCAATACATGACTCCTCTGGAAATGGGAAAACTCTACGATAAAAATGAAGTTACTTTTTTGTAATATCTAACAGAAAACAACTACTTCCCCGGCTATATAGGGTCTTTCTCAATATTTATCAGATGTAGTTCAATGTCCAGCGTGGCTTTAGCCGGGGAAGTAGTTGTTTTCTGTTAGATATTACAAAAAAGTAACTTCAATTTTATCTTAGGGTTTTTCCATTTTCAGAGGAGTCATGTATTGATTCAATTTTCAATTGAGAATGTTTCTCTTTAAAAGATCAATTGAACTTTTGCCTTTGTTGTAATCCAACACGGCCACTGGTTTCTCTACATTTCCAGTGCGTCTTTGTACTGCCACAGTTTTATGTGTGTGCTTGGTAGAAAGCATGAGTACATCTCTTCTGTCGTTCCACTTCATAATACATATACCGCGATTATTTTCTTTCACGACTATTTCTCCGGTTTTAAGTTTTTTTCTGGTTACTTCTTTTGGATTACCTCGGCGATTTGCTCTTAGAGTTCCCAGTAGATGTGTTTTCTTGTCCAAGAGTTTATTAGCCAGCTCTAAACTTGTGTAGTAATTGTCTGTTATTACAGTGCGGCCGGAATTCAGGAGTTTTTGTGACATATCCATAACAATATTAGTGGGTACAGAAACACCTGCATCACTATGTTTCCCACAATATAACTTCATATTCCAACTGAATCCGGTACCAGAATAGAGTTTGAACATTTTAACGCCATATTTGTGAGTTTTTTGAGGAATGTATTGTTTCATAATGAGTCTACCACGAAATGGAACCAAACTTTCGTCGATGCAAAATTCTTGAGAAGGAGTGTAGGCTTCTTGAAACTTTTTTATGAATAAATTCATGAGCGGTTCAATTTTATATCCACGGTCTTCTTCACGGCATATACTATTATCACTGAAATGCCATAGACATTCAGGAGGAGCTCAAAACGATTTCGGCTCATAATCTGACCAACAACAGTATTTTGATATAATTTTTTACGTTTATTCCATTCTAGGAAGTTTTACCAATCCCATATACCCTATTATGCCGATAAATTTCTTCATTTCCTCCTTGTCGGTCGGTGTCCAAGCGTGTAGACGACTGCTTTCAGAAATATCATCTGCATTCATAAGCTTCTGCGTTGCATATAAATTGGTTTGATCTGTCATAATTTGCATAATGAAAAAAATCTTTAGGCCTTCCATCGACCCATGCAGCAGCAATTTCGGGCGTAATTCCTTTGTTACTGGGGTCAAATGAGAATATTTCATCATTTCCCTCTGGATCTTGCCACATAATATTATCTTCATTTATATGCATTTCCTGACTGTTTTCCTCAGTTATATTCACTGTATCTTGCCGCTATGGCGCATGCGCCACATTATTCCTATCCCGCCACGGAGGTCCCAAGGGACCGCTAAATTAAAAAAATGGCAAAAATGCAGAAATTATTCAAAAAAATGTTTTTCAACCACTTATATGACTATTTGATTGTTCCGAACCAAATTAGACAAAAAAAATTGTTTGGCCTGGAGGGTAATTTTTATACAAATCCTTTGGCGCTCAACGTGCTATCCATCTTCTTGGAAATTCATTATCTAAATAATTATTCACAGGAACAGTGTAGTGGACAGGTGCTCCGTCGTGTAAATACCACATCCTTAGTTTGATTGGAATGGGTAAATGATTACTCAATTGTGGTAACTGGTTTTCCAAAAAATCAAGGAAAATCAAGCCATTAACTCTTCCCTCCAAGAAATATGGCCCAATGATGAAATTTTCATTTATGCCGCTCCATACATTTAGGGGCCACTTTGTCTGACTGGTGGTTCGAAAGCAAGGGGGGTGATCTGTCGAATTAAAATGGAAATTATGTCTATTTATGAACCCATTCTTATGAAATTTTGCTTTATCGTAAAATAAAACACATTTACAAAATCCTCTGGTAGCAACTGTTGCTGAGCTCATTCACAAAATGTTAATTATTTTTAAAAATAATTTTCTCATAACTGAATACGGTACGGATGAAACTTATTCTTCTTCAAAATTCTTTGTATGACAGTCCGGCTTATGTCAGTTTTTTTTGATATTTCTCTATGCGAGATATAAGAATCTTCTGTAACTTTTGAGAGGACAGTCATTTCAGTTTCTTCAGTTTATGCAGTTTTGGTTCTTACTGTTTTTTCATACGCGACATTTCCTGTCCGAGAAGCAAATTTTCAAAGACTTCTTTCCGGGGTTGCCTCCTGTCTGGATATCGTTCATTATACATTCTGGTCGCTAATAAACAGTTTTCATCACTTGTCCCCATTACAACAATCATATCGGTCAATTCTTCAGTGGAGAAATTCATTTCGAATGCGCATGGCGCATTTATTTGCGCGCCATTGACCAGCAACCGGCCAGTATTATTTTAGCATTGTCGATACTTGAATGTGATTGAGTGAGCGTTTTGCATGCAGCATAACCTATGAAAAACTGTTAGTTCTTGAATTTTGTGAATGTCAAAGTGATAAACACGCAGTTTTAGTCTGTCAATTTTAGGGGATAAGTCACTTTTACAAAATTTGTAGGAATGAAGTAATTCTACGAAATGGTAGAATAATACACTGGGTGTTTCATTTAAAAAATCCAAGTTTTTGATATTTGACGTTTGTCAAGTTCAAAATCTCCTGTTTGAGAATTAACTTTCAGTCCATATAGTCCAGGAGCCCGGTAAAAATTTGGTCAGTCATTTCCTCTCAAGCGATATTTAGTGGGATGCATCAGAGAGTCGTATTATAAAGATTCGTGAACGTCAGCTGCGATTCCGTTGGTGGGGGGGGGGATGATCAGCACAGTAGCTTCCTACGCACGAAGAAAAAAATATTCAATTATGTTCTCCTTCCCGGAAACATGTTAAATTGACGCAATCCGAATGTAAGGTAAAATTTTATTTGAGAGGAAATCATAGAAGGTACAATTTTTTTTGTGTTCGACCAACTAGCTGTCGTATAATACACCATGCTATAGTCAGCTGATTTTTTCTTTTTTCAAGATATTGCTTTAGCGATAATTTAACATGTTTTCAGGTAGGAAAACAAAATTGAATACATTTCTTTTTCTTTTTGCGTGGGAGGCTACCACCGCTCATCCCCCCACGGAGAGGAACTTGGTCATGGAAATCTGTCACTGGCTCCCGGACTAATACTGACATTTCATCTCACTCTTGGTGTTGCATGTCTCAAAATTTTTTGCAAAATTTCTATTCGTGAACTTTTGTGATGGTCTGTTTTTCCGAAGATTTTCTTTCTTTCAGCAATAACTTGACAACGTCGCAAAATTTTCGAAAGAAAGGAAATACCTCCGTGTGTAAAACGTTTCGCTCAGTTCAATAGTGAGAAAATTTACATGGTGGTCCACTTAAAAAATTGATGCTTTGTGTTGCCCCGCTTTAAACAAACACTCTGTACATTTTGAAATATTTTTAAAATAAGCAAGAAAGTATACCGTATAACTTTTATCTGAAACATTTTTTCATACTCCTCATGATAGACGAGATACTCTACTTCCGCACACTAATGGGCCACCCTGTATAAGTCTCTATTGTTCCTAGTAGTACCTATAGTTGTGTATTTGACGACAAAATGTTGTGTATTCTCCAAAGTAAGCGGGACACAGATTATGCAATATTTTATAAATGAATACCATTGAGAAATAGAACAGTCTGTCTTTTACGGATAACTAATTCAAAACATTCAGCGTCAACTGAGTAGGAGTATACCTGTTACATCTGCAAACAATACGCATACCTCTATTTTGAAGTTTTTAAAGAGCTGCAATATTATTATTATTCATCAAGTAGAGCAGACTAGCACAGTATTCATAATGCGGTTGGATGATTGTTATATAAACTGTTATAGATGCTTGTGATGAGACTGATAATATTTAATAAGCTGCCGAAGCAGATAAAGGAGACCCACCCACTTCTTCTTTGAATTTAGTAGAGAGTTGAAAAAGTTTCTAATTTAATGATGTTTTTTGTGCATTTTTTTATGCGTGACGTAAGTAAATTTCTTTTTCTACGACCGTGCGTTTTTACCCACTTTCCCGCACTCATTTTAGTTTAGAAAGTGTCACATTCCCGCACTAGTGCGGGAAAACTCGCTTTCCCGCACTAGTGCGGGAAAGTAAAATATGTCAATTTATCGTTATTAAATGTACATTTCATTGTTGCTGAGAGTTATTTGGAGGACTCCGTAGAACAGAAGAAAACCATCTCGAATAAAATTCTTTCATGTACTGGCAACTTGCAACCGATGCCGTCTCCGTCATCTTCATGCACTTTGCAATCTACGAGTGTTACTATTAACAGCCAGTTACCACCAACTAACTACTCTGGACCGGCTATTCTGACGCATTTGCAGAATACAAAAAATTGTGTTTTGAACATTAATATTAATAATAATTAGTGGATTTTCATTGAATGTTTTGTATGTTGAAATAAATTATATATTTTCAATGTGCTTTTTGAATCTTTATGCGGTCGTAGAAAAAATAATGTTCCTAATTCATGCGTAAAGTGTCTTTCCCGCCCTTGACTGCTTGCCCGAACTCCGCTTCGCGTCGTTCGGGTCAACGGCAGTCGCGTGCGGGAAAGTATCACTTTCCGCACTTGTTAGGAAAATAACTATTATTCGAGTGTTTGATCAAACGACGAGAGTTAATAACTTATTTTCGAAAACTCTTTTCCTTCATTATGTTTACCAAATATAAAAAGTTTACTCTTAAATATTTTATTGCAAACTTGTCGTATTTCTGGAATGTAATTATGTGACAACAAACTATGTAGTCATTTGTAGTTTAGTTTGAAATTATCGACTCCCACATTTATACAGGAAAACAATTGCGAAAACAATAACTGAAATTTGTTTTGGCAAATAGCCGATGATAAATGTTGATTGCAAACAATATGATGCTATATTAATGCCAACATCATAAAAACTATATAGCTAGTATTCAGTAAATATTGTTTAACCATTTTTAATGTCCTGAAAATAACATGTTTTTCCAGGAGCTTGAAAACAACGATGAATCTTAAATTTTTGGCATACTCTTCGCAAACTAGCTCATATTGTTGAAGTACAATAATAGCAGATAAGTGGAACTTGCCGGTCATTTGATCTGCTCAATATTTTCATGTTCGCATTGAAATAAATGCACTACGTTAAAAATATATCTTCATAATAATGTACAGTGCATCACCATGTCCGCCTCATCAACCCCCATTTCCAAACTTTAAATTGCAACCCTCATACATTATCGGAAAGCTCTTCAGAAATGCTAAAATGCAACCCTTCTGAGATACAGGGTGTTGAAAGTAGGAACAAAATTATTTCTTTAAATTTTTATCAAAAACTCCTGAAGGAAACAATTTGAAACTTGATACACTAATTAAAGTTTATCAACGTGATAATTTGAAGTTATACTTTTTCATTTTCTTAAACCAGTGGCGAAGTTACGATGGTATGTGGTCATAATTTCTTTGGACAAGTGAATGGAGTCATAACATTCCATGTGCTTAAAACTGGAGATAATTGAGAAAAACTGAATACATGTCCTGAGTTGCCACGTAATTTCTTATGTACAATAATGGCATAATGCTAATTTCTTACAACATATCGAAATATTTGTCAACCTCCTGCACATTTTTATATGTTGGGAGAATCGAAAACATAGTACGGGTGAGTCAGAATAAAACTGACAACTCCGTTTTTTTATTCATAATATCATTTGATCGAATCGATGTTGTGGATTCCATGGTATGCTACCATACTTTCTTGCATATGATTGTTTTCAAACCCAACCTTAAATTCATAATACTATATTCAGATAAGAGTTGAGTTCTGAAATAAGTTTTTCGAAAAACTGAAGATAAGTACTCTTAATTTTGTTGAATTTTATGTGGGAGTATCATTTTTAGAGCCATTTCTGTTTGATTTATCTAGAATGTGATATCAATAGGACGGAGCACCAGCCGATTTCCAACGAATCGTTTGTCATTTTCTTGATAAAACATTCCATAATCGGTGGATAGGTAGACGTAGTCCCATATACTGGCCTGCACGTTCTCCGGATTTGAATTCACTAGCCTTCTTATGTGGCGATACCTCAGAAATGGCTTTGAAAATGATACTCTAACATGAAATCCAACAAATTAAGTACTTATTTTCAGTTTTTCGCATCTAAAAGGAGAATTATTAATTTGAGGCTGGGTTTGTTTATCAGTTGATCTTTCAAAACCATTATTATGCAAGAAAGTATGGTCATATATCATTTAATTTACGACATCGATTCGATCAAATAATATGACGAATGAAAAAAAAACGGATTTAGTCGGTCTCATTCTGACTTACCTGTACTATGTTTTGAATACTCCCAACATTGAAGAACGTTCAGGGGGTAGACAATTATTCCTATATGCTGTAAGAAAGTTGCATTATGCGATTATTGCACACAGGATATTCTGTCTGTACTCAGGACATATCTTCAGCTTTTCGCAAATATCTCAGAATCCTTCAATTTTAGGCATATGAAATGATTTGTAGGATGAGTATTGATGAGCCTAACTGTTGTCAAACACATATTCATCACATCACATATTTATCAATTCACTTGTCTAAATGAAATATAAGGGAAAGGATGGCCACATGCCACCGTAACTACGCCTCCGATTTAAGAAAATTTCAAATTGTAACTTCAAATTATCACATCAATAAACCTAGATTGGTGTACTAGCTTTAAATTTTTTCCTTAAGGAGTTTAAAAAAAAATCTCAATTTTTTTCTCTTTTTCGACACCCTGTGAGTTTGCATTTTAGGACGTACATTGAAAGAGACTTTTCACCTCGAAGTGAGGTGAGGAATCTGTAGTTTATTCTCCCCCTGTATAGTAATATTTCGCTAATAACCGAAATGCTTGAATCAATTTTCTTGTCAATTATAAAACCTACGAAATGGATTTTTTATACGATCGGTGCATTTTTTCACTGAGAAAATCCTGGAAAACCCCGAAAAAGAGATAATTTTTCAAAAATGCATGATCTTTATAAATCTGAACCTGATAGATAATAACATATTGTGGTTCAACTGTGTGCAAGATGGTTTCTGTCCGATGTGTAGTTTTTGCACAATCGCGTTATAAACAATTTAAGGGTAAATCTTTCTAAATGCGCCGATTTAAGGGGAATCATCTTATTTAAATTCTGTAAACGGCATTTGGAAGTAAAGATCAATGTGCACTTTGAAGCGTTTTGATCAACTTTCAGTGACATTTTCAATACATTTCTCACCTCTCAGGTGAATATCCAAAATATATAAATTGTAGATATTGATATCTACTTCCAGATGCTGTTTACAGAATTTGAATACGACGATTTCCCTTAAATCGTCGCATCTTGCAAGATGTGCCCTTAAATTGAATATAACGCGATTGTGCTAAAACTACACATCGAACAGAAAACATCTTGCGCACATATTGTTAACTATCAGTCTACGCAATATTATTTGTCCAACTTCAGATCTATAAAAATTAAAGATTTTTGAAAAGGGGTCTCTTTTTCGAGATTTTCCTGGATTTTCTCAGATCCTATCTTATGAAAATCCACTTTGTAGGTTTTATAAATCTCTACAAAAGTAACATTGAGTGTGAAACGATTCCTTGAATATTCTTTGAGATATTTCCAAAAAAACCAATAAAGTTGTAATTTTTTTTACTCTTGCTTATCTGAAAAATTCCACAAAGCGATTTTGCTGGAGCGAACACTCTGGTTTTCATTAACGAATCCTATAAAAATTAGTATAGGCCATTTGCGTCTTTTATTTTGTGGGAGAAAAACCTCTATAGCTTGGTCTAAAAACGTCGATACGGGTTAAAATTTTAAATGTCTAGACTTATTGGTAGGTGGTGTAGTTCAGAATTTTCCGCTAGAAAGCGAAATACTCACTGCTTTCGCCAGGAACATCAAAAGAGTAAAATTTGATAGCCATGGCCAGATGTTTGCTGTGATAATTCTATTTCAGAACAAATTGGAACAGAGATCGAAACCAATGAGTGACACGTTGTGCGTGGGCGCAATTTAAACAGAGCATGTTTTTATTTCTGATTTAGACCGTGGAAAAGTTCGAAAATTGTACGTGAAGTTTGCCTTCCTGCCTTTTAAATGTTCGTTGATATTAACGTTCAAATACATAAGAATTCCATGGCATCAGAGTTTTTACAAAAGACGTTAATAATAAGTACAAATAATTTGCCCCGATAAGTTACTGCGTTTATAAGACTACTATTTATGCCAATCATTTCAGCATTTAAATAAAAAAATCAGGAAAAGAAACCAAAAGTTCAATTTTAGTGCGCAAACAAACTTAAAATTGCTCCCTCGTAAAAGGTCAGCAACATTGTTAAAACTATAAATTACCAACAATTCTGGTTATTTTGTAGAGAAAAAATGCAAAATAGTCGCAAAATGGGAAAAAAGGAAATATCATACTTTATCGTTCCCCAATTTTGCAACCATTTCTAAGTTTGGCATCAGAGTAAATGAATTATTCATTCATACTTTTGCTAATAACTCTGCCGAAAAAAATCTAAAAAAGGAGCTATCGCTAAGTCTCTTTAAGTCTTAAGTCTCGCCGAAACTTTGCTACCTTCCGCGATGACGATAACATATTTTTTTTATTAATTTTATACTAAAAATTTTTTTTTGCAGCCTGAATTGATTGTGGAAATTCTGTAAAGTTTTTTTTAATTTTCGGGAACGTAGGGAGTAATTTCCCAGAAAATATAGAAAATTCGCCACCACTACAGATTTAGGAAACTTTGTCAAATTTGAAAATAATGAAAAAAATGCAAAAATGTGTTTTTTTATTTGACAATACCCGAAATCTGTGCTGATGGCAAATTTTTTGTTTTCTATGAAATTACAATGTATGTTTCTGACCAACTCAAAAAACTTTGCATTATTTCCATATAGGCCAATCAATAGAGCATTTTTCCTAACAAAAATACCAGTAGAAAACCCACTGTACCATCACATGGAGGACAGTCCGTAGTTATATTCTGTTATGTTTTCGACTCGCAACTGTCATTTATAAGAAGAAAACAGTTATTTGGGAGATCGTTTAGTAACGAACAGTCATTGCCGACCGATGAGTGTGTAACGATTTGGACGGGGAACAGATGGCTTCAGTGCTGTCTGTGTTGACCTACCCTTGCACTGATGAGAGGCAACAACCTCGAAACTAGTCTGCAGGTGGTCACCCTATCCAAATCAAAACATAATTCTGCTGGTTGGTCACAGAGGGCACTTGCAACTGCGTCCTCTGATGCTTTGAGGAACGTTGCACAAGTATCTGTTAGATTTAATTCATTACCCGTCGTGGTCTTAGCCAGGGGAGTAGTTGTTTTCTGACAGGTATTTGCCATAATAAGCCTACGTAGTAGGTGTATATGAGAGTAAAGGGTTCATCATCGGTCGGCAACGACTGTTCGTTACTGTCATTTATTGATTTGTTATAAACATTTAAATAACAAAAAACGTGTTTTTTTAAATTCTTTTGCTTGTAAAGTGAAAACTGATAGAACAATCTGGTTGCTCCGATGAAAAGAATTGTAGATAATTGGAATACGAACAAAATGGAATGTTTTACGACTCGAACGGATCATTAGTAACGGAGGAAAACCTGAAAAACTCCGCCATTTTTCAAGAAATAGGGTTGGCTCTTCTCATGAAAATATTGAATCATTTACTCTTTGAGTGTGCACAAAACAGGCTCTGACTGATCATTCGTTTTGGCACAATTGCAATTTGATTTTTTCTTACAGCGTGCCTGGATGCTCTGGTGATAGTCCGATTTCAATTTCTAAAACAGATTTTGGAAGTGAAAATAGAGTACTGCAAAACGTATATTCTCATTTTGCGCTGAAATGCTGCGAAATGGGTGAAAAATGCTTGCAAACATGACTGAAGACGGCTGAGCTGGTGAAAGCGGTCGAGTGTTAGGAGAGAGCGGGAGATGAGGGGAGGCGTATTATCACGTAACCCGTTCATTAGAAGAATTCCTCTCATCTCCCGGACTCTCCTACTACTCGGCAGCTAACGCTGGCTCGGCCATTTCGCACCATTGTACTATACTTCTACTTTCATATTCTGTTTGAGAATCTGAAATCGGGCTATCACTAGAGTATCCAGGAGAGCTACAAAATAGTGCAAAAAAAATTGAATTGTAATTGTGCCAAAACTAACGATTCGACAATGCCTATGTTGTACACATAAAGTACACCTGATTCAATACTTTCATTGAAAAATGGCGGAGTTATGAATTATTCAAAACATGGCAAAATTTTCCGGTTTTTCCAGTTTTTCTCTGTTACTAATGATCCGACAGGGTAGTGAAATATCCCATTTTGTTTGTATCTCAATTATCTACAATTCTTCTCATTGGAGCAACCAGATTTCTCTATTAGTTTTGATTTTATAAGCAAAACTATTTAAAAAAACACGTTTTTTTTTATTTAAATGTTTATACAAATTAATTAATGAAAGTTGCGAGTCGAAAAAATAAAAGAATATAACTACGGACTATCTTTCATGTGATGGCATAGTCGGTTTCTTACTAGTATCTTTGTTAAAAACTCACTAATTTTATGCTCTATTGCTTGGTGTAATAATAAATTCAGGTTGCAAACAAAAATTTTAAGTGTAAAATAAACCAAAAAAATATGGTGGGTGCTGTCGTCGGTAGAGGTGGCAAAGTTTCGGCGAGACTTATGACAGAGAAAAACGTTTCTATTCGTTGGCCACTTCTTAAGGTTTTTTCGGCGGAGTTATTAAAAAGAAAGGATGAATGAATGATTTATCTTCTATGATGCCCAACCTATAGAAGTGCGATAAGTCTGTAGTTGCTAGATAGGGTTTATACCCCTTTTTTGGGACTGGTTGTACTCTTGCAATTTTCCAGTTGGACGGAAATACCCCCAAGTTATAAGAGATGTTGAATAACTTGTAAAGAACTGGTGTTAGTTCAAGGGCACAGTTTTTGAGAACGATCGGAGGAATTCCATCAGATCCACTTGTTTGGTGGTTTGGCGAAAGATAATCTCAGGCATATGACTGTCAATAGAAGTGATGTTCTGGGTATGTTTTTCCAGTGAAGCTAGAGTAGAATTTGTAGCAGACATGTAGCAGAAAATATTGGCTTTTTTCTGTGCGTTCGAGGCTAGTATTCCATCTTCCTTAGTTAGGGGAGGAAATGAACGGAATGTGAAGCTTCTTACCACAGCTTTAGCAAAAGACCAAAAGAAGCGGAACCCGTCAGGACACTCGACAAGTTTTGATGGGTTCTAGGCGTTGTAAGACTCTTTTGAGGATTCGATTGTTGATGTTGATGTTGATGTTTCTAGCTCCCACAAATTCTGATCTGGTATAGAGCTCTGATTTTTGTACCATCAAGAGTATACCGCCTGCTTGAATGCGACTGCGTTGGAGCAGTTTCTGCTGAACCAGATTTTATCAGATTATATCATTCTTGACGTGTTTGGTGTATTGTTAATGGTGTATGTTTGCATACCCATATGGGCCGTGGTGGTCGGCTGGTAAAGCGTTCGCCTAGCAACCGTGGGGTCGTGGGTTCGATCCACTGATTCACCGGTCTCGTGTATGGCATCACACGTTAAAAGGTAAAGGCTGCGTCTTCCCTAGCTCACACAAGTATCTCGAAGACTTCCGAGGGTTGCGCGTAGGGGTGCAATCGGTTGACGGAAATAACGATTTTTTAACAACAACAACAATCATTTTAACAATACCCAACATTATCATCTCAGAAATTGTGTTGTTTGGTATATTATAGTTTTGTATTTCATGTATGATTTTATTCACGAATTGATCTGGATAAGCATCTTCATTGGAAACAGACTTATTAAGATTTAATCCTTTTTACAGATCCTGTTCTGAGTTGCAAACTATTTGTTTTCCATTGTGAATACATTTCACAATTTTCTTCTTTACGCTGGTGTCATGACTGGAGTTATTTGTTGGTGGGTGTTTTCTTTCGAAAAACAGGTGTATAACATCTGGTGAACGGAAAAAACAATTGCACCAAGAAGAACATAGAAATTGTATAAGAATAACTAATTCAAACATATCCGAACACAAAGAAAATACCAGCGTTCTCTCACCGAATAACTGTTTTTCAAGAAACTTGATCGAAATGGACCGCACATGGTTACCTCTTCTCTGGGAAGAAGTAAGAAATAATATTAGAATGATCGACTGTACACCCTATATTTTAATATAGCCCTAAAGAATTTTTGGAAGGTTTCATTTGACTTTGTCAATAATAATAATAGTCTCATAAAAACTCGTAGAGTGTTCTCAAAGGCATAACCTGTGTATGTGTATAGCACGGCTACTATCATTTTGTGACATGGCAAAAATCACGTTATTTCCAAATATTGTACAAATAGAGGTTTCAATAAGTTTTGATAACGAAGACAGATATAGGTTTCCGAAAAGTCAGTGTTATTAAAACAGAGAAGTGTTATTTAGTTATTTTGAACTTATTTTTTCAGACAGGTAAGTTCAGAATACTGACAAAATCAAATACGTTCTTCAACACTTTTCAACACTTTATTGAATTCTCATTTTCAGACTTGAAAGGTTAAAATCTCAAAAAAACATGCCAAGAGGCGAATTTCCTCCACAAAATCAAATTTTCAATCCATATTATTGTTCTTTATTAGTAACTTTAGAATTATAATTGGATACAAATTATAATTCTGCTAATTAATTTTTAGACCCGATATACTTGTTTGATTAAAACACGCAATTGCAGGATATTTTATTAAATTCTTGGTAAAATATCAATTCCTTAGTAAAAATATCAATTGCTGAGCGAAATAAATAAATCCCTGATATATATACAATAAAAGGAATGAATGCTTGATAAAAAGCATAAACTTTATAAAAACAAGCAATGCATAAAAACTATAGACACTCAAATGTCTACGTAAGGTTAGTTCGTTCTGGTTAAATCAGACTAAAAAATTACTCCTCGCAAATTTTCCAAGCACCCAAATGCAAGGTAGTTCATTCTGACTAAAAAATTAATCCTCGCTAAATTTACGTGTTCAATTTCCAAGCACCCAAATGTCTACGTAAGGTTAGTTCGTTTCTGGTTAGATCAGACTAAAACATTAGGAGTACTTAATGTTTTAGTCTGATCTGAACAAAATATATGGGATTTATCGAACAACTGTTCTTTTTATTTGCAAAGTGATCTCAATATCACGCAGTGATATTGTACTTTTGGATTACTTTATATAAGATTTTGAATTTTCCATTGTGCAAATATGCTTTGAATATCAAACGCGTTATTTATAATCATCCTCTTGTTATTTGTTACTGTAGAAAAGATCCTCTTACATTTCTTTTAACTGGGTGTACATTTATTGAAAATAAAAAAAAAATCTGTCTATCTGCCTCTTACTGAGCAAAATGTCCAACGGAAGGAAAAAACCTATTGCCGAAACATATGGAGGATGCAAAGTTGATAAGTGCTTGAAACTAATTCATTACCAGATCTGTAATAAGTTGAAAAAAATCTCGAATAATTTGACCTGTCTTGTAATATCTGTATTTATATCAGATGAGGAAAACTATTTTCATTTATTATATCATTTTTAGTTACTTTAGTTTAATTTAAGTGGAAAAATAACTGATTTTACTGATATCTTCGAACAATTTTGTTGATTTTTTTACTAATTTCAATCACTTATCAAACACTATTTTCCTACACTCACGCATCGTCTTGAATGTGGACACTTAATTCGAATCGAAAACTTAAAACTTAAACACTTACAGCAGACATGACGAAAACGGTGCAGTATCGAAAATGGAACAATAGAACTTGAAATCACCAAAATGTCGGGGAGAAAGACAACTACTGTAGAAAATGATATCCTTCAGCTTTATATATCAACCAAAAATAAATTTTATGAGTGCAGTGATTTATAACATGGGTGTCTATAACTCTTATGCTTAATGGATTATAAAGGCCCCACCGTTTTGTTCGGATTTCCAGACCAATTCTCAAGAATAATAATAGAAAATGTAGCCGTTTAGAAACCAGAGTATGGGGGAAATTTCATCATGACTTTCTGTTTACAAAATTTCACTCGGAATGTTAAATTTAGCTTTTTGTGTTTGTCCTTATGTATTGAAAACAAAATGGTCATTCAGTGGAATCAAATTATAACAAAACCAGATTTCTTTTTGGCAACACTCCCATTTCGTTGTAAACGAATGACTACAGGGGGAATTGAGAAATTTGTAGAGTACATATTCTTGCATAGTCAAGAGGTTGGGAGTGACATATTAACTTATTGATGGTATGAAACCGGTTGAATTATAGACCGATTTTCTTGGATATTCAAAATGAAATCACATGAAATTAATTAGCTCTTGTAATACTTAACCTAGGCTTGGGTATGCGAATGAATTATCTTTGCTGATTTTATTGAAAATATGAACAGGATGTTGATAAAGTCAGATATGGAATCATCTGCGACTGAAAGACAAACTTTAGTCGCTATTTTTCATAGTTCAAGATAACTCCTCTTGGAAGGGATTCAAGTTATAAAGGGGCTTTCCACAATATCTATCAGATGTACCCAGTTAACACAAACATCTAGGAGATGTTGCTTTCTTGATTATTATGGAAACAAAATGAGTTGCATTTAGACATAACTGTTTCCACTTAGTGATGCCAAATATCACGAATTGTTCAAATTTTTTTTCTCGTTAGTGTCGCTTTGAGGTACAAAATGTGAAGAAAATTGCAAAGTACAGTACCATGAATTTTGGTTTCATTGCAATTTTGTCGGTATAGAAGGAATTAGGTTGGTAACAAAATTGAGCATGACATCACCATAACGACACAAAATGGCCAGAGTTTGTCAATTTGTATTTGGTTGACCGGTTGACATCATTCTTTAAATATTCCATAGGTACTTCTGATATATTGTAGTGTTCTCTTTGATTGTTTCTATTTCAATAGTTAAATCAAATGTGTTTATTAACATTGCCCAATTATTATTTTTACCAAGAACTGTATCCCTTCAAGGGCCGGTACGATGAGTAGAAACTTAGAAAGGAAAATTCAATGATTTACGGAATCTGGAATTTTCCGGATAGGTACTTATTTCGCCGCGAAGAAAATGCTGTCCAGAGGATTGAAGTTGGATTATATATTCTTCTACATTTCTGTATAATGTTTTTTTATGATTTAGACAGAGTTTGATAATTTTTGTTTGTTTGTAAAAAGTATATACTACGGAATCAACTCACGCATTGGTTTTCTAGAATTCCATTCCATATGAACCGTAATTCATCAATAAGAATAATAATATTGAGGTATAATTTCCATTTATGTTGGAACATAAGTAGTAAGCTTTGTTTTATTCTTGACATACAGTAGAATCAGAAAGTGAAGCGCATTTTTAAATGAGTACCAGTCCATTCAATTTCACATTGTTACATCGAAAAGGTCTCGATGTGCATTCGATTCCGAAGTATAAATGGAATGTCACATTGGGCTAATTTCGAGTCACATTTTGCATCACATTTTGATGTCTCGGAATGACCAACGGAGCACCGAATATAAGTTTATGCGATAATAATGGAAGTCACTTTGTGATTCACTGCTGTGATCTGAAACATGGATGTACCATCTCTGAGACCATTCTGTGTTAACTGGGTAATTCGATGTCCAGCGCGGCTTTGGCCGGGGAAGTAGTTGTTTTATGTTAGATATATTACAAAAAAGTAACTTCAATTCATCGTAAGTTTTTTCCATTTCCAGAGGAGTCATGTTTTGTTTAATTTTCAATTTAGAATGTTTCCCCTTTCAATTATCTTTGATTCTAGCCAAACCCATACCAAAGCAATCGACCACTTCAAAGTCGCCCATCCTAGGAAGTATTTTCATATTATTAATATGCAGTTTATGAGGTTCTGTTATATTTTAATGGTCACCATACAATACCTGGAAGTGTCTTTTCTCCCTCTGGCGGTTTGAAGTTTCACTGCACTGAATCTATATATGGTCTCTCAGGGTGAAGCCCTTGAAACCACTCTGTTTGACAATACTTAAAGAGTTTTCCACATAAATCAAAGGCAAAATGCTGCCACTACCCCAATTTTTGGTTATTGGTGTTTATAACCAAGCTAGAAAAATATTACTGGCTAGGAGATACCAGCTACCAATTTGCTTGAGGCTTAACGGGCTACTCTTGTTTGTTATTGTTCAAAAAGGCGTAGATCCCTCTGCTCTAGGAGACGGTCTTATGGCTGAAATATCTCTATACTGGGGATCCTAGAAAATAGTTGGAATTTTAAAATAATAAGCCCTGTTGAATCAACAAATTTAAAAAATTAAATTGAATTATGGAACATATTCTAACCTTCTAACCATAATTACACCTTGACAAAAACCACCCGGACAAAAACCCCCCGACAATAACTCCCGAGACATTAACACCCTAGTAAAAAGTACCCCCACTACAAAAAACCATATAAACAAAAAAAACAGAACAAAAAACCCCGGTACAAGATAAATTACCAGAAGAAATATACACGGGGCAATTTTATACGAGGTGGTTAAAGTCCAGGGGGTTATGCCGTGGGGTTTAAGTCCAGGGGTTTTTTCTCCAGGGGGTAATAGTCCTGATACCATCATAAATGTATAAAACATATAAAATATGAAAATAACCCAATTCATCGAAGGAGTTCATTCACTCCGTTTTTGCAAATAAGCGAAAATATTATCAGTTTGTGAAATAAAATGGTCACCCTCTAAGAAAGAAAATCATAGCTTGCTGTACTGTTTTATTACTGTTTCTAAAAGCAGGCAACTCACCAACATATCTCGTTTATCTTTGTCCATCGCAGTTCCCTCTCAAAATAATTTATTTGCAGTTCAAGTAATATAATAAATCTGGTGAGCACAAAAAAAAATCATCATTGAACTACAAAAAAGGTAACTAATAACATATCTCAGAGCCTGTTGATCTCAGTAGTGATCTCAAGAAAAAAAAATATTAATAAATAAATAGGTAAATCAAAAATAAGTTTTTTTTCTGTGTTCAGGATGTGTCGTTATAACCTTCCACAAAAACAAGAACAGTAATCAATTCAACTAAGGTACAATCATTAAAGCTTCGCCCATTAAACATTTCTACGTACCATTATATATATCTACAAAATAAATATATATATTTATATCTTCATGTGGCAAAAATAGATAATAAAAAAAAATGTTTATACGTAGAAACCACATGGATACGTCCCTAAATATATTTATAAGTCAAGTTTGTTCAAAAAGATGTTCATATTCAGATTTGAATGTGCTTTTATTGAACAGTTTGAAAGAGCGTGGCACTTTTTTGTTATGAAAGTAAACGTTAAATGTTCTCCGTTAAAACGTTGTTTGATGTTTCGGGGGTCAGATAAGGCCTTTGTCTCAAGGTAAGGGAGTGTACGTCTGTCCTATATTTTATTTCCTTACAAAAATATGGTGGACATTTATCATTTATAATCTTGTGAAAAAGTGTGAAACTTACTCCTGTTAGACATATTCAGCCATTTGGCTTCTCTCAATTTGTGAGTTAAGCGATGAAACTTTCTTTCCGTAACACCTGCAATACCTATAAAACTTCGACAAAAATTCAACAGACATAATTCAACGGTAGTAGAGGGCAGTAGTTGTTTTCTGTTAGAGCTTTTCTAATAAATACCAACTGTTTCGTCCACTCATGAAATATGTTCGTTACTTTTTTCCTTCGAAGTACATCATTTTCTTATAATCTGTTTTGACATTTTGTGATACAAATCAAAAATAAATAAATGAAAATTTTTTATTGGTAACATTTCAAATCATTAGGTGGGTATTTCTGATGCCTACTTCCACGTGGACATTTTGACAACAAACCATCTTATTGAAGTCTAAATATAAAAGCACCTGCTGTTGTTTCCAGATTCTAATGGAAGATTAATACGGCTTCATTTGACAAATTCAGAAAAACGGAGATTCGTCCATTGCACTGATGTGTTAACGCCTTATAACAAATGGACTCTATCCAAACACAGTGACCTGCCAAGTTCTTTTTTTTCATAGCACCCACAACCACATTAAGTTTATATTTTTCGAGTTAGTTCGAGCATTTTATGTGCCAAAAACAGCTGGTAAATAATTAGTGCTCCAGCTATTCGGATGATTTACCACTTTGGACTGTATTCAGAATTTTTGAAAACGTTTTCAAGATACTGGGATGTCTACCTACTATTTTGTATAATAGACTGGGAGATGGTGAAAGATTTCAGGTGACGATTTTCTTGTTTATACCTTTGAGACCAGTGAAAGATATGAGAATTCTGAACAAAATGAAGAAAAATTTGCCGCGTGGTCTTCGTATAAAAAATTCAATTCTGGCACTTAACCTCACTTCGATATCCGCCACTTTTTTTATGGGACATTCATAATGGAAACTTCCATTATTTCAATTGGCAGCAACCAGTAAATCGTCTGAAATTGAATTTTTTTTTCACAAGTTTACGCCATCATGGGTACCCTTTGGCCACGTGCAATAGAGGAGCAATTTCTATATGCACAACACACATTGTTATGATGTTATGAAAGCTGCATATCACTATCCTTTGTGATAGTTTGTGGGTGAGGGGTAATCTCCGAGTTCGGAAGGGGAGATTTGTTATTGTTATGATATCTGGATGTCAGCTTAGAAGCAGTGGCGGGGGCGTGCTGATAAATTATTTTCATGTTATATTTTTATCAACAGACGACCCCATGCCTGGTTGGAAAGCACGTGTATTGTAAATATGTCAATCTAAAATACTTTATTGTGCGAAGAATTAGACTCATGCTGACAAAGCATAGAATAAGGTCAGAATTACTAAAAAATTAATGGAAGTACTGATGTAAAAAAGTCAAAATATTCAAATTGTTGAATTACTCAGTAAACTATACTGTACACTATATATATACATGCATTATAATACACATAAGAATTTACACATAAACTGTAATAAACATAAGAGATTACATTCAAATTTATGTTGAAAGTGTATCATTGAAATAATCATTCAAGGTGTAGTAAAGGCCTTAGTAGCTCTTTAACTCTTTTTCTGATGGTTTTTTCTGAGTTGTCAAAGAGTAATGTCTTAACTTGTTTAGGGTTAGGCTCAGGGAGCGATCGATATTACAAGTTTTTCTGGTAGGAAAATGAGAATTTCTCATGTAGTTATTATTTAACTTCTGTTTCTGAAACGTCTAACAGTCTCTAGTATAAATATTGAGGTGAGAGTCATTATAATTTATGAGTTAAATAGGGGCCGACATGTATCTCTGAAGATATCTCTGCAGACATATCAAACAACAGCTCTATTTGGATGTAGTCTCGATTTGCTCATAGGGTAGAGCGGTGACTTGCTTACTGTAAATAGTCTGTCCAGCTTGAAACAAATTAAAATTTTCGATTGCGTTCTCCTATTTCTTTGCTGAAGTAGTCTCATTTCGTTACAACAAGATTTCACAATCTTAATGAATAACTAGGCACAATGATCAATAGAATAGCTCGGAAAACATAACTATTGCTTGCACTTCTTTTTGAGGATATAAAAAAAGGGTCATGAAAAATTAGAAGTACATACACATTTTCGATCAATTACAGCAAAAAATTCCCGGCGGGAAATTTTCAGGCTGAAAATTACCCGGTAGGTATCGAAAATTACCCGCTCGGTCCGTGTATCTATAGTAACGATTGTTAAAATGTACATTTGTCATCTTGACAGGCATAAATACTGAATTTTAAACGTCGTTGAAATGTCACGTTTCGGGAATGATTCGATAACTGTAATTCAAGAAAAAATCACCAGGAGCAAACCAAAACATACAATGTTGAACCATCAATATATATGGAAACAGTTTATGGACTTCATTAAAGAAAGAAATTATAGTTTAAACGAAAATACTTCAATACCGTCGCTGGCAAATATTCTCACTGACTGGGCCTACAACATGAAAAAGAAAAATGGTAAGGATTATAAAGATTATACTGTGAAGACTGTTTGGAATGTATCGTCAAAACTATTAATGGAAAAATACCAAGACGAATATAATATTAAATTTAATCCTTTCAATGACACAGAATTTAAAAATGCTCGCGAGGCAAAAAATGCCAAAAGAAAGGAGTTACAGACAGATCCCCGGAAAAGAAAACAAAGCGCTGTATCATTCAAATACGAAGAGTTCAAAGCCATGATACAGAACTGTGATGAAAATACGCCTGAAGGTTTACAAAAAAAGTTATTTTTTGTTTTATCATATGAATTAGCTTGGCGAGGAGGAGAGGGAGTAAAATGTTTAACTTCCTATTTCAAAGAAGACATTAATAACGCGGGTGAAAAAACTAACAGACTGGAATATAATCCAATATTTGACAAAACAACCTAAGGAGAGGATAAACCTTGCGCTCCTTCCAAGTGGCTGGTTAGAAACATAGTTAACCCGGATTTGTGTTCGGTAAGGTTGTTCAGAAAGTTTATGGAGTAGAGAAATTATAAAAGTATTCCAAGATTCTTCTTAACTGTTAATCCTTCTTGGAAATCGGGCAAGTGGTACAAGAACATTCCTGTCGGGAAAAACATGATCTCTCAGTGGACGCCAAAGGAAGCAAAAAAGTCAGGTTTGGCGACTGAAAAAGTTAAAATTACCAATCATTCACTACGTGCAACAGCTTTTTCAAACTTAGCAAAGAAAGGGGTTGAAGAAAATACGTTGATTAAAATGATTGGACATTCAAACACGAAGTCCATAAAGCCATATCTCCAACTGGACGAGGAACACCATGCAAGTATAGTAGAGAAAATGAGAGACAATAATACTACTAACCTTAATGAAGAAACTAATGTAGCTAATGTAGCTATAAGTTCTATAAGTTATAATTCAATAGCAAACTCGACTCCATCAACAAGTAGTTCACCAGGCCCAAAAAATTCTAATTTTTACAACTGTGTATTTCACTGCAATACATGTAATTTTTAGGTTGTATTCGATTTGTTAATTTTTATATAATTTATATGTACAGCTTGGCAAACATAGCTGCAATTGTGAAAATGTTCACGCCCATGATGCGCATTTCTCGTACGACGGACTATCCAGTGATATTCACGTGAATGTTCGCGCAAGAAGTCGGAATTTCACAATCTCAGCTATGTTTGCCAAACTGTACCTACCTGCTTAATGTAAATTTAAATAAAATTTCAAACTCAGCACATACATTTTTGTTTTAACTCCGGAAATATTCTACCGAATTACAGTCGTGCATCAAAATAAACCTGATAATTTTCCATTCAAGCATGTTGTCAGTAAAAAAACTGCCCTCCTCCTTCGGAGTCGGGCTCTTTCGACAAAATATGAAAATAAACTCATGCAGTTTTTAGACAACATGCTTTCATGGAAAATTATCGGTAATTTTGAAGCACTTGTGTAATTACTCCTGATAAAGTAAGTTACAATTTTGGAGTCCTATACTTTTCATTTACGGATTCATGAAACTCATTGAGGAATCTCCTGGAATTGGGAGTATGGGCTCTCTCAAAAGATTAAAAATGATACTCAACCAATTGATTAGATTTCGAACTTGCGATGATTTACAGTGTTCCATTTACAATAAAGTTTGTGTCCACATCTGGTTTAACCGGAAGCGCTACGCCACTGAAAACATTCCAGATCGATTATTCATATTGATATATGTGATATTCCATGTTTACAAAATTTTATTCTATTGGGAACATCGAAAACTTCTAATGAACCGATTACTTATGTGATAATTTCTGGTATATGAACATTCCAGTACCCATCAGATTGAGTCTATAATAGGGGCCTATGATTTGAATTTGTTTTTGAATAGTTGAGTTTGCTTACTCACTTACTTACTTTTTAGTGTGCCTATACTGCAGTTATTCCTATTTATTGATGGGTAATCGTTTTTAAAGTTGACTTACATAGTAACACAGTTTTTTTCGGCTATTTCAATATATATAGTGTATTTTTGCTTCAAAATCGGGATAAAAATGAGCACATTCAGTAAAAGTCAACTCATTTAATACCACTAAAAAGGTCGATACGGAATGCCAATCGAAAATGGATTATGTCATGATTACCTTGCTGCGACGCCCATGGTTTGATTTGACAGGACCATAAATAAGTCGTAAATGGACGTAAACAAACATGATCTCCAAATTAAGAGTGAATATAATACGGAATTCCAACCTCATCAACGAGTACAAACGGAAATATCCGACAATGCCCCTATTTAACATGGCTCGGGCATTGATGTTTGTAAACAACGTCGGTTATGTTGCTTTCAAGAAAGAGATAGAAAAGCCCTCTCTATATCTTTTATTGCTCGGAGTCCTTATGCCTATAACTTTTTCGCTGCTATTGTCCATCTTAACATGCCGTTGGTGTACATGGCAGCGGCGATAAAATCGTCCCAAAACATATATATTTTTTAATGAAAATCGAATTTTTCATCATTCTTGTCATAATTTTCATGTCTTTCACTGGTCTCAGAGGCATAAACGAGAAAATCGTCACCTGAAATCTGTCACTATCTCCCAGTCTATAAGGAGGATATAGGTTTAACTTATTCATTTCCACCCATAAGTGTGTGTATAGGTATAATGGGTCGTACTAGGTGGGAAAAAAAATTGTTCAACATTTGTGATCCCCACTTCGCAGTTAATGTAATGAAAATGCACTTAATTCTGTTAAACTAATTTATTTATACTGATGGTAAAATATAACTCATCCAAAAATTTGTTTACCACAAACTTAATATGATTACTCTGTATCCAACTATACAGGGTTCATTGAGAAGTTAACGCGATCTATACCGTGCGTTAATTTTTGAAGATAATAGAATGGAATTTGGAGGATCTTTATATGATGCATTTTTTGACAACTTACTCAGCTTCATGCATCTTCTGGTTTCTCCAGAAGTGACACTTTCGATTTTCAAAAGAGACACCCGGTATATTTTCACTCTCTTTGTCTCCATTTGACACACTGAGTACAACCATGTGTCACTTGTCACTTTTTGTAACCGAGTTTATTTATTATTTTCAAATTAATTTTTTAATCTAGTGGGCTATGGATATCTTCAACTCACTGATTTCAGTACTAAAATTTTGAGAGTTTTACTGTTTTTGGTTAAAATGTGCTATGCAAAATTTTATTTTTAAATTTTGTTAAATGGCATCAGGGTGGCCTTTTAGGAAAAAAAGGCATTTTATTACGATTTGTTTGATACTGCACACTTTTAGATTTCAAACAAACTTCCATCAAAAAACATTGATAGGTTACATTAGAAATTTCTCAAAATAAAGTACCTATCTTAACGAGATTTAAATCCATCGAGCAATCTGTAATCAATACAACCGATAAAATAAAATCAATAATCCAAAAGTTAATAACATTTCTCCTTGCAAAAGTATAATGATTGATATGTTTTTCAAACAATCACACAATAATTACCTAATTTACTTTTGCAGAAACGCTAGGTGAAATAAGAAGTCGACCTCCTGATCTGATGTATTAATGTAGTGAGTTTTTTAACGGAAGTTTGTTTGAAACCTGTGAGTGTGCGGTATCAAATTAATCGTAATTAAATGGTGTTTTTCCTAACCCGCACAATGTTGACATTTGAATAATGAACTTAAAAAAATACTTTTAGAGAAAAGCTTTTAAATGAACTTTAAAGAATAAAATAAATTTTAAGGTGAATTAAACCCATCATTTTGTTACCTTACAGGGTGTTTCATAATGAATGTGCAGGACTTCAGGATGTGATAGCTCCAAAAATATGAAAAAAAGTTTCTATTAACTTACCCTCTAAAATGCACCATTTTCGAGATACAGGTTGTTGAAATTTAAAAAAAATAATCGTTTTTTGCGAATATCTCTGGAACCGTTTATCGCACAGAAAACAGATTTCGTAAGCATTTTCTACTCATAGTAAGCTATGTTTTGTGCGGATTTTTTACTTTTTCAAATTCATAATTGGTGAAAATTTTGAAGGGGTAGTGGGTGTTTTTTTCTCCAACTTCTACGCCACTGGAAAAAGTACAGTTTTGAGTCTCCTGTATGAACCGCCAATGTTTTCTACATAAAAAAGGTATTCTTGTTCATAAGCTCTAAAGTTGACCGTTTTCAAGAAAAATCAACTTTCATGTTGTTTAAATAATGTTTTTTCCTCGAAGTTAACGGCGGACATTTCCAACAATTCAACTGAGTATGATTGTTATTGTTTTTTTTTATTTTACAATTAAGAAGTCAACGTTTGGTTTTGTTACTTGTTTTAACGTTTAAATAAATTATGTATAATTAGGAAAAAATTATTTAAAAAAATTTACCATGTTTTTCAACATGAAAGTTGATTTTTCTTGAAAACGGTCAACTTTAGAGCTTATGACCAGGAGTACCTTTTTTGTGTAGAAAACATTGGTGGTTCAAGTAGGCGGCTCAAAATCATAATTTTTCCAGTGGCGTAGAAGTTGGAGAAAAAAACACCAATTATGAATTTTAAAAAATAAAAAATCTGCACAAAACATAGCTTATTATGAGTAGAAAATGCATTCAAAATCTGATTTTTGTGCGATAAACGGTTCCAGAGATATTCGCAAAAAACTATAATTTTTTTAAAATTTCAACACCCTGTATCTCGAAAATGTTGAATTTTAGAGGGTAAGTTAATAGAAACTTTTTTTCATATTTTTGAACGAGCTATCACATCCGGAAGTCCTGCGCATTTATTATGAAACACCCTTTATAAAATTTTAAATGATACAAAAGCTTGTCGCGAGAAGTATCTATGTATTTCTTATTGTAAATTTGAAATTACCTCAAGATTTATTCTCGCAACAAGCTTTCATATCATTTAAAATGTTATTATGTAACAAAATGATGGGTTTAATTCTTTAATTTATCTTTTTTTAGTTTTCTCTCGATATGTTTCTTAGTCTGTTCATTTCAATTTGCGTCATTGTTGGTGTTGGTGTTTTCACTGTTTTTACGGATTTTTTCAATTTCTATTTCGCGAGTTTTCCTAATATTTTTAGTAACAGGGAAGAAGGTCGATTTTTTTTTCATCATTATTTTCCGTGTCTGAAACTGAAACATTTTCCGAATTCCTTTGCGTTGTCTATCTAGCTTTTGAAGGGGGACAGGAGGGGTGAAATTTTTTTGAACCATAATATTCAAAGGTCAGACATTTTTCACTATTTTTACGGAATTTTTCGATTTTAATTTCGCGAGTTTTCCAACTTTTTTCGAGAAATTTTTTTTGCTGTAATTTTTGACGTTCAAATCCGCCAAGAAACCTTCCGAAAACCTTTGCGTTCTCTCTCTAGCTTTCGGGGGCAGGGGGAACAATTTCTTCGGCAATAATGTATTGTCATCGGAACTGAACCAACATGTAATATTTCAATTCCATAGGATAAGAGGAAGTGGTTTTAATTCAGCTTGCTAGATTTGTAACCATCTACGCACACAGAGGAAATTGAATGAAAGATTTTAATTAAAAAAAAATTGTATTTCAATTTAATAATTAAATTTTACATAGTACTTACTGCAATTAGTGATTTGAACATATCCATAGCACTCTAGATTGAAAAATATAATTCAAGAAAAAGAAATTATCACAAAAATTGACAAATGTTACATGGTTGTATTCAAAATGTCATATGGAGACAAAAGAGATAAAAATATACAGGGTGTCCCATTTGAAAATTTGAAATCAAGTCACTTCCGGTGAAACCGGAGGTTGCATGAAAAGACGCAGTTTAATCCTTCATGCAGATCCTCCAAATTTTTTTCATAAACAAAAAAATTAGAGGGACGAGCCACCTTCCGCGAGACACCCGGTATATGGAGAACTAAAAGTAGGACGATTCTGAAAATTGGTACGATGGGTGAAGAACTTATGAAGATCAACTAAACTATTGTCGTTATTGTAATGTTTCCGGTTACACCGGAAATAACGTCAAATTTTGTAGTGCGCTACCCCTTTTGTTTGAAATGTTTTGCGTTACCTATTTAGCGTTACGTACTTCTCGATGCGTTGACTAATGTTATCTAAGAAGAACTATTTCGTGAGTGCATCAAGTGAGCCGGGCGCGACGAACACGGGGAGATAGACTATGCGGCGATTGGGAAGTGGAGAGTTGAATAGGACAATCGTCAGGGGACGTCAGAAAAATGGTGCTGTCACAGCTGTCACATAGATTTTGAAACCAATAATTCTTGGGATTATTGTGGATAATCCCTGTATAGGATATCAATATCAAATCTACACTGGATACTATTGATGCACGTGTATTGGTATCAACTGAAAATCATTGCTTCGTTGTCGCTGTTTGCTGCTTGTTGCTGTCATTCAGGTGATCTCTTTCCTATCTATTCCCCGATACATCTAACTTTCGTTGCCCTGATAAGACTATGAACAGTTTCGTGCGTACCGACTCCCGAATTTGAACTTTAGGTAATAGTTTCGCCGCGTATTTAGATGATTTGAGTTATTTTAAGTTAGAACCTGTGTTAATTTCCAATAAATTATGTCTTTATTGAATAAAGAATTCCTCGGGATCTGCTTATTTCCGTTTGTCTGGTAACCTTTTTCCCTGATTACTCGTATTTATTTGAAGAGTCTCATTGGCTCATTACAATTTGATATTTTTTATTGTATTTCGACTTATTTTTGAATTCTTCCCATGATTTCGATTCTAACTAATGTATGATTAGACCAAGCTATATAGGTTTTTCATCCGCAAAATAAAAGACGCTAATGGCATATACTAGTTTTTATAAGATAGTTCGTTAATTAGTTTTCGCCCCAGCAAAATCGCTTTCTGGAATTTTTTAAACAAGCAATAGTGAAAAAAATTACAACTTCTTTGTTTTTTGGAAATATCTTATAGATTATTTTTTCTACATCAAAGGGATGCAATGTTTTCATATTATCCAGTACGTACCCCACAATTTCGAAAATACTCAAACAAGTTTTGAAACAAACCTGGACTATAACATTTTTATACAGGGTGGAGCAATAGTGCGTCAAAGTTCGATTTCTCAAGTTCTATTGTGATATCGATTCAAAAACGAAGGTACCTAGACAACTAGATTCTCTTGAACAAGAAAATATCGCCACACATACAGGGCGAAACGAAAAAAATTGGGTTGGCACTATTTTAAAATGAAATATTAATAATAACATATATTAGTAAATTCGCAATTTCTTGATTACTCATATTTCAGACGTCCATCATCTTAATGGTTGAAAGATTTCTATCTCTTTCAAATTTTTCACAACGTTTCAATTGCTTGAATCCGCAATCGTCTTCTAGTAAATAATGACAAAATCAGATGCTACGCGACCTTTTATAGGTCTATAATTAAGTGTAATTACGGTGTAATTACGCGCGGTCTTGTGGCGAGCGTGGTTTCGCGCTTTTTCTCCTTCCAAAACGGTCCATGAGCGGTTTCCATACGTTTTTAATTTCCACGCTTGGTTCTATATAGGTGGTTTCCATAAATTTCCGTTTGAACCAATGTTCCTCTCTATGAAGAACACTAGCTTCGTCCCAAAGAATTCGGTGGTGTTTTGTCCAGGCGTGGTCAGCAATTCCCGATTTTGATGTTTCCCCTTGTTGAGTCCACTTTTTGTGTTCGGCTATTCTTACTGATAATGGCCTCTTGGTCTCTCCTATATAGGAATCTCCACATTCATATGGGACTTTGTAAATACAGTTTTTGCTGGATTCTGTTGTGTTCTCTGGTTTCGTCTTGGTGAGGAAGCTTCGTAAGGTACTGCCGGATTGAAAGCAACTCTTGATGTTGTATTTATTTCCGATCCTTCTGATCTTCTCGGAGATACCCCTGATATAGGGAAGAATGAGAACGGGGTTTTGTGGTCTTTCTTCGGTTGTCTTGGTCTTTTCGAGTTGTTTCCGAACTTCTCCTATGAGTTTCTCGGAGTATCCGTTTCGGCGTAGGTCCTTTTTGATGTGGTTAATTTCCGCCTCCAATGACTCCTGGTTGTTGCAAATAGACATTGCTCTCTCCACCAACGTTCTTACGATTCCCCTCTTTGTGGAGTTTGGGTGATTAGAGCCGTAGTTGAAGTACTGTCCTGTGAGTGTCTTCTTCCTGTAAACAGAGGTGAGGATTCCAGTGTCTGTTCTTTCAGCTTTCACATCGAGAAACAATAGGGTACTATTAGTTTCCTTTGTGAATTTGATTGAAAGTTATTCATTCTGGTCCCAAATGATAAAGGTGTCGTCTACATATCTTAGCCATAGTTGTGGTTTGTATTTTGCCTCTCTGATAGCCAATTCCTCGAACCACTCTATGTATTTGTTGGCGATTACCGGAGAGAGAGAAGATACCATCGGCAGTCCATCAACTTGGGAAAAGAAACGGCTCTTTTCTTGAAAGTATGAGTTGTGTAGGCAGCACTGCAGTAGTTCCAATATCGCTTGTACGGGGAGGTCAGTCCTTTCATGAAGCTGGATGTCTTCTTCCAGTTTCCTCTTGATGATGTTCTCTTGATGATGTTAAGAGATTCTTCTATGGGGACATTGGTGAAAAGGCTCTCCACGTCAAAGCTGATGAAACGATCTTCAGGCCCTAGTTCAACATCTTTGATAATGTCCACGAACTTTTTAGAACTCTTGACGAACAAACTGCTAGTACCCTGTAAGGGTCGCAATTTCTTGTTTAAAAAATTCCACAAAGCGATTTTGTTGGGGCGAAACCGGGGTTTTCATTTACGAACTATCTTACAGCCAGTTTCATAATCAGACTTTAAAAGTAAAAGTCGACTTAAAATGTTGGTGTTTCATAATACTTTAGAGTGACTTCAAAGCCACTTTAAGTTGAAGGGACGATATCCAGACTTCAATCAACTTAAAGTGCGATCTAACCTCAAACATTGACTCACTAAGTCATCAATGTCTCTATTTTGTTGTCAGTTTTTAATTTCAATAACATTCCACGTTATGAACCTGTACCAAGGAATATAATCTTCAAGTTCAAGTTCATCTGATGAAGAAGATCCAGAAATATTTCTAAGGAGAAGAAAACTTTATAGAAAAAGAAAAAACAGATTGGATGGTTATGATGATAATGTGGAGATAATGATAACTTTTCGTTGCAAGAAACATTGTTGGTTTATTTTGTTTTCCAATATTTTCTGATTTTTTTCAATTCCATCCACCAAAAGAAATTCATCCTCTGTAGAGAAATTACCTCTTTTTGATTTAGTCATAGCATCAACGGATGAAAACGAAATAACAGTAATTGTACCACTAAACACTGAAAAGTGAGTAAAAGCTAACCTGAAAAATTGTCAAATTTTGTTGTTCTGCCAATTTTCGGCTGTTTATCGAACACATATCGAAGTATCGACTGTACTTTAGTTAAAAGTTTGGATGGGTATGATTATGAAACACCTCACCTTTAGCTCTCTTTAAAGTGGACTTGAAGTAAAACTTTGAAGTAGGTATTAAAGTCTGATTATGAAACTGGCTGTTATAAAAACTAGATTAGGCCGTTTGCGTCTTTAATTTTATGTGAAAAGATCTTCTTATTTTCATCCACAGCTTGGCCTATATATTTTATATCCAAAATAAACTGTTTTTGAGTTATTCGAGTTTTTTAAGTGAAAGATGCGGCTCCTCGAACACACGCCAATTTAATGTAAATTAACATTTGAAAAAATGTGCAGTGAGTGAATCATGAGTATTGAAGGTTGAACAGATCACGCACCATCTTCACACCAACTGAATAATCCACAGGGTGCGCAAAAATGTGGTTCCAATAAGTGAATGAAAATTAATAAATCTCAACTTTTTCAAACGTTCTCCCTCTCTTTTCTTTAAGGTTCAATTCAATAGATAAACAGAAGTACCTTTTTATCAGAAAAGATATTTTGATTTCTATCATTTAATAATAATAATAATCTTTATTGACCCCAAGAAACATAAATGTTTATAATAGGGACCTAAATCTATAACTATCATAATAAACAACAAAATTTCAAGTTGAAAATGTTTGCATCAGTTATTTTCAAGTATCATTGTAATAAGTACTTCTTTAAATGAAATTTGAAACGATCTTTTTGTACGATATTTTTTAAATTATTGGGTATATTATTGAATATCAAAATTCCATTTATATAAAATTGTCTTTATTCTATGCGTGATGAGACTATTTGATTGTCTAGTTTGGTGATTGTGTATGGTATCTGTTGGATTAAATTCCAGAGATGAATATTTCCTATTATTGATGACAGATTGGATGAATATACATATTTTCAATTTGTACAAAGAATTGATATCCAAAAGATTGTTTGGAGCATATAAATGTGATGTAGATTCAAGGAATGGTAACTTAAAAATACATTTGATACTTTTGTTTTGCAAAGATTTGAGTGGACGCAAGATAGTACAATTGGAACTTCCCCATACTGATATTAAATACTGTAATTTTGAATAAATTAAACTGAAATAAATCATTTCTAGCTATTTCAAAGGAATGTATTATCGAATTTTGAACAAAATACCAATTATAGGAAATATTTTTTTTCTAAGATTTTCAATATGGCTTTTCCAATATATAATTCCAAAAATTTTGTTGTTTTTGAATATTTTATATTTTTTCCGTTGAAAGCTAATGAATTTGCAATATGTCTGGATTTTCTTTTTGACAAAAACATGAAGGAAGATTTATCAACATCCAAAGTCATTTTATGATTGTCATTTTTCCCAAAATAAATTAATGATGTGTCATCCGCAAATAATTTGAGCTCACCATGCAAACTAAGATTGGATATTCAATGGAAATATATAAGAAATAATAAAGGTCCAAGAATTGAACCTTGTGGTACACCACAAGTTATATTCCCCATCAAACTTTGTCCATTCCCCATACAAACATATTGATATCTCCCAGATAAATAATTTTGGAACCATTCATGTACATGACCTCTAATCCCGATATTGAATAATTTACTTAATAAAATTTCGTGATCTACCGTGTCGAATGCTTTTGATAGATTCAGTGACACTGAACAACATTGGAAGTTGTTATCTAGGTTTAGTTGAATTTTTGTAATTAAATCCAACACGGCAGATTCAGTGTCACTAGATCTTCGGAAACCATATTGCCCATTATACAAAAAATTTATTTTATCTTCGGTTCATGATTTTCTCAATAATTTTGGATAAAACAGGTAGTACAGATTTATCGAACCTAACAAACAATGTAGGCTTCAAAAAAAGTCATGTTAATTATTTATAGTTTTATCAAATATCAGTAGTTTATTGAACATAATATTATGGTGTAGATGTTGAATTGCTAACGAGAGTCAGCTATGTCCTTGGAATGAATTTCACTCGAAGAGGCCCCTGTGGCTTCAATATCATATCCGCCTTGAATCGTAAGGTTTCAGGTTTATCCACCGCCTCCAGCCTGAATTTCCTCAATATTCCACAAAGCACTGCTTTAATTTCCAAAATTGCAAAACGTTGCCCTGAAACATGATTGTGACGCTTTTATTCTACCCATGGACAAGCATCTTGAATATTTCATTTTCGCTCTATTTTATTTTTCTTTGAAACTTTTGTGATTTCCCTTGCTGAATCTTATAGAGTTGCAACTACTAGGGCTTACCGCGATTCCTGACATTGGTAGACCTAGTCGAAAAAGTTTGTTGCTTAACTTAGTAAAACAATCAACCAATTTAGGCCAATTTAGGGTGTCTGTGAGGGTTTAAATTGTTAAACTGTTATTTCCGTCAACGGATTGCACCCCTACGCGCAACCCTCAGAAGTCTTCGAGAGACTTGTGTGAGCTAGGGAAGACGCAGCCCTTACCTTTTAACGTGTGATGCCATGCACGAGACCGGTGAATCGATGGATCGAACCCACGACCCCACGCATGCGAGGCGAACGCACTACCAGCCGACCACCACGTTACTTCGTAACAATGGACACTTTGAGTGGACGGATGATTTAAGGGACGATCTGCATCTGAGAGTATGGAGAGTATTGCGTGAAAGAAACCAAGAGTTAATGATCCTCATTAAATTTAATTGTGTTTTACTGTTTTGCTACATCGAGAGGTTATATCGATGAAATTTCAATGACACGACGAAATAATAAATCAAAAGAAAACTCATGAACGCAAATCGCTGCTATGTGTACGCTGCCCAATTAATATCCTGTTATGTCGATCTAAGCGCAATATTCCGGATAAAATGGGACTAAGGCTTAATCCACCAGGTGATTCCTTCCATTTAATTCAAATTAAAATCAAGTCACTGATTTTGCCAGGATTTTTAAGTTACCTGTGACTGATAATAATAATAATAATAGTAAACGCCTTTTTAATTTTCAATGAGGAGCAACAAAAAAATCAAAAGACAAAATACTAATGAAAATAATGGGCGAAGTTCAGTTCAGACAGAGAAGATTTCACTGAATGATTTTTCTATTCAACCCCTAACATGTATTCATATCTATTAGAAGTACACGTATATCTATAATGGACATCAGCCTGATTTAAAAAAAAATAAAAAAAATAAGTTTATATTAATAAATTGAAATTAGTGAATTACAAAGATCCACAGAAAAACATACAAAAAATACAAAAAAGAACACTTATCTGTTTCTATTGTTCTGTTCGAAATAAATAATTTTTCAATAACCTTTTCAAAGTAGAACAATTATTTTTGTTGAAATGTGGGTGAATATGATTATATAATGATGCGATTTGATAGCTGAATGAGCCCTTGAATCTAATATTCAAGTTGTGGGCATCGGTTCTATATGTGATTTTTGTATTCAGATAAGAAGGTTGTTTTGTAATCCGAATCCTGTAAAATATACAAGCACTGTGAAGAGAGGTCTCGTATTCTCCATGTCAGCCATACAGCCTCGCGAAGTTTAAGAGAAATACGTTTACGTTATTGAATCCCATAAATTAGTCGAAGGCACCAGTACCGAACTTTTTGAATCTTATTTTTATACCTATTGGTCAAATTAGGTCCTTATATACAGGCTAGATTTAACTGAATTTGGAAGGAAGTGTCTATTATCATAAATAAGTTTTGATGATGAGTAGGCACGTTGTATGACATTATTGACATGCCAAGGCTTTTTGCTTCTCTGACCAAAGTGAGTGACTCATTGTTTAATTTTACATCAATTTCAATTGCAACTTGGTCATTTCATTGACATTTATGATTAGACAATGATTGGCTGCGGCTTTGACAAATGGCTCAAGATCTCTATTGATAAAAGTACAGGCATTTTCAACTTCTTGTTGGGAAATCTATAATAAATTTGCGTATCATCTGCGTTTAAATGAACTTAACAATATTAAAATATTCTATTGCAGAGATTTTACCAAATTTGCGATATACATAGTAAATAACAAGGACCCAAGAATAGATCCTCGAGGTACTTCTGATTTTAGTGTTGAGTAATTGGATTCCTCATTATCTATATCAACCTGTTGTCCATTGAGGAGATAAGATTTCATCAAAGCTATCGAATTGCGTGAAAGTCCCATATAGTAAAAAATTGCTATCATTAATTCATAATTGATAGTATCGAAGGCGCGACTGAAGTCAAGAACTAACGCAGCTAAAAATGGAGATCCTAAATCTTTAGACAATGATTTAATGGAAGAATCCCTAACGGAAGCGCCTCTGATGCTCCCTATTTGAATTAAATGACGAAGACGTACCCTTTTTGTCCATTTTTTAATTCTTAAATCTAAATTCTTGGTTTAGTAGAGTTTGGAAAATTCACCATTACTGGTGATAAATTAAAATTCAATTACAAACAATATACTAACCTATACAGTTCCTGGATCCAGCACTGAATGGCAGATAAGCAAATTTATGACGTTTCGCAATATTATCAGGTAAAAATCTGTCGGGATCAAATTTTTCAGGATTTTCCCACACCCGAGGATTATTGTGCATCTCGTAAATGAAAATGTATACATCGGTATTTTTTGGTATAATGTAACCACTGTGAGTTTTAATATCTTCTCCAGAATTCCTCCCTATCATAGGAACACTTGGATATAATCTGAGGCATTCTTTTATGCAGCGTTCTGTTAATTTCAATTCTCCTAGATCCTGGAACGAAGGCCCTTTTTCTGAATCGCCCAATACATCCATGATTTCCTTATAGATTTCCTCCTAAAACGATTTATTTACAAATAGGAACTGCGTCAATATTTTAGACAAAGGCTTGGATCAGTATTTTTATTATTACAACGTGCCTACAAGCGGGATGACCGGGATGAACGTTTATAATAATAATAAATGATGAATGTTATTTTTTTTATCATAGCAATTTTACAGGTAATGTGTTGATATATTTTTGATGAATAGGCGAAGTTCAGCTATAGCTGTTCAGCTCAAACCAGAGAAGTTGAATAAACTAATAAAAACAATAACTTCAAATTGTAAAAAGGCACATATCTATATTTCAAATAGATATTTCTTGTCCACTTAAGTTGGTGACATACGAAAACCTGGATTTTCAAAAATTCATTTTTGCTAAGGAAATATGGTCTTTCGCCAAGTACGCCCAATTCCAAAAATATATTTATTTATTTCACAAGTCTGGGCACATCGGAATGCTTTTTGTGGTCCTTTATGTGTGGTCTAGTTTCTTAGTGGGTACTGGAGTTATCGTAGGACCTTCTTTGACCAATGCGAATAGGTATATCAATTGAAGGATGACGGATAGTTCCATTGGCAAATACATTTTCACTGAGGAAATTGATAATTTTGATAAATTATTTTGTTCTTTATCATCGCTATGATAGACACGTAACTATGTATTTACAGACATTTTGTGAATAAACTTCTAATGAAATGTATTCAGTGGCGAAAAAATTCATTACTTCACTAGTTATGTAATGAAACAGACAGTTGTGTAAAATATGACGTTTCAAAGTGACAAAAATGCTTTAAAAATTTGCCATTTCTTACCTGGACTAGATAAAGTATCATCACATAACTGATTGAACATAAGAGCAATTTTTAGAATTAACATACTCTCGTTATAAGGCCTATTTTTGTTGTTATGGAAACTTAACCTAAAAGATTTACTTCAGTGAATGACTCACCTGAAATATTTCCTCATTTGCTATCGTCATCAATGAGAAACATATTGCCATGGAGGTAGTGTCGTGACCCTACAAAATCAAAATCAATTGTAAGTGTTGAAAACCTCTCTTACTAAGGACTAATTTATGCAACATATCATTATCATAGTCATTATCACTATCACAGTCCTAGTGTAGTGTAGTGTAGTAGTCGTAGTCTTAAAAGGCCATGAGCGCGATCATATTTGGGGCACTTTTTAGGGTGAAGGAGTCAATTGATAACTCAAAAATGCTTCATCGTATCGATTTCAAACAAGCACAGAATTATACGTACGTATTGTAATGGAATTTGAAATTTCAATTCACTTTCCACAAAAAAATCTCAAAAATGTCCCCAAAACGCAGTTACTTTGAAGCTATTTTTTGGGTAGATGAACAAATAATTTAAAAAAAAAACATTAAAGCAAGTACATAGATCAACGATTTAGCTTTCTTTTGATACCAAATTCTTTTCGATTGGATAAAGATTGCTTCAAACTTTAATGGAAGAGAAATACCATTGCAGCTACTTCGATTATCTCTGAAAAGCAACGTGAGGTGCTGCCGCAGACGTAGGTACATAGAATCGAACGTCCTCTAGAAGCCTGTCCTTGTTTGAAATCGATACGACGAACCGTTTTTAAGTTATCGTCCCAAACATGATCGCGCTCATGGCGCTCATGTTAATTATGCATCACAATCATTAGTTTGAAAATAAAAAATTGACAGATAACAACACTGTCATTAGTGTCTGTTTATCCCAAAGGAGACATTTTTCAATCATTTCAATAAGAGTACCATCAGGGCCGGCTCTACAGGTTTGTGTGCTAGTGTGCAAATTCCAAAATAGCGCCCCTATTGGAATCTATTGAATTAACAAACTGAAAACTGACACGATAAAATCAAACTTTTTGATGTTTTCATTCACCTCTTTATTTTGTGCTCCAGATAATTCTTTAGATTTTCTCTCTTATTATTCATTGAATTCATGATTAAATTGACTATGCAAATGAAATCTTTCCACTTCTAGTTTTTAATATTTTTTCTCCAATGAAACAGAAACCCTGGAGGTGGAGAGCATGAAACGAACTGAATTACTGAAGTAGATTAAAAGACAATGACTCAAACCCCTACTGCAAATTATCTGTGTGAAAAAAACGCCGACTATAAATTAAAATAAGCTCGTGTTGCTGGGCGGCTTTCAAAAAGCGAATTGCGAATTGTTAAGATCAAAAATTAGACCATATATTATATGGACTGCAACAAACGCATTATGGAATCGTGCGCGTACCAACAAAGGATTTCATGAAAGATAACCAACTGATGGAAGGTATTAGCTTCCGTACTTTGCTTTTACGCCCCTGTCCCGAACCCCTTTCGGCGGCATGTTTGGAATGGAACTAGTCAATTTTTAATTAATATTTTTATTTAAAAGTAGGAATTTTTCTATCGTTTTTTCTTACGTTTGGCGCCCCTTCCTAGCTTGATGGTGTGCGGTGCACACCTCGCACACCCGCTAGAGCCGGCCCTGAGTACCATCTTCGTGGCTTGTTTTTTTCCTAAACACAATAAGTAAACAATAACAAATAACAAGGATAACAAGTCAAAACGAATTACTATTTTATGTCATTTTTGAAATATGTATCGACGCGCTTGCGCGTTGTGCATGTCGTCCTAATCATAAGTATAAAAATTGGAAATTGCCAACTTTGAAGGTCAAATTCTTATGATTATGATTGAGACTAACACTAAAGAAATTGCATAAATGCCCCTACTGAAATGTTCAGTTTTAATTTAATTTTATGATTAAGACAGTGACTGTGATAAGGACTATGATAAAGACAATTAAATTGGCCCTCAGATTTATATCAAACTTTTTCGAGAGCCGCATATTAGTACTGATGATTTATCTGGGGTGATGAATGATTGATGTGTTTTAGATAGAAGTAAAAACTGACCCCTTATCATAGTTATCCTTGCCTACAGAAAAAAGTTAAATGTAGAAGTTGTGTGGCTATGACTGAATTTTGATAAAATGCCATCAAAAATACAGTATCGTGCAGATTTCAGGGAATACACATTTTTTGTTCAGATGTGAATGATGTGATACTCTCTGTATTACTGAATTTTCTTCTTTGTTTTTTTACTGATTCAAAAAATATAACATTTTGTTATTACTGTCTTAAACCACGTTTTTGAGTCCTATCTAATTCTTTCGAAGCGTAATTTTCATGAGAATCAACATTATCTCATGAAAATTGCGCTTAGGAAGAAGTATGGTAGAACGAGAAATCTAAGAAGGTCGTAAATCAATATTAGCCGACGACCCTCATTGTTACCTATTGTTGGAAATATAGATAAGCAATAAAAGTGTGGGTCCCTTAAAATATTCCCAGGTCAGGATTAAAGTTTCTCATGAAATAGTTTGGCATTTTAATAATAGTGGGCTCTTTAACCCAATATTATAACTAAAATATAATGGCTATAGGGTAGGTACAACTCTGTGTCGAATCTACCGCCTGACAGCCTACTGATATCTCAAGTAATTGGTGATTTATGACCTTCTTACATTTCTGGTCGGAGTGCTCTCCGGAGCCTAGATATAGCGCTGGGTACATACTTCAGTGTTTATCTTAGGAATTTCTAGCCTTTGCGATGAGTAGCAAGAGCCTTGAAACCGGCACAGAGGTGCTCCTCCATAAAATAAATAATTTCAGCTATTGTACTGAACGAGCACTGCAAAGAAGTTCTCATAGAAGCCTTTTCCAAGATTGTAACAGGTATGATTTAAGGGTCGTAGAGAGCATTAGTTGTTTTTTGTTTCGACTTGCAGACGAATATACCTATTGTATAGGTTAAAGTAGAAGACTAAATCATGTAACCCATTTTTCATTAGGACTTTTTTTATTCATGTTTTCATATGAAACAAATATTTTAATAATTTTCTTGTACGTAACAAATGCTATATATGTGGAGAAATTCTTTTTTCAAATTTAAGGTACAAATCATTTAGGAAAAAGCAAAAAGGGAACCTCTTTTTAAAAATTGTAAAATGATTTTTTTGAATTGGATAATAATAGTATTCACAGCCTAAAACACATTCGTAAATTTCCTTTTTCCACTATCTCTGCACAGTCATCTGCCAGTCAGAAGTAAATTGAGATGAATCACCCACGTTGGTTCTCTGAATAATGAATAATTTCCTGTACAAAATACAGGCTTCATCATGAATTTGGTTATCCAATTTGAGGAGACCTTTAATATCTAAATTTATCACGTTTAGAATTGTATTGTTCAAATCAGAAAATCCGTATTAATAATTTGTATTTCAAACACTGGCTTATTCTATATACTACTATTCTAGTACATCCGTGCCAAATTATTCTTTCCTAACTTAACCACTTACCTTTCAATTGCAGTTTTCAGATGTCGAAATGAAAACCTTGTGCACACTAAAAAACATCTACAGATCGACAAGCGTAAGGTTGCCTCTGAGATGCGCAAACGATAGAAAGCGTGAGTAGATGTGCGACAAAGATCGACTACTGTTTAATAAGGCAGAGCGATTGAGCTCCTGCCCCACTCCAGGGTTTTGTCTACTGCGCAACCAATTCTCGGAGGCATCCTTACGCTTGTCGATCAGTAATAATACGGTGCCATCTAGTAGTGAATAACTGAACCATGTGCGTCACACAGGATCTGTTTATGTTTGTGAGTTCGTTTATGGAAATTTATTTTTAGGTTTTGAGATAGGGTAGTAACTAAAATTAGGCAACCATCCGATATTAGGAGACTTTTCTCTACGGTTAACAGTTAACAAACGATTAAAATCTCACCTCAAACATGAAAGTATCCACTTCTTCTCTGATACCCTCATTATCAATATCAGCTCCTTCAGATTTGGCCTTCAACAATAAATCTAGCATTGCCATCTTTTTCCTGTGAGAATAAGAAGCTTTTTCACCCAAAGAAAATTCTTTTTGGCGTTCTTTTATGATACCTGTTGAGAAATCATGTACGAAGCTTGAAGTAGATATGATCCTTTGGTATCCAGATGATAACCTATAGACTAAATTATTGTATTCCCAAGGCCTCACAGTTCTGGAAGTCAACTCTTTGCCAAAATTGTCCATCGATTTTTTGTAGAGTTCGCATTTTGGATCGTCGCTCAAGTTTACTCCAAAAGATGTCGCTAAAACTCAAAAATATGAACAAACTGAACTGCAGGTGAAGTGAATATCTTAAGTCTTCAATTTTTTCAACAATTTCCGCTAAGCTCGGATACAAGGGGGAGAGTCCTGACCCCCTCTTGGGCATAGGTCAACTGGTGATGTTTCTTTGAATTTTCTTCGATTTATTTGACTAATTCAGCAAATATTTGTCGCATCATGAAGGGACATTTTATTTACGCAATAAACTAAAGAATTGCCATCGATGGCCCTGAGACCAGTTCACAATATGTTGAAGCTAGAAACATGTGCAAGGAGACAATCGAATCATCAAAGAGGCTCACAACTCCAAGATACAATCAAAACTTGTTGAGTGTTCTAACAATTTCCGCTTGTTTCGGTCTCTTGCCAAAGCTGGAAGGAAGATGGAATACTGCGCATTAAAATTAACGCATAATTTTAAAAAAATTGAAGTTTCTTGTTTGTTTTTTGTTTTTAAGGTTGGTTTTAGAATATCTGAAATAAGAAACATTGTTTTTTATGATAAATTTATTACAATAAGACTAAAATTTTTGGGGTGCAAGAAAATTGAACTAATAGCGAGGATTGCCTCCTCTGGCGTTCATTACTGCTTGACAACGATCTCTCATACCAAGAATAAGCGTTCTTATTTGATCTTGATCAATTTGATCCCAAATTTCAACCAATCGCAAAAACAGTTGATCTAATGTGTTTGGTGGGTTAGGTAGTTGTCGTAGTCGTATCCATACAATTTCCCAAACGTGTTCTATTGGGTTGAGGCAAACCATGGCAGGAATTCCAACCTCCTGACGATATTGCTGTATACAATTCTTGCAACGTGTGGTCTAGCATTATCCTGCATAAGCATGCAATTCTTGTCATCAAATAGTGCAAGTGGCAAAGTCAAAATATACTATGATGTCAGCTTTTCAACTTATCGACAAAGCATTCAGATATAAATGAAAATGTCTGTAATGTACCTGTGTGCTGTAAACCGCCCTCTATCTATCCGAACTAACGCCGTACGAGCCCAAAGAGACTAAACTAACAAGGAGGGTTTAATAAGCTCTAGCCAATCAGAATCTTGTAGCATCATCGCGTCAAAGTGACGTACTTGGATATGAGTACAGAGTCGAACTCGAACCAAGCAACAAAACTGTCAGCAGTAGCTCTCATATACCAAGAGCTAGTCCGTCACTGTCTATAGAGAACGGCGGCCATGACATGTCCAACCACGTCACATTTCGTTACAAATGTTCTTTCATCTCTTTCTACTAGTGTCCCCATTGTCTTATGGGGATTAAACTTTCCTTGTTAAATTTGAGTCTCCTTGGTACGAGCCTCCAAATTAATCCCACCCCACACCATTACTGAGCCGTCACCATATTGTAGATTCCCTATAATGTTACAAGGAGACTAAACATTATTTTCGGATTTGATGAAAATGCAAATGAATTTGATGAATTTAAATACTTTTAATAATAATAATACTCGAGTTTTACCCAATATTCAACAAACGTTATGACATTTTCAATGTGATAAACCTAAGGCTTAATTGGGATGAATCAACGAAGTTAACGGTAGCTCAGTCATATTTAAAGGGTCCTGCCGCGAATTGGTTCTCTAATTTAGAAATGGGAGGATGTACATGGTCTACTTTTGAAATTAAATTTCGTAAAACTTTCGTGGAATCTCTGACTACAGGCGAAAGATGGGAATGGATGAAAAGACGGGTACAAAAACAAGGAGAGTCAGTTGCTTCTTACTTTAATGAAAAACTTAAATTATGCGGGGAGCTGAAGTTGACTTTTGATGAATCTAAAATTGAAATTCTGAAGGGTTTGTCTAGAGCTGATATTGCGGGTAACTTGACAGTTAAACATCATTCATCTGTTGATGAGTTATGGAATGATTTACTTTTAATAGAAAAGGTGTATGAATCTTCAAATTCGGGAAAATATAAATTTCACAACAAACATGTCGATAATAGAAACGTAGACAGTCGAAATTTTTAAAAAGTCGAGGGAAAAGAAATGAATAACGTTACATGCTATAATTGTGGGGATAAAGGTCATACAAAATTCAAATGAACTAAACCAAAAAGTAGTTTTATACCAGGGCATGTACGACGAGATTGCAAAGAAACCGCGGAAATAATGATTGTGCAAAATACTTCAAACACACTTAATCGTTTTCTACGACCAGTAAATGTACATAGTACTGAGTACAAAGCTGTCATCGATCCAGGTTCTGCAGTTTGCACTATAACTGAAAATGCGATAAAGAATGGATTTCATGATGTACGAGCAGATAGAAGTTTGGTTTTGGTGGTTCCCAAGTCGAGACAAATGGTCGAATCTAGGGAAAAGTCGAATTGGATGGAATATTCATTGAGCATGTCCCTTTGCTTGTTGTTCCAAGCAGTGTTTAATCCGTTGATTGATTTAAATTATTTATTTATTTATTTATTCAGATTTGGGATACAAACAGGTATAAACCCAAAACAGTATCCACTGATACTTATACATATCTCTCAGTTTACAAAAACTAACAAAAAAAAAACTTAAATTGTAGATATTCTTAAAATACATTACAAATATAGATTACATATTATGAAAAATTTGTTTGGTTCGTGTATTAAAACGAAATAAAGATATATAGGAAATATCAATCTCCGAGCAGTACTTATTGAAACTATCGCTAAGCCTAGGAATAGGTGCGTTTTGACTCAGGTTGGTGTGTTTAAAACTTACATTGAGAAATTGCATATTTCTTGTGTTTCTGGATGGTACGTGGATAGATACTAAGGACAGTAGTTCGGAAGCATCATAATAATTCCTAAGGATTTTAAACATAAAAACCAAGTCTGAGATAATTCTTCGTTTTTGTAATAGTAAAATAGTAGTAGATGTTATTTTTGGTAGAACGTTCACTGAACATGATGCCATTGCCTATATCAGAACTGGAAGTCATCTACATTTCGTTTGGAAAGATGAATTGCCGTTTCCTGATTTATCTTATGAAAGATCAGATTCAAAGAAATCAGTTGTTACGTCAGAAGAGGCAGCAGAAATTCCTCCAAACTCCGTGATATTTATAAAATCTAGTATTGACGGAGAGACAGCGATGGTGCCGATTGAAAATCCTAGTCGTCAGTATTCTGTCAAAGTCAAGGAAGGACAGAAATTAGGAAAAGTTGCCCACGAAGTTTGCAGAGTTGCCCAGGAAGTTTGCAGAGTCGAAGTGGTTGATGTCAATATCATTCGGGTTGAGAATGGTACTGAGCAATCAGAAAAAAACGCAAGTCGGAAGGGAAGAAAAGCTGACATGCTTCAGGTGGAAGAAAACAAGAGCGAAGAAATAATTAAAAGGTTGGTAAGTTTATTCAATTTGTATCGTGATTGTTTTGCATTTCATATAGGGGAACTAGTCTGCACAAACGTGATACTTATATATCGTTTATGCAACCTAGACCCCTCGCGTAGTTTCAGTAGTACCTGTCATGTCTCGCAAATGAAACCTTTTAATTATGTACCTGAAGATGAATCGTGTGATGAAGAAATGCATTCAGATGAAGACAGAAATTTTGAAGATCAAGAAAGAAACAGAGAAGTCTATAAAGAGGAACCTCGAAAAACCGAACCGAATATGATGAAAAATTAAAATGACAGACCACGAAGACAAAAGAAATTGCCTTCAAGATATAAAGACTTCGATTTAGACACTCTGATAGTCAGGAGTAGCCGAATGTTAGAAAACCCTCTGTTGTTCACGAGGACAATTGGAAAAATAGAAATGTCAGATTGACGCTTATGATTATAATTTTGGTGTGTTTGATGTATGGTCGAAATTTGTAAATTTGAGGCAATAAACCATTTTTAAAGAAAATCCTGACAACATTACTCTGATGAAATTATGTATCTAACAAAATGAAGAACTGCTATCATGTTTTCAATTTGCTTGTCACAAAAATGATAAAAACTATCAGCGTATTCCCAGTTCTACCGATAAATCTTTACAATTTACCGGAGGTAAGAATTATATATTATCACAGGACTCGAATCATTAAAACTATTTGATTTATCACGATTTTTAAAATTATGCGTTAATTTTGGAGCTCACTGAGCGCAGTGCAGAATCAAGGAAAGCAAAACTAGGAGAACTAAACGGATTTAGTTCTTAAAAAGGCAGAATACCACGGATGAGGAGACCAGATGATAACAAAAAGGGTAATGGGGGCCTAATTGCCTGGCTGTAGTAGCAGCATCTCCACCACTAATACTACTACTACTAGGCCCTAATGGTAAAGGCTGCACTCAACCGGAGTCTCGACTGATTACAAAAAATGATGGAGTGAACCCCAATCAAGTCTAATTGAAAGGTTTTCTAGAGGTCGAAGAATCTGGAAATGTGCTGAAATTATTAGCATTTCAATTACCAACTCACCTGCTATCGAATACAAAGTAAAATCCGTTATTGGGCTCACAACATCAACATAGCTCTCATGGCATTTTTCCTCCAGTACTTTTACTAGATTTTCAGTTTCTTTATTGAAAATTTTGATGAATTGTTGCAGGATGCTAAAGTGGAAAGCTGGCGTTAAAATCTTTCTTCGTACATGCCATTTTGAACCTATAAATATTTTCAATTTTACATAGGTACATTCTACGATGTGCTAGTTGATTGCACTGCCTTTGTCGTCATCATCTGCAAACTGGCTTTGAATATTCTTAATTTTATTATTTACAATTTCTTTTTATATTTTGAATTCTTCAGCGAGCCGCATCAGAGCATCTTGCCCCATATTTCGATTTTTACATTATTTATTTTTACTATCTCATAAAGGACCCCGCAACAAACCTTATGGAAAATGGCTCTCGGTGGCTGAAACTATTGGATATTGTAGATATCAATGTCCTGACTGAATGGCACAATGGGAGCAAAGGGTCAAAGGCTGTGAAATTGATGTATTCAGCTATCAGTGGTAGTTACGTACACCACGAGTAGTCCCGAAATCAGATGAAAACATGGCTCAGAAGGTTTTCAGGATCGCTGATAATAAATCTGGGGTTAGATTTCAAAAATTTACATCAATGGTCCGTTCCAATATGCCCTACAAATAAGGTCCATTTTCAAATATTTCTGAAAATCGATGAAAACTTTACTCAGGAAGTTTTCAGGGTCGCTGATAAAAACCTTCCAAAAACGGTTCTTTTTTTCGGAATTCTCGAATTTGATGAAAACATGGCACAAAGAATTTCAGAGTCGGTTATCACCGGAAACCCTATGAATAATTAAGTTTAAACTAATCTTGTTTCTGGTTCTCAAACGGAAAGATTTTATAAATCACTTTAATGATAATCGGATGAAGCTTTATCATTAAATTATTATTTCACAACTGCGGGTTCTTGTTTCAGATATACATTAGCATCGTTTATAATTATAAACCTATTTCAGGATATTGGAAGTCTCAACCCCTACTGAAATATATTTCAAAATATTCACAGCACAACACGTGACCCAGGATATTTTGGGTCCCTGATCTCGAACCTGGGATCAGAATTTCAATATTCATTTCAATTGTCCTGCTATACTAGCCCTCCAATATGAATAATTTTACCGAAACTGGATGAAATCTTGACCCAGGAGTTTTCTGGGAGGTTGACGAATCTGTAGAGAGCATTTGAAAATCGACGTGTGATCCCAATATGGCCCCCAAAATAGGAACATTTCTCTATGAGGTTTCACGGAGATAGCCGACTTCAAACCCGTGAATTTTCCAACTATGATCCAAAATTCGTTATCAACAACCCTGAAAGCCACTTTGGTCAAGTTTTCATCAGGTTTAGAGAAAATCGAAAAATTGTCCTTTTTCGAAGGGTCATTTAGAGACCATCGACATGAATTTGCCTATTCTGACCAAAAGTTTGTTATCAGCGACCTTGAAAACCACCTGGTCCAAGTTTTCATCAAGTTTAGGAAATATCGAGTAGTTGGAACAATCGATATATAACTACCAATGATAGCGGAAAACGTCAATTTGATAGCCTTTGACCTTGATTATCTCAAAAACTGTCCATTTTTGGACCTTGAGCCCGTGGAGGCATTAAATCAGGACATTGATATGTACAATCTCCCAAAGTTTCAGCCAATTTCACCGAAAGACATTTTCCATAAGGTTTGTTGCGGGGTCCTTTGTTTTCCTTTGTTTTCAATCTGTATGTTCCAGAATCTGGTCTTTTCCACAAGTCATTCCTCACAGAAAACAGAATTTTTGTTTGTACACCTTAAAAAACTTAAACTGACGAAAAATTATGCAGTATTGGTTTAGTGCACAATTGACAGGACTAGAGGTGAAAATATCTTTATGAAGGAAGTAGTCCATCCTCGAAGTAGAGTTTCAGTATATAGAGGCTAAGTTAAACTCGAAGTCGTCTCCACAATATATATTTGACCCCTAGGATAGGGAAGAAGATTTTTGTTTTGTTTTCGTTTTTCACTGATAGATGGCACCTAACGTAAACAAATCCATTATTACCGATATCCTTTTAATCAACAATCAGACTCGCTCGGCTTTCTTTGTCTTTCGACAGCCATTGCCATTGCACACTGTTGATGTAAATAAATTCTTATAAAATTTTTGAAACTTTTCAATGTGGCTCACATAACTGAATGGTCACCCACCATTCCACCTTAATATATGCGGTAGGCCTTACTGCGCCTAGTTTTAATGTCTTGAAAATGTTTCGTCAATAATTTTAATTTAAAGGACCCCGCACTTTTTATAGGTAAAAGGTTCTCGGTGAAATTGTCTGAATTTTCAGTATGTTGTAGTAAGTATTCGATGTACTGATTGAACGTGCAGATTCAGTAATTATTATTTAATTATTTCCTTGGGATTTGAAAGTGCCAACTGCATACTTTTTCGTTCTTATCATCAAAGTACCTTCATATTACTAAATATCATTCAGATGATGCAGATTATATCATTATGTACATCATTATGTATGTCTGAAAATTCGATGTAATAATGAAATATTGATAAAATTTTGGCATGCAATATACTATTCTTATTCCATCATTGATCATAATTCTTCCATTTCCTACAGGGTGATTTGAAAAATTGGTGAAATATATGGTCGGTTCTTTTGTACATATCCTGTATATTCAAGTGAATGACCATCCTCCGAAGACAGATGCCGTATAAACATGATTTCGTTGGGATATATAGGGTGGTCATGAAAATTTTCGATGATAAAAATGACAAAATATCAATGTTTCAGAAATCACCCTGTAATAGTGAAACGTGAGGAAGTGGAGATCAAATGAATGTAACATTATATGAAGGGTGATGACCAATGACGGTCCATCCAATTCCATCTACCATTTAGGAACTGACTGAATATACGACACATCAATTACAACTTACAACTCAGGCATTAGCCAGATAAAATTCCTAATGCTTGGATAGTTTGACTCGCCCAATCGTGTATGAGGGCCCGGTACGGGAAATCACTTATCACTGAAGGTGACAAGGAACAGCCTTAACCGAATCCACCTCCCCCGTAGCAGCGCTACGGTCCTCATACAGCAAGAAAACCCTTTCGCCTATGGGGTACATTTTCATTCTGTCATAGACGGAGAGTGAATGAAAAAGAAAAATCAATTAGTTCCATCAGTGATAATTATTAGCACTTTAACGTATTGAACTACCTATATTGATGAAATATAATAGAACTTTATTTTAACTACGTTATTTTTACATTTGTAGCAGGTCATTTTTATATTTAGTAATACTGACAGTACTGACATATACACTAGCATATACATTCTCACTCATGAACATTATAATAAGTGACAAGAAATAATTACATTTAAAATACAAATATGATGTCTCTCAATTTAAAAGATTTACACAGTCTACAGTTAAAAGTTGGGAACATGATTTGTGACAAATACAATATAATTAAAATATCTTACAAATTGTAAACATAAATTGCAGTTTGAGAAGCACATATTGTGTTCAAGAAACTCTTAGTTCTAAATTGGGAATGAGTATTCTGGTGTCAGCTACACAGGGTGTGGAGATGTAATCCTCAATCGAATAAAAACAGTGAGTAACGAGAAAGGATTTTATATATTTTTTGAATGCAATATAGTTGAGTGATTTCACTACTGTCGGTAGTTTATTAAAAAGTTTTACATCAAGCGAGTTTTGTTTCGTTATAGATAATTTATGCCGGTGCGGTCTTAGTTGTCTGGATGACCTTGTGTCATGCTCGTGAACATCTGCATTTTTTAGGTATTTTTCTTTATTGTAGGCAATTTCAAGCAGTGATTGGTAAATCCTTATATCCTTATGTTTCTATTGTTAGCCAGCAAATATAAAAATCATGGAAACTTCTATCCGAGTGGAACACGCATTGGAAAAAAAACCGTCGCTGCCCAGATTCAAACTCTCCTGTTAGAAATAAAAGCGTTCTATCAATCATTTTCACTTTTCCCAGATGGTTTGTTTCTCACGTTTCACTATTTGTGAAAAATCTTGGCCACTAGTAGAATGTACGCGTGAACAAAGTTCCTTCAACTCGTCATGCAAATGGTAATAAGTTTCTCAATTAATAACTATGAAACTAGTCATGGTAGGAAACTGAATTTTTGGGACAGTGTTGAGGAGAGAATGATGAATATACTAAATAATAATAAAGGAATTTCACCGACTTAATCGTGAATTACAGGGTGATTTCTGAAACGTTGACATTTTGTAATTTTTTTCATCGAAAATTTTTATGATCACCCTATATATCCCAACGAAATCATTGTTATACGGTATCAGCTATCTTCGGGGGATGATAATTCACTTGAATATACAGAATATGTACGAAATAACCGGCCATGTATTTCACAAATTTTTCAAATCACCCAGTGGAAATGTATGAATTGTCATTAATGATGGAATAAGAATAGTATATTGCATGCCAAAATAATTTTATCAATATTTTATTATTACTAAGAAATTTCAGACATTACTAAAATGTTTTTATTATTCACTCTGTACATAATGATATAATCTACACCATCTGAATGATATTTACTAATATGAAGGTACGTTGATGATAAGGACGAAAAAAAATGCAGTTGGCACTTTCAAATCGTGAGAAAATAATTAAATAAAAATTACTGATTTTTAACTTGAACGCCCTGTATTTCAATATCTATCCATCAACGAACTTTGAGATTCTGCACGTTTAATCAGTACATCGAATACTACAATATACTAAAAATTCAGAAATTTTACCTAGAACCATTTTACCTATAAAAAGTGCGGGGTCCTTTACTACGTCTCCATGCCATGTGAGTATCCATTTTGGTTTCCAAGTCCATTCAAAATTTTTTCATGAACTCATTTTCAAAATTGTAATTTTTGTATTTGCTTATTTCAGTTTGACCTGTAATTTCAACTGATGATGAGCATTTCTATGCTCGAAAACATGTTTTTGATGGTATTATGTTGATACAACCACACTTTTGACAATTTATTGCCAAAGCTGTGTTGACAACAGCCCACCCTTCCCTACCCTAGGGGTCAAATATATTGTGGAGACGACTTCGAGTTTTACTTATCCTCTATACAAATATCTTATTTCCCACTTTCCCACTAACCTTAGAAAAAGAAGATTCTCTTAATTTTGCTGACATTCAATAAAACGATGTATCCCATTAGCTTACTACTCACCAAAACTTGTCAGCAGGCCAGTTCCTAGCCAGCAGTGCATAAATTCGTAAGTAGAACTTTTTTTATTGTGCTTCACGTTGCCAAGAACTAACTGAAATCAAAAAATTAATATAACTGTGTGATTATTGAATCAGTTTTTCTGTAAGAATCTCTGAATGAATGTAGATGAAACTCAAAAAACCATGGTGGATTTCTATGACAAAACTTTAAGCTTTTTAGCCAAGCTGTAGATAAAAATAAAAGGTTCTTTTCACACAACATAAAAGACGCACTCGGCCTAAACTACTTTTTATAAGACAGTTCGTAAAGGAAACCCCGGTAAAATACAATAAAATATGCATACAATACAACTGAAAATGCGATTTTATATCACAAAACTTTTATAAAAAGATTTGTCAACTAAAAACAATTTGAGTCTCTTTTTAAAAAGGAAGAGTGAATCACAAGATTTTATTTCCTTAGGAAGATTGTTAAAACATTTTGGTATAATACAATAAGGTGCTAATAAGAAATGTTCAATTTTGTTTTGTCTACATGGATGTCGTATTATGTTCGTGAATATCCATATTCAAAAAGAATTCACTTTTGTTTTGGAAAACATAGAGGCATAATTCAAATATATACAGGCCGTTTCTTTTATCATGTGGTAACATTGTTATATTCTAAACCGTAACAGATACGAAGACGATTAAATGGGAGAAAAGGTAACTATTGTGGAGAACAGTACAATGGTCAAAGAAAATTTACAGGGAGTCTCGCCCTTCCCGAGTTATACAGGGAAAACCAAAAATGCTGTTATTTGTTTTTTACGAATAGAATTGTTATTTCTGAAAATACTAAAAAAATGGAAAAGGAAAGTTTTAATGTATTCTAAATGTACTATAAAAATGTAACAATGAATCTTTGATTAAACGTTTCGTGTCAACACGGCCACCATCAACATTTCTTTTCAAATACGGACCTGTCTGTTTTAGTACAAATATTGATAAAGCGATAAAATCACAATTCAGTGGTACATCACACTTGATATTTTTATAACGTTTCATTTAAAATAACTAACATCATCAGTGACAACAATTTTTAATTACGGTCCTGTCGTTAGGTCGTTTATGGATTCCACAAAACCTAACTCTCCGATATAAAAATTATTAGTGACGCTTTGAATGAATGTATCTATTAAAATTATGTTTACACTATAATAAAAGATATCTGTAGTTTCAGAGACGAACGATAGCAATTTACCTCGGAAATAAACTTACTTAAGAGTAGAAGAAATCAAACAAACAGAAAACAATTTATTTCATATTGAATTTTTGAGTGAAAATAAAACCAATACAGAAAATGAATTCTTCATGATAAACTACATTAAATGCTCGCATCGCCGACCTCTTTGTTGAATGCACATAAGTTGTCTGTCCATACAATTTATGTGGCAATTTTCTAGTTTGATGGGTGTAATGCTATTACATGCATCTCTTATTTTTTGTTTGAGATGGTCGATATCTGTACTAGTTGTCGAAAAAACGTTATCCTTTATGTATCCCCAGAAAAAAAATCTAAAGGAGTCAGGTCTGGGAATCGAGCTGGCCAGGCAATTGGTCCATTGTTTCCAATCCATTTTCTTGGGAATATTGCATCTAAATGTTCCCTTACTATTGCTGCATTATGGGGAGGGGCACCGTCTTGTTGAAAATATTGTATTTCACGGCGGATGTTCAGTGGCAATTCATCTAAGTAGCCATCAAACTCATTGGATAAAAAATGTAAATACATTCCACCATTCAAATGCTGGTCGTGAAAGAAAGGACCTAGTATGTTTGTTCCCAAAATTCCCAACCAAACATTCCGAACCTTTCCTGGAAATTGGTTTCTCTATGTAAATGTTCATTTGTATTATTCCACCTATAATGGATGTTTCTGTTAAACCAACCATTGTTGGTGAATTTTGATTCGTCCGTCCATATTATTTTATTACAAGTATTTCCAACTTCCCTATTTCTACGTCTCAACCACATCGCAAATCGTACTCTCCTTCCGTAATCCCTTTCATTGAGGTGATGAACTTTGCGTATCCTGTAGCATTTGTATTTGTTCTTTTTCAAAATATTTCTGGTAGATTTTACAGAAATCCCTAGTTCGTGGGCAATTTCTCGTAAAGAACAATCTTGATTAGAAATATTTTTGTAACTGACCAATCCTAAATTGAAAAAAAAATATTTTCGTCACTTTGTTAATCTTTATGAAGTAATATTTGCTTACCTAAAACATTTATTTGGTTCCGCATACTTCCAGTAACAACACATTTTCTAGTTTTATTTCTATCAAATGCACCACAGTCTCTCAAATTTCTTTCTAATCGTCTAAACATTTGAATGTTTGGAATACGACGATTTGGGTATAGCTCACCATACATATTTTTTGCCAAAAGAGGATTTCTATTTGATTTTGCATAAGCAAATAGCATATCAGTCCTTTCGTCATTTGAAAACATCTTTGATATGACTGAGTGTATAAACGACTGACAGTTCTTAACACGTATCAACAACTCATTTATTTGTCCTGCCATAGAAACCAAGCAAAGCCTACTTGTTTAAAAATGGTAAATGAAGTGAGATGCTATTTAATTGTACCATATCACACAATAGTCGTATTTTGACCAAAAACTAAGATTTTCGTTACTTCCAGGATTGAGAATTATAGAAATATTCAGTATGATAATTCATTCAGAAGAAATCAGCATTGAAACAAGGATTTCTGTAATACAAAAATGCCCAAGAAGGAAAAATACGAATGTTCGTTGTGTTGGGGTATCTTCTTATCGAAATTACTGGGTGAAGTCTGAAGTATGCCAATAGTTGAATAGGTTTTGAAGATGTCAAAATAATTTACAAAAGAACTAACGACAGGACCGTAATTAAAAATTGTTGTCACTGAGGATGCTAGTTATTTTAAATGAAACGTTATAAAAATATCAAGTGTGATATACCACTGAATTGTAATTTTATCGCTTTATCAATATTTGTACTAAAATAGACAGGTCCGTATTTGAAAAAGAAATGTTGATGGTGGCCGTGTTGACACGAAACGTTTAATCAAAGATTCATTGTTACATTTTTATAGTACATTTAGAATACATTAAAACTTTCCTCATAATTTTTTTTATATTTTCAGAAATAACAGTTCTATTCGTAAAAAACAAATAACAGCATTTTTGATTTTCCCTGTATAACTCGGGAAGGGCGAGACTCCCTGTAAATTTTCTTTGACCATTGTACTGTTCTCCAAAATAGTTACCTTTTCTCCCATTTAATCGTCTTCGTATCTGTTACGGTTTAGAATATAGCAATGTTACCACATGATAAAAGAAACGGCCTGTATATATTCGGGACTGTCAAAATAAGAAATGACTTGAAAATATTTTTACAAGTACCCATACGTAGTATTCGGAAAATACACATCAAAATTTGTTTCTGAACTATGAAAACATCATGAGCAAGTGTGGAAGTGCCCCAGAAGCGAATACCATATTTTAGTCCAGATTCAATCATGCTTCTCCAATACAGTACGTAGATTGAAAAACATATATTTCAGTGAACGCAATCTGAAATCAATTGCTGGCACTGATGTTTTCATTTCAAAAATTGACCCAGATAAAATTCCTAAAATTTTCGCTGGTTCGTGTGAATTGAAGAGAAATGTGTTCTCTATTGGAAACTGCAAATTCTCCACAACTCTCTGTCGATTCCGAATCCTGATCATTTGCGTTTTATCTATATTGAAAAAGAGATTGCGTCCATTGAATAATTTTGCTACCTATGGTGTTTTTGAATTTTGATTCCAATTCTTTTGTATCTGGCTCGGATATGACCAATGAGTCATCTGCGTATGCAGTGTAATGATCTGTACCGATAACATGATCCATATGACTTACATATAAAGTAAATAGAATGGGCCCTAATACCGATCCTTGTGGGACACCTCTGATGAAGTTGCCAGTATCTGACTGAATGATTCTTGTTTGTTCCTCATATTGGAAATGTAGACTTACTATTTGTTTTATATTCTCTAAGAAATATGAAATCCATTCAAGAGCCATACCTCGCGAACCATGTGTTTCTTATACCAATAGTAGTTTTTTACGATTAACAAAGTCGAACGCCCTACTCAAATCGCAAAATATTGCAGCAGGGCACTCGCCTATATCAACCATACGTATTATTTTATGATAGAATGAAGACATTGCTGTGGTAGTTGACATTCCCGAACGAAAACCATGTTGTTTTTTGCTGATAACTTGATACCTTTCTAGGAATGGTAATAACCTATGGAGGAAGGCATATTCAATTTTTTTTGAAAATCCATAGGGTACTGTTACTGGTCGGTAGTTTTCCAGCATAGTTGAATATTTTTTCTTGAAAAAAGGAACAACTTTTCATGTTTTTATTTTCTCTAGAAAGGCACCACACTCGAAGAACATATTGAACAAATATGTTAAAGGATTGATAATAACATCGATAAGACTCTTCAATACACATGACGGATCTTTTATTTTTCAGTTTATTTTTCAAAAATGAGTGAAGTTCGTTCTCTGTATATGGATACAGAAATATTGTGTTATTGTTGAACTGATTTTTAGGTATGAAATATTCATTGTCAGCTATTTTTTCTATCAGATGAGTTAGGGCCTCTATGAAAAAATCATTGAACTCTTTTGCTATTATATTCGGATCTTCTACTATATGACCATCCATATTGAGGGATTTATTTTTATTTGATGCAGTTTTATTTGTCAGTTCATTAGTAATCTGCCATAAAGCACGCGTGCTGTTTTCTGCATTTGTAATGCGTTTTTTGAAATGTGTTTTACGTTTTTCTTCTAATATAGAGCCGTATCATTTTTCTTTGCTTCTTTATAAACAGTAATCAATATTGGATGAGACATCTGCAATACAAACAGATCTTTCAACTTAAGGCAAGAAAAAATCACCTCATTGTCCACCCATTTATTATTTCTGTTACGTCTATTCTTATTCTATTCTTAAATGAAAAACAATTATAAAAGTGCATAAAAGTTATGTATCAAATAAATTTCTGGCCAGTCCTCAGCTATCAAACAGTTCCCAAAATTTTTAATATTTTTTTCACAGAAATTTCGTGTCAAAGTTTTATTTTTATGCATTTTTTTTTAATTTACTTTGATCCAGTTCGAATAATATCGTTCTGTGATCATATACAGTGTGTCCCACTTACCATGCTCGCCATGGGTATCTTTTTAATGGTGAGAGATACGAGGTTGATTAAATGACACCAAATGTGGAGTTTATCAAGGCCAAGTATAATGTGAAAAAATATTTTGATAAAATCCATTCGTTTTTGTTTTATACGCAAAAAACAGATTTTGATCATTTTCATGTCTCGTCCTTAACTTCTTTATTTATGAAAATATTTAGTTTTTCATTGAGATTTAGAAAAAAATACGAAATGTATACCAACTCTTCTTGAATTTAAGATATTAGCACCAACTTTTATTTTTCAAATGTAGGTCATAGCTCACTATGACTTAGTTATGAATAACTTTTTTTTCTCTTACAGATGATATGTCACAGTAATAGTTTTTTGTTGATAACAACAGAGTTATCGTCATTTATACAAAAACAAGAACAATTTTGAAGTCGCCATCTTGAATTTATAAATTTTAACAAAAAAATCATGATCTCCGACCTCAAAAACCCCCACATAGCAATTTTGAATGGAATCGGACCATATTCACAAATCTCGTCCACCAAATTGGACGAGCCACCATTTTTTATTTTTTATTTCAATAAAAATTCCATAGTGCATCGTCACCGGAATTATGAACATCTGCCAAATTTCAAGTTACTAGGACCGCCAGAAGTGGGTCAAAATTCACTTGCAAGAGACATGAAAATGATCATCAAAATCTGTTATTTGCGTATAAAACAAAAACGTATAGATTTCATCATAATATTTTTTCACATTATAGTTGGCCTTGATAAACTCCACATTTGGTGTCATTTAACCGACCTCGTATCTCTTACCCATGGTGAGCATGGTGAGCATGGTAAGTGGGACACACTGTATATCGTTATCCAAAACACAACATATTCCCTCATTGTTAAAACTGATAAATATTTGATCAATCGATTTACAGGATATTTGAGAAATTCGAGTTGACCATTCCACCAAAGGAGTAAGATTGAATTCTGATAGTAAAGTACACAAAGAAACAAAACGATTGTTTTTGAACCTATTATTATTGAGGTTTTTCAGTACTTCTGAAATTTTATCAAAAAAGAAGCTTTCTTCTCCACATGGGGGCCAGTAACAATTCAATATCATATTTTGACAGTTATTAATTTTGAAAGGTATGGCACATATTTGAAAATTTTGTTCCTCGCAATATTCTACAACATTAATACATTTAGCCGGAATATCCCATATGCCAACACATCCACATCTTCTATTCGATCAACAGAAAGAAGCAATTAACTGGAAACCCTCAATATGTGCATCCTCTATTGCGTCATACTTGAAATTTTTGTAACTCTCTATGTCAGTCGAAATGTAATATTTTTTTTCAAAACTGATTGTGTTGACATTCAATACAAATATATTGGGATTGAATATTAAGTTATTTGTGAGTTCACTTTGCGTTTCACAAAAAACCTTGATATACATGCCCCATTATCCTCAATGGTAACCTTGAATGAGGCATATAAATCAGGAAATTTGGAATTCAGGCTGTCACATTGAATTTCAGGGAAATGAAGCATCAACAATGTTTTCATTTCTTCTGCGGTTGTCTTCGGATCCACTCTATAAACATGTTGTGAAATATGTTTTGAAACTCCCCTAACAGTTTCATTTTCCTTGTTACTACCAATCAAGAGATTTCGTCTTTTTTGTGTTTTTTTCCTGGTAATTTCTCCCCACTGAGTATCATTTGATCCACCAGCAGCTTCAGTGACATTTTCAACACACTTTCCACCTCTCAGGTGAAAATACAAAATATACAAATTGAAGATATTGATCTCTACTTCCAGATGCCGTTCACAGACGATTTCCTTTAAATCGGCGCATCTTGCAAGATGTGCCCTTAAATTGGTTATAACGCGATTGTGCAAAAACTACACATCGGTCGACAGAAAACATCTTGAACCACATATCTATCAGTTTTCGCAATATTCTTTATCCAGCTTCAGATTTATAAAAATTATAAATTTTTGAAAAATGGTCTCTTTTTCGAGATTTTCCCAGAATTTCTCAGTGGAAAATGCACCAATCCGGTCGTATGAAAATCCGTTTTGTAGGTTTTATAAATCTCTACAAAAGTTTCATTGACTGTAAAACGATTCCTTGAATTATCTCTGAGATATTTCCAAAAAACAAAAAAAGTTGTACTATTTCACTATTGCTTGTTTAAAAAATTCCACATGGCGATTTTGGTGGGGCGAAAACTGGGATTTTCATCAACGAACTATAATAATAATCTTTATTAGCATCATCAGCTCTCAAAGTACAGTACAGAGTATAAAATAGTATAATAAATAAATAAAAAAAACTGATACAGAGTATAAATAAAATACAGAACACACATAACTTACAACACACGGTCAATATTCTAACTAAACGAACCACAAATAAAATCGAAAAATTACGAGTAGACATATTACCATAATGGATTATAAACCTTTTATATATTTTACACACTGGCTTTTGAATTTATCCAGTGATGAGCATTCTTTTAATTCTTTTGGTAGTGAGTTGTAAAGCTGTAAACCTTTGACGAACACTATCTTTTAAAAATTAGTATAGGCCATTTGCGTCTTTTATTTTGTGGGGAAAAAACTCTTTAGCTTGATCTAATACAAGGGTGTGGCCACTTACAAGTCTGTGTCGTCATTTATTGGTGATTGTCGTATATGTAGATATAAGGGGACCCGATACTTTTCGAATTTTTTCTAAATTTTTCCTTTTGAGTTAAATACTCCGTCAAATGGATCTATTCAATTTAAAAGTTCTCATAATCAAGATGAATAATGTTCACTCACCTCTACGTCTTCAGGAGATATCAAACAAACACAACATTGGCCGAAACCCCACATCTTGTATAGTGGGAAATATTTTTTAGCCATCCGATGGAGGTATATAAATTGTGTCTCTGTAATGAGATTCAATAGGTACATCGATTATAAATATTTATTCATTTAAAATTTCCAACTGATTCGTGAAAAGCAACTGATTTGAAGAGTTTGAACGTGTAGTTTGCTATGAATATCAGTGCCAACTCAGACCAGTGCTGATGGAAGCCAAAAAATATAAAAGCGTGAAAAAGAATTGCAGCATCTATCGGACGAGGAGCGAAATATTGTTCGAATGACGGAAAAAATAAATTGGAGTTGAAAAAATGGAGAAGGGTGGAACAGGGTGAACTTTCAGGGGTTGAAAGTGATATTTCACGGTTTTTCACGATTGACAACGAAAGTTGACCCCCTATCGAAAAAAGTTAAATGACAAAAGTTGTTGATAATGAAAAGATCTATAACGTTTGTATCAAACATTTTTCCACATTCCACATTGGTTTTATACGAACTACCTGTATCTAAGATAGGTAACCAGAAAACCAGGCGCGGGCACTTTATTTGAAAATTTGAAAAGCTAAGTAGGCTTTGAAATAATTCCACGACACAATACCACAAAAAATAGACATTTCCTGAAAGTAGGTACATGTTGGATAGTAAAACCTTCTTAAATCTCAGAGTTGTACAAAAGTTCTAGTTTAGTTTAGTTTATTACCTATCCCACGCATATCAAATACCTTCTTAAATAATTATGGAGTCTGAAAATGAATCGGATTGCACTCCACCAGAACAGAGGAAGCAAAAATAACTTCTTTACAAATTATACCGGAAAAGGAGAGATAGATATGAACGAGCTTATAATTAATTTCTCAACTGAAGAAGAATGAAAGAAATCAAAAGTTCTTTCTCTGAAAATGTGATCCTAGCATAGCATGAATTATAAGTACGACCAAATACACTGTGGTCTCTGTACTCTATGCTGCGCACTACTTTATACATTAATCAAAACATAGATATCTCAAAATATAAGGTGAAAGATTTTTTTTTTTAAATACGGTTATAAACCAAAAAAATCAATGATCTTGACAACGCAGCAGATAAATCAGTTTATTACAACAGCTCCTGATGATCAATTCCTACTTATTAAGGTGAGTTTAAAGCAATGTGATATTCATTAGTTTACTAACAGACTTATGTTAACCTACAGGTTGCTTTAATTTTCTGTATATCAGGAGCATGTCGCAAGCAAGAGTTAATAAAAATTACTGTAGACGACATTAAAGATATAGGTTCAGCAGCAGTAGTTAAGATTAAAAATACAAAAAATAAAATAGAAAGAAAATTCAATATTACGGATGAATTTCATGAAAAGTATAAAAAATATGCTAATTTAAGACTAGCAACCCACGAAAAGAGGTTTTTTCTTAACTATCAACAGCAAAAATGCACCAAGCAAGTGGTGGGTATCAACAAAATTGGGTCTGTACCCACCTTAGTAGCAAAATTTTTAAAACTTGAGAATCCAGAAACTTAAACCAGTAATTGTTTTCGAAGATCCTCAGCTACGATCCTAGTAGATGCAGGAGGAGATATTACCACTCGGAGGATGGAAATCCTCTGCTGTCGCTGAAGGGTATAAAGATGATTCTCACACCAACAGAATGAACACCGCCACTAAAATTGTCATCGCTGTGCGTGGAACTTCGGAAGACACTGATGCTCAATCAGCAATATGAGGAAACGAAGAGATTTGAACATCAGAATTGACTCAAGATGAAGATTAATGATCGAGGGTTTTCCTCAAATGTGACCCAAATCTGAAACACCCTCAAAATCCCGGTTGGGGGGAGAATTAAATGAAAATCAACTTGTTTTCGGGAGGATCATTCATTCTGGATACGTCTAGATCATTCTTGCTTCCGGTAGTCAAGAATTGTGCGTGAGAAAACCCAATTGAAGTGGTATATTTTTGAAAAATTAAATAAATCAGCCCATTGTTTGCCTGAAATGCATGGCCCGTAATCAACCTAACAAGAATCACAAAAGTGACTGACAAGCCAGGTTAGACATAAATTTCAATTCGCGTGAGCTTGGAACAACAGTTAGTCAAAAGGGCCCACCTCCGAGTTAACGCTGGGGACATTCAGTACCGACCTAAGGGGCCAAGAAGGGGAACAAGAAGAAGAATAACTCCCGCTCAAGACCGCCTTATTGGAAGATTGGTACGGCGGACCCGGACTTCCACCGCCCCCAAAATTCGTCGTGAATTGATCGATGCTACGGGAATTCAGGTTTCAAGTCAGACAATCCGACGCCGGATCTACGATCTTGGATTACATGCAAGGAGACGAGCAGCCGGCCCCTTACTGAAACCTGTTCATCGAGCAGCAAGGCGGTTGTAGGGGGAAGGACATCAGAACTGGGGAATGAGTGGAATAGGTGTATGTTTACGGATGTTGGTAGAGCTTGTGGATTTTCTTAAGGGCTATGACTCATACCGTCGCAGAGTACAAATTTACGTTTTGGCTGTCGTCTACTAAAAGTTTTAAAAACATCCGCATTCGAGTCCTACGAGCTTTTGGTAAAGATCGACGATGCATGTGTTCATACCAATTAAAGATATAGTACAGACAAATTGCGTTTTAGTTTTTGAAAATGTAAGTTACTTACTTAGTATATTCACCCGTTTTTAATGTAGCCGTCCACATTGTTGACCATGAACACACTTACAGGTAAAAATGATATAGGTAATTTACGTAGATGTAGATATTGTTATTTTTATTAGGGGTTTAATTATCAGTATTAATGAATAAGAAAGACCTGGTATAAAAGACAAGTGTATTGGTATATTCAAGTATTATTATGAAATTTAGTTTGATATTGTCTATATAGGACGAAACTGCAGTAACGAAAGTGGTATAAAAACATAGGAATTTTTATTTCTCATTTTCATTATGTTACTAAGTTTATTTTATTTGGACGTTATTATTGCCAAGCTATAAGTGAAGTTTTTTATCCACAAGGTAAGTAAGTTGAATAATAATTATTTTTAGCAGTTACAAAAAAGTGCTAAGTGCGTTTTCTTATTAACATTAAAATTGATTGTGTGAAAAAGAACATTTGAATCAAAATTATTTAAACAAAAACGCATTACGGGTAGCGACCGTATCTGGGAGGAATAAGTTTTTTCTGTTGAGAACTTCCTTACTTTCAAGACACACTTTGGTTTTTTGCAACCAATTTGTAATTTAGTTATTGTTATATTTTGAATTCAAGCAGCTGTTTACTGTATAGTAGAAATACCTGTCCTGTATGCGTTTTAAATGCATCCTCTTTCGTCAACATAATATCCAAATAAAATTTAACCAAATGTTAAAAAACTCACAGCATGTTTGACAATAATTTGTTAACCCCTTTGTCGCAGATACCATTCTGCAAGCATGAGCAGTTCCAAGAAAATAATTCACAGTCAAGGTCGAGAAATTATCTATAATGTTTATAAGTTTATGCAAAGCGAGAAAGAACAACAAGCTTTAACAATTCCTCTGAGCAATCTACAAGAGAGAGTAGCTAAAGCTTGTAGAGTTGGCATCAATACTGTCAAAAGAATAATTAATGAAGGTAAGGAAAAATCACCTGCTACTCCCTTTAAATCACCAAGGAAGACCATAAACAAACCCTCAACTTCCAAGGGATCAGTTGATGAATTTGAAGAAGAAATAATAAGGAAAATCATTTACAACTATACAGTTATTCAGAAAAGGTGGCCTACTATGAAAAGGACATTTGAAGCTTTTAAAAATGGAGAGGGTATCAATTTTACAGGCAAGATTGATTCGTTTAGAAAATTAGTTAAAATAATGGGATTCAGGTGGAGAAAAGCACAAGACAATAGAAAAGTATTGATTGAGAAATTTGACATTCAATCTAAAGTATTGAATATTTAAGAAAATTAAAGAAATATAAGCAGAAAGGTCGAACCATAATATATTGCGATGAAACTTACATCCACAGTTCCCATACGGTACCAAAGACGTGAGACGATGGCAAGAATAAATGTTTAAAATTTCCGGTATCCAAAAGGAAGACGTCTCATTATCTTACATGTCGGAGGTGCATCAGGATTCGTACCTAATGCTTTACTCATATTCACATCGGGAAGTAAAACAGGCGACTACCATGACGAAATGAATTCTACAAATTTCACGCAATGGTTAAAAGATACATTAATCCCTAATGCTCCACAAAAATGCATTTTAGTGATAGATAATGCGTCCTATCACAATGTACAGGTGGATCCTATTCCAAATTTTTCGTGGAAAAATGCAGCGATGCAGCAATGGCTAACGGAACGAGGTATTACATATGATGCCAATGCCTTTAAAACGCATAAACCAACTTATACTAAGTATATTGTTGATACGCTTCTAGCGGAACATGACATGTTAACACTACGTTTACCACCATACCATCCGGAGCTAAACCCTATTGAAAAAATTTGGGCACTGGTAAAGAATGAAGTAGCAGCCTGCAATGTCTCATTTAAACTAGGTGATGTACGACAGCTCACAGAAGAAAAATTTCAGCAAGTTGACAATTCAAAACTGGCAAAACATTTGCGCCCATCTGGAGAAGGTTGAAGAAGCATATACGGCAAAAGAGCACATTATGGATGAGCTGCAAGAAATAGTAATACATCTTGGAGAAGATACTACTGAATCAGAACTGTCTGACAGTGAAACCGATAACTATAATTTAGGTTGCCAACCATTACCATAATATTGTAAATGTATTAAAAAAATAATTTCATTTTAACTTTTTCTGTAAGTACCTACTTGTAAGTTTTCTTATTTACCTACTAAAAATAAATCTAAATATTGAATAATAATTTCCACCAAACCAATCTTCAACCCGACCAGTGTGAACTTTGACTAGGCTATTATAGTGAAGTAGTTGAGCCAATGTTTTCGGTTTCCACTTCATTAATTTTGTGAATTGTTGCCTGAAAGCGACGCGCAGATATGTTCAAGGTCATAGCCCATAAGAAAATCAACAAGCTCTATAGAGAGGGAGAAATGAAATGTTTTTGGAGGGGAATATGGAGAGGGTGGCTTTCGGAAGAAGAGGACTGACAGCGTGGGGGGAAATATCTCTCCATCTAAAGTTTCAGCTTCAGAATGAGCCTGAGATTTTGAAAATTGGTTGAGGAAAAAGTTATGACTGCAACACCAAAAAGTTCATTTTTTGAAATCGTATATAAAAGAGATAAGAAGACAATTCAGGAATTATCTCAAGGTAATGAGATCGTCTTCATACCTATGCAGTTTTTCTTCAGTTGGCATCCTTCTGAAAATTCCGAAATTTTGCTCATTTTCAGATAACACTCTGTAGCGATTTTATGTGAAGAACCTCAAGTTTTGAAGTGTACGAGATTATAGCTGAAGGACTGAGCTAGCGAACAGTATGAACAGAATTCGAATTGTTCGAAGCAGAAAAAAGTTATTCTGATTTTAACAAGAGCAAAATTTAGGGGTGCGACGAAATTGGTGTTGAGCAGTTTAATTCAATTTGTTTCCCAGTTGTATCTAATAAGTGAGACTTACTTATTGTAATTTTTTCAAATAAACGTTAATAATCGTAATTTCTTTATTTCACTATAAAATTTATTATAAAGGCATGTGCACTTTTTATAGAAACAATATTCAAACATAGGCTGTTACAAATAAAACGTAAGATTAGTCAGGCAACTCAATATTCACGATCTGATATTTAATTATTGTTTAAAAAAATAGGTGGTCGTAGTAAAAATAGTGTACATTACTTGTGCGAAAGTGATTTTTCATACTCGCTTACGCCTCGTTCTACAATATTTCCCACTAGTGAGAAAAATGTCATTTTCCGCACTCGTAATGTAATATACTTTTCTTACGAACAAGAACGTGCATAATTATGAAATCCTGTAATTGTATTTTTATTTTAAAATATCAAAGTTGAGGTTCAGAAATAATCAAACTTTGCATCTGTTTGAATGGATTTAAATTATTTCATGATAATTTTCTATATTTGACAATATATGTTTCAGCGAACATAAGGTGCATTTAGTCAACATCATTTTAAAATTGCGCTTAAATATATATTAAAAGCGAAAGTTGAATCTATTATCAAATGGCGCCATTTATACAACAATGTTAAGTTTATGCTAAAAACCTTTGCTACAAACTGACACGTTCATATGCACCTAAAAATGAGTATGGGTAACTTTAGCATAAGCATTATCATAAACATAACGGTAACTTATTTTTAGGTGCATATGAACATGTCAGTTTGTACTGACTGCCTTTGACGAAACCTTCTGTAGGAGTTTTTGGTAAATAAAGAATTATTATTATCATAATCTTGATTTTGATGGCTCACTTACCCTGACTGGTTATTAATAATGACAAATTTCCAAATATGGATAAACCAATTGGTCCTGGTATAGCCATAATTTTTGTCCAGTACTCCATTTGCCTTTTAATTATATAGATGGACATCAACACAATGGGCAGTGCAATCAATGGTAATATCATTCTGGTTAGTGGATAGATTTCGAAACGAAGATTGTCAATGAGAAATGGAAGTTACAAATATTTCGTCAACTGAAGTGGTTATTTTGCACAAATATTATTCTTCGAGCTCATAAAAATCATGTAAAACCAATTACTGATTTTATGGCTCACTTAAATTGAGAGAATTTCTTCAAATAGTTGCAAGAAAATACCCATTTACTGTTGAACTGAGCAGATTAAAAGGTGCAATAAAACTTTGCGATAAATATTATTTAATGTTCCATAAAGACAGAATTCGTTCTTTGATTATGAAAATGGAAAAATATCCACCTCATTCTAATTGACGCAGAGTATGAGCAAACCATCTTTTGAATGATGATTATTCGGGTTGTTAGGTCGACGTGTATTGCGAGATGTTCTCGACGATTCCCATAGAAATATAATAAACACTAGAACGCCAAACACGCAGTCCGAGATTCAGTTAAATGACCCATCATAGGGAATGATCATCAACCTTTGCGCTTGCGTATTAACGCTTTAACGCTTTTTTTTCGTGTGTTTCAAACGAAGGTCGGAATATCATCTGTGGTTAGTGCAGATAATTGTGGGAAATCCAGTAAACTTGGCAACTCCGCCCCAAAATCTTATCGTGACGTATCAAGCGAAGAAGTAGAACAGTGTCGGCTTTTGGCATTGTTAAGTTTTAGCAGTTATTGATACCTAGGTTTTTTTCGTGTTTTGAATACAATACTAACGTTAGAGACGTTAGTTTTTAGTTTCAGTAGACATGTTTTGCTAGAAACTCTTTATCCAGGTTAATCCTGGAATTAATAACTTTTAAAATGTTAATCATATGATGACCTAAAATTATAATTATATGGTTGAGTGGAAGAATAGCTCAGCTAAACTCCGCCAGTAAAAATCAAGACCATGATATTTTTATGGTATTGCTCTTGTACACTTGACTAGTACGCACTGATGATGATTTTATATTCGAAAGCGCATTGCTATAATTTGATAAATAAATTTCTGCACGAAATACAAACATTTTCTTCCTCCAATTGAAGAGTAAAAACTCACAAAGTTGATTCTGTTTTCCCATCAATAGATTTTGAAAGGAAATGCCACAATTTTCGTTTGATATGTATATATGTAACATTACAAAATATTTAAAATGAAGTGAAACAAATACCATGTAACATTTGAATTTTTGATTTTTTATATTAATTTGATAATCTATTTCTTATTACAAAAAATGCAATTTGAATTTAATGCGATTGAACAACATTTACAATGATAAATGACCTCTAACCGAATGCAAAAAATGTAGTTTTTCACACGAGAAACTTTATTTGACAGTTTTTTTTTCTGAACTTGATATTTCCATAATATGCTTCAATATCACCACATTAATTGATTAAACTCACATCATCCATAACAAAAGCATTCGTAATCACTTAAACGCAAAGGTCAGTATACTCAAATATTCATGAGAACTATCTTCAATGTTCAGAATTTCGAAAATCAAACATATGCCTACCTCAAGACAATGGTGGAAGTGAATAAAATAAATTTTGAGTAAATGCTTATACTTTCTTGAGACAGACTTATTTATATCATAAAGAAATGAAAGAGATAAATCTATAGCATGAGCATTTGCTATATTTTATTCACCTCACCCAATGTTTCCTCACTCTCTGATATGGATTTCGCGTAAAACGGGCTCAACGGTTAAGGCGTGAGGCCGATGGGCACACAATTTAATTTTTTATCTGATTTACAAGGCTCTATTTTTTAACGATCACAATCATCTCTCCCTTCTTGGTCGCAAGAGAGCACAAAATAGAAGACTAGGGTTTTTATTAGACATCCACTCAATATTTCCATTTTCAAGAAGTCAATTATGGTTTTTCTGTATAGGTACAGGGTGTAATTTAAATGATGTCATTAATTTCAGGTGGTGATTCCTTGTCACATTTTATGAATAAAAGTTCATATAAACGTATTAATCCAGTAACCATGTCATCAAAAAGGGGTCCACCTTACATGGTTTGGGGTAGTAGGTTTATTTTGTTTATATTGTTTGGGATAGTACAGAGATGCCAAATCCAATTTTTCGACCTCGGCGACCTTCCGGATCACCGCCATATAACGTTTAAACGGCTAAAAATTTGCACTTTCTTCAGATTTTGCCATTTTTGAACCTGAAGGAGTACTTTTTCAACAAAGACAATTCTATTCATTTTTGAAGTACATAAAATTTCCTAAATACTGAGCTAAATATAATTACTGTAGGCCCAACAGTTCCCGAAATACAGATTTTAAAGTTTGTCGAAAAAACCTTGATAAAACTGCTAAAGTTCTTGTTCTAAATGAGAATTAATAATGAAGAATTAATAAGTATTAAGAATCAAGAATACTAATTATGTCGGAGACAGAAACTTCCAAGTTTTCTATATGTTTCATATGTAGTTTAAGTTTGGAGGAAGGTGAAATTGTATTGGTGAAAGAAAAAGGAGTTCAAACCCTTCGCGCATCTAGTATTTCATTAAAAACGTGGAAAATGAAAGATTACTGAATCATTTGAATCAGATATATGTACATACAGCATGCCAGAAGCGGTATAACAATCAGAAATTAATAAAAGCAGCTGTTCAACGTGGAGAAACACACATGAAGAAAACATCGACAAGACTGCACCATTTCCTATGTCATTATTTACACAAGATGGAATGAGGAAAGGCACAAAATCCTCTTTTCATGCAGCATGTTCATGTTGTTGAAACACAGGGTAAAACTAAATTTGTTGTTGTAGACGGAGGTCATCTCCTCATCTCCTACATAAGGTGGTGTGGCCGAAAAGTTCCTCATTTGCATTAATAGCCGCCAGATATGTTCAGTATCTCGTTACACGGTATGGTCCGCTCATAGCAGTAGTATAGTAGGAAAAACATCAGATATCTTCTTTTCAAACACCTCAATATCTTCAGGCCACCATCTTATCCCTTTCATCCATGTCTTCAGTGGATGTGATTCCACGTCCTCCTTTTTTGGTCAAGGAAAAGGCAAGTTTCTCCAAACTATTCAAAAGAATTTCGATCTAAAGGAGAAATCAGCGGTTTTTACCAAGCCCAATGCAACGCAAGATGAAGTAACTGAAGCAGGAGAACAAATTGTCATCGCAATATATGCTGGAAAACACTGCACACAAACCTGCGCTATCAGCTCTTTACTAAGGCTGCTAAAAAAACCAATTTTAACCTTGCCAGACTCCCTCCAACTCAAGACGCTGCTCGCTACCACTCACTTCGTACTTATCACCAAGTGCAGAGATGGATGGGTATGGACATCAGTCCACTTGAATGGGGATGGACTCTAACAGAACATGGCCTCTCCCCAGTGATGATGTCAAGAGATGTGGCTCCTTCACACATCATGCAGATGATTTCCTGCAACTGCAAGAAAGGATGTGGGAATGCATGTAGCTGCAGAAAAGCAGGCTTGAAATGCGGTCACTGCAGTGGACAGTCATGTGAGAATCGAACAGAGATTATCATGGAAACTTCTGATATCGATTCTGATATCGACTTACTAGATGACGATGAATTGGATGAAGAGTTCCTATATCCTCATAGCCCTCCAGAGCAAGAACTGGACCAGGAAAAAAATCTTGAACCTGGACCTTCTAAGAGGTTTGAACAAAACTGAAATGTACTTAATGTGAAATAATACAAAATAATATTATACAGGGTGTTTCTTAAGTAAGTGTAGAAACTTCAAGAGCATGTTGCTGACGTCGAAATAAGAAAAAAGCTCCCATAAACACATGTCCGCAAGTTATTCGTTTCTAAGATACAGAGTGTCAAAGTTTAATTATTATATTTGTTTTTTTGTGAATAAATGCCAAAATATTTGTGATATTCGAGTAAAGTTTGGTATCTGGGATGATATTTCAATGGCAAAGTCAAATTCTGTGTTAATTGTAAAAAAACTAATATCTAATTGAATCTATTTTGAATTAAAAAATCTTGTCATTCAAAATCAGTTGCATCGATTATTTCAAATCTCAATAACTCGAAAACAGTTGCTCGCAGTGACCTTTACCAAGAATATATTTCTTACACAAACTAAATAATACATATTCTCTGATACCAAACTTTACCCAAATACCAAAATTATTTTGAAATTATTCACAAAAAATAAAAATAAGAATTCAAGTTTTACACTCTGTATCTCAGAAACGAATAACTTGCAGACATATGTTTAAAGGAACTTTTCTTCTTATTTTGATGTCAGCAATACGCTTCTGAATTTTCTACACGTACTTAAGAAACACCCTGTACCTACTTTCTTTCTTTACTTTTTCTTGTAACCATTTTGTTTGTGTCTCTGTTTCTCATTAAATGACACCCTTTTGTGACCAACTTTTAAAAGCTGTATCTCGCAAACTATTAGGCTTACAGTAATCATATTTAGCTCAGTATTTAGGAAATTTTATGTACTTCAAAAATGAATAGAATTGTCTTTGTTGAAAAAGTACTCCTTCAGGTTCAAAAATGGCGAAATCTGAAAAAAGTGCAAATTTTTAGCCGTTTAAACGTGATCCGGAAGGTCGCCGAGGTCGAAAAATTGGATTTGGCTCTGTACTATCCCAAACAATATGAAAAAAAGAAACCTACTACCCCAAACCATGCAAGGTAAAATGTACTAGGTGACTGGATTATATGTCCAAACTTGCTTTGTTTTCAAGTGACGGAGTGTCAAAGTTTTAATAAAAAATCGGTTAATTATCAATTACTCAAAATTCTTTTCGCCGATTTTCATGAAACCTGGTGTGTATATTGGCAGTTACAAGGGGCTTGTTTTCATGAGATTAGATCTCAAATTATAAGCAGCGAAGGGTCACTTGATTGATGAATATGGTAAAAATCATTGTACGCCACTGTTTTTCTCTAAGTTTAAAATTTTTATCAAATTAAACATTCAAAAATATAACTCTCTTATAATGCCATGAATTTGAAATAGCAACACTTTATCAATCGATAGATTTCCTTAATGAATTCTTTTATTGGTTTCGTCGTTGTTGTTTGTTGTGTTCCTGGGCCCATTATTGTCAACTGTTTCTATCAAATCTTAACAATACATTTGTGCAAAAAATCAATAGAATTTCAAGAAAATATGGAGTAAGTAACTGAAAAAATATCATTCACACAACTTTCTGAATTTTGATGGTGCGTAACCACCATTTCTACGCCACAGACTTTGATTTGGAATACACAGCATTATAAGGAATCTGTATTTTAACTTAATTTTTGTGCAAAAATATGAAACTTAGGGAAAAATAGTGGCGTACAATGATTTTTACTATAAATATCAATCAGGTAACCATCTGCAACTTATAATTTGAAACATAATTCCATGAAAAGAGACCCCTTGCTACTGCTAATAACCACACAAGGTTTCATCAAAATCGTCAGAAAGACTTTTGAGTAATTGATGAAATGCCGATTTTTAAATGAAACTTTGACACCCCGTATCTCGGAAACGAAGTTAGGACACACGTTTATATGAAATTTTCTTCATAAAATATGACAAGGAATCACCACCTGAAATTAGTGACATCATTTAGATTACACCCTGTATATCATTAAATGAAAACTCTATTATATTGCAAATGCTATTACCGACAACTTTATACCAGACAGATTCAGGAACAGGAAGTCAAAAATCATAAGACCGTCCCTGACGACACTATACATGTCCCGCTCAATAATACGATCTATTCCGCAAACTCATAGGTTGGTCAATCTGCCGTATTGGGAACCACGTTAATTGACGTTCTAGTGTTTATTATATTTCTATGACGATTCCCCAAACACGAGTGGTTGGCAGAGATGTTCATCTTTGCTCCGATCACTGTTCAGTACGTTTGATACCCGTTGTCTCAACCAGTATTTATGTGCCGGTATATTGGTTTTTGATTGGTCTACTGCGTCGGGTGCACTCCTAGAGATTTTAGATCCTTCATTATCTCGGTACCTACCCAGGTGTGGAGTCATTAGTGCCTTCATTATTCAGGTACGGTGCTATTTCGTTATTTCTGAAAAAATGTAGCCAGGCCTTGTTCAGGCACAGTGTATTTTCGGTTTTGTTGAAGTTATTTTGGTGATTTTAATTTCAATTGATACCCGGAAGAGTCTTGGGTACTGAGCAAATGTTGGGGATATGTCTTGGATTTCTTCGAACTTTACTTTGATGTGATGTTCTGCGACAGCGGATTTTTCAGTGTGTCCTAACCGACAACTAGTGGCCTTGAGCTTTTTTATTCTCGTATTCGTGGAGCGTTTCGTGGTTCCGATATAAATGTGGCGGTCTACCAGCCAATCGCCAATGAAATCATGTGAATGTAACAAATCGATCCCCCTTCGTCGCTCCCAGTAACGATCCTTACTAACTACTGACAGCTAGGCAAGACAAACATTATCCAGCTGTTCGAGAAGAAGAACCGTACCACAGACAACTCGAGTTGACTACCCCAACACAAGCTACCTTTGATGGTAATTAAGGACACTATGTTGAATCAGGTTTGGAGATGAAAACCTAATCAACCTGATCGTACATTTCTTTAGAAAAGATAATCGACGAGAGGTAACCGATTATCCTTGTGGGCACCTGACAGTAGTAGACTTGGTTTTAATGATAAGGCTGATAATGAAAAGAAACACACTCATTGATAGTACAAATATATTATGAAAAACAATTAGAAATATTCTACAGAACTGCATATGTTGTGCAATGTAACACTCAACCTAGGGTGGTTGGGCGAATATATTATATATTTTTTTCTTAACACAAAAAAAAAATTCCCTCTTCAACCACTAACAGAGAAAATTCCACCGCTAATTGCCACCAGAGAATAAACAAATTAAGAGCAGCCTTTTTATTTTCGAATGTTTTCGATAAGGTCCTAGATAAATCAGTATTTACCGTAAAAACTATCTTGGACGAATTTTCTGTTATTTTCTTTCTTACCAAGGCACTATTTTAGGTTTAAAAGGTAAAGTCACCTAAGTCGTCTTAGGGACGTGGGCCGTCTAGGCTGATAATATGCTAGATTTCTTTTTGAGATTTTTCCTTTCTTTTTCTATTCTTATTTTATAGGTTAGGATAAGTTAAAAGCTGTCAGTATAGTTACCGACAATGATACTCGACATAAACTGTTTAACGGTATATTAAATAAACCTTAAATGATAAAGAATTACACCATAACAAAAAGAAAATCATCCGTGAATGATTCGGCGTAAAATATATAAAAACGTAATTCTCCCTGAGGATAAATAAAAATATCGGCTTTCAAAGAGTAAATAAAATTAAGAAAAAAAACAGCATTTAAAGTTCTCCACCCGTGCGGTGACAATTCATCGAGACAACAAAAAAAATGGTTCAGATATCATACAACAAAAAAAAAAACAAACAAAAGGTTCACCCACGATATTTGAAAAGTATAGCTGTGGTTAGTTTGCCCAAAAAAATCACAAAAAAATTCACTTACCAAATCTCTAGCTGCGCTCGGTGTTTCGTTCCGGAAAATGGAACAATTTCGTCCAAACGAATACCAGAAAAATAGCATCTATCAGTTCGTTCACACAACGACAAAACAAATCCGTCAAACCAAAATCTAACTCGCACTAATTATCCCGAAATTAAAATTTCAACTCCGATGCAAACTCTAATTAACGCAATAGGTCTTCGATCAACCGCACCAACCACCTCTCGAGACCGTCTCCCTGTTTTTTTTTCTGACTCTCGTAAGTCGACTTTCCAGGGTTTATATTTTTAAGGGCCAAAATCGTTAAACAGCGTTACCTTCTATTTACGCCATTTCTACCGCCACGGAATAGAGAGTTCTCTCCGCTGTCTCCTCTCAGATCTCTTCCCTTACCCCCAAATACCCCTCGGACTTAGCACTTTGAAAGCGCCTAGTCGACACAAAAAATGTTCACTTCAGTTAATGGTCATTTAGTTCGTATATACTCAGCGTGAGTCCCATCCATATTACCCTTTGTAAAATAAATATTTACTCCATGTACGGCGACCTAAATGAATGCTTCATTGTTTTATATATCGTGAAAAAGTCTACTCATGTGAACCACTTCGTTTGTCTCGACATTTTTGTTTATAGAGAATGAATTTTTATTTCCTCTTGAAAGAAATTTCACTAGCCTAGCTTAAATAATATAAAACCAAATATTTACAGGGCATCGTCATCATACGTGACCCTTTTCATTATAACATAAAAGTGTTTATGCATATAAAACATACAGGGCGTCTTGTTACAGCAACATAACGGGACACTGTATATTAAACAGACGACCCTTACACTTGACTAGGTGTTCACTCTGTTAATCAATTACCCTAAGGTAAATTTCCAATTAATGACATAAAGTAATTAATATATCTGAAAAATAGAATGATCAAGCATAGAACATATTTCATTTTACCTATCCTCTCTATAGAGGTAGAACATCAACTTCAAAACATAAAAATGGAATAAACTTGCACAAACCTTTAACTATTTCATAACTAATTCCAAACGATATTATAAATAAAAACAAGGCGTAGGATTGTAACATTTTCCAAATATCAAATCATTTCACCATAAGCAAAGCTTCACCTGTATATAATGGTACAACTGTGTTGACATTGCAACTACAGTAATAATATGAACAAGAATATATACTGAAGAGTAAGGCATGGGTCAACACTAGATCGGAATTCATACAGTACCTATATCAACAATTATACCTTCGAATCACTTATACACATTTGATTTCGCATAGTAAATAAAACGATCCAGCATTTTGCTACCGAAAAAGAAATAGTATCAGACTAACTCATAAAAATGGATCATAATTCACATCTTCATTTCAGTTCACTGTAACCCGTATCGTAACAATTTCTAGAAAGGATTCAGAGCAAGGGCATGACTTTTCTCAATAATATTATCCATGAGTTAAATATGAGTCGGAGATCGGGAAATGATAAAACACTTTCAATCGATTATAAACACCTACCTAGATAGAAATGCATTTCGAAAGCTAAAGTAAACTTGGTTTCAAATTTCGATACAAGGGATGATTCGCTTGATCCGCTGGAGTATTAACATACGGAGAGTTTTCGCGTTTAGATCTAGAGACCTTTATTCAATTCTTTCATTTTGTTGTTTACCGGTTTATACTTTTCACTAGAATGAAGATCTCACACGAATTTAACACAGGATTGTTTTTCACGTATTACAAATTTTCAATACTACACACAATCGCGATGTCTACATAACTTCACTGTTGCATATGGCAACATATTTACTCTTGGTTTGCAAAACTTGGAATGACTCAGTTTGTCTTTTATATGGACTAGCGTATATGACGTATAGCCGGCAGCTGCTGTTGTTTTTGCTGCAATGTAACTAGTATGCAAATTAGGTTTGTCACATGAATAATCACGTAATAACGTCAAAATGTAGGAAAAGTAGATGAAACAATAAAAGCCCCATCGTAGGACAAAGTACAAAAAGAGAAAACCTAGTGTAAACAAAGTTGCACAGAAGTAGGGTGATTGCGCCAGTTTACCGGCCACTTCCAGTTGTCGGCCGTTTTCATCGTTTTCATGGAATAATAAGAAAAATAACCAGTCTTCAAATTTGAAAATGCCGCCAAACTTTCGGTTACAGTTTTCCCTCCATTTTCCGTTAGATTTACCCGCCCTGACAATAAAATTATTAATTTCCTGTCAGTTCTATTCACGGTGGTCGAAGTGATCGTTGGCCGGGCGTTGCTCTGTTAGAAAAAAATAGTGGAACACAACTTTTTCAACGGTAAGTTTCTGTCTAATTTCGCTAGATATTCTGAATTTTTTAAATTTAGAATGTGCCTGGACGTGTTAAACTTTTATTTTAATGTAAAAAACTGAATATTAATGATTTTTTCTTTGTATTAAGCGGTGGCCGGTGCACTGGAGTCTCCAAACAACGATTTTCCAGTTTTCGGCCAGGGTGGCCGAGAACTGGAATAATAAGGTGTTTATTCGTGGTCCCTCAATTTCAATATCGAATGCTGTGGACACTTATCGTTCTGTCCTTTTTAAAGGTACTACTGACGGTAATACTATAGCCAGTTTCCGGCCACCAAAATGTTTTATATTGAGGAATTCTGATAGGTTGCTTTTTATGTGGCCGAGAATAGGTTTAATGTGAGCCAGTTATCGGCCAGCATATATTTCTATAGAAATCATGCGGTCGACAACTAGCTTTATAAACGCCTGTTCTCGGCCAGTACTATTCATCTATATGTTAATACTTTTTTATTAACTTTTTTTTATTGAATTGAAACAATGTGCCGTGGTGGCGCGCTGGTAAGACCTTCGCCATATAATCGAATCCCAGCGTAGTCACCGGTCCCGTGCATGATATCACACGTTAAAAGTTAAGGGTCTCGTCCTCCCTAGCTCGCACAAGTCTCTCGAAGACTTCTGAGGGTTGTTCGTAGGGGTGCAGCCGGTTTTAACAATAACAATGTTTGATTCTAAAATGAGCGTAACTTTGCACAATCTTTATTTTACAAATATTTAGAAGTAGACTCCATAATTTTTTTTTTCAGATGGCCCCAGTCAAGAAAATTAAGGCAAATAGGAATCAGTTGATCTCTACTGTAAAAAGACACATTTTGAAATATGAAACTTGCTGAAAGACAAGCAAAGTTGAAATCTATGAAGAAACATAAAAAACCAAAGCAGAAATGTCGGAAGTGTGAAGATGAACTGATTAGCGATATTGAGGACGAGGGAGAAAAAAATATCGGCTGCGACAACTGCATAAGATGGTACCACCTGAGGTGTACCAATCTTTCTAATATACCGTATATTGAAGCTGCCAAAAAGGAATACATCTGCGAACATTGTGTGTTATCGCAAATACATAAACCCTGGGCTCCAGACATTTTTAGTTAACTATAGTTCCTTATTTTGTGTGATATGATTTTTAATTTTTTAAGGAGAAACATTCTTTTTGCGTTTTTATATTTTACTTTTGTTTTTGTTTATATTTTATTTTTTGTATTTTAAATAAACTCATATCTGCGTTGCACATTTCCATTGTTAATTGGAGAATTCACTAATATCGGCCTTATTGATAGGGAGCATAAGATTAATGGCCGAGAAAAGGCATTAAAATAGTCGACAACTGGGAAGGTGGCCGAGAACTGGCGCACTAGTAGGCTGAGAAGTGGGATCTCGTGGCCGAGAACTAGCGAAAGTTTATTTTTTGTAAATACTAATTTTTTCAAAATAATGTGGACACTCTATGAATTTCTAATATGTTAATTTATGATTTTATAAGGACTTATTCTGTCCCTCAATTTTTTTTAATTAATTTATATGTTAATATCCACCTACGGAGCCATCGCAAACCTATGATTTACTCTTAAGTGGCCGACTATTGGCGCATTTACCCTATTCGATTTGATAAATCATCAAGTCGCACGTGTGACGAAGGCTGTCCAACAATGGATATTAAATAGCAGATGGATTTATAAACGTATAATGAACGTATATAAAATATATGACAAGTAGATTATTAAAAGGTTATTATCGACTGTAATTAATGTCACCGCTATCTGTTCAATGCCCAATAAAATTAGATACACGCGTCTCTCGAAGATATAAAATGAGCAATAGCTTATTCTTCAGTCAGTTCCCAGTTAGCGAGTTCCTAGTTAGCACTATTCTGACAAATCCGGAAGTCAGTCATTTTGTTTTCATATATGTGTCATTCCAAAGTCAAAGTCAAGTCAAAATATACTTTAATGTCAGAAGTTTTTCAACTTATCGATGAAGCTTTCAAGTATAAATAAAAATGTAAATTGAAATAGGTATGTATTATATAGACTATGATGGAGATAATCTCCCCGATCTCAACATAAGTGCAGACGGAAGAGAGTACCACCATCATATGCGCTGCGGGGCGACTTAACCAAAAATGGTGGCGCATTTGCTATTCCAACTGCAGGAAAAATACAACATTAACGCTCATAATCACATCAATGACCCCTTAATTTCTGCCATCTGCCAGTCCAGCCGCAACACTTGGTGAAAACATCAATGACGAGAATGTATCTACATGAAATCATAGAAAAAAAATTAATGAAAAAGTGTTCAGATGAAAACAATAAAATATATTTGAATTCAACTATCATTTGATTTGATACTTTTAATGTTTGATGGAAGGTGATTAAACATCTTACATCCATTATAAATTATTGATTTTTTGATCAGAGCACTATTAGGGATTGGCAATTTCAATTCATTATTTTGTCTTGTAATATGATAAGTAGAGCCGCCAATAGTAAATTTTGTTTTATGATTGTATATCAAACAGAGCTCGACATGAATCCCGATACTTTGCTTTGCATAAATATCGTAGAGAACGCTTCTGTACAATTAGAACATTCTGAAATCGATAACCGCAGCAAACTCTCCAAAATGCAATTCCACACTGCAGATGTGATTCAATAAGAGCTGAAAGCTGAAAATCCCAATTCATTCGATACAACTCTCAATGCATAACAACCAGAAGAAAGCCCTTTACATAGATTTTCGGTGTGCTGCTCAAATTTTAATTAACTATCAATATATAGACCTATATAGGTACTTCAAACTTAATTTATTTTCAACAATGTTATTGTCTAACGGTATAACTTCAAGATGGCATCTGATGTAAATCATGTCAGTTTTCTTTATGTTAAATGACAGTAAATTATAATCACACCAATCATTCACTGTTTTCAGATCAAATCGTATAATTTCATCAAGATCTTTTTTTGAACCTAAAATTGAACCTAAAATTTGGATAGTCAGTAGGTCATTAATATACAATAAAAATAAAACAGGTACAAGTATGGAACCTTGAGGAACTCCACAATTATACCACCACTATAGATTTTTATGCGTGGTATGTTTTCATAAACGGGTTCTATTAGTTAAATCACAAATAATGAATGAAATAAATGGTTGGTACGAATAATTCAAAATGAAATTTCTCATTGTGAATTTAAATTCAATATTCTTACCATGACGGAGTTTTATAATTTCCGCATAGATTTTGAGAAATCTCTATTAATCATTTTCTTTGCATAGTTGACAACCTTTTCGTAAGAAAATCATCCGAGGAAAGAAAGTATGCAAGAAAACATCACAGATAACAATGATAATTCATATAATTTTTTTAATATTCCTCAATTTATCGATGTTCAAAAATGTGTGTTTTGTTTCTGGAGAACTAGTTGTACCCATTAGAAATAAGTAAGTTGAACAGAAGTGCATTTTTATTAGAAGATATTTTCATTTCTATCATATATTATTATATCGAACCTTATAACCTATGTTGGGGATTCAAAAAATTTGTTTCAATTATAGATTTAACAAATATCAGTAGTTTATTGAACATGATACTAGTGTAGATGTTGAATTGCTATCGAAAGTCAGCTATGCCCTTGGAATGAATTTCACTCGAATAGGTCCTCGTATTTTTAATATCAAATCCGTCTTGAATCGTAAGGTTTGAGGTGTATCCACCGCCTCCAGCCTGAATTTTCTCAATATTCCACAAAGCACTGCTTTCATTTCCAAAATTGCAAAACGTTGCCCTGAAATATGATTATGACAAACATGAGAAGTTAGAGTATAGTATATTTCATTACGAGTTCAGACATGTTTCGTGGGAGGCGAAGCCGAACACGGGAAGTCGTGCAAGCACGGAAAAAGCATTTATGGACGAGTAATGAGCGATATTTTTCATTATATCTACCTGAAAACCACAGATCGTTAAGAAACATTTATTTTTAATGATGAAGGAACAAATACATGTAAGGTAATTGGGGGGAAGACGCGTAACATTTTTTTAAAAATAAAAAAAAATAATTACTTTATTCAAAACTTACAAAAACTGTGTATTCTATTACAAATACAATAAACAAATGATTAAACACAAAAAAGTTTTTATTTTCTTAAAAATAAACGAAAAAGTTGGATAAACATTGACAGCTGTCATTTCGGCAACTTACCCCAACTACGGGGTAAGATGCCGACAGACTTGGGGTGAGATGACAAATTTGGGGGTGTGATGCCATAGACAGAAAACATTGTATTGGCCATCATACTCCAGCTAAAGTGCCATCTTACACCAAGTCTAAAGTTTTGAATGTTTTATTTAGTGACTTTTGCGCAGGGATCGCACATATTCGGCCCCGAAGCACAGGTTTCGTGTAGCGACTTGTTGCATACCACATAGCAAATCCAGTCAACTTTGGGACCCTTTTTGTCAAAGTAAAAGCCATCGCAAATTGCACAGAAGTCGTCCTTGTCACTGTCAGGTTCATCAGAGCTATGGTCTGAGACAATATTTTCATCTCCACTGACTTCTTCACTACTGCTATCGTGTGCTACATTCTTCTTTTTTTTGTTACCTTTTTTACGAAGTTTCTTCTCTAACTTAGCTGCATTCCCTTGTTGCTTCTTTTGTTTTTCTTCAATTTTTTTGCGTTTCTTTTGGCGGTAGTCAGGAGAAGTAAGGACTTCTGCATGTTGTTTTCTAACGTTTGGCCTACTAGGACCAGCTACGGATGGAATTGGAGCAATATCTTCGAAATTTACTACAGCTACGTCGCCGCTATGTTCGTCAGAGTTTTCTGCATCGACATGTTCCACTTCTTCCTGTGAATTTCCAGTTTGGTGCTCAGCTAAAGCATATGCATGGTCGGGAATTGCATCTTTGGAGCATGAATAAATTCCACAAGCCCGAAATCCAGAAACACCATTCTGAACCGTTGCGCTTGAGACCACGCTTGGTTTAATAGTTTCCCAAACTGATACCTGTAAAGCACAAGAAACAAAGAAATCTCTTTCAAACTTATTTACTTAAATCAAATTACCTAGTTATTCGACGCCCTGGATGATTTCTTATCCACTGATTACAAGTGCTATAACAGAAGGTCTTTAAAGATTTAAAAAATGAACGGTCGAGAGGCTGAAGCCAGTGAGTCGTATGACTTGGTAAGCAAACCACATGAATTTCATTTACAGCCAAAAAGTCAAAAAGTTCCACGTCATTACAATGGGAACCATGACCATCTAATATTAGTACTGCAAGCCCTGGTCCCTTACGAGGCAAAAAATGGTCTTTAGTCCATGATGAGAAGATACTGGTTTTCACATAGGCGGACTCTGGAGACATCACTACTACCGATCCAGGGGACATGTTATCTTCAAACTCCTTTTTTTTGTTTTTGCCTTTAAATATTACGTAGGGAGGCAAAAAGCTACCTTCTGCATTACAGCAAGCGATGACGCTAACTGTTTCTCCTTTTTCTGAGCTTGTGACCGACTGAACATCTCTAGCTCCTTTTGTGGCTACGACTTTGGTAGGTTTATTGCATAATTGCAAGCCAGTCTCGTCCATATTGAAAATGTTTGCCGGTTTATCAAACAAATTGAGCGTCGTAAATGTATCGTTCAACATTTGGAAGTATGGATCTACTTCTGCGGCAGACATACCAAGTGAACGAGCAATTGAACGACCTTGAGGTACTCTCATAGTTAGGGTTGGGTGTCGTTTTAAAAAAAGTTTAAACCAATCGTAGCCTGCTAATTCTTTTTCTTGGTTAAATATACATTTTAACCCATTCCTTTGCGAAAAGGTAAAAGCAAGGTGTCTTACGTCTCTTAAAGTTGGAGCATAGCCAATTTTTTCTAACCGTTTTATATAAGACACCAGTTTAAGTTCATTTTCAATACCTAAGGACGCGGTTGGCCCAAGACTGCCCTTTTCAAGATTGTTATTCTTTACACGTCTCATCAAGGTTCGTAGAGGGATTCTATATTCTTTAGCAATCGCATTTGCACTCTGGGTTGGCTGCTGACGTAAATCATTTGCAGCTGCTCTAAGGTCTTCTTCAGTCCATTCGCCTCTAGTTGATTTTCTGACGTACGTTCGTGGCATTTTACCTAAAACAAACAAGATAAATTAAGAAACTATTCAATTAGACGTACTGAAAGGAAATCACTAACCAAACTAGACGCAAACCTGAGAAAAAACAAGAGTTACAAAGTTTACAGTGCAATTAAGATAAGGCATCTTACCCCACACGGATCTTGGCGTTTTACCCCAACCCTTAGGTATAAGATGCCAAACCCACAAATCAAAATAACAAAACCCTTTTTCTCATTCAAAACAGGACAGGAGTATTGTAATGAATGCCAAAACCCTACATAAATTATATTAGCACAAACAAAAAACATTTAACACTGTATATCACATAATTAATTTCTATAGTAAAAAACTTACCGGCATCAGAAAACACAACATCACCTCAAGGAACAGTTGCATGCACTTAAGCACTTCGAAAACTATGATGTTCTCTAATAATAAACACAATAACAACGTAGCCGTGTATGTAGCGCGATCTATTGAGTATTGTCCAAAATACTTAGATTAGGCATCTCCCCCCTTTTTGGCATCTTCCCCCCAATTACCTTATTATCAATTGAAATATTTATGGTACAAAAATATCCAGAAATTGCCACAAAACAAGCGTTTTTACACTGTTGGTAAGGAAATATTCAAAGAATTTGCGATTTCTAGAGAACTGTCAACAACATATTATCTAACTTTGACATGTAAATAGGCAGCTATAATGACACCAGCGCACGTAAATTTTTTCCGTGGAAAATAAACCTTTTTCAGTATGCTAAATAAGCATGTAAATATAGTGTTTTCAGATAGGTAAAATGAAAAACTCTTTACGTTTTCAAAGTGACAAAAATTTTTTGAATTATTTAACAAATGTATTAAATTATGGAATAAATGAAAAAGAATATTAGCAAATGATCGGTGTATTGTGAGGCCATTTATTTTGAAATAGTGAAAGCTGATCTACATCAAGCTTTAGACGTATTTACTGCACTGTCCGGTTGAGACTTTGCTATAAATTGATTTTCCCTATTTGAATTATACAGTATCGAAAAAAATATACCTTGGTTATAGACATAAATCTAGAAGAGTAACAAGGAACGCAATTATATTTTAATACCACATTATCAAGAGAGACGCAATGCTGTTCTTCCCTCCTGTTACCCCAGTCGACTCTTCAACTGACGACGTCACTATGCTAGTTAAAGAGAGCAGCGTAGCAACGCAAGACAGCGACTCATCTTGTGCAGGGCCGTGGTTGCGAAAACAAAAGAAAGTTCAATTACCGTTTGAAACATGCCGACTATTTACACAACCGCAGAGAAAGTACAGAACAACTGGCCACCTCGATCACCAGATGTAGCACCTCCCGATTTTTATTTCTGGGCATGTCAAAATTTGAGGTATATCGTATAAATCTACTTTTACTGGCATTTGCAGCAAAATTTCGATATAATCGGCACACGTGGCAGACGTTATTATTAGCGATAATTATACCTTCAGAAACATCAAGGACCGCGTCTGCCATCATGGTGGCGCTGCGTTGTCAATTGACAGCGTTTCAAAAATGTTAAAAAACAGGTTTGCTTTATTATGTCTGCCTCTGTGGATGATGGTCACAATCATTCTGTAAACATAGAGTTAGAATAAATTTAATTTTTTTTTCGAAATCTAATTGAAAAAACTGCCATAAAAATGTGAAATTCCTATTCGAATATTTTCAGAAATAAAGAAGTTACGGAGGAGACATGAAAATTATCAAAATCTGTTTTTTGCCTATAAAACAAAACCGAATAGATTTTATCAAAATATTTTTTTGCATTATAGTTGGCCTTGATAAACTCCACATTTGGTGTCATTTAACCGACCTCGTATCTCTCACCATTGAAAAGATACCCAAGTGAGCATGGTAAGTGGGACACACTGTATATAAACCGTCGAAAAATCGATAGACATTTTTACTTCGTACTGGAGTCGGCCCTTTCGATTTAAAAAATATTTGGAATTTTCGAGGGATAGACTTTCATCTCACCAAATCTTCTCATCGCGGTTTTAGACCCGCGGCTCTCTAACTATCAAACCACTACCCAAAATATGTTTTTTCCTATACTGTTTGACAGACCCTTTTCCTAATTAATAATTCTAAATTTTTAGTTTACTGTAACTGGTCAAATTCACCATTACTACTAATAGGTTAAAATTCAATTACAAATTCGGAATTAAAAACACTAACCTATACAGTTCCTGGATCCAGCACTGAATGGTAAATAAGCATATTTATGTCGTTTTGCAACATTATCAGGTAAAAATCTGTCAGGATCAAATTTTCCAGGATTTTCCCACACCAGAGGGTTATTATGCATCTCGTATATGAAAATGAACATATTGGTATTTTTTGGGATAATGTGACCACTGTGGGTTTTAATATCTTCTCCAGAATTCCTCCCTATCATAGGAACACTTGGGTACAATCTGAGACATTCTTTTATGCAGCGTTCTGTGAATTTCAGTTCTCCTAGATCCTGGTACGTGGGCCTTTTTTCGGAATCGCCCAAAACTTCCATGATTTCCTTATAGATTTCCTCCTATAAACGATTTATTTACATATAGAGTGGCCAGGAACTCTGTCAACATATTAGACAAAGATAGATAGATAGATAAATAAACTTTATTGTCTAAATGAAAACATTTGTCGACAAAGTCAAAAGTATTACACTGTTAATTCTTTACAAATTAATCTTTGGACAAAATCTCCCATAAAGATAAAACTATTTGATATTTTAGAGTTACAAAAAGGACATAAAACAAAATAACATGTTAAATATATTATAGTATCATAGTATACAGTGCGGATTTTTTAGCCCCCCCCCCTGTTAATATCAAATACAGAATATTAAGTATAGAACGACTAGAATTATAAAAGCATTTCCCGATCAGAAGTGTTATAACTGATTTTCGGAAATACTTTATGTCACTAATGTCTCTGATTTGATAAGGTAAATGATTGTAAATTTGCTTGATTCTATAATTCAAAGACTGTTTCGTGAGAGTTGAAGTGGGAAGAGGGAGGGAAAGTTTTTTTCCTGACAAGTAAATCGCTTCGTGTTGGAGTTGAATGAATTTCTTCCTGTATTTGTGAATCAAGCAAGCTGTCTCTAAAATGAAAATTTCATAAAGCGTTGATATTTTTCACTGACGAAAATTGGCCTGCACGATTCAAACATCTTCACTTTGAAGCTAAATTTTAAATTTGGAATAAAACTTGACTGCAAGAACCCCAGAATGGAATTGCATACCGTAGATGGGACTCATAAATGAGTAGTATGCAGTTAAGAATTCCAAGTTCGCGAGATATTATATTGACAACGTATCAACCAGAGGACAACTTTTTTTTAGAGCCGTTATATGAGCCTCGAACTTTAGATTGTGTTCAATTTATACCCCAAAAAATTTTGTTTCGGGCTTGCTTTCAATTACTTGAGAACCTAAACGTACTTGTTCTAGATCTATCTTGAAAGTGATCAGATTTGTTTTAGTAACATTTTATGGCAGCAGGTTAGCCACACACCACTTTTTGATTTTTTCTACGTCAACAGGAATAGTTCGAATCAGAGCATCATGATCTTCATTGTGCCAGAGAATCGTGGTATCATCAGCAAACAATGTAAGATGTCCAGGTTGGCCATATCGTTGATGTAGAGCTGAAATAGAATAGGACCCAAAACTCAACCCTAGGGAACTCCACGTACAATTTTTTTCCTGTCAGAACTGACATTGTTTAATAGTGCTTTTTGATTTCGATCAGTAAGGTAAGATCTGATCCAGTCTAGAGATGTGCCGCGAAATTCGTAATGTAAGAGCTTTTTTAAGAGTACTTCATGACTTACACAGTCAGAGGCCCTAGAAAGATCAAGAAAAAGAAATATTGCTGCAGCTGACTCTTTTTCGTTTAGGCTCTTATACGCTCTTTCAAGAAAATCAAATATTGCATCATACTCTTTTTGTTTTGGAAACCGAACTGTTCAGCCGCCAATATATTATGTCGAAAAATGAGAAATAAAACTTTCTATGTTTTAATACCACTTCTATTTGTAACCAACGTTACTGCAGTTTCGTCCTATATGGACATTATCAAACAATACAATAATCTGAAATAATAACACTTCTTAAATACCCTTAATTCTACCCGAGGCCTGTCTTAATGACTAACGGTCATTAATGACTTTTACCTGGACCTTGTTTATTTGTGACAATGTGACTGGGGTCAAACAATCAGAAACTAAGAAATTTGTAACTTTAACGTACTTCGGGAGAAGAACAGAGGCTATTGCGGGATTCTTTAGAAAGAATAATATAGAAGTAGCATACAGGCCGCATGCCAGGTTGTCTAATTTTCTTTTCAGTGACAAAGATAGAATAGCAAAAATGGAAAAATCTGGAGTTTATAAGCTTAAGTGTCCAGAGTGTAACGGTGTTTATGTGGGACAAAGTGGACGTAATTTTTCAAAAAGATACGCTGAACATGAAAGGTCCTCAGACTAGGAAAAAATGATTCGACGTTTTCATACCATTCCTTGGAATGCAACCACAAATTTCCGAGTCTGAACGATACGGAAATTTTGCACTATGCAAGCAAGGGTAGGAAACTGAATTATTTAGAATCCCTAGAAATTCATAAACACAAATATTGTGGATGTAACCTACTGAATGATCAACTGGATTTGGTCTATTCACCGGTTTTTAAGGCAGCCCAGTCACATTGTCACAAATAAACAAGGTCCAGGTAAAAGTCATTAATGACCGTTAGTCATTAAGACAAGCCTCGGGTAGAATTAAGGGTATTTAAGAAGTGTTATTATTTCAGATTAATGTATTGTTTGATAATGTCCATATAAGACGAAACTGCAGTAACGTTGGTTACAAATAGAAGTGGTATAAAAACATAGACAGTTTTATTTCTCTATATGGACAAAATCAAATAATACAATAATGTCCATATAAGACGAAACTGCAGTAACGTTGGTTACAAATAGAAGTGGTATAAAAACATAGAAAGTTTTATTTCTCATTTTTCGTGATGATTTCCTACCACGTAGTAACGGCTACATCCATGAATATATTATGTCTCTGCAAGAAACCCATTATCCGACGTTTCACTGGTTTCTCAATCATTTTGGACAGTGTTGATAGTTGTGAGATCGAGATCGGCCTGAAGTTGTTTGGATCATCAGTGGCACCACCTTTGTGCAGGGGTATATAACTATTGCAGTATTTAAGCTGAAGGGAAAAATACCTGTGGCAAAAGACTACAGCCACAGCTAGGGCACTTAGTGCTTCATCAGGTAATTGTAACAATAGTTTGGCTGATAAGTGGTCTTCACCTGAGAAATTAACATACAGGGTGTCAATTTGAAAACTTCCCACCCTTAATATCTTCCTTCCAGTGAACAATATGAGTAATCGAAAAAACAGGTCAATTTTATTGTCAAGGGGGACACTTTCAAGGACTATTTGTAGCCCTCGTGGTTCAACCCCCTAGGAGGGGTAGATGTTACCCTTAGAATTTTAAATGGGAAGGGGGGTCAAGTGGCACATCATTTTGATGGGCGTTCAATTCTTGTTCCAATGGTACCCTGACTTATTATTTTTTGATGAGCATTTTCCGAAAAATTGCGTTCTAAACTAACAGAAGTAATTATTAGAACGCCTATACTGAGATGCATGGTTTGGCCAGAACTGGTTAGAATATTAGGTGGTACCGTTCCAACCCTGTATTAGGGGTAACATTAGCCATTAGCTCCAAACACTTTACATAAAAAAGTAGTCTAATAGTAAAACGTAGATGGTAGTAAAGTTGTGTTTATTAAATGCTGAATTTTTAAGTGTCATCGCAGAAATTGTACAGATAGCCTTCCTTTTTTGCTACTTCTGCTGTAAAAAGTTTCTGTTTTCTGGCAAAAAATTGGTTAGCAAATTTGAACTATGTGGTAGTATTGTGAATACCGTTGTACCTGTTGGGCTGTTTAGGAATTACTTTAATAAGTGTATAAAAGTGTAAAAATGGGTTACATTCTTTAAGACAGAATTGAAATGATTGTAATTTATGGAGAAGTTGGAAAGTGCGCACGAAGGGCGGCATGTCTTTTTAACGAAAGACATCCAAATTGTAATGTAAGTCACCGGTATGTGCTTGATTTGTTGAATAAGTTTTACGAAACTGGTTCAGTGACAAATAAAAAAAGAAATAACCCCAGAGTACTAAATGAAGCAGCTCAAATTGAAGTTTTGGGAACATTTGCTGCAGAGCCCACGAGCTCCTTACGATCAGTATCAGAACAGACGGGAATGTCACGCGAGACTATAAGAAAAGCATTGAAAATGCATAAATTTCATCCATATAAAATGCAGATTCTTCAGGAGCTCCACGAGGATGATTATGATAGAAGAATAGAGTTTTGTGAAATCATGTCTCATAGAGTCAATACCATCCCTAATCTTCTGTTAAACATCTGTTTCAGCGATGAGTGTTCATTTTTTCTGAATGGCAATGTTAATAGACATAATTGTCGCTATTGTAGTGACGAAAACCCACATATTTTTCGGGAAGGGCATACACAACACCCACAAAAAGTTAATGTTTGGGCTGGTATTCTTGGAAATGCCATTCTTGGTCCATTATTTCTGGAAGAAAACTTGACTGGCAATCTGTACCTTGATATGCTTGAAGAGACTATCGATCCTCTTATAACTCACGAGCTAGAAACTCAAATTGATGCAGAAGGTAATGAACTTTTGCAGGAGGATCTGTTACATTACCAGCAGGACGGTGCTCCACCTCATTATTTTCTTCCCGTCCGACAGTGGTTAAACGAGAGATTTCCGGGTAGATGGATTGGCAGAAGGGGAGCAGTTGAATGGCCTCCGAGATCCTGTCATTCCTGTCATTCAAGGGTTGGAGCGGTGCCACCTACTCTTCTAACCATTTTTATTAAAGGGAGTCAATACAATAATGCATCTCAGTATAGGCGTTCTAATAATTACTTCTGTTAGTTTAGAATGCAATTTTTCGGAAAATGCTCATCACAAAATAATAAGTCAGGGTACCATTGGAACAAGAATTGAACGCCCATCAAAATGATGTGCCACTTGACCCCCCTTCCCATTTAAAATTCTAAGGGTAACATCTACCCCTCCTAGGGGGTTGAACCACGAGGGCTACAAATAGTCCGTGAAAGTGTCCCCCTTGACAATAAAATTGACCTGTTTTTTCGATTACTCATATTGTTTACTGGAAGGAAGATATTAAGGGTGGGAAGTTTTCAAATTGACACCCTGTATATTCTTGTATAGTGGCTTTGGTGTCATATGAACATGGTGCTTTATCTAGTCTTCGAATGTGGTAGCTAGCATTATCCTTGACGATAATACTTTTGGGTAAAATGTTTGGTATGAGTTCATTTTGGAACCAGTCTTCAAATAATTCGGCTGCAGTATCATCATGATAATCGACTAAAAAATCCTTAATGTTCTTTTCCGATAAAGCAACGCATTTGGTATAAAACCACTTTCGGTTCCTGCGTGAATTATAGTAATGCGTTTTCCTTTATTAGACGTCGCATTAGTTTGGCACCAGTCAGATGAGTCTACCCAACTTTTGTTTGGAATATCGTGTGTATCGAACCAAGTTTCATCCAAATAAACTATAATTCTACCACATTCTCTAAACTCGTTTATAGCCAATAAATATTCAAATCCTCATTTCTTAAGGCGCACATCAGATTCCATTATGATATTTCTGCTACTACTGAGTTTTCTAAATTTAAATCTGTTTCGTAAAAGAGACTTCCTCAAAGTTTCTTTGCAACACTGCATACCAGTTTCATTATTTTTAAGCCGTTGCATTAAAATATCTAATGTAGGCACAATTTGCTCTTTATATAAGGCTTATATTGTTCTTCGACTTATATCCACATTACAGCCATCTAGTTTCCTTGAACCACCAGAGTCTTGTCGTTTCTTTCTTTTTAAAATACTATTTTAAACAATGTGGAATACAGTGATTTAGTTGAAGAAGCACCCACACTGACACAACGGAATATTTGGTAGGTAACGACTAAATGTTGTTTAACTTTCCCCCTTTTCTTTCTGAATTAGACCATTATCGCTATAATCTCGTTAATAGTCCATTAGTACCAAAAGTCCGGTGGCCAGGTAAGTAAACTTTATCATCTACACACATTTGAACATATCCTTACCAAGGGCTCTAAATCAACTCAGGAGATTTTTTATTATCAAATATATTCAAATACAGAAGCCAAAATAATGGAGAGCATACTATTATTATAATGACACACTATTTCATGAGATATTTGAATCCGGACCTGGGAATAATTTAAGGGACACACTTTCATCGCTTATCTGTATTCCGAACAATGGGTAATAATGAGGGTCGTCAGCTAATATTGACTTACGACCTTACTAGATTGTTGGTTCTACTTTATGTAATACTGCAGTGTTACTTCATTGCGACATCTAAGATAAATCATGTCACATGTATTTGCTTGCGTACATCGCAGCGATGCAGCGTATGTTATATCGCAGTGTTATGTCATTGCGACATCTCAGAGTTATTGTCGTGAATTTTTTTAGTGCATTGATCCATTCATCTAATTTTTTATTAATCCGATCACGATAGAAGTTCATTGTCATATACTACCGACATTGAAATTAGCAAAGTCGCGTGACGAGCTGAAATCGTTGACCGAATGACATAAACATTTCCTTATATGATTACAGGATGAATGGAACTATAAAGGCCTATTCAGATACAAGGGTGCCCATGCAGGGTTTCTGAAGCACGTGCGATTTACACGCATATGCATTTTTGGTGCTTGTGCCTGAAAACTGCACGACAATTCACGTGCGTTTCTATGTCAAGGTCATATTTCGTTTGGTTATGTAATAATGTTGTCAATACTAGAAGAATGAATTTTGAGTTTTTCAAATTATTCCGCACTATATTTCACTGAATGTGAATCTTTTATCCTTGGTTTATGTATATCAACCTTATTTTATTCTATAACATATTTTATAGATACCTCAGCTCCTACAATAAGATATTTATAAATAATTTGGAAGTCTGTAATATTTCAATCATTTATCTATATTAATTAGAAATGAAAGTAGATAGTAGGTTAGACCATGGTTGAAAGAAAGTTTATAAGAAATTTTAAACTTGATGAATGATATGGGACATGATCCTGAAAGTTTCAAAAATTCTTTCAAAAGTTAGGAACTATAACGAGTAGAGTTGCTGATAGAAAAAAAATCCCTCATTTAGGGGCACTATTTCAGTTTGTGAATAGGCTCCACCCACCATTACCTAGAAGTTGAAGAGTCGGTCACTCCACAATCTCTGTAATAATTCCAGAGGTATCCGATGCAATGTATAATAAATACTCTAAAGGATGGTTTTTGAAAGATTTGTATAATTTTTCTTTTTGCATTTTCATAGTTTCCCTGGATATTCCATCTTTTCCTATACAAATATGAAAATGTGGAATACATCCTGAAAATATTGCAGAAAAGGGTTACAACTTAAAAGTATCAACCGAACTGCAACATAATCAAGTATATTAGCATTCAATACATTTCTCAACCACATTAGTAATATATAATAATATATCCTCCAACGAAATTGATTACCCATCGTTGTCAAGTTCCGAATGAAACAGAAGAGTGGAATACTAGTAGAGATAACCATATGCAGACTTGGCAATTTCCTGGAGCACATCATCTTTCAAGCACCTGCTAGTAGTGGCTCGACTTTTTCAAACTAAACTATATATCTTTGTATTTTGTTGAGGGCACAAATAGGAGAATTTCAGAAAGTGTGTGTTCTGTAGAAGCCCATAGTTCAAGTTCCTGAACCAATATCACCTGGCAAAACTAATCCACTTCCATAATATGTGACCATCGAGATGCAGCCCTTGATAATATAATTAAATGTCATGAAACCATGATCTTATGCAGACAAGTTGGTAAAACTATTTTCACCTGCAGCTTCAGTAGGGCTTGAAGGGTAGTTGTGAATTCCAAATGCCTTTGGAATTCTGAACAATAGTAGGAGAATTACTTTGCCAAGTTCATCATTGCCAACAACAAAAAGCTAGGGATTTTTCATCAAAAACGCATCAATGTTGGGAAAACACCAGATCGTGTGCATGCTCACCCCGCGTTTTTGACGCCAGCAGACAGGCAGACAGGTGTGAACGTCGACAGACATGCATTTCTCATGCAGGGTCAAAAACCCTGCGTGGGCACCCATGTATCTGAATCGGCCTTTGAGACTCCTATAGAGGAGAGAACCCTGGCGCTCAGTTAGCCTCAAGGGCTAGGCCCTTTTGGCCTTAACTGTAAGCATTGGGTTAGTGATGGTTTTAGGTAAGAGTTTTATGTATCCCATATTTTATTATTGAATGTCACTTATTTCAAATGTGTATATAACTTTCCCCCCACTCTCCTGTTGTTGTATAATAAATGTTTATATTCCTTTGATGCTATTGAGTTTATATAGCTACCATCTGTAGCTACACCCCTAGTCGCCGTTCGTATAAGGGAAACAACCCCGTATTCGACTCAGGGTGCTACACTAGCAGTCCTAGTCGCTACAATATCATGTCATATGTGTATTTGCTTCTGTACACCGCAGCGACGCAACGTTTGTAATATCGCATTGTTACCTCATTAGTCCAAGCAATAGGGAAAACATCGTGCAAAAATTAATATCCGAAAACAATAAATATGAGCGTATAGGAAATTGAAATTCAGCACGAGTTTCTATTTCATGCGACTCGATCGTGATTACCGAACATAACCTAAAAGCGGTTTTTTGTTGATAACTAAAAAACTACAGCTCCGATTGAAAAAAATCAAATTAGGAAATTGTATCACCCATAATCACCCATAATCACCCATAATTTTCCGATATCATCGATACTTTTCGAGTTAGGTATATCGGAAAAACCGAGAAAAATCGGGTTTTCTATAACTCGTTAACTGTAAGGTATTCAAACTTGTTACTTATGTTATGTGTAGCTTATGACAAGCCAAAAAAGTATTTCTTTGAAAAATTGATAAAAATTGATTACATTTCAAAATATATGAAGTTTTCTCAAAAAAGATGCTCTCTCAATATGGCTACTCTTGCTCGGGGAATGATGCTATAGTAACGATTCATGGCTTATTTTTTTCTGTAAGAGTTGTTCTTTCATATTATTGAATAAGTATATTGATTTTTTTTAATTTTAAGGGTCAAAAAATGACTTTAAAAAAATTGCACAATTTTTTTAAATGTTTTTTTTAAATACATTGGTCAATTTTGATTTTATATGAACGACTTTTATGAAAATGGAATCCTAGCATGATTTCAAGCATTCAAAAAAAAATTAATTCCTACGGTCACTAGGAGCCGAGATAATTTTTTTATTTCAAAAGAATCTGGAAGACGCAATAATCATCGTACAGCAGTCACCTTCATGGATATTAAGGTTGAATACCTATATTTTCAATAAAAAAATACTAGGATATGTCTAGTTCATTCGCAGTATTATCAATTGATGAATAAAGTGAGGCGTGCAGGCGCGGATCGCGATAGCTGTAGCGGTTGGCGGAGTGGGGATAGCACTAAAAACATATTTCGTGCGTTCAAAGTGGCTTGCGCTTGAAAAATACTGAGTATCTCGGCTTGTTGTTCACGTACGTTCATGTACACTAGTACTTGAAATTGAACCAATAACCTTTCTTTTCTTTTTCAATAACACTGTCAGGATAAAAGTGTCTTTAATACAGTATTTGTACCCCCACTACGCCACCCGCTAAAATTGCATCGCTCCGCGCCTGGACGCCTCACTTTCATCAATTAATAATACTGCGTATGTTTTTATCTAAAAAAATAGGTACCTCAATATCCATGAAGGTGATTGCTGTACGATGATAATTGCGCCTTCCAGATTTTTTTAAAATAAAAAAAATTATCTCGGCTCCTAGTCATCATAGGAATTAATTTTTTTTAATGCTTGATGTCATGCTAGAAATCTATTTTCATAAAAGCCATTTCTATAAAAACAAAATTAAGAAATTTATTTAGGAAAAACATGTAAAAAAATTGTGCCATTTTTTTAAGTAATTTTTTTACACTTAAAATAAGTAAAATCAACATACTTATTCGATAATATGAAAGTACAACTCTTACAGAAAAAATAAGCACTGAATCGTTACTGTAGCATCATTTCTCGAGCAAGAGTAGCCATATTGAGAGAGCATCTTTTTTGAGAAAACTTCATATGTTTTGAAAAAGACTTTTTTGGCTTGCCATAGGCTACACAAAACTGTAAGTAACAATTTTCAATACCCTACAATAAACGAGTTATAAAAAACCCGATTTTTTACGGTTTTTCCGATATAACTCGATAAGTATCAATGATATCAAAAAATTATTGGTTTTTCAATTGATAGACCTTTTTAATACCTACAATTTTCTACTTCATTTTTTTTTTATCGGAGCTGTAGTTTTTTAATTATCAACAAAAAACAGCTTTTCGCAACTTTGCCCATTTTTTAGGTAATGTTCGGTAATCAGGATCGAGTCGCATGAAATAGAAACTCCTGCTGAATTTTAATTTCCTATAAACACATTTTTTTATTTTTCGGATACTAATTTTTGCAAATTTAACATTGGGCCGTTTCCTCGTTTCTTGGACTACATTACGAAATCTCTGAAATCTCATGTTACAGATGTGTTTACCGTGCAGTTATAGTAGATGTGTTTGTTGTTAATATGTATATATACGAACAAACTATACTTTTAATTATTGAATCGTTTTGTTTCTGAATATTAAAGTATTTTCCCCAAGTAAAGGCTGGTATAATATATTCTAGCTACTATAATATTGATGATTTTGATAAATACTTTTGTTTTTTATCATTGTTGTGATTTACCCATAGGTAATTATGCCTTTCCATGCATTTTATAGGCCAAGCTGTAGATAAAAATAAGAGGCTCTTTTCACACAAAATAAAAGACGCAAACGGCCTATACTAGTTTTCATAAGATAGTTCGTAAATGAAAACCCCGGTTTTCGCCCAAGCAAAATCGCTTTGTGGAATGTTTAAAAAAGAAATAGTGAAAAAAATTACAACTTTTTTGGTTTTTTATTGATATAGCCAACTTTATGGGCATTGCCTAATTAGACAATGTTATGGGATTATTATTGAATTTTAATGGATGCGACATGTAGATGGCGACAGCGATCTCGCATCCAAGTCATGTCGTAACTTCAGTGGGCTGGCTTCCAACATTGCCTACAATGCTTCCAAGTCATGTCGTAACTTGATTGAAACAGTGGGACAGCATTAAAATCAAGATTTTTTGAAGAATCCTGCATCAAAATGACGTCAAATATTCATGTTTGTAAGTAATCACGCTAGATGACACTCGTGTTTGGGTCCAATGCCGATTCCACAGGCATTGATTAACTATCTAACTTCTATTTAAACAATGGTTTCATTATACATATTATTATTACATAACTGATTTAACATTACAGCTATTTTTTGATCTACCACTATCGTTATAAGGTCCTATCGTGTTAAGGAAACTTAACTTAAAAAGATTCACTTCATTGAACGACATACCTGAAAGATTTCTTCATTTGCTATCATCATCAATGTGAAACATATTGCCATGGAGGTAGTGTCATGACCCTACAAAATCAAAATCAATTGTCATTTAGATTAATTTTTTGAGGGCCGCATATCAGTAGGGGAGATCTGGTAAAAATGATCCCTGCGAGTGAAATAATTCCCTGAAATTGGGTCTACATAATGGACTCCACCTATCGGTTACTACCGAAAATGGGTTTCTTACATCGTTCTAGCAGTGCCACAGTATTATCGTTCTCATACAACGGTATTATGCTTAAAGTTCTTTTAAGCATAATACTGTGGCAGTGCCGTATTAGTATGAGTTCAAAGCTTGCACCAATAGGACGCGTTCTAGTTTCGTTTCTGTTTTGTTGTGATTTCATCTAGTTACGAAAATATTTTATATCATCTACATTTTTCATTAGGGAATATACTCGTATAGCCAAATTCTGTTCACAATTGTGATTCACCTATTAATTGAAATAATTGGTTATTTTTTTATGTCCTTAATTTTGTTGACAGAATATTAAATTTCATTTCATAAACATGTATCAATTTATATAAAAATGTTTATAACAATCATTTTTAATACAGCATTATTTTTCAAGAAAACATGAAGGATTTTCCTACTTGGACTTGATATTCACATGAACAATAAAGTGAAATCGTTTTGCCACTTCGAGGGAATCTTCTTGCTCCACCCACTGGGGCAAAACGATCGTTCGGTAGAATCTCAATAGGATGTATGTATCCTAAAAACTATAGGAGAGAGCTGAAGGGCAAGACTAGTTACTGACACGTTGACGAAATTTTGTGTAGTCGTTTTCACCCAAAAACTTAATTCGGAAGCTTGGGGTCTCCCCCACTGATGATTTATCTGGGGTGATGAATGATTGATGTATTTTGGTTAGGAAAGCTGAGAAAGGCCATTACTAGTACTGGATAACTGTACATCCGAGTGAACAAAACATTTTATCAGCCTTATGTAATGTTGTATTTGGTAATAAATATATTTTGTTACATAATTTTTATGTATTAAGTTTTACAATTACTGTTTACCATACGTTTAAGGCGCGCTTGCAGCGTGGCGCAAAGCCCATGTTACACCTTAAGACATACAGATCATTTTACAATGTACGGAACATAGAAGTGATGAATAACTGCAAGCGAACAACAAGGATACCTTTACATCTAAAATTAGGCACCCATCGAGTTCAGGATTATGTTGTTCAAATTAGAAAATCCGTACTTAATAGTAATTTGTGTTTCAAAAACTTTGGCTTGTTCTACGACTATTCTGCTACATCCGTATTAGGTATACTTTCCTAACTAAACTAAATATATATATAGCTTTTTTCAGGTGACGAAATAAAAACTCGTGCACACTTAAAAATATCTACTAATGAATAACCGAACTATGTGCGACACACACATAATTCGTTTCTGTTGAAGACCTTCCATTTTGTGAGTTCGTTAATGGAACATTATTCATAGGTTTTGAGATAACGTAGTATCTAAAATTAGGCAACTATAAAATATTAGGCGATTTTTCTATACGGTTAACAATTAATAAACAAAAATTTTGATTAAAATCTCACCTCAAACATGAAAGTATCTACTTCTTCTCTGATACCCTCATGATCAATATCAGCTCCTTCAGATTTAGCCTTCAACAATAAATCTAGCATTGCCATTTTTTTCCTCTGGGAATAAGAAGCTTTTTCTCTCGAAGAAAATTCTTTTTGGCGTTCTTTTATGATACCTGTTGAGAAATCATGTACGACCTTCGAAGTAGATATGATCCTTTGGTATCCAGATGAAAACCTATAGATTAGATTATTGTATTCCCAAGGCCTCACAGTTCTGGCAGTCAATTCTTTGCCAAAATCATCCATCGATTTTTTGTAGAGTTCGCACTTTGGATCTTCGCTCAAGTTTACTCCAAAAGATGTCGCTAAAACTCAAAAATGTGAACTGATCTGCAGGTAAAGTGGATGTACACAATTTTTTTCAACAATGTACCGCCAAGCTCGGATTCCTAGCCTCCTGCTGGAGGTTTTTATACTAAAGACGGCTGCTTATCTTACAAAACTGGGATCGTCAGTAACTGCTACACAAACTTACCTGCTATCGAATACAAAGTGAAATCTGTTATTGGGCTCACAACATCAACATAGCTTTCATGGCATTTCTCCTCCAATACTTTTACTAGATTTTCAGTTTCCTTATTAAAAATTTCTATAAATTGTTGCAGGATACTGAAGTGGAAAGCTGGCGTCAAAATCTTTCTTCGTTTCTGCCATTTCGAACCTACAAATATATATTCAATTTTAAATTCTCTCATGAATCATTGGAAAAAGGTTTGATAATCAAACACTATTCTTAAGCCGTCCTCACATTGTCGATCATTGACAATGTCGTTCGACACAGTCATCCATGCAGCCTATCCACACGATATTCAACAAATTTGCGTTCAGTCGAAATAAACTTTAAAAAATGGACTACAATAACGATGAGCTAATAGTTGAATGTGCTGCATTTCTCGTCATTATATGATACTGGCTTTGAAGATTTTTGATTTTTTTCTCCACAATTTTTTTTCTATTTTGAATTCTTCAGCGAGACCTATCGGAGCATCTTGTCCCATATTTCCATTTTTATACTTTATAATAATAATAAATTCATTTACTCGCATGACAATACAAGCATAATATCAATACAATAAATTACAATAAAATAATATAAGTAGCAAGTAGTAAAAACATTAGGAATACTACGATGAGTAGATATACTCGGTAAGTAATATACTCTTTATTGTTTGTATCCTATAAAAAGCACCCCGCACCGAACCTTGGCAATAATTGCTCTCGGTGAAATTGGCTCAAACTTTGAGATGTTGTAGATATTGATGCACTTATTAAATATCTCTATGGGCGCAAGGTCCAAAAAAGGACAGTTTTTAGATAATCAAAGGCTATCAAATTGACTTTTACAGCTAGAAATGGTAGTTATGTATGCTTCGAACAGATCGATTGTTCCAACGACTCGATAGTCCTGAAACTCGATGAAAAGAGGTTCGAATATGGCCCCCAAAAAACGTCAATTTCTCGATATTCTCGAAAATGGATGAAAAATCTGTCCAAGGTATTTTCAGGATCGCTCTAGACTTATAGCTCTCCTTTTTTGGCGCTATGATGGGGTGCGAATATTCTCAACCCTTCGTGATGGGTTGACCCTAACCATTTTTGACACTATGATCAGGTGCGGATAGTCTCAACCCTTAATGAGGGAATATAAGGTATCTAGGAATATGGATTGATGAAAATTTGAAGTGGGACAAACATATTGAAGTGCTTATAAAAAAAAAGTCTTCCTTAATTGGAGCCCTGAGAAGATGTTCCAAACTCAATCCAAAAATTGCAGATATGATTCTACATTCTCATATAATAAGTAGAATGACTTATCTCATAAACATTTGGGGAACATGTTTCAAAAATAATTTCAACAAAATTTCCATTTTATATAAAAAAGCCTTAAAAGTATTGTATCGTCTGCCATATGATACGCCAACAATTCAACTCTATACAATTACAGAAAAATTTTCTGTAGAAACTTTCAAAATGTCTTTCAATATTGTGAATAAAAAAGTTAAATCAAACTTCATATTAACTAGAAATTCTGAAATACATAGTTATCGTACTAGGCAACATAACATGTTCCATATTGATCCTGCTAACTCAATTTTTGGACAAAAGAGATTTGCACATTCAGCTCTGTCAAATTTTAATAAATTACCAATTGAGATCAAGAATTCCAGAAACATCATTCAATTTAAAAATCGATTAAAAAGTACATGCTTGCAGAAATAATCTCAATTAATATCGATTTTCAGTTTAAAATTACCAAGGACTATTCTTTGTATATCTGGTTTCTTATTTTATTTTAATTTTATTTTCTTTTTTTTTATTTTGTCCGTTTTGAACTTTTCTACTTTAAATTTATAGAATATAAATTGTTTGAAATGTTCATAAACAGTCTTCATACCAGTTTTACGTAACTGTCTGACTGTTTTATGATATTCATTTCAGAAACGTTATTTTACAAATGAATAATTTTTTATTCTCCTTGTATTTTGATGTATTATTATTATGTATTAATAACTTAATAAACTTAGAATTATACTTATAGAGTGCCCAAATACTGAAATATGTACCAAAGGACAAGTGATCCAGGAAATGATGGATAAGTGGCAGTTACGTACGCCCATGAACAGATCGATTGTTCCAACAACTCGATAGTTCCGAAACTTGATGAAAACTTGGTACAGATGTTTTCAGGGTCCCTGGTCCCGAATCTGGTGTCAGAATTGGAAAATTCACTCAGAGGTCCCAATATGCCCCCCAAAACAGAAATTTTTCGAAATTCCCGAAACTCGATGAAAACTTGGCCCAGGGGATTTTCAGGGGCGCTGAGAACAGAATTGGAAAATTAACTCCAGTACAGTAAGGATCGAGCCTTAGTCGACATTGTCGATTAACAATGTCCACTTAGTGAGGAAGCGGCTTTAAGATAAATAACCTCCTTGTCAACACAGGAAAACTTGAAATAATATTCAGAGCTAGTCTGGACAAAATGTGCAGGTACTTAATAAAAACTTCCACAAATACAGATGAAGTTTAGATAGTTTCAACGATACTAGAGATGAACAGAAAGTATTCTCTGAATTAATTTTCCGCAGGGGTTTCTTCAGAGCTCTTTTACAGATGTTTTCCCAAGAACAATATTATTTAAAAAATGAGCAACTTGGACACCCCGTATCTCGAAAACTATAGTCACAGGTTTGACAACAACAAACACAAAAACCAGAAATTAAAAAGGAATGGCTATTAACGAGTTGAAGTAGTATTATTAACTCTTTCTTGGTATCCACAAAAGTCCTAGCTCTGTTCCATTTTTTCACATAGGTCATTGGACAAAATGTGCAGGTACTTAATAAAAACTTCCACAAATACAGATGAAGTTTAGATAGTTTCAACGATACTAGAGATGAACAGAAAGTATTCTCTGAATTAGTTTTCTGCAGGGGTTTCTTCAGAGCTCTTTTACAGATGTTTTCCCAAGAACAACATTATTTAAAAAATGAGCAACTTGGACACCCCGTATCTCGAAAACTATAGTCACAGGTTTGACAACAACAAACACAAAAAACCAGAAATTAAAAAGGAATGGCTATTAACGAGCTGAAGTAGTATTATTAACTCTTTCTTGGTATCCACAAAAGTCCTAGCTCTGTTCCATTTTTTCACATAGGTCATTGGACAAAATGTGCAGGTACTTAATAAAAACTTCCACAAATACAGATTAAGTTTAGATAGTTTCAACGATACTAGAGATGAACAGAAAGTATTCTCTGAATTAGTTTTCTGCAGGGGTTTCTTCAGAGCTCTTTTACAGATGTTTTCCCAAGAACAACATTATTTAAAAAATGAGCAACTTGGACACCCCGTATCTCGAAAACTATAGTCACAGGTTTGACAACAACAAACACAAAACCAGAAATTAAAAAGGAATGGCTATTAACGAACTGAAGTAGTATTATTAACTCTTTCTTGGTATCCACAAAAGTCCTAGCTCTGTTCCATTTTATCACATAGGTGTATGTGTGAGATAAACATTAATCTTTATACTGGATGACTTTCTTAATTTTGGCAAGATTCGATAAAACGATGTATTATTCTAGGTTATGACTCACCAGAACTTGTCAGCAGGCCAGTTCCTAGCCAGCAGTGCATGTATTCGTAAGCAGTACTTTTTTTATTGTGCTTCACATTGCCCAAAATTAACTGAAATCATAAAATAAATATTGCTGTGTGATCAATGAAACAGTATTTCCCTAAGATTCGCTGTATTGATATAGGTGATATTTGAAAATACATGGTTAATTTTTATAATGAAACTTCAGCTTTGATGATTTTCACAGATTATGTGTTGAATCAAAATATGTCTTATCACAATTCAACTTCTGGTATTGTCTCGGGGTGTTTTAGTGAATGAATTATCCACTAAAAGTAGATTGTGGTGTGTATTTGAATTCCATTTTAGAGTATCACGTGGTTATGTGTTTTGAATAAAGTTGCACCAAGCATCACTCTGTGATTTTTTTTTCTGGGATACTGTTTATGTATCTGATCGTTTATGCTACCATCAAGAAAACCCAAGTATGTCATGTCTAGCACCCATACTATGACCTTATTTTGTAAATGTGCCACACTTTTGACAATGACCGAGAATAGGCTCATTCAACTTTTTTTTTTATTTCATAATTCAAAAGTACTGTACTCAATTAGTCTAACTACCAAAAATCTTTTTTTTGTTTTCATGTTTACAGCCTAAAATTAATATTTGAAATCCGTGCACGTCTAAACGAGGCGGGGCTGATTGTGACGTCACTATACGTACGGCTGATGGGCGCCAGACAAGAGGTATTCGTTATTAGTCACCTCGGGTCAGTTTTCGTTATGTGTTGACTATATCTATCGTGAATTTACTGTCGTTTGATTTATAAAGAGCGATAAAAAGATTTTTCGCAAAAGTTGTTTGGTACCGGAGTGTAGGAATACATCTATAAACGCACCGGATAAACTAGGTATTAAATTACTCGTGTGGTAAAGGGATGAAATACGTTTTGTTCTCACTGAATTTATTTTTCAGCAAAAGGTTCATTTCTCAATGGATTAAAATATGGAATTTCAACTTTGGAGATATCTACTATACCTACCTTTTTGGATTTCAAACGAAATAATCCGACAGTAGTTATCTATCAGTTTAACCACAACTATTTTGTCTTTTCATAATGTGTACGTATGGAAGAATACTTCTGATGAAATCTAAGGTGTTTACTTGCCGTTGTAATTTTACTCCTTTCATTTCACTGCTAATAAAGTCCTTATTTTTGTTGAAATAGTCCATTATCATAAATATATCCACTTCTGGTAGATTACCAGAATCAGCTTTCATGAATACAGCTTTCAATGCGTACATTTTAAAAAAGAACAACACACTTCACCAACAGGATGAATAAGAGTAACACAAGCGATGCCACTAGACTACTGTGCGTATAGTGACGTCACGCGCTGTTTTTCGTACTTTTCCACCTGCGTAACTTCAACTTGAATTATTTCAGTACAGGATGAAGCTATTGGTCTGAAATTTTTGTCATTACATTAGGGGTCCAGACACTTCAAGAAAATCCATAAAAAGGTTATAATGTTGATTTCACTGAACGACCCTATTGGTCACACAAGTTTTGAATGAATCTAACGGCTGTTAATAATTCAGTCTCATTACAAATATGTTAACGATCATATCTCTCGTCGGAAAATTATACTTCGACTGGTTACATCCTGATAGATAACATTGTAGTAGTACCTCTTGTTATGCGCAAGTTGAAAAAATTAATCACCCTCGTCTCCTCAGATCTAGCCTGCTCGAATATGCTGAAGGTGTACACCACCCAAAGGAATAGCCTTTGTACCCAGTACTGGGCCTTATCAATTTATCTATCTATTTAATAATCTATCTTCCACTTAATAGTTTGCCAAAGCATTCACGTATCCTCTAACACTCATCTATTCAATTTGAAAATTATTTTTAATTACTAAAGATAGGAAATGTTCACTTACCCCTATGTCTTCAGGAGATATCACACAAACATAACATTGGCCAAAACCATATATCTTATACAGTGGATAATACTTCTCAGCCATCCGATGAAGGGATTTGAATAGTCTATCTGCAATAAGATTCAACAGACACAAATTAATGAAACTATTTATTCAGTTCAAATTTCCAACTGATTCGTCAAACGCAACTGATCTGAATAGTGGGAGAGCTGGCTACGAAAAAATTAACTGATAAGGTGTAGTCACAAATTTTATATAAAACGTCTCCTTGGTACCTTATTAAGTACGTAGCGCAGCCGTCAGAATGCTCTCCCGGGGAGGGAGGCGTGGGTGGGCCGTCAAAGTAGTAAACTTTTAATGATAAAAAAAACTGATGAGGTGTAGTCCTGATATTTGATGGAGTTATAGTTTTTAACTGCAGGAATCGAGGAAAATTATTGTCAGAACTCTAGGTCGGGGATTAGAGACTGTCAGAAGTCGCCAAAGTTGTAAAAAAATGATGAAATTTAAACCACAAGTTTTTTAAAGAGAAACATTCTCAATTGAAAATTGAATGAATACATGATGATTCCACAACTGACTTTATGAACAACCTGTTCATATTTTCAATGAAATCAAAATTAAACCACAAGGTTCTGACAATTGCATTTTCCTATTATTTATGGCTTACTGAACATGTATTTGAATTTTCAGAAGTCTGAATGATATGATATAATCAAGTTTTAATGATAATCGTGCGTGAACGTTTCACGCTGCTCATAAACTTTAAGCCTCTTTAATTTGACGCACTCTGTTCAAGTTTATGTGCGAAGTGAAACACTCATGCAGGATTATCATCATCTAGATTGCCACATTGTTATAATAGTATTGGAATTCTGAATTAACTGTTAGATACGAACCAATGTAACAGCGAGGGTTCTGGCAATAACCAATTTTTTTAATTTACTGCCATCTGGTGCGGAGAAAGTGAGAAAGTTTTGTCATTATCATCGAAATACAAATGTTCCACTACAGTAGCCATTCAGACGAAAAACGTTTGATTTTTGTAAACAGATCGTAAAATATTTTAAAAAAATAGCAATTTCCAATTTTTTTGATTTATTGTTTTAAACTCTGTAAGTGAGTATAAAGCTAAATTCCAAGCAACTTTTTCAAATTACATTTTTCGATATCTTATCATCTTACCCCACTTTTGGCCTCTTATTGGCCTCTTATTTTTTTCCAATTTGCCGCCATACTAGTGGTCACGTGACATGTGTCAAAATCGATTTTCAGATTATTGGACATGCACAAACTGTTCTCCAGAAAAGTTTTTCGAATACTCTAATAATAAACTGTTTTCCCATTTGGTACATACCTTTTGGCGGTCGCTGTATATAACTATTGAATTCAAATAATTTTTTATTGATTCAACATGGGCCATAATGAATACAAATTACTCAAATCTTCGTGAAAACAAGCTTCAAATTTCAGAACTTCGTAAATAAAAAATATACATACCTTAATAAAATGATTTTTCGCTATATATCTGATATATATATATATAATCTGATATGGATTTCGAGTATAATGGGCTAACGGTTTAGGGGAGCAGCCGATGGACCCACAAATTGCGATTTTTTATAACTGTGATTTATAGGCTCTATGATTGGAAAGAATCGATATCCTTTAAAATGTCAGGATTGAATTTTTTCACGATCACTATAATTTCCTTCTTTTTCGGTCTTAAAAATCGAAAGCAAGGTCCTATGTACTTATATATTTTTATTAAAAATAAACTAAAGACCACCAATTTGAAGAAATCAATTATTGTTTTCCTGTATATATTATTAAAAGAATACTCTATATTACAAATGCTATTACCGACAACATATACCAGATTTTGTTTGTCTAAAAAAGAACAAAGAAAAATTCAATTCTCTGCAATTTTTAATCACGACGTTTCAACTGTTAAAATCTACAGTCGTTATAATGTGTATAATGCGACAATCTCAAGGATACTTCTTATATATGCTATGGATACTTTTGTGTCATTAGCCTAAGGATAATTTGCCGGTGTTCAGGTAAGCTTGTTAATTAAAGTGCCGGGTCCTCCGGTACAGCATTGTTAATTCTTATCGCAATTTCAATTGATCCATGCCACTAATTAAGGGTTTCCACACATTACGGATTTCTATGCTTGCTTGACTGAAGACTTTGTTGTTCATAATATATGCACTCTCTTTGAACTTCCTTCTATACCAGCCCTCTTCTTTATGGATGACTTCGGCTTTGGTCCATTTTATGTTCTGTTGGGTCGTCCTGACATGACCCGCTATCCCTGACTTTGATGTTTCTACTCGTTGAGTGTTTCTCTTGTGTTCAGCGAGTCTAACGCTAAGTGGTCTCTTATTCTGGCTCGCATAAGTTTCGACTTTTGAGAGCTGCCGTTCATAAGGAGACGACAGCTGGGTAGTGGAAAAACCAATTTTAAACCAAAATTTCAAACAATTTACAACTTGGAGGAGCATTGATAAATAAATGGCTGATATATGGGATATGCGATGTTTTTTGTGACATCTTCCATAAATCCATTCCATCTGGAGAGGCCAGGAAGGTTTATGCTTTTCAAGTATAGCCACAGAAGATCAGGCACAGATGGAATCAAAGTTTCAGATAGTGTATGCATTTTCTTGAGATCTTTTATATTGATTTCAGCCAAACCTTTAAGGTTTTGTCCTTTCAAAATGAATCAGTTGATCAGCTCCATAATTTCTAGAAACCTCAGGTGTAGGTATGATTTTCACCCGAGGAATGAATCGATAGGGTGATGTTTTGGTGTAATACGGGAAATGCCACCCATGACGTGAAAGGTGCTGCATTCGTCGATTAACTGGTTAACTTTCAGCGGATTACCACTGATTGCTGATGATTCCAGGCGAACATATTCTGAATAAGACGAACAAAACTCAAATGAGGAAACCACATCTAATAATTTTCTCGAGCCGTACTTCTTTTACAGAAACACTGCCAGCTCTGAGAGGATTAGTGAAACGAGTGATATGTGCCTTACAAACTAACACTGTGCTCTTCATCCACATACCACGTTAAACTACTGAAACGATGACCGAAACTCAACAGGAAATTACAATTAAAGTTTTATTAGACGAAGTAATGAAGAACCGAAAAGAAATAAAATATGTTATAGAAGCTTCTGAAGCTCGGATCTCTCTGAGAGTCGAAGAACTGAAAAATAGGATCAAAGAATTAGAAAACGAAAACCAATTTTTAAAAAATACCGTTGAAAAAACAGCAGGGACAATAACAAAAAAAAAAACATCATATTTGGGTTGAAAGAACCAGGGGCCTTCTTATATCTGCCAACAAATTGAAAATCTTCTGAATGTTAAACTCGATCCCACAGATATAAGCGATACTTATAAACTTGGCAATTCTGACAAAGTCCAATAAAAGTGGAATTTGTTTCGTTCTTAATAAAGAAAAAAATTCTTCAGACGTGCTACAAACTAAAAGGAAAAAACAGCTACCGCAAATGATTACACAATCGTGCAAAAACAAGAAAATAGGGCTCTGCAAGAATGTCTGAGACTGGGAAAGGCAAAACCCAACTAATAATTGCTACATTAATGGAAGCAGACCCTTCATCAACAACATACCTCATACCCTGGAAGAACTGGAAAAAGAAGAAGAAAACTCACTGCATAAACCGAATAGTTCACCACCAACGCCCAACGTGAGTTCCAAAAATTCGGAAACTACTGATATTGATGTTTTCTATAGTGTCTCGCCGCTAAAAATAAACAAAAATTTAAACTGTAAACCAGAAACCCCGAAACAATCAGAGAAAGCCAATATTTCCAAGCCTCCAATAAACAATAAAACTACAAGGGATACTATTAGGGCTACTTCATTAAGAGATAAAGTAAAAACTCGCTCAAACAAGTGAAGACTTCCTTGAACAATTTTTATTTTCTCTTTTTGTTGATAGCTGTTGTTCCATATATATTTCCTAATCTATTTTTACAACTCAGCTTTAACTGTTTCACATATTTCTTCTTCTTTTACCAATTTCTGGATCACATTATGGATCCCTGCATATTAGACTTCCAAATGGATTCGACCAAAACTTTTACCATCGAAAATGAAATAGAATGCAATAAAATTCTAGAAGTTAACAACTGTCACGATAACTTCAAAATCATTCATAATAACATCTGAAGCATAAAAAAAATTTCGATGAATTCAAAATACTTTTATCCAATATCACAGTTTATATGGGATTCCAGGATACAAAATCGTATACAATCAGGGCAATTTCAATCAAAACGATGGAGTTGTATTGTTCATTAAGGAAGAATACGATTTTGAATATCAGATAGTAGAACTAGATGAACTGAACATTTTGAGAGCATTTATCAAAATCCACAATAAAAAAATTGTCATAAGTGCTATTTATCGATCACCGGCATGTAATACATCAGAGTTCAACAAAAAAACTTCAGAACTATTTAGATAATCAGCACAACAGATCTGATGACCTCTGCATTGTTATAGGAGATCTCAACATAGATATACCAGAGCGAGACGAACAAAGTACAGAATATCTGAGCACACTATACGAACATGGTTATATTTCTTCTATTAACGAACCCACCAGAGTAAAAAGACATGACTATTCCAATATTGAAAGTAATATAACCGATCACAAAACAACAGCATTAAAAATCATAACAAGTGATGCATTCGATGTGAAACACACGAAACAACGTTACAAAGAATACTTAAACAGCAATAAATTGAAACTAATACTTCAACAAGTAAACTGGGAAACTGTGTACGCGGCTTCAGATCCAAACTCCGCAATAAATGAATTTATAAAAATACTATCGACGAAAATAAGTGACCGAAAGAAAAGTACATCTGAGGAAACATTCAAAACTCGCACCCTTGCTGACAAATGCATTGTTGACTTCGATCAACAAAAAAAAACGAAATGTTCAGGAATATCAGAAAGGACCCGAACAACGATTTATTGATAAACCAGTACAAAATTTACAAAAATAAACTTAGTAATCTAATAAAACATGCAAAGTGTGATTACTATATGGAATCCGTAGTTGTATGTAATAACAAGATAACTTTTATAGAATGTATTAGATTTTATTATCTTCAAAGAATGACAACCTTCAAAATTCAAATCCTAATATCATTTTAAAAAACAACCAAAAAATATCAATACAAAGGAAAACAATCGCAACTGCCACAACTATAATAAAAAAACAAATAGAAGAAAACTGCAACAATACAAAATTTCTGTAGGAAAAGGTGAGAGAATTGAGTATCACAAAACCTAACAATAATGTGATCCCGGCAGTCCGTAACTTGAATGGAGATCTTCTCAATGAAAGCAAAGATATTGCGAATGAGTTCAACCTTAGATTTGTTGAAATGGGGAAAACACTTGCGAAAAAAATTGTAATAGATCCAAACCAAAAAATATCTGGGAACTTTCCATCTAACTCAATGATTTTAACTTCAATGGAAACGAATAAATTGTCAAATATCATAATGGGTCTGAAAGACCGAAAAACTGTCGGAAAGGACGGCATTAGAGCAGAAACTATCAAAGCTGTCTCGGAATACATATTGCTTCTGCTCCAATACGTATCAAATAAATGTAATGACCTGGAAATCTGGCCTGATGTATTCAAACATTCAATTGTTATATCAATTTTCAAAAAGGAGACAAGACAGTGGTGACCAATTACTGACCAATTTCTCTCTTCACTCATTTGTCGAAGATCTTCGAAAGGTTCTTGAATAACAGAATGACATCATTCGTAACGAAGTATAGACTTATTTCTAACAACCAATATGTCAACGGAACGTCAACGGAAGATGCTGTTCTTGCACTAACTGAAAAAATACATACATCACTGGAAAAAGGACGACCATGTCTATGTGTACTTATAGACCTTTCGAAGGCCTTTGATACTGTCAGCCACCGATTGCTTATTGAGACATTAGAGCGAGCAGGTCTGAGAGGAAAATGTGCAAATCTCCTCAAAAATTATTTACAAAATAGGAGGCAAGAGGTAGAAGTGTCTGGCACAATGAGTAATCTGAGAGAAATCGAATATGGAGTACCTCATGGAACTGTATTGGGTCCACTTTTATTCAATCTGTATGTTAATGAATTATATTCACTCGATTCCCAAGGTAGCATTATAAGGTATGCCGACGACATCGCCATTTTCTACGATGCGGAAACATGGCATGAATTGAAGAACAAAGTTGAAAATGATTTCAGGATCCTGTAAAACTGGTTTGACAGCAAACTACTGACAATTAATATAGACAAAACCAACTTCCTTCCTTTCAGTTGCAATAAAGCTGAAAATTCTCCATTTCAACATCTCGACATGAAACTTCAGGGAGGCACTTTCGAAATAAATGCCACAGAAAATGTAAAATATCTTGGAGTGTATCTAGACCCACATATGAAGTAGGACATATACATCAATTACATCACAAAGAAACTGCGCACAATTCTAAATAAATTCAAATTCCTCAATGATCATCTGCCATTGAAGTCAATGAAAATATTATACAATACATTGGTCGAAAGTTATCTTTGATACGGAATTCTATTGTGGGGAGCTGCTCTTCGGATACACATAAATCCTCTCGAAGTAATACAAAAAAATCCTCAAATTAATCATGATGGAAAACACAAGATATCCCTCCGATTTGTTATATAAACAATGGAAAGTCATGGACATGGAGGCAACTATTTCATTATTGTGTGAACGTGAAACTGCACTCAACCGGATTTGAACTAGGACCCACTCATGACTATAACACATGGAGAAAAAACTTATCAGCCCTACCACAGGTAAAAAAATCGTTATCTCAAAGGTCGTATGCATACATTACAAAAAAAATACATGATAGTGTCCCTGACACAATCAAATAAAAAAAAATAAAGTTTGAGAGAAATAAAAAAAAAATTATTCTGAAAAACGACAGAAAAAAAATCGATCTTATAGAAATGAGACCATGAAGAAGCAAAACAACACCAATCATTGATATCCATATTTGTTGAATGTTGTTAGCTCAAGTTCTCGATTTTACTTCTATATTCCATTTATGCTGTGTCTCCTTCAGACTTTTACTACGAGCCAATATGAATCATATCTTGTAAGCGTTTAAATTTTAATCACTTATTTTATAACCTTGTATTATTTTAGTGTGTTATCTTACTCTGATTTTTATTGAGATAATTTGTATTTATATATACCCGCTTTTATTTTGTTTGTAAATATCGAAACAAGTGATAGATCACTTATCGATTTCTGCTTTGTTCAATCCTACAAATTATTTATATGGATATTGATTATATTGAATGAATAAAGTTTCTAAAGTTTCTAATATGGTATCAACGTTTTTTGTTCAGTTCAACTATTGCAATCAGGTGGGGGGTACTGCTCTGTCTCATCAACCTGGCTCCGGATATCCTCAACAATGATGGCAGCAGCCGACTCAATAACCCGGAGTGTTTACTATTGTTCATTTTTCAACTCCTGCTGGTACCAAGCATCATTTAACATTTTATACCCTGTGTGTTTTTGAGACACACAACCGACTTCTTATTCGGAGAAGAGGTAGTTATTATATCGCAACTTTGATAATAATAATAATTATTGTTATTACAATACTTTATTTTCTCAACACATTTGAGGGCATATGGTGACTCTTCGAACCACACTTATGTTGATCGTTTTCCGTCTGATTTTCATTCGATGAAATATCGTTTGGTATGCTTGGCTACGCTAAACTATCACTAAAATACGTGATTTCTTTATGGAATCAACAATAATCAACTAGTTTCTGACAAATACTATACATTTTTATGCAAGAATTTAAGAAATAAAAAAGTATTGTTATAATTATTATTATGTTCAACAGGCAAGCAATAATTTTACTTGTTCATTGACCATCATATTTATAACTACCAAAACCCTAAGGGCATACGTTATAAAATCATTACAGATTTTGGCAGCGGGCTGACAGACTATATTGACAATATTATTGATCGAGTAAGATCCCTAATATATTCGGCACTTCTCATTCTCCACAAAGGACTCAATATGCCCCGGATCATAAGGCAACACCGGTGTCTCGTCTATACCGAACGAGTGTCGTAGATGGTAGTACAAAACCCGTAGCACCGCGGTCTCAAATCAAATCAAATCAAATTTATTGGGTCATATGTTAGTAAGTGGGTTAACAGATACTGAATTTAGGTTATAATACAAGATTTCTTGATTTCATTGAAAATATGAACAGGATGTTCATAAAGTCAGTTGTGGAATCATCTGCGACTGAAAGTTGGAATTTAGTCGCTGTTTTCCATCGTACAAGATAACCTCTCTTGGAAGGGATTCATATTTTAAAGAGAAACATTCTCAATTGAAAATTGAATCAATACATGACTCCTCTGGAAATGGAAAAACCCTACAATAAAATTGAAGTTACTTTTTTGTAATATCTAACAGAAAACAACTACTTCCCCGGCAAGATTGAAATAGTCCAACAATTCCTCATTACAGTGTGAAATTGCTTCTGAAGAGTATGTTTTCCAATTCTTCCGACCTCTCTGATGATCTTAGAAGAGTGAAATAGATTTTTGTCGACCAAAATGTATTGGAGGCCTAGCGAAAGTGATGCAATCCACGCGTTAATGAAATGAGCGATTTTCTGTGAGTGATACTTCTGAATAACATTCTCCCTTATCTCATTCATAGATAAGAATCTCCAATGGAAACTGGACATTTAATAAATAATCAACTATCTGAATGAAAATGCTAATTTACACTTTTAGATTTTTTTTTCAAGTTATATAGGGTCTTTCTCAATATCTATCAGATGTAGTTCAATGTCCAGCGTTGCTTTTGCCGGGGAAGTAGTTGTTTTCTGTTAGATATTACAAAAAAGTAACTTCAATTTTATCGTAGGGTTTTTCCATTTCCAGAGGAGTAATGTATTGATTCAATTTTCAATTGAGAATGTTTCTCTTTAAAACAAGATTTCTTATTCTAATAATAGAACCCTCTTTCATATATTGGAATCCTTGACCTAAGCACAGATGTATGCTTGTGTTGTGTAAGGTATCTTATACTTGAAAGGAGATTTTGACTATGTCAACAGTTTTTTGTGTTTGTGAAGAATGGAGATTGCAAGGTAAATGTTCAATATGTCTTTTCAATAATAAATTGATTGTAGCGTACAAATGATTTTTTAGCAATTTTGTATTTTTTAATATCTATAATGTTTCTCGACTCTAGTGGTAATAAGTTGAACAGTTTTGGACCAAACTAATGTCTGTCTAATCTCTGTGAGTGACTCTTTTTGAGTAATGGCATTTGGACAGACTTTTTTACAACAGATCTGGTTTCTATCTCATTAGTTGTCCTCAGAAAGTTAACTTTATTGTGAAATATCCAAATTAAACATCAGTAGGAATAAAGACTTCTTATATTGAATAGGTCGTTTTCTTCATATAGCTTTTTTGTAAAAAATAATCGGACCTTCTTGAAAATAATTTTTAGTATAGTATTTTGCATTGTTTGTAAGCTTCCCAAATGCTGTGATGCAATACTCTGCCAGTGAGTAATACGAAGTGAGCATGTTCTTACGAGATAGGATATCTCTTAGAGAATACAATTTGTGGATGAGTTGCCTTAGCCTGTTGTTCATATACAAAGCGTGTTCATCCCATCATAAATGTTGATCAACAATAACTCCTAAATACTTTAGTTTACTTTTTCTTTCAATCGCAGGGCATTGGCAGATATTTTGAGAACCATTCATTTTATGTATCTTTAAAAGTTTTTCATTTGGTTGATCGCTATTGGTCAATGTGATGGTCATGAAATTTGTTTTATCAACGTTTAGGCTAAGAAGGTTATAATCGAGCCATACTTTTATCTTTTTCATTTCATTTTCTGCTTTTCTGTAGACTCCATGCCATGAGTCACTTGGGAAAATAATGACAGTATCGTCAGCACAAGACATAATGTGGCTGTGACTGTGACTGTTTATATATATACCAAAAATAGAATAGGCCCTAATATGGTACCCAGAGGTACACCTACGGTAACTGTTGAGGAGTCGCTCAGTTCGTCGTTTATCTTTTACTCTTTGCGTTTTCTGTGATAGATAGTCTCGAAACAGATCAAGTACCAAGCCCCGAACTCCATACCTGTATAACTTATGCAAGAGAATTTCGTGTGAAATGGTATCAAAGATCAAGAAAAATGCATTTATCCGATCTGTCCTGACATGAAAAAATTTCTTGCCACTTTTTTTCTGCTAGAGAAGTGTTCAATTTATTATAATCTATTTTGCCATATGAGTACGAATTCTGTATGGTTTTCAAGTTTATTTCATGTGAACCTTGAATTACCAATGACGTAGTAAAGTGATCTGATAAACTCGTTTGTATAATAGCCGATGCTATTTTGTAGTTTTTGCAGCAGTTTTTTCGGCTCACAAAAATGTGATCTATTATACTACTTGATTCATTGAATACTCTAGTAGGAACATTTATAAATGAGAAAAAAACATGCTCTTCCATTATACTAAGGTACCTCATTCGACTTCATATCTAATAAATTGATATTGATGTCGCCAATGAATATTTCAATCGGATTCTTTGAGAGTGATAATAAATAGTTTTTGAGGTTATCTTGGTAAGATAAAATATTAGTGGATGGTGGTCTATAAGAAGCCGTTATGCCTATACTGCTATTTCTCTTTTCATTAGTGATTGAGATTCTCAATAGATTTGTTTCTGTTAGTTGAAAAGTCTGTACGTCTGCAGTTATTTTATTATTGATATACACTAGTAAACCGTCATTTTGGTTAATGAGTCATTGTAGTGAGCGGTGAAATCAGGAATATTGAAGTCACCTACCCGATAAAACGATTATATCCAAATTCCTTACATTTTCTGCCAAATAAATTAATAATTAATCTTAATGTTTCCTCACGCTTCTAATGTTGAAATGCACAACTTTAATTCCTAAAGTTACCTGATCTCCAATTTCTTGCTTACTCCATTCTTCAAAATCATTATAAGTATTTGCTTTTATTCCTTCCTGACTATCTAACATATCCAAAAACTCTAACTTTTCAAATCTTCTCTATTTCCCAAAATAATAAAAAATCAACAACAAATTACACAATAATGTCATTGAAAAATTCAACAAGAATAAGTTAATGTAATCATACTCCCTAATCTATTTTTATAACATAATGCATTTCTTCAGTTATTCATTAGATATATTTTCCTGGTCAAGATCGATCTTCTCTAAAAGTCTCATTGAATCAGCTTCACATTTTACAATATTATTTTGTTGTCCAAGCTAAGATAAATTTTTCCTGAATCAGTCCGCACATTTCTGAAAGATGTTTTTGCCACTGCTTCGGATACTAGTTGTACCCTCCGACTTGTTAAATCTTACCTTATTGCAATGTTTGTTCCCTTTAGCAACTTTTTGTTTCGGTGGATTTTTTGTTTCTGGTCTTGGCTTCTTAGTTTTAGGAAAATACATCTCGGTTTTTCATTTTTCTTTCCTACTCTGTAACATGAGCTTATATCCTCTTCTGCAAGATTACTATTCATTTTATCTTTCATCAGTTGTATCATTTTCATTCGCGTGTTTTCTTTTGGGTCTTCAATAAAATTGAAGATTCTTAAATTCCTAATCTGGTTCTCTTGATCCATATTATCAAAGTTCTGTTCCAAATCTACCTTGTCCTTTGAAATGCATTACATTTTTTCCTTTAGACTTTTTACGTCCTCCTCGTATATTTGTTTCAGTTCAGCTTGTTGGGTTTCAATGTCGGACATTTTTTCTGCTATTTCGGAAAGTTTGTAATCAACACTTTTTAAGATCGCCTCTGATACCCTATCTGCTATACTTTTTATCAATACCTGGTCTTTCAACGATTTATTTATGGCACTGTTTATGGAATTTGTTTTTCCTTCGGCAATATCTCGCGTAAGGACCATTTTTTAGATTTTCAATGCACTTCATCGAACACTGCATTTTATTACAATATATAACTGCTTTTTAGATATTTAAATCGTGTTCATATTTCGAGTAAGAGTTAGATCAAACGGGAGCACGAAATCTGACCCTTCTCACTGGACGCCTGTGGATATAGGCGGAGACCGCATAAGCTGGGCATGATGACAGCAAATGCATTATCAGGAGGATGTATTATGCAAAATAATGTGTACCTTGTGATTTATATTTCACTTCAAACTTCAACTCTGGCTAGCTCCCCCTCCCACCCTAAGAGACGTTTTGGATCCGCCCCTGGTAAGAGTAGACATATTCGGTTTTAGGTACTTATAGAGCAAGATCCCAGGGCCGTCAGACGTTACTTATTTTCAAACGATCGAAATGTGTACGATTGAGTAGTGTTAGTATGTACTATGTTCGCATACCTACCTGCTAGCTTGACCAGATGACCATTCTTCAGATAATAGAGATTCAAGGTACGTAAAAACACTACTCAATTAGTTGAATTGCCAGCCTACAGATATTTTTCTGTAACACATGTTGGGTTCGTGGACAGAGTCACTAGCTACCACCCCGGAGCTCTGAGTTCAAATCTCGTCTCCAACAATTTTTTTTTTAAACCCAGCAGACGCATCACACTGGGGTCAGCCATCTCGGCTGGAAACGGCTTAGACTCTGGGAGGATTTTTGTTCAAAAATAAATTTGAAAGAAAACAGAAATTTGATGAAAGGTGATGAAAGATGAAAGATTTTGTTAAGATTTCCTTATAAGTAAAATCTCAGGGTCTTCAGACATAACTTATTTTTGAAAAGATGAAGACTTATGTTCTGAGCGGTGTCTCATGTACTTTTAATACCTGCGTGCTTGTGGAGTTCGCTCTGTGACACCTGGGCAGGTACCAGGTGAGAAAGGTAACTAAAATTAAGAGTTACTTAACTTAAATTTGTGTGGCTGATTTTTATGTATATTTTGTAGAATATCACTCCGAAGTAATTTGTGGAGCTTTAAAGTGTCTGACAAAAGTTCTGGTCTATGGAAAGCGTGTGACACTTTTGAAATTACTTCAGAGTGATATTCTACAAAATACTTATAAAAATCAGCCATACAAATTAAAGTTAAGTAACTCTTATTTTTAGTTACTTTTCTCACCTGGTACCTGCCCAAGTGTCACAAGCACGCAGGTATTAAAAGTACATGAGACACCACTCAGAAGCTAAGCCTTCATCTTTTCAAAAATAAGTTATGTCTGGAGGCCCTGGGATTTTACTTATAAGGAAATCTTAACAAAATATTTTATTTACCAAAATTCTGTTTTCTTTTAAATTTCTTTTTGAACAAAAATCCTTTCAGAGTCGAAGCCGTTTCCAACCGAGATGGCTGACCCTAGTGTGATGCGTCTGCTGGGATTAAAAACAAAAAAAATTGTTGGAGACGAGATTTGAACTCGGAGCTCCGGGGTCGTAGGTAGTAACTCTGTCCACGAACCCACCATGGGTTACAGAAAAATATCTTTAGACTGGCAATTCAAATAAGTGTGTGTTTACGTACCTTGATGGACTAATATCTGAAGAATGGTTATCTGGTCAAGCTAGCAGGTAGGCATGCGAACATAGTACATACTAACACTACTCAATCGTACACATTTCGTTCGTTTAAAAATAAGTAACGTCTGACGACCCTGGGATCTTGGACTATTAATATACTTATCAGTTTGTACCTACTAGCTGCCTTTGACGAAAGTGTTTTTGGTGAATAAATAATTATTATTATAATCGTGATTGTGATGGCTCACTTACCCTGACTGGTTATCATTATTGACAAGTTTCCAAATATGGATAAACCAATTGGTCCTGGAATAGCCATAATTTTTGTCCAGTACTCCATTTTCCTATTAATTATATAGATGGACATCAACACAATAATTGTCAGTGCTATCAGTGGTAGTATCATCCTGGAGTGAGTGGATAGATCTCGAAACTAGGTGAAGTTTGTTGATGAGAAATAAAAATTAGAATGATTCGTCAACTGAAATGGTTATTTTGCACAAATGCTATTCTGCGAGCCCATAAAAATCATGTAAAACCAATTACTGATTTTATGGCTCGCTCAAATTGACTGAATTTTGTCAAATACTCAAATTACCAATTTCTCGTTAAACTGAACAGATTAAATGGTGCAATAAAACTATGCGATAAATATTATTTAATGTTTCATAAAAAACATAATTCGTTCTTTGATTCCGAAAATGGAAAAATATTCACCATATAGTCTATTCACTAATGGACGCAGAATATGAGTAAACCATATTGTTTAACCACAGGCCTTCAAGGACAATAGAAAGTTATCCGAATTTGAAAAATTGTCGACGTTACAACGTTTACTTCACGTCTTCTTCGGTCCTAAAAATAAATACAATGTTTACATATGGAATCCAATTTTTTCTTATATTCATACACAAAAATAATTCTAGTAGCAATACTATATGACAGGCAATATACATAAAACAAATTTATGAACATTGACAAGTTAGAATTGATAAAATGGGTGAAATAAAGTAAAAAATAAATAGATATACAAATATAGACCTACCTTTTTCAGTTATGCAAATACAAATGATTCAAAGAATGATAAAATAGTACATTGGAAATAGACATCGTTTGTTCAAGAATGGTTTATAGTAGATCAAATTATATTGATATCGAGCAGCAACCAAATAAAAAATAATAAAAATAACGGAAACATAATTTGTTTACTAATTGGTATGGTACAGATAAAAAGAATAATTGAAATTGAAATTATTTATTTTGCACGGTTTATTCCGAAAAGCTCAATAGTTATTAAGAATATTGTAGTATATTTAAACAAATTCACTCTAAAATAATTTATTTGACGAAATACAATGATTCAACAATTTCAACACAATACTCTAATTTATATCACAATCACTGGACTATTTATGTTCTACTTCTGCTTCAGTGACCCACTAACTCTGCTGCGTGGTTCTTTTTATATTCACCGTTCATTTCGTGGAACACTCTTGATATTTCTAGAAAGCCTTAGACTCAAATTCGACCAGATTCTTCTCGAAGCAAAGCGCCTCGGAAATAATTCGCGCTCCCACGCGGTCTACGTGAGCGTTCAGGTCTGGCATCGCCCGCAGTTTCGTCACAATATGATTATAACACACCAAATCTTTCTGTTCTCAACAACCACTATTCTCGTGGCCAATAACACGACTGGTATTGATTGTAATCTACAAGAGCGAAAAACAAAGACTATTTCAAATTTTGTTGGGACATGGTTCAGTTAAATACCGTACTGAATCAGAACATAGAATACTGAATTTAATTTTATCTGATTACCAAACTATGGTTGGCCATGAATCTAAAATTCGTATTAGAATACCGCTATATCACTGTGCAAACCAAAAGTTTCCAACCAATTCGTCCAAGATAGATTTTACGGTAAGTAAAGTTTCTCTCCAGGGCTTTTCACCCTTTCCTTAGGATTAAAGTTTGGAAGGGGGCATCCATTAATTACGTGAGACAATTTTTTTTAGACCCCCTCTTCCCCCTTGGTGAGATGTTGTAAGATTTTGCTCGACCCCCTCCCCTCCCCTAATCACAAGTGAGATTTTTCAAAATGCGTATTTGTAATGTAATTTAATGTAAAATAATGTAACCTAAGGTAATCTAATGTGATGCAATCTCATGTAATGTAATCTAATGTAATGTCTAATGCTAGATTGCATTAGATTTATTAAAAAAAACAATTTTGTTTGGCTAGCCGGTGAATGAATAAATTGTTTCCAAACAAAGTAATTCATTAATAGTTAATACATTGTTCTATCAGTGCATAATTAAACCGCTACGAATACTATTATAACTATTATGATTTAGCCATATTTTAGAGGAGACATTTTTTTAACTAGTTTTCTTGCAAATTTCACACTGTTTCTTGCGGAAAAAATATTACGTGATATTTACCGAGACCATCCTCTTTCCACGTGAGTTTGAGTGGGGTTTCGCTGGACCCCCTCCCCCCCCCCCCCTAAACAGCTTTATAACACCACAGAATGTACGAAATGGTTAAAAGGAGGTAAATAATTCGCTATTGTTTAACATGTTTAGAATTAATAACTACATTTCAAGCCCCTCCTAGAACAGGTCAAAGTCCTTGTATTGAACTAAAAAGAAGTTAATTGATATAGGCTTCTACAATTAGGGTACTTAAACTCACATTACCAAAATTTGTATTCCTTAAACGTAATAAATTTTATCCTGATGAAGCCAATTTTTTCGCAAAACACGTATCGATTTTGTTAAATAAAGAAGTGGAAACGTCGAACAGAGCTCCTCTGTTCGTTTGTTATACTCATTTTGTGAATTTTTCAAAGATTTCATTTTCTTTGAACACATCATTTTGCAGCCGTAGAATTGTAGTTCGTGCAGGTTGTGCCAATATTTTCCATTATTGTCTGCCGCTTGTAAGGAAGCTAAGGAACAGCATATCATTTTAATTGATAATTCGATGAGAAAATATTACCAAGATAAAATACACCGATCAGATAACCACACAAGAACTTTATGGAAAGTAGTTTCTGAATTTACAAATAGAAGTACTATCACTAAAAACATAGTCATTACCAAGGGTGACATCCAACTTGAACAACCATCTGCCATTCTGTCAAGTATTTTCATGGTATTTGTAAATAATATTGATACAGATAATATTTGCCAAAATAAATAAAAAATTTATTCTATTTTCTTATATCACTTCAGTGAAAAATTATGTATAAATTGAGTACAAAAAAAAAACAAGAGATCTGCCGGAATGGATGAAATACCAGCTTTTGTTCAAAAATTTCATTATCTTCGGTCTGCGTTGGAAGGTGGTGCCAGGCAAGTTATAGCGAGCTTAGAAATTTCTTGTGCAAATTATCCAATTGCCTGGGATATAGTCTCCAACCGATATAACAATTCTAGAATTTTGATACAAAACCACGTTAATGCTCTATTCAATTTGGCAAAAATTCATGATTAATCTTCTGTCTCTCTTAGAACCTTTATGGATAACGTTAAGAAACATATGCGTGCATTGAAATCATTGAATCAACTGACAATTGGTTATCCATCTTATTTCTTTGAAATTAGATTTCAACACAAATAGGGAATGGGAGGAAAAGAAAGCTTCTTATTCATCACCTAGTTTGGAAAATTTATTCACATTCATGAAAGATCGTGCAGATCTTCTAGAATCTATAGAGCATAATCAGTGCAGCAAAAAATACTTCAGTAAAAATAAGCAAGAGATCAGAAGCAAAACTTTTTTAACCTCAAATCAGTCAAACAATATTTCACAGAGAGTTTGGTGTTCATTTTGTAAAAATAATCAACATTTTATACAGGATTGTCCTGAATTCATGAAGTTATCTGTCAATGGTCGTATTAAAAAAAACTAAATCTTTAAAACTGTGCATAAATTGTCTTAGATATGGCCATCTGATAAAACAGTGCCATTTCAGTTCTTGTAGACGATGTAAATCTAGACATCATACCCTTCTACATATCGAAAATGAGAATAGAATAATTTCAGATCAGCCTCTGGTAAATAGTGTACAGGAAAGCGTTAATTTAGCTGCAAGTAATATAACAAAATATCAGCAGGTCCTTCTTTCAACAGTTCTTCTGCGTGTCGTTGGTAGATCCTGATTTTAGGGTTGAAGAAAATACCAGAATTTTAGGTGTATTATGGAGTGGAAAACTAGATTGTTTCACATACATGATCAGTGATAGGTTTCAGAAACGTGTTACTAAACGATCTATACTGTCGGAAATCTCGCAAATATTCGACCCACTCGAATTACTCAGCTGTGTTATAATCTCAGCGAAAATTCTGTTACAAGAGTTATAGTCTGAGAAATTAGGATGGAACGATGGACTTCCTAATTACTTGCACACAAATTGGTTATCTTTTAGAGATGAACTGATTCATTTGAACGATATCAAAATACCCCGACAGATTACTTGTCTGGACCACATTAAAATAGAATTACACGGGTTTTCAGATAGTTCTTCGCGAGCGTATGGTGTTTGCTTGTATATGAAGTCAAAAAATGAAAATGGCGATACTTTTATTAGATTAATATGCGCGAAATCCAAAGTAGCACCTTTGAAAGTGCAAACCATTCCTCGTTTAGAGTTGGTCGCTGCTTTGATGTTAGCAAAATTAGTGGATAAAGTGAAATCTGCCTTAGAAATTTCTGCAGACGTCACGTATTGGTGTGACTCCACAATAGTCTTAGACTGGCTAAATATTTCTCCAAGCAACCTTCAAGTTTTCGTTGCAAATCGCATAGCTAGTATCCAAGAGTTGTCAAATGTTGATGACTGGAGACATGAGACATGTCTCTACTACAGATAACCCAGCTGATTACGTGTCACGTGGTGTGAAACCCAGTATGTTATAAAAACTTGAAATGTATTGGCACGGTCCAAATTGGTTAATGGATGACGATAATTCATGGCCCTCCATGCATTCTCCCGAGAAAAATTTACCTGAATTGAAAAAGGATTTGAAATCTCATAGAATTTGTTCTTTAGCAATTCCTGAAAACTCTGGAATCATTTTTTTCGAAAAATTTTCAAATTTGACACGATTGGAAAGGGTGGTAGCCTATTGTTTGCGATTCAAAGAAAACTGTTGTAAACCAATTTCTGAAAGAAATTTCACATATTTGCGTTGTAATGAAATCCGAAAGGCTTTTGTTCATATCATAAAAATAGTGCAGTCAGAAGGTTTCAGCGCAGAAACACAGGCACTGAAAAATAATGAACCTCTTCAAAAGACGAGTAAACTTTTGAAACTGAATACCTTTTTAGATAGTCAAAACATTTTACGTGTTGGAGGAAGATTGGCTAACTCAGATTTCAGTTTTGACAAAATATTTCCAATCATATTATCATCAAAACATTGGTACACCAAGCTCTTATTTGAAAGAGAACACAAGATTTTGCTACATGCTGGGCCACAGCATTTATTGAGCTCAATTCGTGAGAAATTCTGGCCACTTTCAGGGCGAAATCTTGCTAAAAGAATAAATAATACAAGAATGTATAATGTGCTTCAAGGTTAAACCGTGCTATTCACTTAGAACTTGTATCAGACTTAACCAAAGAAGCATTTTTAGCAGCTTTTAGATGTTTTATTGGAAGACGAGGAAAACCTGCTCAAGTCTATTCTGATAATGGTTCATCTTTTATCGGTGCAAATAATGAGCTCAAAGATCTCAGCAAGTTTTTAGAATCCAATTCCAATGACCTATCTGCCTCTATTGAAAATCAAGGCATACCTTGGTCATTTATTCCAGCTCATTCTCCACATTTTGGTGGCCTTTGGGAGGCCGGAGTAGAGTCTATGAAACACCATTTGAAAAGAGTAGCTGGCAATGCTACGTTAACTTTCGAACAATTTTTCCTTGTTGGTACAGATTGAATGTATTTTGAATTCCCGTCCAATGACTCCCTTACCCTCCGAACCTTCCGATCTTTCCCGTCTGACTCCTGGGCATTTTTTAATTGGACACATTTACCTGTGAACCGGTTATCCCACTTCCAACACATACAGCAAATTCAACGCCATTTCTGGAACAGATGGTCTTTAGAGTTCGTATCCGAGTTACAGTAGAGGAGCAAGTGGTCTCAAGAACATGGAAAACTGAAGATAGATGATCTTGTTTCTTGTTTTGATCAAGGAAGATCACCAGCCTCCATTGAAGTGGACGTTAGGAAGAATAGTCCAACTTCATCCAGGCAAGGACAACGTTGACTAGCAACCATAAGAACTTCAACAGTAACTGTCAAACGTGCATTTACTAAAATATGTCCCTTACCATTTGAGGAAAACAAATGAATGTTTTTTTTTCCTTGTTCATTGCAAATATCTTTTTATAGTTTAAGTAATCTTCATTGTTTTTTATATTTCTTTTTGAAAGTGATACTTTCAATGCCGGGGGCGATGTTGCATTTTACGTATTTTTTCACATTTATGTGCATTACCCTTTAACTAATAAATGACAATGTCATATAAGTACCGTCGTTCATAACGACTCGAAAAACAATATTATCAACAACATCCAAAAAACTTCATTGTACGCATTTTGCCTTTTATTATCACGATTCGTTAGCTAGACGTAATAAAACTACTAGAAATCAGCATCATGGTTTTATTACGATTTCAAGAGCGATAGCAGTTTTCCAGCAGCATACAAAGTTACAGTCCATTCGAAAAACGAAAATTCATACTCACAATGTTCCCGCCTTACATTTGACAGTATGACTTTCCGAATAGTTCCGAAATTAGATGGCAGTTTCAGGTTACTGTTAGGCGTTCCGAAATGACCTACTGTGGCCAGTACCGTTCAGTAATATCGGAATATGAGCTATGCAGAGGTTGAATCAAGACTGAGATATGGCATCTGCTTGTGGGGCACCTCAACTATTGCCAAAAATGTTTTCATCAAACAAAAATATATTTTACGTAGCATTTCTAGTACTTCTACAATGTCTTCATGCATCTTTCCCACCTATGGAATTTTAACTCTTGTTAGTTAAAACATCTATGAATTGGCAGTATGTATTTTCAGTAACATAAATTATTTCAAAACAAACAAAGACCTGCACTATATGAATATTCGAAGAAAGAATGAATGCCAGGTATGAAATTACACAAAATTCTCCCAGCTATATCAGTCCCAGAATTTATAACCACGGACCACATGATTTTAAATCATGTTGTAATGTTGAGAAATTCAAATATAATTCAAAATCATATGTGTTAAAACATTGTTTTTACTCCATAGACGAATTTTATTCATTCAGGTCTGCACAGGTGACTGGATAGATTTTATTTTAAATATGACTTATTCCCTTGTAATGTTAGGCAGCGAAGTGGTCGTCGTGTTAGAGCGTTTGGCTTCCACCCAGACGGTCCAGGGTTCGATCCCCGGTCGCGTGTCACTGAGCTGAAGTGGTTCGGAATTCACTTTTATTTAAGCTGTAGGTCCCGGATATCCCTTGCTCGCACAAGCTCTGCTTTTGAGAGGTTTTCTCCGAAAACCTGGGAGTTTCGTAAATACAAAAAAATGTACATTTTTTTAGATTGACTATTCCTATAAAAAATGTACTTTTGTCGTTTAAAGGAAAATAAATTGATTTGATTTGAATAGGTGCCGTAGTTAAATTCATGTTTTGATAAGAGTAATAATTTATTTCGAATTGAACTGTTGTTAACATTATAAAACCTCATAACTATTAGGCACAGCAAATCAATTCAACAAAGTAGTGCCTCAATCATTTGAGGAGAAGAATTAGAATTATAACTATCAATACCGTTATGGCAATTCCAGAATATATTTTACACTGAAATCAAAAAAGGGCATTAGTGATTGAAGTCCATTATGAGACCAAAAAATCACCTTTATATAACTAGTCTTTTTCTTCGCAGCTTCCTTCAATATTTTTGGTGTTTTTCCAACAAAATCTCTAGCAAGTTGAGCTTGATACTCAACTCTGTCCACCAAATCTTGCTAAGAAAGAAAAAAACAAAATAATTATGTAATTATGTGAATTGCAACCATTACTTCGAACACCCAAAAGTTTCATGTGATCTGATGCAGAGAGGATTAATGTATAAGGAATCCTCAAAAATGATAGGTTTTCTCAAGACCTTACATTTTAGGCAATAACCCATCAACACTGTAACCGAAATTCAAAATCTAAGCATGGGGCAATGGGCGTTCTATTTGAAAAAATACAATTTATCTGTAGCACCCACACCTGTATATTTGAAAATTATATCAAAATATAGTTCTCATGAACTACTGAATCTTTTGTATGAAATTTGTTTGTATATCTCCTCCAACAAACCAGATATTGCCTTTCACATAAACTTTGGGACACTCGGTATATGTTACAGACCTGCGCATCCACCAGAATGGCCATTTGGAGGAATAGATCTCGAACCTCAATTAACATTTGTTCTATTTTCAGTAGCTGCTGATGGCGTTCTTCTATGTCTGCCAATACTCGTTTGGCTTCTTGAGTTTCTGCGATTATCTGAAATAATCAAGAGGCTAATGAGCAAAGCATTGAAAAACAACCTAGTACAGATGTAAAGATAATAATACTAAATAGAAATTAAGTTTATGGCATAACAGACAACAAAATGAAAAAAATAATTGAATTGAAAAATGTGATGAACTGGGATTCGAACCCGGAAACTCTCGATTTAAAACCTAGTGAGTTTGTCAACTACAAAGTTGATCCTATTTCGGATTCAGCTCTGTGTTGGTATGTGAGGGTGGTGAGGGTTAACGTGGCGATGGAAACATTCTCGCATGCACACTTAGAGTACATAAGAGAGTGTTAAAGAAAGAAGAAGAAAGAAATATTTATTGACTACGGTATGTCACTCAAACATTTGTAGTTCTATGGAGTAAGAACAAAGAAAAAACAACTATCAAAAAACAACTTCAAATCAAACATTCAAAACAAGTATGGAGGTTCGGCAAGAATATTTGTTGCATCAAAAGTGTGGTTAAGAAAATAATCTAAATATTCTGAAACCGAATAAAAACAGTTTTTCCTGAAATATTTTTCATGACTTGTCTGAAACAAAAAATATGAATAGTTCTAATAATGGCAGGAAGAGCATTATATCATCCGAAATCATAGAATTTTTTTGTGTTTGGTCAGTTTGAAACGTTGCTGGTACGTGTATTATGAATATGTAAACTGGATTGCTTAGGAAACAAAGGAGCCTTCTTGTGAATCGCCAATAGACCTGAATAGATATACATAAAAAGTACTGCCATAATTTCATGGTTGATGATTGATTTACGGCAAGAGTCTCTAAAACCAATTCCAATGAGAATTCTCAATGCATTTTTGTGTAATATAAAAATGCAATGAGCATCACTAGAATTTCCACAGAGTAATATTCCATAAGAAATGTAGGATTTAATCAGTGAGCAAAATACTATTTTCACTGTAGTGAAATTTGTAATTGGTTTCAATTGCCGAAGTAAAACTAAGGTAGGTTCTTGAAATTTACTTTGCAAACCTGAAATCTATCTGGCTCGACCAATTCAACCTATTGACCTTCGAAACAATCATGTTCATGATTTTTCGTTATTCATCATGAGTTTATTGATATCGAATCAATTGTCAGCTTTTTCTTGTATTTCCACAGACTACTTTAAAAGAGATGAATAATTGTTAGAGGAGTTGGTCAGTGATGTATCGCCGGCAAATAATACATTGTAGCCAGGTTTTACGAAGTTGTAAAAATCATCAACATAAATGACAAACAATAGCGTAAACCTAGGTTAATCGTTCTTTGCTCCGAAATTGTATTGTAAAAAACTTTCTGGAAACGATTGTTCAAATTATTGTCAATCAGATTGAAAGCAGTGCCTCTAACACCACAGTATGAAAATTTTTGAAGTAGGAATGTTGTGGGAAACACAGTCGAAGGCCTTTGACAAGTCCAATAGTATAACTACCGCAACTTTTCCGGTCTCCAAATCTTTAACTATGCTTCCGCCAGCACTCCTGGTAACATCGGTGGTAGAGCAATTCTTGCAGAAAATCCCACTGATAATTGCAAAAAAGTTTCAAAGTATTTGGTGATTATTTTTTCAATTATTTTTGAAAAAATAGCTGTTATTTCTGCATTATTTATATCAGGGCAAGCTTTTGTTATGATTCAATAATTTCTTGTATATCATCGCAAGCAACAGGGGTTAAAAAGCATGATGATCTAGGAGAAGAAAATTCAGAAAGTTCACAGATTAGGCAAGGATTTTACAATATCGGCAAATATACTTGAAAAAATACTGTTAAAATCGTTTTCAGTCAAATTGTCAAAGAAACAACTTTGTTTGGTTTTATTCCTCTAAAAATTCATAATATTCCAGCTAGCCTTAGATTTATTTTCAGCTCCAGTGATATATGAATCATTCCCATGTCTGAGTTGCATATTGTAACGTTTCTTGTAATTCTTATAGTTATTGATATCTTCAGGTGCCTTGGTACTGTAACAAATAATTTTTAATTTTGATAGAGTATCTCTTTGATTCTGTAATTCGTCATTGAACCAAGACACAGGATGAACATTGGACTTGGGTTTAGTTTGTTTCATCAAATATCATCAATCAAATCATTGTACGTATTCACCAATAAAGAAGACAAAAACTCTGTATCATGGCTTGAGTTCAAAATAGTGCAGTCAAATTCGAGCAAAGACGATCGCATTTTCTTAATACCTATATTTGTAATACACCCAGTAGAAATTGATTTTTGGGTTTCCTCAGCAGTCCTTCTGTGGAGAAAAATAAGTATTGACCTGCATTGTCCAAAAACGATGGATCGTATACACCTTTTTTGTGCACACTGGGATTCAAATTTGTGAAAATATTATCTAACGAACTAGATTTGCAAACCGTGATTCTGTAGCTTCCTCAATCAGGATAATTAGCCGATAGGACACAATGATGCTTTTGATGTTATCCAGTTGTAACGAAGCATATTTTCATACCCTGTCTGGGGTGATTAGAACTACTTTATAGTCCGTACTGTTATATAAGGCCTTCAGCTGATAATGTTTCGTTGGGCCACCCTGTAACCTTCCAAGATTTATTCGCGTTAACATTACTGTTTATTATTACAGGCATATTATTATTATTATGATTATTACTATATTGAAAATTGGATAACTGTTGGGCTTCACTCTCATAGGCATTAACTGAAATGTTTAGATAGTAGAGTAGGTTAGATAACGTTGTTATCGGGGTGACAAGTTCTGAAATAATTAGTCGAAAAATCTCTAACCACACTTTCGGTTTGTTTACAACTTCAATTCAATTCCTTTCTGTACAACACCGGTTTCATTACTTCCGTACTTTACCTAGAATTGCCTTCCCTTTATTTTTTTCGGGCCTGCTTAGTTTTTGTGGTGAGTTAAAATTTTTAACTTTTGCATAGTTTTCCATCTCCGGTTTCTTATAGGTCATGTTTTTGGCATTTTAAAAAGTCAGAGCAGACTTTTTTCCGTTTTTCATTCAATTTTCTACGTTATACTCCGAAGGCCACCGATTTATTATAAATACAGCAACACCTCTTCGGAAGACTCTTCTCTTTTCGTGATTGTGACTCCGTACATTGAAGTCTTGAAGTGAAATATTATAATAATCCGTTTTTGCATTTGATCTTGATCAATACAATCCGTATATTCCGCCGTGCGTTTGTGAATCGGCCAGCATAACAACCGTAAGCAATTGAAACATAATTTTCTATATTATTTTGGACGTTTGCAATTTACTACGTGTTTCAAATCAGGAGTGATAAGAATATTGAATAATTAGTATATTTGGGGTATCTGTGTATTTTCTTTTTAACGAAGCCGTGTAATCCATCAGACTAGAATCCTCCAACCGTCGTTTTCAAATCAAACACTCTCCATCACCTCCCTAAGGCGTTGTTTGCCCGTCGCGCGTCGGCAGGAAGAGGTGGTAATCGAGTACTGTTTTCTTCAGTGTCCCTAAGGCGTTGTTTGCTCGTTGGCAGGACACTGACCGCGAAAATTTACGAAAACGGTGAGGGAATCATTCTGTTCGGGAATTTAAATTAGTAGTGCTCACCTAGGGGCTCCCAACCATAGAAATATAATAACCTCTTTCTATGCTCTCAACCGATCTTCAATCTTGATGTGCGTCACTAGTATCCCTAAGGGACAGAGCAATCTGTCACTGGCAGGATCAGGTCTCGCTTGAAGAAATACAGCCTTGCATAAGTGCTTCTAAGGCGTTGTTTGCCCGCTGGCAAAATACTCGCGAATCCGTTGCATTGGGAAGCTCTTCCATCGTAAGCCATGCTTCTATATTAATTACTGGGAAAACTGTAATTTTCAGTTCAATTCGAGACAAGTCGAAGTGGCTAACTTGCCGTGAGCCGTAAAGGAAGCCATTACAGAAAACAAATGTCTATTTGTTAAATTGTTTAATCCGAGCACATTCATCTCAGTTACAGATACTCTGAATCCCAAGATATATACCGTGTGTTTTCTAAATTTATGATATAACTACGGACACAAATCAACCAGATTAGAACACCCGTACAATTTATTTGCAAGGCCGATAAACCCGAAAAGTGTCAGACACCCGCTTACCGTGCAGAACTTGCTTCCCTGAGTAGTAATTTTTATAGTAACTTTTATCGTAGTACTGTAGTGAACACTCATGTCGCAGTGAGTTTAGCATTTTAGCAGTTTAGCATTTTGTGGAATTCAAGGCATCAACAATAAATGTTGACATTGTTACCATATTCCTTCTTTTATTTAAAGATAACATGTTTACTAGACATCTGAAAGTAAGCAAAGCAGCCGGTATTTCACGAACCTCAAGGGTTGCAATTAAAGCCTGCAATCACTTGACAAGTTTTGGTCTTAAGTCACCATATTTGACCCCTGGGATACCGTATCTCCATCTGAAGCTGCCCTGGGCCTCCCTCCGAATTGAATAAACTGGCGCCCGAAACACTTGTTGAGTTTTGAGTCGTTCTCGTTAGAGAGAACAGATTAAGCTCAACAACCGCCGCGCAATAGTAACGCCTGTTCCTTTTGTCTTGTTAGGGCAAAAAGGACGTTACACAGTATAGATGTTTTTCATAGAAAATCAATATTCAAAAATAGGAAAAAAGGAATAGGAAGCTTTATGTAATCAATTCTCAAGAATTTCAAGAAAAAATCTCTCATTTCCCTTACAGGATCTATAAACTTTTGTTAGACTGATTCTACAAAATTCAGATTGTCCTTTCTCATTGAACTTATCAAAAGACATAACCTATCTTCTTTTTGTACTTACATTTTCTGTGAAAATTTGTATATCGGTCCTCTCTTCTAAAAGAGCAACAAGCTCTTCATCAGTCACTCGTATCCCTTTGGCTCTGAGTTGCGCCTCCAAATTAGCTTTCTGAATATTCCTGAAGTTCTCCAGTTCGGCATTGCTCTGTTTGAATATTTTTGTATATCTCGTTTTGAGTGTGTTGAATTGTATAGATTTTATTCTTCCTTCAGCGGAATCGGCGTCTACGGTGTTCAGTTCTTCTGTGAATTCTTTCAATTTTCCATTGATTTTTTGACATATACTGGTGTTATTTGCGAAAATGCTCTCAATTTTATCATTAATATCTGTGGATTGAAGAAGAATAAGAGATTAATAGATGGAACCTGTGCATGGACTATTTTTTGTTTTAGTGCCATAGGGCAATATTCCCATTTCTCCGACCACCGACTGTATTTGTACCAAAATCTGACTACAGATTTGGTACACATATTAGTCATTTATTGACGGTCGGCAAACGACGTCACACCGTCGTCATATAGATTACAAAAACGTGGAAGTTGTGTATCCACCGACGACGACCAACCACCGAATCCCCAAATCTGACGGCGAGTTTGGTGCAAATATCAGTCGTTGATTGACGATCAGCAAAATACGTCTCACCGTCGTCGGATAGTTTACCAAAAAGTGGTAGTTGACAGACAGAGCTTTATCGAAGCGTAGCGATTGATAAAGTCGTGCCCGGTATCGTGCACTGAGGAAAATTGTGTTATTAAAATTTTTGCTAAGATATTTCTTGCTACCATAATAAGAGATACTATTACTATAACAAATTTTCGAATAGCTAATAGAAATCCTACAGAAACAAAAACGATTTTGCTGAAGGTGATTTTTCTGCCACAGAAAGGTATACTGGTAAAGCTAAAACAGTGAGTTTTTTCATTACAAAATTATAATTTTACAGCTGAATAATCATTAGCAGGTTACATGCCTGTGGCTGTAAGGTTTTTGCTTACTATAAGTGGACAATCGCATAGAAGTTCACCCACTTATGGTAATACAGTTGTCAACCTGCCACTAAAATATTACTCGATGAACCCACTACCATTATTCTGTACCTTGCTGTGGTTATTCGATGTTTCGCTGATATTTTAACAAAAATTACCCCCTCCACCCTCTACGAACACGAATATCGTTAGTGCCAATAAGAGTTTTCGCCGAAAACAAAGAAACAGATTAAGATTGAACAGAAACATTCTGTCGCCCTTGTTGGTTGCTTGGTGCATACCACATGGTGTCGTGCTATAGGTATACTGTCTCACTGTTACCGGCTAATCTTCTCTAAAAAAAACGGTGTTTGAAGTTTTGGTATAATTTCAAGTTTATAGTCTTTGTGCACGATTTATCCTCCAAGAGGTTGTAATTATCTTGATTTGTTGCATAGATTTGACTTTGTACCGTTGGAAAAACATTGAATAGTATATTCTGTAACAAGATTAGAATGAAAATTCGATGCAAGTGGAAAGTTTCGAGCGCGAGCCGAAGGCGAGCGTGAGGAACCACGAGCATCACGAATTTTCATTCTAACCGAGTAGCAGACTATATTTTCTCCACGATCAAAGATAGGAAACGTGACAGCAATAATTTTGACACTTACTCAAATTTTGCCACTACGATGACACTCAACTGCGTCAAGGCTAATGTTATTATTGCTAACCAGTGTGAGAATATTATTCTATCACAAGAGAGATAATTTAAATACATTTAAATTGCATGGGGGCAGAGGTGTTGCAGAATATTTCTTCAATCTCAAGAGAGAGAATTCCAACATTCTGTAATCAAATTTGATTTCAGAATTGGCAAATTCTGTGATGATCGTGGAGAAATCAAGCTTCCGTTTAATGCTTGTATAAATTATTCAATGGTAAAATTGACTGTCCGGCATTACAGTCGCAAATTGATATTTTTATTCCAAGAATAACATCTAGACACAACACTACTTTCCCATGCGAAAGAGCTCAAACAAATGTATTGTTAAAGGCACCAATAAATTTTATGTGCATCAGTAATGCAAACAAACTTTCTAGTATCTGTGAGTTCTTTTCTTGCAGTGTTTATGAACTCAAGAATAAATCTTGTGCGCATCTTTGAATTTTTGTTATTGAAGTATTCAAATAGGACTTGTGAATTAAGGTTGTATTGTAATTTTTTTTTAAATTGCTCTGTAAATGGGAAAGTTTTGGGCAATACACGCTATTATCATTATTACCTATACCTAATAAGTCATAATGGCTTACAAGAATCTACTACATGAAACTAGGTAGATTCACTCACCAGCAGTTGCAAAGTCAGGTACCTACAACTGCAAAAATGTCTTGTAGTCATAAGTAGGTGCACTCGCTAGCGGTAGCAAAGTTTAACATCTACTTAGAAACTTTGTCTAATAGCCATAGGTAGATGCACTCCCTAGCGACAGCAAAATTCGAAACTATACGTTATTCGACAATTTTTAATAATCCCAAGTGAGATGTAATCAGCAAAGTCGATTTTGCTGAGAACTCGCTTGTCCCCTATGCTATTAGAGTTTCTTTCTGGGGTAATTCGATTTCTAACTAGGGTTAATAAAAAATTTCCTCAGTGTGGCAGTGTATAGATAGTATAAATACTCATATTGAAACGTTAGTTAATATATTTGTGACAAATAATAATTTTAATATGAAGAGACACTTCTCAGTTTCCACAAATTCATTGAAACCAAAATGCTCATTGTGTAATTGACCAGAAAGATTTTCTGGAATATCTGTGGCAGATAGAATGTAATATCGGGTAACTCTAGCAATGTGGATCCTGTACAGAGAGCGACAATGGTCTGAACGTTTGGACGAACTCGACGCCGAAGACAACTCCCTATGGAGGACGCAGAAAGTCCTCAGACACGGCCGAAGGAAACCGTGCCCCCCACTTCATGGTGAGATGGGCATCGTTTTCACGGAGACGGACAAGGCAGAAGCTTTTGCGGACTCCTTCGAACGTCAGTGCTGTGAGAACGAGGTCGATTACACCGATGAGGTCGAGGACACGGAAACACACGTAGACCAGACGATCCGACGGCTCAGAAGAACTGACGACTCAGTCATTCTTCTAGAGCCGACATCTCCAGAGGAAATCAAGGCCATACTTAGACACGCCAAGACCAGGAAAGCACCGGGCCCAGACGACATCCCAGTCAGGGCACTAAAAGCCTTACCTAGGAAAGGACTAGCAGCTCTGACAAACATCATAAACGCTATACTCAGACTTAGACACTTTCCATCCAGCTGGAAAGAAGCAACGGTCATCATGATTCCGAAGCCCAACAAGAACCACACGTTCCCGCAAAACCACCGCCCCATCAGCCTAACACCTGCCATGAGTAAGGTCGCAGAAAGGGTGATCAGGACTCGACTTGAGACAATGTCTGAAGAATTGAACATCCTACCAGATGAGCAATTCGGCTTCAGACAGGAACACTCAACAGAACTCCAGGTCACCCGGATAGTGGACGCCACCATCCAGAGCTGGAACCGCACGAGAAGAGGACATCTTACAGGAGCAGTCTTCCTTGACGTCTCCAAGGCTTTCGATAGAGTTTGGCACGATGGGCTGATCGCAAAACTGGTTGATGCCGGATACTCCATACCAATGGTCAAGCTGATAAACTCCTTCCTAAGGGGTAGACATTACCGATGCAAAGTCGGAAATGCTCTTTCTTCACGAAGGAAGCTAGAAGCAGGAGTGCCACAGGGAGCAGTACTGTCGCCACACCTGTTTTCAATCTACACTGCAGACATGCCTATGTCGGACAACCCCATGACCAAACTTGCTCTCTATGCAGATGACACGGCTATCTTTGCTGAGTCATCTCATGAGAGAGGAGTAACATCGAAGCTGCAACTTCAGATAAACAAGCTGGAACCGTGGTTCAATCGTTGGAAGATCGGAATCAATGCAGACAAAAGCAAGGCCATACTGTTCACGAGGCGACGTAGGACACCCGAGGGCCATGTTACTATGAACGACGAGAGAATTCCATGGGTAGACGAAGCTGTTTACCTAGGAGTAATCCTAGACAAGAAACTCACGTTTCAGAGGCACGTCTCCTACAGATTAGCTATAGCGAAAGCCGCAAGGCATAAGCTGTACCCACTCATCGGACGTAGGAGCAACATGGCACTCGAGTTGAAACTACGCCTCATCAAGACAATTCTTCTGCCTATTATATTGTACGCATCCACTGCTTGGGGGCAGTGCGCGAACAGTTATAGGCAAAGGATACAGGCCTTCTTCAACGTCTGCCTGAGGATGGCAACAGACGCACCACAATATATGCCCAACAGGTTCATATATCGAGACTTAGACATCCACCCAGACTATATCGATAGACTGATCAGACAACATGTGGGGACAACTTTAGACAGAGTAGAGACCCACACGAACCCGCTGCTCACGGAGCTCCACGAGAACAGACGTGAGCAAGACGACAGAGACAGAGACAAATACAGACGTCCAGTAAACCAAGGAGACAACGACACCCCTGAAGAAGTACGGCGGAGGCGAGACCTTCGGCGACGCCAACGTCTACTTCAACAGGCACCAAAACACGATTAATCATGCCTTTATGTTTCAGATACCAAGAAGAACCGACCAAGTAGTAATTTCAATTTCAGTTAACTCAGCACACAGCACTCGGCCCTCAGCCGAGAGTTTTTTCAGGCCTTCAGCCAGTTTCAGGGGGGCACCATGCACAGTAAAGTCATTGTTTAAAAGTCAACTCATGTCAGATATAAGGGAGCTTCAAGCCGAGAATTGGCTGGGTACTCCATATCAAACGGTCAGATTTTATTCTGCTGATCGCCAGTCATCAGGATGAGGAACCGCTTTAACGAGCGGGGGTGGTGGATAGGGGGGGGGGGTGAGCTTTCGAGTACGTACGAGTGCTGGGGAGTTCATCCTTCCGGGCCTCAACCTTAGGGGGTGCATGGTGGTGGGGATCCTGTAATTTTCCACAACAGATATTCTTTTTTTTGTGAACTACGATGACAAGAATCAATCATATGATTACTATTTCAACGTTAAAAAAATATCAAGGAACAATGAGTCTCGTTAAGTCCAACCGAACAGTATGGTCTATCAAGTCGACTCAGCTCGAAAAATGCAGAATAACTGAATATAAGTGAATATTAGAAAAGAGTTAATCAATTCAAAATTAGTTTCAAAATCACGAGAATGCCTTATACGAACCACACCGCTGCTGAGGCATAAACGTAGCTATTATCCGAACTTTCCCAAAACTATCTGGTAAATTTTGGATCCGAAAATTATCAGCGGGTACCTGTAATTATCCGCAGGTACCTGTAATCAACTGGAAAACGGCAACACTGGGATTATTGCCTACTTGCTTCTGTTCATGACCATGTAGGCCAAAGCTGTAGATGAAAATAAGACGCTCTTTTCACACAAAATAAAAGACGCAAACGGCCTATACTACTTTTTATAAGATAGTTCATAAATGAAAACCCCGGTTTTCGCCCAAGCAAAATCGCGTTGTGGAATTTTTTAAATAAGAAATACTGAAAAAAATTATTGAAGGAATCGTTTTACAGTCAACAACAAACAAACCTTTGAAGAGAATTATGAAACCTACAAAATGGTTTTTTGACCAGACTTAGAAAATCAGGGAAAACCTCGAAAAAGAGACCGTTTTTCAAAAATTCATAATTTTTCAAAAATTCATAATTTTTATAGATCTGAAGCTGGACAAACAATATTGCGGAAACTGATAGATAATAACATGTGGTTCAACTGTGCGCAAGACGATTTCTGTCCGATCCCTTTCTAAATGCTCCGATTTAAGGAAAATCATCTTATTCAAATTCTATAAACGACATATGGAAGTAGAGATCAATATTTGCAATTTGTATATTTCGGATTTTCATCTGAGAGGTGGGAAATGTGTTGAAAATCCCACTGATAGTTACTGTAAATGCTTCAAAGTGCACCCAAAGTCTCCCGAATTTAATTCGAGTTAACTTCATTGCGACTTCGGGTGATTTCGGACGCACTTTGAAGAGTTTTGATCAACTTTCAGTGACATTTTCAACACATTTCCCACCTCTCAGGTGGAAATCCAAAATTTACGAATTGTAGATATTGATCTCTACTCCCAGATGCCGTTTAAATAGAATTTGAATAGGCAGTGGAGGCAAATATGGCCCACCTAACTGTAATTTAATTTTTTTTCATCAAACCTGAGTATTATGTAAAAATGATTCTCGCTGCACTTGGGCCATATTAACAATCTGGTCGGATTATATATTTCTCTAACTAAGAAAGATTGATAAGGTTTTGATGTTTTTAAAAGCTGTCTTTACAAAATTAAAAACAAAAATATTTATTGAAAGATCAAAAAACATATAATACAAGAACTAAAAAAGAAGCCAGCAGCACTCAAGCTCTTTTTCATCGTCAGGCTCCAGGCCAACGCACACCTCGTGGTACCAAGTAAAACATTTTACGCACATTCGCATGTCGAGTTGGTCCTCTGTCTCACAAGCTCCACTTAACCATATGACCCGATTGGGCCATATTAACCGAATGGACATCCTAACAACATAATGGGTGAAAAGAATTACTGATTTTCGTTAACGAATAAAATATTCCTTGCAGACATACTTAATAATATACACTCAGCTCTCCCAATTGTGCTCACGATTCACTTTGGTCCTTATATAGTCTAAAAATGTGATCAGCAAATTAACCAAAAAATTATAACATCACGTGCATATCCGGTAGTCGAAATCTAACTAGCTGCTGCGTGCGAATGCATGGCACCCAATTGTGGCTCAAACGGTTATTGGTAATGACGTGTACAAGCAACTATCTGATGTTGTCAAATCGATGATATTATTATATACTTTGGTTTCTGCAATAGGGATTTTGGGCCATATTACCCGCAGGGCCATATTACCCGCAGGGCCATATTTGCCTCCAGTACCTTACGTGATTTCCTTTAAATCGGCGCATCTTGCAATATGTGCCCTCAAATTGTTTATAACGCGATTGTTCAAAAACCACACATCAGACAGAAAACATCTTGCGCACAGGAACCACATATTATTATCTATCAGTTTCCGCAATATTGTTTGTCCTGCTTCAGATTTATAAAAATTATAAATTTTTGAAAAATGGTCTCTTTTTCGAGGTTTTCCCGGATTTTCTCAGTGGAAAATGCACCGAACCGATCGTATGACTATTTTGTAGGTTTTATAAATTTCTACAAAAGTTTAATTGACTGTAAAACGATTCCTAGAATAATCTTTGAGATATTTCCAAAAAAACAAAAAAGTAATTTTTTTCACTATAGCCTGTTTAAAAAATTCTATAAAGTGATTTTGCTAGGGCGAAACTTTCTTATAAAAATTAGTATAGGCTATTTGCGTCTTTTATTTTGTGGGGGAAATAACCTCTATAGCTTGGTCTAATAGGTACCTGGCAAGCAGGTACAAACAGGTAAGTTGAAATAGGTTCCTGCACCGATGTGTTTATAGATAGAAATACATATCAAAATAAAGATAATTCAATTACAACGCGATGTTATAGTATTACTTGTACTGTTTTTTAACAGGACGTGGCAACGCTGTTAATACCTAGATATGAGTCACTGAACCACTGGTACACTGAAGTAATAGTGAACTTGATGTTCTGAGATCAAAATATCCAAAATATAAAGTTATTCTACTCACCTTTGTGGTTTGTACTCAAATCATCCAGCCTGTTGATGTACTGTCGTACGGTATTTACATTGCTTTCGACAGCCTCTATCCATTGCCTTAACACTTCAGCTCGTTCAAAGGTTTTCTTCAAATTTGTATTATCTTGAGGTGTTGCACTCTGTAAAAACACACACCTGGATATGTCACCTGTAACACATTTGTCAAAAAAAGTCTACTTACGTTTTCTACATCGACAATGACAACACCATTATTCTTAGTATTCCGTACCTGAAAATAGCTATTTGTAAGGTGGATTTTATAAACAAAATTAAAATGTTACCGTCAACAATTCACCTAACCTATCTTTAGTCATGGTAGAATGTTGTGCGAGTTGATTATTTGCATACCTATCTTATCAATTTGTGTTTGTTCAGGTATCTTGGAACAGTGGATATCATTTTTAGCTGTTGATGTTTCGAAGTACAAGGAATCGCATGATTCAAAGGGAAACTTCGAAATCCTCCGTTCGTTATAGTATGTTAGTACTACTGATTGTTATTGTTAATGAGTCTGAGCAGTGATAATTAAATTCTCGGAATGCGGGCTATTAAATACTGTAGCAGGTGTCTGTACAAGGTTATCTCAATAATTATACTACTGCAAAAACGATCTTCTATTGCCACAAATAGATGTTTCAGATGATGGCACATTTCTAGATGATTGCACTTTTCCGTTTCGTGAGTTCGAATCCCAGATCCACCTCAATTTTTTTTTATTGTGTTTATCCTCGCGAATTTCGTCACCGCTAGATGGCACTCATCATAATTTATGCTTAGGGTCACTGAATCTAGAAGGCCGTGCCGTCCTTACGGTTATGGCCAATGGGCGTGGTCCAATACTTGAAATAGTTCCAGTATTCAAATAACCCACAAAATCACCAATTAGAGAGCAAGTTTTGTGGGTTATTTGAACACTGGATCTATTTCACGTACTACACCACGCCCATTGGCCATACCCGTAAGGACGGCACGACCTTCTAGATTCAGTGACCCTATTTATGCTCGAATAAGATGTCCCGTGTGTCGACTCATACCTGCAAAACTGTTGGATAAAATGGGAGACATTCGCCAGGGCCAGCTTGATTAAGAGAAAACAAATTAAATCGTGATCTGCTTCCCAAATATTCCGCTTTGGTCGGTTTTTTTGTTAGGGTAAATTTACAAGTTTCAAGTATTGCCCACTAATGAAATTATTAAAGCAACATACATTTGGAATCTACTGAATCACTGTCACCATCAGTTTTATTTGTTACATATTCTGCTCATTTTTTTACTGAAATGCAATTAACTACAATAATAACCACGCATTTCATTTAGAAGTATTGACATTAAGCTTCATGATAATTCACCATCAGAACCTGTCAATAGTGTCACCCTTACCATTGTTTATATAGAATAGTTAGCCAACCTTATGGGATTATAATTGGATCAAAATGGATGCAACATGTAGATGGCGATAGTGAGCTCGCATCCAAGTCATGTCGTAACTTCAGTGATCTGGCCTCCAAGTCATGTCGTAACTTGATTGAAACAATGGGACAGCATTAAAACATTAAAATCAGGGTTTTTTGAAGGAACCTGCATTAAAATGACGTCAAATATTCATGTTTGTAACTAATCGCGCTAGATGACACTCGCGTTTGCGTCCAACACCAATTACACAGGCATTGACTAACTATCGTACTTCTATATAAACAATGCCCTTACTTATGCTTATATGAGCCAGGGTTTTCATCAAACAGTTTTCTAATATAGTTAGAGGCTACAAGATAATATGTGGTAATATTCATAATTTGGTGGTACTCACTTTCGGTAATGGATATAGATGAATCATTTTGATCGTTTCTCTGGATTGCCCACAAATGATACAAAAACGGAACATGATCAAATCATTATTGTACAAACTACGAAAACGATTCACAAACTTTATTCAATCAGACATGTAGCTTCTTTACTGTCTGATTAAGTAAAGTTTGTGGAAATCGAATCGAGTAGTTTATATAATTACTATGGATCTTCATCAAGTTACGGCCGGGTCAATCAGAAAAATTAAATTATTATTGAATGATGTCTAAGAAAATATAACAAAATTACGAAACGCACCAATTAATAGTCGTCAACAATACAAGGAAATGGCATTACGAAATTCAGATTCCATTACAACTATTCCTTTTCAAATGGTACATGAAGTTTATTGAAATTCCATAAAATTGATAACAATGATAAATCACCACACCACATCCCTGGAATATTGATAGGACTAAAATTCCATAGGGGCGCCATCTCTGAAACCGATAAAGAAGCAGAAGACTATTTCATTTGTATCGTCTTCTGAAAAATCTAAACAAAATCTAATCACTTTACATAGCAGGGTTTTTAGGCATTAGGCTTGAATAAGATGTCTAACATCTTAGGCTCGAAACACATCACTAGTTCTTTTGATACAACATACATTGTATAAGAAAGAGTTAGATATAGATGCTTCCGTATGATAGGTAGATAATGAAGTCCTAATAAAGTTATTGAAAGTAGGTATCCATTATAGTGTTGATCAGTTGCATTCAAATTTGAATAAAGTGCTAAAGACATTTTCAGCTACGCAGAATTGCCACTTCTTATTTAACTTTTTGTTTTTGGTTGGAAAATAATACAAAGAAACTGTGTATGTGGTAGGTATTATTGATGCACTGAGCAAATACGCCTAGTCAGCTCAGGATCTTGAATATTTTCGAGGCGGGTCAAAAACCTCCTTATGCCTCCCCCGCTTATTAGCCCATTCTTTTAAAATATACAGGGTTCTGTTAAAAATACGCATTACTCTCTTTATGATGTAGATAGTAAATTAACCCCTTTAGAAGATGTGCACATTTTCAAAAGAACCCTGTAAATGAACATGTACATGGGGCATTTAATTTGACAAGGATAAGGAGGAGAGGGTTTGAAATAAAACGTGCGATTATAGCATTACTATTTATTAATATTATTGCTCGGCGGGACTGGCTATTGGCCGAAGTACATGTTCTGAGTAGAGCCTTTCTGCTCCCCGCTGTCAGGTCTATCTCGAATACTCCGGATCTTCTGATGCACTGAATTACTTACGAGGTTTGCCTGTGGGATGATATCTTTTGCACTACAGTGTCTGAAGATATCCATCCTCATGCAAACCAGGGCTTCGCATTCGAACATTATATGGGAGGATGTTTTTTCTTCCTCATCACAGAACCTGCATAGTGTAAAGTCTAGGTGTATCCCCAGCATGTGCAGGTGTGCAGGAGTATTGCCATATGCATTCTCCCAGGAGGAGGGTGATGATTCTAAACCCAATTCTTCGTTTCTTGCATAACGTCCCCAAAAGGGATTCCACAGGCTGGTTCCGGTCCGATGAGACTTGATGCTGTCCTCGTTCCTACTAGGGCATCAGCGCTCTCATTCCCCTGGATGCATTGTGACCTGGTATTAAGACAGGTTTCACCTTGTTCCGTGATCCTAGATCGCTGTTGTGATGTTTTTGTGAGTTTCCCAAACTAGTTTGGAAGGAAACCTGCATGATCGCTAGGCCTTTATTGCCGCCTGACTGTCTGAGAGAATAACTATGGGTTGCTTTCTAGGAACCCTCCTTAGAATCTCTCTCGTGAAAATGGAAATAGCCATTATCTCAGCTTAAAACATAGAGGATTGAATACCGAGGCTTAGACTAATGACTTGCGTCGGTCTCTCCCCGTGTATTCCAGCCGCTAGTCTATTGCTTCTCTTAGATGAGCCATACGTGTACCAGATTTGCTCTCTTGACAGCATTGGCATGGCCTTTGATGTGACTTCCCCATCTAACATGCATAAAGAGTAGGTAGGAGTCATTTTGTCCGATGGCCTCTCAGATATGTCGATTTTTACGACCTCCATTATATTGGAGTGGCTCAGATTATTGCCCCTCCATTGGCACATTCACTGGAGACTTCTATTCCCGCCTGCGATACAATATGCAAATGCAGAAGAGGGAGGAATAATATCACGTCCAGGTTGATAGATGTGCTGCATGATGAGATAGACGCATATGATGCTTCCGTGATGAGGGCCAACAACTGTCCGTGCTCATATAATCCCGAATGTGTACGAAACTATCCGAGCACTTCTTTTTACTAAAAACAGCAATTTTCATCAAATAATTTGTCTTTATTTTAATTGACACAAAAATAAAAAATTTATCAAAAAAATTCGTCTTTCTCTTAAGAGCAAACACAACCTTGGTTTAATGAAGCAATGAGCAAGTTTTGTATCTCTTTCTTTCCTAACTTTGTATAACAACCGATTTTCCAACATTCCCAAAATCCCCTCATAGCTGACTTTCCGTTGCTATGTTCAACTCCATATGAAAAGGAATTCGGTTTTACGACTACAGTTTTGTTGAAGAATTTTTTTTTCTGTAGCAAATGACCTAATGTTTTTGCTTAAATTCCGGAACTTCCGTGATTTTTGGTAATGATAATTTTTAAGAAAAAAAATTTAAATGATATGATGAATTTAAAAAATTGAGAGTTTCTGGAATTCATATGGGACCACCAAGCCAACACAAAAAATATCTCGTTCATGAAATCTATGATTTTTTCAAAAAATGAATTCTACGATCGGAAAATTTATATCTGAATGGCGCTGTAATCGAGAACGGACAGGTGCTGTGTTGCCAATGTTCATCGAGTTTATTATCTTCACTCCCGTTCTTGATAAGTATGCCTATAAACCTCAGCTGGAAGGGGCGAGGAAGAAATTCGACTTTTCGGTGTGACGAGCTGATGGTGGCTGATTGTTGTCATATGCCGGTATCAGCACAAATTTGTTGTTTCTGTGATCGTTAAAAAAAGGACGAATATTTTTATAGCAAGTGCCATTTTCAATAAAGAAAAGTGTAAAATGGGTGAACATATATGGTAGTTTCGTACACATTCGGGATTGTATGAGCAATGGCAACTGTTGGTCTCCCTAGACGCTTGTGTCTGCACTGCTGTAGCTTTTTCTATTTTTTATTGAAGCAGTTCCTGTTATGAGGAGTACTGAACAGGATCCCACATACTGTTAGATGGTTGTTTGATAGTTAATTTTGTTTATGTTTTCGAAAAAATTTCTTCACAGTGGCCATTTGAGATTTTGAAAAAGTTAACTTCAGCATCCTATACAGTGCGGCTTTTTTTAATCCCCCCTGTTAACTTTTGAACGGTTCGACGTACAAACATGAAAAAAAAACCGTTTGGAGGGTTTCACTAATACTACTTTTTGAAACAAAAAATATGGTGATTGCTCCACAGGGGGCGCGAGGGGACACATCAACTCAAAATTTTTAAATGGCATGGGGGGTCGAGTGTCACATCGTTGAAAAGAGAATTCAATTCTCTTTACAACCATCGAAATATTTTTGAATTTGGTTGAGGAATTTTTTCCCAATTTCGATTTTTATGCGTATCGAAATTTTCTAGTTGATGTGCCCCCAGCGCCATCTGTGGTGTAATTGCAATATTTCTTCTCTCAAAAAGTAGTATCGGTAATACCCTTCGCAATGTTTTTGGTTTCATTATTCCACAACAAACCGTTCAAATTTATCAAGGTATGACTAGTTTTCAGATCCGCATTTATATTTGATATTTCGAATTTGAATTGCAAAAAAAATATTAACGAAATTCAAAAAAAATTAGATGGTTGTAAAGAGAATTGAAGAGAATTGAAAGCCGCACTGTATAATCTAAATGGTTGAATTTAGAGCTTTGAAGCATTAATGCATTCTCGAAATCATGAATACCGACTTTTGAAAAAATCGAAATAGTTTGAAAATGGTCAGTTTGAGGATTATTGAAACCTGATCAAAAATGACATGTAGACTTGGGAAATACAATAATCTACAGGGCATTCCATTTGAAACAGTGAATGTTTGGTTTACATACACGAATAACTTGTTAGCTTTGAAATAATTTTAAGGTGTGTTCCCTTTAAAGTAAGCTCGATAGGTATGTCAACGTATTAATGGTTGATGAATAACACTCTTAATAACAAAAGTATCATTTTATTATGTGAAAAATTATAATTAACAAACAACTGTTGAATCATGATTGATAAACGGATATATTTAAATATAATCTATATCTGCATAATAACTTATTTCCTATTGATTAGGTATTTGAGAAGCGGTATTAGAATAATAATCACCAACAAGGTAATTGCAATACCAGAATAAATTTTACACTGAAATGAAAAAATGTAATGTCATTCATGGAATTCTACAAAACAAAAATTAAAAATTACCCTCAAGTTTCTGATTTTTTCTCTCGCAGCTTCTTCTAGTATACTCGGTGTATTTTTAACAAACTCCCTAGCTAGTTTTGTTTGATATTCAATCCTGTCGACCACATCTTGCTGGAAAAGAATGGTATAGTATGATACAAGTGCACAAGTTAGCCTTTAAAACACACGCAAGGAGTTTAAGGGCACGAGGACAAGCCATTAACGTTGTCAGTTTTTCGAAGGTTATTTGAATACCATTATTATTATTATATTTCACACGATTAAACTGACATCTTGGCGTTGGTACCTAACAAAAACCTTTCTAACTCGGCGTGTTCTGATCTTGAAGATTTCACAAGCTATTTAGTACATCTGAAAAAGATAATTATGCAGGAATAATTTAAAAAAATCCGTTTGCATATTTCTGCATGAAAAGTAATAAATAATTTAATTTTTTTATTTGAAGACATGCTTTTATTCAAATGCACTGAAAAAAAACATTTCTTTAGATGTGTTACGTAGGTTATTCTGTGAGTAATAGATTCAAAAGCTTGTTGCTCACAGTTTTCAGTCTGGATACAAAAGCGACAAGCTTTTGAATAAGTTACTCACAGGATAACCTACGCAACACATCTAAAGAAATATTTTTTTACTTTTCAGTGCATTTGAATAAAAGCATGTCTTCAATTAAAAAAAAAAAATACCTGGCTCAATTTCAATTTTTTTAGTTCTCAAGCAAAATATATAGGAGCCGTCATCTTGGATTTTTGAGTGTAGTCAATGCAATCCGACCTCAAAAACCCTCACATACTGATTTTCAATAGAATCGGGTAGAATCACGAAACTCATCCGCCATCTTGATATTATGAGTTTTGACAAAAAAAATAATCTCCGTCCCCGAAAATACCCACATAGCATTTCATTTGATAACCATATCATGGGGGTACATAACAAATAATTGATCCGCCATCTTTATTTAGAAGTCCGCCATATTGCATTGTTATATCCAAACCAATCGTGTAAAAAAAATTCAGTTCAATCGGTTGGGTTGGTAATTCATTTGCAAGATTTGACCGATACATACTAACTAGGTAACTAAATTACTAACAAACTAACATGGCAAGTTGAATAAAGGATTGTAATAATGAAAATAAAAACGCCAATAGCGCTCAAGCGAAATGATTATTATCCACATGCATCTGCCATAATCCATCAGGATGTTTAAAATCGATTGGAAAATGTTAGACAGTACTAAAAATGAGAAAATAATTTTTCAAAAATTATTGACTATTGACTAAAAAAAATTATTTAAAACAGACTATACCCCATACAGACTCTAAACCTCATACAGATCATCCTGAAAATTTTTTATTGTGAATTTTTATTAGCCATGAAAATACTTGTGATTTCAAACGAAAAATATGAGGCACATAACAGTAAGGAGTGTAGAACGTGCCCGTTTTTCGTTACAAATCTTTCATGTATTTTCAAGGCCATTGAAAATTCACAATCACAAATTTTCGGGACAGGAAATTTTCTTTATGGGGTTAAGAAGTTGAATGGGGCTATGAAAAATCTGTATGGGACTGGAGGAATTAATTTAATTCTCTCCAGTCTCTTTTACGAAAGCGTCTAGGGGGCACCCAAATAAAATGATTTTCTTGAAAAAAATTCGATATAAATATTGGATTTCTTTTCGATGTCTTGAATTTTTTAAACATATTGGAGTTCCTTTCCATTTGTAAGATTTCTTTTCAATATATTGAAAATGAATCCAATATTTTGGAAATAAATCCAATATATTGAAAAAAAATCCAATATATTGAGAAGATATCCAATATATTAAAAAAAATCCAATGTATTGGATTTTTTTAAGGAAAATTATTATTTTTTGTGTGATTCCTAGACGCTTTCATACCTTTTTGAAAATGTGGTATTTTTTTTTTTTTATATTTCTTTTTACTAACCTGCGTATCCACCAGAATAGCCATTTGAATGAATAAATCGCTAACTTCATTGAGCGTTTGACCAATTTTCAAACAATGACGATACTGTTTTTCGATGTCTGCCAATGTTCCTTCAGTTTCTGGCGTTTCTTCAGTTATCTGTAGAGATCAATAATCAGAAAAAAGTTTCAGGAGATCAACAGGGCTATGATAACAAATATACCACATAATTTTTTTTTATTTCACCTTCTAATGGAGAAAAAGCGATAATTTAAAAGGATGGCTATTATTGTTGATATGGTTTATAGCATGGGAAGAAATGTCAAAAACACCAGACTACTTCCTTCTTAATTCACAAACCGATGGTTCACACTCGTAATTCAACTTTTCATATTGGTGAGCGAGGAAGATGGTTACTTTGATGAGACAGAGAAAGAGAGCACAAGAGAGAGAGCAAGGGCGCGATGGATGGAGCGAGAGATAAAGTGAAAGAATTAGAGAGATATCTTTATTGTTTTCTAATAGAATTATCTTGTTAATGTACAATTATGTATAGAAAGCATATATACAATAAGACCTATTAAAATAACTTCAAATTATAAGAAGAATCCAATGATTTTGCCTCCCGGATGTTTCCTTCTTGCTTCCTCATGGTCCAAAATGCCTCCACTTGTAGTTAAAACAACATATCCAAAACGACGTGAAGGTAGTAAATTATTCGTCCACTTTTCAATGTATATAATGGGCACATATATTGAGTATATATATTGAGTACCCAGATGTCAGATTCATTTACTGTTTTTGCTGATGACATCGCTATATTTTGGCAATATAAGAACAAAAAGGATCTTGATGAAATTATACGATTTGATCTGAAAGCAGTAAAGGAATGGCGAGATTCGTATTTACTGCCATTTAACATAAAGAAAACTAACATGATTTCCTTCAGATGTCATCTTGAAGATATACCGTTGGACAATAACATTGTTGAAAATGAATAAGGTTTGAGCATCAGCATACCGAAATTCTATTAAATGTAAAAATCAGTGTTGCTGAATTAGGATTTTCAGCTACCAAACCTGTGTACCATTATCTTTCTTATTGAATCACATCGGCTGTATCAAATAGTATGTTCGGGAGTTTATGGTAGTCATCGATTTCAGAATGTTCTAATTTTGCAACAGCGTGCTCTGCGATATTTATGCAAAACAAATTATTGGGATTCACGCCGACCTCTGTTTTTGAAACATAAAATTTTGACAGTTGTTGCAATTTTCATACTTGAAACTATCCGTTTGACATACATATCACAAGACCAAACAAAAATTGCCCTCTCCGGCTGAAAAGCTTCAAATTATTCACGAGGTCCAGAAATTTCAGCACTTCCTCTGGATTGAGGGACTCCATTACTGTTTTTTCTAATGTAATGACTATATCGACTTAACAGTTCTTTCGTTTGGCAATGACAATAAAAAAGTAGAGAGAGCGGAGTAGCAGTGGCCTGTGGGTCAGATTAATGTAACTTTATTTCTTAACCATAAAATATGACTAATCCCTGAAAGTACTTTTATCAAAAATTCAATAATTTATAACTGATGTGAGATGTTTAATCACCTTCCATCAAACATTAGAAGAATCAAATACCTTTTTCGGTTTAGAAAGGATTTAAAGTTTTTGTTGTTTGAAAGAATGTATTACAGTATGCAAGAGTTCTATAATGATGGGTTTTGAAACTCATAATTCAAGCATGAATTCAAATATCTTTTTTATTTCCATCTGAATCTCTTTTTGAATTATTTTTTCTGCCATGATTCCATGTGCATGCTCATCAGATGGACTGGTATGTTTTTACCAAGTTTTCACCAAATACTGTGATTGAATTGGCAGAAGAAGGCAGAAGTGAAGGAGTCATTGGTTTGATGATGAGCGTCAGTGTTTGTATTTTTAATCTCGTATTTATAGTTTCATGCTCTCATTCTTGTCTCAGTGACTCCTCTGGTAGTACAGTATGTTTTTCCGGGCTTTTCCTTCAGTTGGAATAGCAAATGCGCCACTTTATTTGTTAAGTCGGCCCGGAGCGCATATGGTGGTGGTACTTTCTTTCATCTGGACTTATGTTTAGATGGGGGAGACTATCACCACAATGGTTAATAATACATAAGAATTTCAATTTCATTTTCAGTTATAGTTGAAATGCTTTGTCGATAAGTTGAAAAACTTCTGACATTAAAGTATATTTCGACTTTACTCTAACTGTGTGGTAATATGAACTCTGAACTATTTTGAATTGCAATAGAATATCAATGTCAAATTCATTATAATGTATAACCATTGTTTAAATAGAAGTAAGATAGTCAATGCCTGTGGAATCGGTATTGGACCCAGACGCGAGTGTCATCTAGCGTGATTAGTTACAAACATGAATAGTTGACGTCATTTTAATGCAGGGTTCTTCAAGGAACCTTGATTTTAATGCTGTACCATTGTCTAATTTAGGCAATGGCTGTACCATTGTTTATATAGAATACAGTTAGTCAATCTTATGGGATTATAATTGGATCAAAATGGATGCGACATGTAGATGGCGATAGTGAGCTCGCATCCAAGTCATGTCGTAACTTCAGTGATCTGGCCTCTAAGTCATGTCGTAACTTGATTGAAACAATGGGACAGCATTAAAATCAGGGTTTTTTTGAAGGAACCTGCATTAAAATGACGTCAATTTTTCCTTGTTTTGTAACTAATCACGCTAGATGACACTCGCGTTTGCGTCCAACACCAATTACACAGGCATTGACTAACTATCTTACTTCTATATAAACAATGGCTGAACCATTGTTGCAATCAAGTAACGACATCTCCAAGTCATGTCAGACCACTCTGACGCCATCTACATGTCGCCTCCATTTGAATTCAATATTAATCCCGTAAGGTTGGCAACTATCTTACTTCTATTTGGACAATGGTATAACTATCAGTATACTCACATTCTCTGTAAAAATTTTCAAGTCGGGTTTTTCTTCTAAAATAACTGCAAGCTGCTCATCGCTTATTTCCACCCCTCTAGCCGTGAGTTGGGCCTTGAAATTCGATTTCTGAATATTCCTGAAGTTTTCCAGTTCAGCATTGTTCTGCTTGAATATTTTCAGATATCTTATTCTGAGTGTGTTGTATTGGACGAATTTTATCCTTCCTTCGGCAGAGTTGGCGTTGATGGTTTTCAGTTCTTCAGCAAAATCTTTCAGTTTCCTATTGATTTTCAGACATATGCTCGTGTTTTTTACGAAAATGCTTTCGATTCTATCGTCAACATCTGTGGATCACCATAATTTTGTTTATATACAGGATGGATAAAAAAATAGGACTCGGCAAAGGAATTTTGGCAAAGTTGCCGTTCTCGAGATGATAATAATAATCACAAAATGACGCGAAGATAAACATTTATAATAACACACGTATCATACGAACTCAACATCCCCATATATGCTGAGAAGACAAAGACAACCATACTGTGAAGATTGCCGAATCTTGATGGCGGTCAAGCATATTTTTTCAGAATGCCATAAGTAGAAGCTACTCGACAGCAAAATGATTCAACAAATAGATGAACCCAGGTATAGAATGTATCGAAACCGACATGTCAGTCGCAAACAAAAAATATTGGTAGCTTTTCGCTTTTATGCGACTGGTTTGTTTTGGTGAAGATTTTAACCTGGAAGTAAGCCAGACGAGTGTACATAGAAAGAGCTATTAAGTTTTACAACTATTTTTGTTGGAACATTCGACTTCCGAGATCAAATTGTGGTGCTCTCCCTACAAAGTTCTGAAAAGGGGCATATTCAACCTTCATTTTTTGTTTCAAATGTGCAATAGCAGTATTGATAATATTATTCCGTTTGGATCACAAAATTTGTAATCTTTTGAAACAAGCTATGTCTTGAATTGAATATTTGAGCACAAATATCCCTGGGAGGTTTTGAGAAGTTTCGAATATGTAGGCACGCCGATGTTTCTTTGAGACGTAATATGTATTTCCTAAAGAGGTCTCTGAAGGGTATTCAATGTTTTGTTTTTGTGTGGCGTTTTTTAATGCATGTAGGAATGTTATCTTGTGGATGTTTTTACTTGTTATAACATAGTTCGTCCTAGATACGTTCACCGAAAACATAAAAATCATTTTACTTTAACGATTCCTTTGTGAAACCCATTGTGTCCACTTTCTTAAAATAAAAGTAAAAGATAAGGTTTAAGCAAAAGTTTAACTTTTGCTTTTTCTTTTACCTTATCTTCAACTTTAAGCAGTTAAATCGACAGTTCATATACCTTTCTTAAAGAAGAAGTGACGCATTAGTCAATTTTTGAAATGTTTATTACTACTATTGAACAGCCATTGGAACTCATGAACATTCTCAATTATTGACCATTTGCATCCATTGTACGATTATAAAAGATATTAGACCGGGATCCCACGCCTATATTCATTTTGCCGAGACTCCCAACTTTTTCCTCTACGAAAATTCTCGATAGTGGTCAATCATGTCGATTTGGTGAGTGAAAAAAATTCATTAATAACAGGTAGTTTTTCAGTTGAACCTCGAGATAATTCTATAAATTAATCGAAAAACCTTTTGTCCTACAAAATGGATGGTAGGTCTAAACAGTCCCCCACTCCCAACATGTACCAATGACGTGGTCATACAAAATCATTAATAACCAGCGGATTTTTTTACCGTTGCTTGGTTAATATTTGTATAATTGAATGGTCATATTGTCCTACAAATTGAATGGTGGGTGTTCCTAGTCCTACGCTCCGAAATTGTCAATTGCATGGTAAAAAAAAATTATTAGTAACTGTAGGACAATGATAACACATGAAAGGTTAGTGTATTCTCCACCTGAATAATACAGTGTCCTACAAAAAAACGTGTATGTACCGCTAGTCCTACAAAAATTATTCAAAACAACGAATTATTTTGATATTGTGGTTTAGCTAATTTGATACACTTTTATTCGTAAAGTAATGTTACTTTCATTGTATAATTGTTCAATTCAAAAATATCATAATTTACGTGAAAAGTTTATGGAAAAAGTGGGAAATTTTGTTTAGCGTTCATAATTTTTATAAACATATTGAAAACAACAATAACAAAGTGAAAACATGGAAATAATCAATCTGCCCTCCGGGGTGGCTTGAATGATGTCGCATTCACTTTCACAGATGCAGGGAAACCCGTAAAAACCTGCAACACCACATCGGCGTCTGAAGAGCTGAAATTTATAATTGGAAACTTTCAAAGAGGTAGACGAATTGTGAAAATCTGCTCTACGGTAAAATAGGATGTATGGTCTCTCCAGAGGCCTCAAAAAGTCCAGTTCGAAAGAAGATATTATATTTTACGGGGGTCAAGTGGCCAAGTAGTTAAAGTACCAATCTTTTATCCACTCTGGTCGCCGGTCGTGGGTTCGAAGCATAGCGACTGCAGATAATCCTCTGATGGCCCGAGAAAGTGGAATAGCACGTAAAAACTAAGAATTCGTTAATCTTGTGATTGTGTGATTAACTTTGAAAGCATTCAAATTGTCACCATGTACATGGAAAACTATATACTGTTGAACTAGCAATCATATGAATCCTCATGTAAATGATGGAGACCCATTCTTTTTCAAAAAAATTTTAAAATAAAAATGATAATGGTATTGATATTCATCTATTTCTATGAACAGTGTCTTGCCATGCCATGTAATGCAACACCTTTTCTGAAATATAATTTTTTATCCGAATGGAGGGACTTACGAGCTACAAATTAGATTTAATGTGTTTATTTCTAAAAAAAATCGATTTTGAATTAAAGCAAAAAAATCAAATCGATTCGTAATTCGCAAAATAGCAATAATGGAATTTTTGACACTCTGTAGCTGGAAAACTGGACTACGTAATGACGATGGCAGGATAAAAAAAATATCACATGAAAAATGAGGAGAAAAAATGTGCCTACTTACAAAATATTTTGATAATTTTTTATTTCAGAAGGTATGGTCGAAATATCTGTAGGCTAGTTAAGCCCGTGGCTTACGGTCAAATAGATTGATTTTACTGCCTTCAAATGAAGTTAATTCAATTGGTTTGTTTCACCATGAGCCATGAATGAGCTTTAGATTTGGGCAAAACTAACAGTTAGCCATACAATTTTTGCGCTCACCAAATCAACATGACTTTCGTCTACTCAGTTCATTAGCTACTAATATCAAGAATTTTCGTGGAATTGAAAATTACTTTACGAATAAAAGTGTATTAAATTAGCTAAACCACAATATCAAAATAATTCGTTGTTTTGAATAATTTTTGTAGGACTAGCGGTACATACACGTTTTTTTGTAGGACACTGTATTATTCAGGTGGAGAATACACTAACCTTTCATGTGTTATCATTGTCCTACAGTTACTAATAATTTTTTTTTTACCATGGAATTGACAATTTCGTAGTGTAGGACTGGGAACACCTACCATTCAATTTGTAGGGCAATATGACCATTCAATTATACAAATATTAACCAAGCAACGGTAAAAAAATCGCTGGTTACTAATGATTTTTTATGACCACGTCATTGGTACATGTTGGGAGTGGGGGACTTTCAGTCCTACCATCCATTTTGTAGGACAAAAGTTTTTTCGAGTACTTCGTCGAAGTATCTCGAGGTTCAACTGAAAAACTAACTGTTTTAATGACTTTTTTGCACCCACCAAATCGACATGATTGACGCCTGCGCATTTTATTAGCTACCTCTATCGAGAATTTACGTAGAGGAAAAAGTTGGGCGTCTCGGCAAAATGAAGCTACTCAGGAAGATTCAGCATGTTATTAATCATTTTTGAAAATAGGCGTGTGATCCCGGTCTATTTCAAATGACAAAATACACCACTTGACGATTAACAAGAAAGAATGTGTATAGGGCTATGTTCATAGACCAAACTTTTACGTTTACCTTACCTTACCTTAAACTTCAAGAAATTTCACACAGTGGGTTCAGTAATAGCGTTCATACACCATACTTTCTCCTTTACTTACCCTAACAAAAGTTCGTAGGATTCAAGTTTTGCCTTAAGGGATCGTTAAAGTGAAATAATTTTCACGATATGCGCATGAGTCATCGCTCAAACATAGCCCTATTCACCTGTTCCTTGTTGTTATTCGTCAAGTGCTTTATTTTGTCATTCAAATTTTCTTTTTTAATCGTATAATGGATGTATTTGGTCAATATTTGAGAATGGTCAGCATTTTCACTGGCTGTTCAATAGAAGGAATAAACATAAAAATAAAATAATTGACAGAAATTAAAACACCTCAAATTTATTAGTGGAGCGTATGCGTCACTTCTTCTTTAAAAGATGTGTATGGACGCTACTACTCAAAGTCAAAGAAAAGTTAGAAGAAAAAGCAGAAGTAAAAGTTTGGTCTATGTTCCAGTTAGCTTTACATTTTCTGTTTTACCAAATGTATAACATAGAGGGCTTTGAAACTCAATAGATTATCTTCGAGTATCCTTTCAATTTCGGCATCAAAAACAGTAAAGCGCCCCATACATTGAACATTTTCACTGGTTCCGATAAACCTCGATCAGTTCCGCCACTGGTCGATTTGTATTATGAGTCACCGGAAGATATGTTATTGAATTTACCTTTTTGGTTTGTAATCAAATCGTCTGGTTTCATACGTCGAACATCATATAAATTTTTTTCGATAGAGTCTATTAGTTGGCCCAGCACTGCAGCTCTTTCGAAAGTTTTTCTCAAATACTTGTCTCTCGTCTCTGACGAACTCTGAAATAATGGGTATGTCTTTGATATTTGTTGGAAAGAAACAATTTACTTACATTTTCGATGTCCACCGTGACGACATTTTGGTTTCGGACCTGGAAACAATCATTTTTGAATTGATGGATGTTTTGAATAAAGTAAAAGAGTTACCGTCAACAGTTCTCCTAACCTATCTCTAGTCATGGTAGAAAATGTTTATATCGCATATAGGTTAGTGTATAGCTTATTGATTTGTGTTGTGTTTGTTATCTTTTAATAATGCTTGAAAATATCTACGTATACAGTGAAGCAAATACGAATGTGGATTCTCTTACCGAGTGGGTCTAGTGGACATCATTCCGAAAACATATAATAGTATAGTATACACAAAGGTAGAGAAAAGATTTTTCTCAGCCGAGCTTTATTAGTATCCCGAGATAAGAAGCATCGAGAGATAATAAGTTGTGAGGCTGAGAAAAATCTTCTTTACCGTACGTGTATCTATTTCTTCCGCTAATAACTTTCTATTATTCTTACTACGATAATTTCTAGATTTCTTTTGTATTTGAAAGGATTCAATCGAAAAGAAGTAGTCTGTGAAACCAAATGATAGAGATTGAGAGGAAGAGCAGGCGTTTTAGGAGATCACTTTGTTTAACCTCCAACTAGACTAACTTCTACCTTTTGTCCAGTCTGTATAAATTTATATATTAGTTACGAGTATTTTCAAAAATGTCAATAAAACCATTATTTTTTTTTTTGGTGTTTTGGCATCGACTGCTATGGTCATTAGCCTTGTGTTCTGGATAGGCCTTGTTACTAACTCCCTACGCCACCTTAGGAGCAGCACTGTCAATTATTAACGCAACATTGAATCGTGGAGGATTATTCCCAGCCGACACGAGCCTCAATCATTCAGACTTTCACATCTGAAAATGAAAAAAGCCCGCCCCGGCTGAGAACCGAACCTGGAACCTCTCTGTTACCAGGCGGTTGCTTAAGCACAACTCAAATCCTTGCCCTAAATCCATTATTATTGTGATTGTTAAATGAATGAAAATTCAATAAATTAAATTAACATTTCTTATGTCACTTGTACTGTGAATTTTTAATGAACATTTTTCGTTCAGTCTACATAGTTTTTTATGTCACTACTGTTAATTGTTTTCATTTTTTCTCTCCTAGAAGATAATGAAGAATCAACTCCTACTAGGAGAGAAATTTATCTTCTCGACACAGCATAAATATTGATATCTTCTAATACACTGTTTCGTGTGTTCCCTCTCATATGGCACTACAATTCAGCCGACTGGGATGGTCATCGAGGAGATCCAACACAATGCGCTAAGACAATATGTAAACACATATACCAAGAAGAACATCATCTGATGAACCATTGTTTAGCAGAAACTGACCCAGAGCTGTCGCATTCAAGAAGACAGCACAACATCGATGGTACAAAAATCAGGCCTTGTGACCAGATCAGAACATGGTGAAGCTAGAAACATTTATAAGGAGTCAATCGAATTGTCGAAAGTGGCTTACAACGCCAAGATACGGTCAGAACTCGTCGAGTGTCCTAACGGGTGTCGCTCGTTTTGGTCTTTTGCCAAATCTGTGGGAAGAAACATCACATCCCTTTCTTTCCCTAACAAAGGAAGATGGAACACTAGCCACGAACGCCTAGGAAAAAGCAATAATTTTGCCAACATATTTGCTGCAAATTCTACTTTGGATTCACTGGGTAAACAACCCAGTGAAGCTTAAGGAATCCTTCTATCGTTCTCAAATAATTTGCACCTAAACTAACTCCAGTTCTTTGCAAGTTATTCAAACTCTCTCATAATTTGGGGGTAGTCTCGTCCAAAACACTAGAAAATTGCAATAATTCAACCATTCCCCAAAAAAAGAGAAAACTCTACCTAGCAACTACAGACCTATCGCACTGACACTATCTGTTATCTCGAAGGTCGTGGAAAAAGCCATAAATCCAGCTAATGAAATATCTAAAACGATCAGGAATTGTGAATGATCAACAATATGGTTTCCGTCAACAGAGATCAACTACTGGTGATTTGCTTGCTTAATTCTCGCATATATGGCAAATATCCATTGAAATATGGTGAAACTCTGGCCGTGGCATTAGATATCTCCAAGGCATCAGGGACTTCTCGCCAAGCTTCCATCTTATTGCTAGTGGACACACCCACCAATTTTTTTCAGATTCGTGCTAAGGAGACAAAACTACATAAGTAATGCCCATTTTTTTAAGGTGGAGTCCTTCAAACTCACCTTTACCCTTTCATGATTTCATATTTTTTCCACACAAAACAGCGTAAATTGACGCCAACTTCAAGAAGTTGAATCCACATTTTCCGCGGCACATGATTGTGGATCTCTGTTTCAATTTCTGCACTTACTGATTCTCCATATCGTGATGTTCTTACGTATTGAATAGTTTTCTGATAATTCTTGCGAAAGTTGTTACCCGTACTATGTTTCTGATTCTTCCAACATTGAAAAATGTTTAGGAGGTTGACAAATGTTCTGATATATTGTAAGAAATTGGCATTATGTGAATATTGCGCACATGAAATTACGTTGCTACTCAGACATATCTTCAATTTTTCTCAATTATCTCAGGCACATGGAATGTTTTGACTTTTAGGTCAAGTATCGATGAGCCTAACTAATGTCAAACGCTCATATGTCCATCCACTTGTCCATAGAAAATATGAATGAAAATATGACCACATACCATCGTAACTACTCCACTGATTAACGAATATTCAAATTTTCAAGTTCAAATCATTACGTTGATAAACCGTGATTAGTGTACCAAGTTTGATATTCTTTTCTAATGGAGTTTTGGAGAGAAAAAAAATAAATCTAATTTTTTTTCGTACTTTTGATACCCGGCATCTCAGAGTGGATGCATTTTAGGACATACCTTGATGGAAACTTTTTAGTTCGAAATGCGGTGAAGAATCTGTAGTCGGAGTTTGTCGGTCTCATTCTGACTCACCCAGTATATATAAATGAGATAGGGGAGAATGTTATTCAAAAGAATCACTCACAAAAATCGTTCATTTTAATAATGCGGGAAGTGCTGCTCTCTCGCTAGGCCTCCAATAAATTTTGGTTGTCAAAAATCTGCACTCTTCGGAGATCATCGGGGAGGTCGGCAGAATTGGAAAGCATACTCTTCAGAAGCAATTTCACATTAGCTTCATTTTTATGTTAGGTTTTATATATTTTCAGAGGAGTCCTATTCTTATCCGAAATCACCTTGTGTGACCTGTCCAAGGCCTTCGACTATGTATCGCAAGGAAAATTACTTGATAAATTAAACTTCTATGGCGTTCGGGTCTACCACTGAAACTGATAAAATCCTATCTCAATAACAGAATTCAGTGTGTAGCTTTCGAGAACAACCTCTCTGAATTCCAGAACATAAACCACGGAGTCCCGCAGGGAAGTGTACTTATTTATCTCAACGATATTTTCACTACTTATCCCCCTCGGGGTGCATCTGCTTCGCTGATGACACGACCTTAATTGAAACGCATTCAAACCCTATCACACTGAACAATCTTACCGAGCAAGCAAAAAACAAAGCTTATACCTGGTCCAGCACAAATAATCTCAAACTAAATCAAGCAAAATCCCAAAATAATGTTTTCTCTTCAAACAACAATGTAACATCAAATAATACAGTCAATCTTTTAGGCATCGTACTAGACGATAGGTTAAAATGGTCGGCCCACATCGACCAACTATGCAGAAAACTCTCCACACAATTATTCTTGTTGAGACAGCTAAAAAAAATTTTGGGCATCCCAGTATTATTATCTTCCTACCACTCTCTCTTCCACTCGCACCTCAACTATGGTGCTATTCTCTGGGGTAACGCAACGCACTCCATTAGAGTTTTTCGTTTCCAAAAAAGGCCCTAAGAATCATTGATGGTGCAACCTACCGTGCCCACTGTCAGCCACTATTCAAGAAATACCGAATCTTACCAATCCTTTGTGTTTTTATCTACCAAACTCTACTAGAGACTTTTTCTAATAATGATCTATACTCAAAAAACGCTGATGTTCACAACCATGATACTATCATCGAGTAAACTCAGAACTCCTAAGTTCAGACTGTCTGGCTCTGAGCAAAACTCTCTAAATGTTAGATTTTTCAATTTTTTACCACCAGTTGTAAAATTATTAAATTTTAGCCAATTCAAGAAATGTGTAAGAAATTATTTACTATTACATTGTTTCTACTCAACTGAGGAATTCCTCTCGTTCAACCATGAACACATGATACTCACCCCAACTTCATAAACTATATTAACTGTATATATACATTTTTTTTTCTAAATACTAATTTGGATATTGTAGGTATAGGCAACTTTTATGATGCAAAAATTTTAAAAATTTTAAATATTATATATGTGTATTTTACAGCTTACAAAATGTAACAACTACAGAATTCGACATAACGTAATTTCTACGGAATGGTTTTGTCTTTTAATCTGTTTTGTTCTTCAATGTCTTTTGTTTCTTGACGTGTAGGTATATGAATAATTGTATCAATGAACTATTGTATCTTGACATGCTACAAACATATCATTTATGTAAAGTGGTTAAATAAAATCTATCTATCTATCTATCTATCTATGATTTCCAATTGAACATGTTTTCCTTTTCAACAGCAAACCTTCCAAGAGGATATCTGTAACGATGAAAAATTGCCACTAAAGTTTGTCTTTCAGTCACATTTGATTTCATGAATATCCTGTTCACAAGTTCAAAAATATTATCAACTCCTCTTCATCCGTAATATTTAGCTGATTTCGAAAATATCTTCCCTTTGAAATAATCCAATATAATTCGTCTATGGCGAAAAATTACCTGAATAGTAAAATTTGTTTCCGCAGCAATAAAATAGCATTTATTAACTGGTATCCCAAAAACATTTCAAATCCATAATTCTCAACTCATTATTGTATCACAAAGAGCCTAAATGGATATCTGATAATTCGTATTAGTCAAAATATTCACAAATAGTTAATTACAGCAAAAAATATTTAAACTCGATAAAGAAATATTGTGATAATTTCATTCATTTGTTCCTGTAATTATCTTGAGGAAAAAAACGATTTGGGAAGAAATTATCTCATTTGATGTTTACTGAAAACAAATGAAAACATATTTTACCAACAAATAATCCAACAGTTATCGTCTTCAATTTCATATTTTTGATAATTTGGCTCGAATCTTTCAATACTTTCCTATCGTTCTTCACTCAAGACGATATTAGGAGAGATTCTTCGGCAGCTATGATGCAGATTTGCCAATCATGTCGATTTCTGGTTCCCAATTTGTGAACTTCTTGTGCCAGTGCTCCCATGAGGAGAAATAAAGAGGAGTAAGTTCTGGTGACCTCACTGGTCTTTTATTGACAGTACTGTTGTGACCCATCCATCTTTCTGGAAATGTAACACCTCTGGCCCCTTTCTGTTGAAAATAAAAGTCATGTCTAGTTTGTATGGGAAACTGAGTTCTTCTTCTCAGTGTGAAATACACTAAATAATTTTTGGGCTTTAAAATCATTATGAAACGATTTTAAATCAGTTTGTAACCAATTTTAAGAATTGTGATTTTCAATAATCTGCTTCTATTGAATATTTAAATATTTTGTCAGCATTAACTTCGATTACCAAAACTTTCTACTCATTAGTTAGGCAGACCTAACTCATACTGTTGCCATAGTATTAGAACAAAAAAAAAATTGAATGTTCCATGGTCCATGTTTCGCGTTTCATTTTCTATGTTCTGTGGCCCATGTTCCATTTTCTATGTTCTAATTGAGATGAACAGATTTCAGCACTCCCTTTTTTATATAAGTTATAGTTTCGGCTTTTCTTTATCCAAATTCAATTGCTGTGGGAATGAGAAGGTATGGCAGAATGCGCTGTGATGTTGCAGATTCCTGTCAAAACATATTTCACGTTGAAATTAAAAAAAGCTATAAGCATTTTCACCGGTTTTCAGGTGGTCCTGGAAGCGGTAAGGTGACACACTGCGACAACTTGATGCAGGAAAAGAAAGGAGTTACACACATCAATATGACAGATCTCTTGCAACAGTATATGCAATTGGAAATGGTAAGCAACCGAATACGTAAAATGATTTTGTAAAGTAGGACTTTTTTGTACGAGCGTGAAGTTTCTTAAATGAGGCGCGAGTACAAAAGAGCTCTTATGAAAATGTATCATACAATTTTTTTCTACAATAATTATATTGACAAACTGTAGGTAGCTATTATTGAACACAGTTTTCAATTTTCGTCGTTTTATCGAATGATGACTTTTGACTAAAATTTGATGCAAAGTAGGTACTGTATTTTTCTAGAATATGTTAATGTATTTAACAGAGCGTAAAAATTACTCTATGCACAGTTTATGTTTTCAAGCTCAGTTGATTTTTTACGTACTTGTGCTAAAAAGTCGTGCACTATTGTAGAAAACGTTTTTTAAGCTTTGGTTGTCATATTTGGGAGGGCAAACTTTTGTCACAATGACAAAAAAAATTGCGGCTTATAAGATTTTTCGTGTATGCATCAAATTGTCAACAATAAATTGCGCATTGCAAACATTTCGAGAATAATTTCTTCAATTATTCGCAATGGAGAATCAAGAAAATTCCTCTAATTTACGATGATAGTGATAAATGAACTCAACTAACCTTGACTCGCAAGTTATGGAGGTACACAATAACTTTCTCCGAAAATTAAATTTGAATTAAACATCAATGTCACGCCAGACGTTAAGTTAATGTGGAAAATGCGAGGAATATTCACGTCCTAATGATTCTCCACGTCAACTTTCATAATGATTGTTATTGAAATTTGAAATCGAAAGTCGTTTTCAAATGACTGAATGATTGAATGTAAATAGCAATTATTTCGTGAATGTCTCCAAATACGTTGACACTTGATTTTTTAAATGAAGTAATTCATCGAGTTTACCGTTCCAATAACCATTTAATTTTTTTCAACATTTATTTTTATAAACTTTTCCGCATAGGGGAAGAAAATTAATTTATATAGTGGGGTAAAGGCGAATTCACTCATATAAAGTAGATAAAGCAAATTACTGAATTTAGTTACTTCCATCACGTACCTATTCATATAAGTCAATTTAGTACTACCAAGAGTGCTGCAAAAGCCAGCAAAAATTAAATGTTTCATCTGCTCAATTTAGTAGATAAAATGAAATTACATGAGAGTACATGCTACGGTGCCTCGAAAGGGTCACCCTGCATGAGGAAAACAATATATATATATATATATATATATATATAGGAAGTTATTCATGACATCTACAGTCACTAGTTGAAACTTAATTTGACACGAACCAAGGAATCAAAAAGTAGAGGTTTGTCCACAAATTGACAGGCAGCCAACAATTCGTTGTTCTGACCAACCCAAGGTTCAATCAAGTTTCTAATACGTTATGAGGAACGCAAGCAGAATCTAAGTGAAAATAGAGTATATTTCGTTTTAATTCCGAGAGTTCTAACCTTTGACAGCTGTTTCGTGTTAACGCACTCATCAGAAAGGATTTATGGACAAACCTCTACTTTTGGATTCCTTGGTTCGTGTCAAATTAAGTTTCAACTAGTGACTGTAGATGTCATGAATAACTTCCTGTTATACTCTGTCTTGCCTCACGGTATTAATTCTTGAGTGGATTCGTTTTGATTTCGAGAGCTCCATAAATCCTTTCTGATGAGTGCGTTAACACGAAACAGCTGTCAAAGGTTAGAACTCTCGGAATTAAAACGAAATATACTCTATTTTCACTTATATATATATATATATATATATATATATGTAAATGAAAATAGAGTATATTTCGTTTTAATTCCGAGAGTTCTAACCTTTGACAGCTGTTTCGTGCTAACGCACTCATCAGAAAGGATTTATGGAGCTCTCGAAATCAAAAAGAATCCACTCAAGAATTAATACCGTGAGGCAAGACAGAATATAACAGGAAGTTATTCATGACATCTACAGTCACTAGTTGAAACTTAATTTGACACGAACCAAGGAATCCAAAAGTAGAGGTTTGTCCACAAATTGACAGGCAGCCAACAATTCGTTTTTCTGACCAACCCAAGGTTCAATCAAGTTTCTAATACGTTATGAGGAACGCAAGCAGAATCTAAATGAAAATAGAGTATATTTCGTTTTAATTCCGAGAGTTCTAACCTTTGACAGCTGTTTCGTGCTAACGCACTCATCAGAAAGGATTTATGGAGCTCTCGGAATCAAAACGAATCCACCAGAATTAATACCGTGAGGCAAGACAGAATATAACAGGAAGTTATTCATGACATCTACAGTCACTAGTTGAAACGTAATTTGACACGAACCAAGGAATCCAAAAGTAGAGGTTTGTCCACAAATTGACAGGCAGCCAATAATTCGTTGTTCTGACCAACCCAAGGTTCAATCAAGTTTCTAATACGTTATGAGGAACGCAAGCAGAATCTAAATGAAAATAGAGTATATTTCGTTTTAATTCCGAGAGTTCTAACCTTTGACAGCTGTTCCGTGCTAACGCACTCATCAGAAAGGATTTATGGAGCTCTCGAAATCAAAAAGAATCCACTCAAGAATTAATACCGTGAGGCAAGACAGAATATAACAGGAAGTTATTCATGACATCTACAGTCACTAGTTGAAACTTAATTTGACACGAACCAAGGAATCCAAAAGTAGAGGTTTGTCCACAAATTGACAGGCAGCCAACAATTCGTTGTTCTGACCAACCCAAGGTTCAATCAAGTTTCTAATACGTTATGAGGAACGCAAGCAGAATCTAAATGAAAATAGAGTATATTTCGTTTTAATTCCGAGAGTTCTAACCTTTGACAGCTGTTTCGTGCTAACGCACTCATCAGAAAGGATTTATGGAGCTCTCGAAATCAAAACGAATCCACTCATAACGTATTAGAAACTTGATTGAACCTTGGGTTGGTCAGAACAACGAATTGTTGGCTGCCTGTCAATTTGTGGACAAACCTCTACTTTTGGATTCCTTGGTTCGTGTCAAATTAAGTTTCAACTAGTGACTGTAGATGTCATGAATAACTTCCTGTTATATTCTGTCTTGCCTCACGGTATTAATTCTTGAGTGGATTCGTTTTGATTTCGAGAGCTCCATAAATCCTTTCTGATGAGTGCGTTAGCACGAAACAGCTGTCAAAGGTTAGAACTCTCGGAATTAAAACGAAATATACTCTATTTTCATTTAGATTCTGCTTGCGTTCCTCATAACGTATTATGAGGAACGCAAGCAGAATCTAAATGAAAATAGAGTATATTTCGTTTTAATTCCGAGAGTTCTAACCTTTGACAGCTGTTTCGTGCTAACGCACTCATCAGAAAGGATTTATGGAGCTCTCGAAATCAAAACGAATCCACTCAAGAATAAATACCGTGAGGCAAGACAGAATATAACAGGAAGTTATTCATGACATCTACAGTCACTAGTTGAAACTTAATTTGACACGAACCAAGGAATCCAAAAGTAGAGGTTTGTCCACAAATTGACAGGCAGCCAACAATTCGTTGTTCTGACCAACCCAAGGTTCAATCAAGTTTCTAATAAGTTATGAGGAACGCAAGCAGAATCTAAATGAAAATAGAGTATATTTCGTTTTAATTCCGAGAGTTCTAACCTTTGACAGCTGTTTCGTGCTAACGCACTCATCAGAAAGGATTTATGGAGCTCTCGAAATCAAAACGAATCCACTCATAACGTATTAGAAACTTGATTGAACCTTGGGTTGGTCAGAACAACGAATTGTTGGCTGCCTGTCAATTTGTGGACAAACCTCTACTTTTGGATTCCTTGGTTCGTGTCAAATTAAGTTTCAACTAGTGACTGTAGATGTCATGAATAACTTCCTGTTATATTCTGTCTTGCCTCACGGTATTAATTCTTGAGTGGATTCGTTTTGATTTCGAGAGCTCCATAAATCCTTTCTGATGAGTGCGTTAGCACGAAACAGCTGTCAAAGGTTAGAACTCTCGGAATTAAAACGAAATATACTCTATTTTCATTTAGATTCTGCTTGCGTTCCTCATAACGTATTAGAAACTTGATTGAACCTTGGGTTGGTCAGAAAAACGAATTGTTGGCTGCCTGTCAATTTGTGGACAAACCTCTACTTTTGGATTTCTTGGTTCGTGTCAAATTAAGTTTCAACTAGTGACTGTAGATGTCATGAATAACTTCCTGTTATATTCTGTCTTGCCTCACGGTATTAATTCTTGAGTGGATTCGTTTTGATTTCGAGAGTTCCATAAATCCTTTCTGATGAGTGCGTTAGCACGAAACAGCTGTCAAAGGTTAGAACTCTCGGAATTAAAACGAAATATACTCTATTTTCATTTAGATTCTGCTTGCGTTCCTCATAACGTATTAGAAACTTGATTGAACCTTGGGTTGGTCAGAACAACGAATTGTTGGCTGCCTGTCAATTTGTGGACAAACCTCTACTTTTGGATTCCTTGGTTCGTGTCAAATTAAGTTTCAACTAGTGACTGTAGATGTCATGAATAACTTCCTGTTATATTCTTTCTTGCCTCACGGTATTAATTCTTGAGTGGATTCGTTTTGATTTCGAGAGCTCCATAAATCCTTTCTGATGAGTGCGTTAGCACGAAACAGCTGTCAAAGGTTAGAACTCTCGGAATTAAAACGAAATATACTCTATTTTCATTTAGATTCTGCTTGCGTTCCTCATAACGTATTAGAAACTTGATTGAACCTTGGGTTGGTCAGAACAACGAATTGTTGGCTGCCTGTCAATTTGTGGACAAACCTCTACTTTTGGATTCCTTGGTTCGTGTCAAATTAAGTTTCAACTAGTGACTGTAGATGTCATGAATAACTTCCCGTTATATTCTGTCTTGCCTCACGGTATTAATTCTTGAGTGGATTCGTTTTGATTTCGAGAGCTCCATAAATCCTTTCTGATGAGTGCGTTAGCACGAAACAGCTGTCAAAGTTTAGAACTCTCGGAATTAAAACGAAATATACTCTATTTTCATTTAGATTCTGCTTGCGTTCCTCATAACGTATTAGAAACTTGATTGAACCTTGGGTTGGTCAGAAAAACGAATTGTTGGCTGCCTGTCAATTTGTGGACAAACCTCTACTTTTGGATTCCTTGGTTCGTGTCAAATTAAGTTTCAACTAGTGACTGTAGATGTCATGAATAACTTCCTGTTATATTCTGTCTTGCCTCACGGTATTAATTCTTGAGTGGATTCGTTTTGATTTCGAGAGTTCCATAAATCCTTTCTGATGAGTGCGTTAGCACGAAACAGCTGTCAAAGGTTAGAACTCTCGGAATTAAAACGAAATATACTCTATTTTCATTTAGATTCTGCTTGCGTTCCTCATAACGTATTAGAAACTTGATTGAACCTTGGGTTGGTCAGAACAACGAATTGTTGGCTGCCTGTCAATTTGTGGACAAACCTCTACTTTTGGATTCCTTGGTTCGTGTCAAATTAAGTTTCAACTAGTGACTGTAGATGTCATGAATAACTTCCTGTTATATTCTTTCTTGCCTCACGGTATTAATTCTTGAGTGGATTCGTTTTGATTTCGAGAGCTCCATAAATCCTTTCTGATGAGTGCGTTAGCACGAAACAGCTGTCAAAGGTTAGAACTCTCGGAATTAAAACGAAATATACTCTATTTTCATTTAGATTCTGCTTGCGTTCCTCATAACGTATTAGAAACTTGATTGAACCTTGGGTTGGTCAGAACAACGAATTGTTGGCTGCCTGTCAATTTGTGGACAAACCTCTACTTTTGGATTCCTTGGTTCGTGTCAAATTAAGTTTCAACTAGTGACTGTAGATGTCATGAATAACTTCCCGTTATATTCTGTCTTGCCTCACGGTATTAATTCTTGAGTGGATTCGTTTTGATTTCGAGAGCTCTATAAATCCTTTCTGATGAGTGCGTTAGCACGAAACAGCTGTCAAAGGTTAGAACTCTCGGAATTAAAACGAAATATACTCTATTTTCATTTAGATTCTGCTTGCGTTCCTCATAACGTATTAGAAACTTGATTGAACCTTGGGTTGGTCAGAACAACGAATTGTTGGCTGCCTGTCAATTTGTGGACAAACCTCTACTTTTGGATTCCTTGGTTCGTGTCAAATTAAGTTTCAACTAGTGACTGTAGATGTCATGAATAACTTCCCGTTATATTCTGTCTTGCCTCACGGTATTAATTCTTGAGTGGATTCGTTTTGATTTCGAGAGCTCCATAAATCCTTTCTGATGAGTGCGTTAGCACGAAACAGCTGTCAAAGGTTAGAACTCTCGGAATTAAAACGAAATATACTCTATTTTCATTTAGATTCTGCTTGCGTTCCTCATAACGTATTAGAAACTTGATTGAACCTTGGGTTGGTCAGAACAACGAATTGTTGGCTGCCTGTCAATTTGTGGACAAACCTCTACTTTTGGATTCCTTGGTTCGTGTCAAATTAAGTTTCAACTAGTGACTGTAGATGTCATGAATAACTTCCTGTTATATTCTGTCTTGCCTCACGGTATTAATTCTTGAGTGGATTCGTTTTGATTTCGAGAGCTCCATAAATCCTTTCTGATGAGTGCGTTAGCACGAAACAGCTGTCAAAGGTTAGAACTCTCGGAATTAAAACGAAATATACTCTATTATATACTCTATTTTTATTTAGATTCTGCTTGCGTTCCTCATAACGTATTAGAAACTTGATTGAACCTTGGGTTGGTCAGAACAACGAATTGTTGGCTGCCTGTCAATTTGTGGACAAACCTCTACTTTTGGATTCCTTGGTTCGTGTCAAATTAAGTTTCAACTAGTGACTGTAGATGTCATGAATAACTTCCTGTTATATATATATATATATATATATATACTGTCAGACAACCAAGCAGCACTGAAAGCTCTAAAGTGACTAAGCTAGGCTGAGTAACAGATTCAAGAGCTTGCCGCGTAAAGGTTTCATTTTGAATGTTAACAGTGCAATCATAATACCCAACCTCAAAAACCTTCGCATACCATTTTTCAATAGACTCGGACTATCATCTCAAAACTCCATTTTGATGTTATGAATTTTGCCAAAAAAAAAACATAATCTCCTACCCTAAAAATCCACACATAAGTACAATTTTTAAATTGAATCGGTCCATGATCATAAAACTCGCACTCCATCTTGTAGCCGCCATATCGAATTTATAAATTTTGACAAAAAATTCATGATCTGTGACCCCGAAAAACCTCCACATACCAATTCAGAATCGAATGGGTGTAGTGGAACTGGAATCGGAATGGAATTGAAACCGCCATATTTTTCTCCAGAATTATGAACAGCTGCCAAAGGACCCCGCACTTTTTATAGGTAAAATGGTTCTCGGTGAAATTGTCTAAATTTTTAGTATATTGTAGTATTCGATGTACTGATTGAACGTGCAGAATAGCAAAGTTCGTTGATGGAAAGATTTTGAAGTTCAAGTTGAAAATCAGTCATTTTTATTTAATTGTTTTCTCGGAATTTGAAAGTGCTAACTGCATTTTTTCCGTTCTTATCATCAACGTACCTTCATATTACTAAATATCATTCAGATGGTGCAGATTATATCATTACATACAGAGCGAAAAATAAAAACATTTTAGTAAGGTCTGAAAATTCGATGTAATATGATGAAATTATTCTGGCATGCAATACACTATTCTTATTCCATCATCAATCACAAGTCATACATTTCGCACAGGGTGATTTGAATAAATGGTGAAATATATGGCCGGTTCTTTCATACATATCCTGTATATTCAAGTGAATAATCATCCTCCGAAGAGAGCTGATACCGTATTAACATGATTTCGTTGAGATATATAGGGTGATCATGAAAATTTTCGATGATAAAGATGACAAAATATCAACGTTTCCGAAATCACCCTGTAATTCACGATTAACTCGGTGAAATTCTTTTATTATTATTTAATATATTCATTATTCTCTCCTCAACACTGTCCCAAAAATTCAGTTTCCTACTATGACTAGTTTCATAGTTATTAATTGAGAAACTTATTACCATTTGTATGACGAGTTGAAGGAACTTGTTCACGCGTACATTCTACTAGTGGCCAAGATTTTTCACAAATAGTGAAACGGTAGAATGTGGAGTTCAAAATAAATGTAAAAGAGGGTGAAGATTAGAGATAAAAATCACATCAGATATATGAATTTAATAATGTAAGGTACAGATAGTTAAGTGAATTTTGTTGGTTTAAGCTTTGTCGGAATAAAAAACAACCTATCTGGGAAAAGTGAAAATGATTGATAGAAGGCTTTTATTTCTAATTGAATTTGAATTAAAACAATCGGAATATAAATTTCCATCGATAAGATGGTAAAAATCACTTTTGCGCCCGCCGGACGCACGATAAAGTATTTCACGGTCGCTAAATGCTATTTTACGCTCACAGAGCTGAGCGATATAGTGCTACTTTACGCCCGGTTGGACATAATAGCTGTTTATGCAATAGCGGGTTATAAAGTACACTTTACCGCCCGGTATTTTTTAGCCGTAAAATGACACTTTAGCGTCCACAAGCCAATTATGCCCCGCAATGTTGGTAATTTTTTCAAATTGAAGACCTACCACGAAACAGTCAATTCAATTCTATAAAAAAATACTCATTTAACAATATTTATTCATGATCTACATTTTTTAATGCCATAAGCCTGAATATTAAAAAGTATATTGCCATGCAGTTACTAATATTGAGGAGGGTGTATTCCCGTTTTTATCGAAAATTATTATTTCTCAATGAAAACTGCTTCACAGCATCCTCATCGCTATGCGAACAAGTATTCATTTTAGAAGTGGACGGTTGGTTCGAGTACTTATCTGGTATCGTTCCGGTACCATGGCCGGCGATTTTTTTAGCTATATTCAATTTATTTGAAATCGATTCTTCAATATATATAAATTACACATTCCTCATTACTCTTGAATAGTGAAGCTATACATAAAGTATTTAACGTGTAGCCTATATTCAGGTCAGTAAGTATCTGTGATTTGCGCTCAACCACTAGTGCATAAAATTTTGTATATATCTATCTCGTTCGTAAAATGTGTTTATGGCCTTCAGCGTGTAATACCTCGGTTGACGCCATCGGGATATTATTCAGAACGCAGGCTATAAACGCCTACTTTACGCCTCTGATACATAAATAACTATCGTTCAAATTGGGAAGAAAGTGTCACATTTTCCTCCTGCATGCGAGGTTTGCTGCCAGAGGACCCGTAAGACCCGAGGGCTGCAAACGTAAAGGGAGGAAAAGACACTTTACTCTATCAACTCCAGCATAAAACCACCACCGGTACACGCAAATGCGGAATATTTGAGAAACAGACCACGATTTCATTTGTTTTCTCTTAATCCAGCTGGCGAATTGTCTCTTGTTTTAGCCCACAGTTTTGCACGTATGAGTCCAGGGTTTTTAGACATCTTAGTTACGAATAATACTTTGACTGTAATTTTGACGTCTATATCCATTTGATACGGAGTTTAATAAATTCACATATAAATATTGAAAATTTTATACCCGACGATATACAGGAAGATGCAAAATTACTGAATGTGTCTTTATTACCTGTATTTATGTGAAGCTTTATTTAATTTTTAGGGAGGAAAAGTGCCATTTTCAACACTAAAACTAGTGAGAAAAAGTCAATTTCCAAAAGCTGGACCATATGTTTACCCAAAATTCAGCTAGGAAATATCTAAAAGTTGTTCGTGAAAGTTTCCTAGCACTTTGCAGCAATACGAGACTGAGTTTGAATTCCAGAGATTATTTAATCTCATACAATGAATCACTTACTCCGGCTTGCCTGTATTATATTCCGAAAAAGAAGTAAGAGTTACTAACAAGCCATTAATGGACACAGAGCTATCAGATAAAGAAATCCCAGCGAAGCCTTTGGAGATAAATGAACACGCGACTAACTCGGTGGGTACGAATAATTAAGATTCAGAAGGTGGCTACCGCTTTCGATGGTGACCGTTATCACCAGTGGTAGTTTTTAGTTGTGATTAGAATTAGAAATGTGTATTCAAAAATACGTATTTATCAAACGCCACCGAAGTAATTTACGAGATATATTCCTGGATATTTTTATACAACTCCAACAATTCGCGATCACCACGGTGTGGGCGACATCTATATTTTGAAAAGACCACGCACAAACCTTATGGGAAATATGGCTTTCGGTGAATTCTGCTGATTTGATATGATGAACTTTCCAATGTCCTGATCAAAAGTCTCCACGGGCACAACGAAAAATAATGGACAGTATTTGAGAAAAAAATTGCTCTAAGTCGCCAAAATGGGGAATTTGGTGGTAAAACGGTAGAAATAGACCGTGCTATTTTGCAACTTATTGCCTCTTGAAAATTGTAGCATGCGCTTCAGCAATTCTTTTATGGGTCTTGTGTCTTCATAGCACCGTTTGCCAATAATTTCAGTCTTTACAGAGTGACGCATACGTACATAATGATAAGAATGAAAAAATAATTTTTAGAACATGAATACAATAGATTGTAAGAAATCATTAGAACCATTGCAAAGATGTTTCTATATTATGTTGAAAATTGTTAAAATTGATATATCCGTCAACCTATTGCACCTCTACTCGCAACCCTCAGAAGTCTTTGGGAGCAAAAGAAAACGCAGCCCTTACCTTTTAACGTATGATGCCATGCACCATAACATTTCTGAAACTCGTCACAGAAATACATTGAAACATTTCTACTGAAATACATCTGAAACCTTTGAATGAATATTTCTGAAATGTGACAAAAAAATTGTTTTTGAAACAAATCAGAAATGTACCAAGAATGGTTTTTCCGAAACCTCTCTGAGGTCAGACATACCTAGTTTCAGAAATGTCCCAGAAACACTTACGCAATATTCAGAAGGTTTCAAATATTACAGAATTAGTATCCTGAAACATTTCAGAAACAATAAAATTTCTGAAATATTTATTGTTGTCTTATTAACCAACTTGAGATGTCTCTTGAATGTTCCTGAAATAGTTACGAATCGTTAGTGATGAAACGTTTCCTTGAAACGTCTCTGAGGGCGAACATCTTTTCAATTTAAATTCAATATATTTCTGAAACAATAAGGCCACATTTTTAATTCAGTTTTTCAATTTCCATTTTTCATTTTTCCTGTCTAAATTGCCGCCAATGTATTTCATTTCTATCGATCACAGACACCAAAACCCTTTCACCTTACAGATTATACAGGGTGGGCCAACTATTGCAGATCAGAGGATAGCTCCTAAACCACTGTAGATAAAAAATATCTTTCACCTGGAGATCAAATGGCACACAAATGACTATTTCTGTAAAATATGCTGAAGAATACAGAGGGTTCCGTGAGCAGGTAACAAATTTTTTTTTCTTAAATGACCCATATTGTATTTTTTTCCATTTTTGGATAGTGCGAATAACAAGTTATACAACAGTTTTTGATTGTTTTCAATTGTATTCCAACGAAAATTTCTGAAAAATCATTATGGAGGGTTAAATTCCATAAAAACTCAGCACTAAGAGGAGCCGCAAAAAAAAGTATTGCAGCTCCCAGTACAGGAATGAAGATATCTACTGAATCATTGAAAATTGTTTAGAAATATACAGGGCGCTCGCTAGACGACTGCCAGAATTACATATTTCAAACGACAAAAACTTTTTTTTCAAATGGAACATCCTGTATATTTCGATGTTTTTTGAAAGTTCATACTTTAGGCTTTCCATCAATATAATATTTCTATGGTGGAATTCATTAGTTTCCGAGTTATTGGGGAAATATGGCATTTTCTCAGTATTTCTCGATTTTAAACCAAATTCCTTCTTTGTTAGTTTGGTTTTGTGTTACTATTCACATATAATGATAGGGATGGAACTTATTCTTCTTCAAAATGTATGAGGCGCCGTTTGGGTAAAAAGTATTTTTGCAAATATAAAAGTGTTGTGTCAATATATTTATTAGTTGGAGCATTATTTATTATTTTGCTTGCCGATATATTTATTTTTGATCAAACACAATATATTCACGTTTCAAGTGTTTTAAATATATAAAAACGTGAGTCCCCACATATTTATAAATTCGATCTATTTTATGTCCTCAAGAGATAGCGCTACCTACGCGATTTGTTACACCTTGAGGATATGACAACATGGCAACCGGGAGGAGTCATTAGTACCTAAAGTGGATAACAGATGTCAGTAGCACAGCAGCTATCTACTTTTCAGTTCTGTGTTCTGTTCTGTGACTGGATTTCAGACATTCCGAGTTGTCAGCTCCGAGTAACCCGGGGTAGCTCCTGATGTGATCTCAGATCTCTATTTAGTTTAGTTCAGGGGTAACAAGTAGGTAAAACAAGCTCTCAATTGGAAAGGTGGTAGGGTAGTTTCATGTTTATTTTTACTGAAATCATCATTAATTTATTTATTTTTCTTAAAAATTAACCATAAAAAATTGTCTCTGAGAATACAATATAATTTATGACTTTTGTCTGTATTCTTGCAGTTTTTCACTGCACAATAGGTACTCCTCTTTCAGAAGAAAGGAATATTTGTATCAGTAAAAAAAGTAACCAAGAAATTCCTAAGTTTCATCAATGACAGCAGGGATCATCAGAAGATTTTGGGACTTTTGCTCTCTTTTCTGTGAATCTGCTAAACTAAAACTATGTTTGAAACTTTGAAAACATTACCAATGACGGCAATTACATAAAAACTGACTTTTGACATGTGTCACTAGTTCAACAAACATCGGACCTAATTTTCGTGGAGTTTTTGGAATATTGTAACTATTTAGACTTCACCTATTGGCCATACCCGTAAGAAGGCCAAAGCCTTCTAGGATTCAGTAATAAGTTACATTCGGCCGCCATCTATTAGCTAATTTATGTACTTGACTTCGCCCTGTTGCCAAATACTGTACCAAATCGCGTTGGTGCGCCATCTCTTGACGATATAAAATAGATCAAATTCATAAATATATGGAAATTCACGTTTTTGTATATTTGGAATACACCTGAAACGTAAATATATTGTGTTTGATTAAAAATAAATATATTGAGAAGCAAAATAAAAAATTTTGCTCCAACTAATAAATATATTGACAAAAAATTTTATATATTTGCAAAAATACTTTTTACCCAAACGGCGCCTCATAAAAATGCGCCTTATTGTAGTTCCTGATATATCATAATTCCTACTTAACTCTCTCGTACTTATGTGAGGGTCCTTCACAACAGCGGTCATGATTATTTCTTCATTTTCTTCGGTCAATACAACAGGGGGCCGCGTATGTTTTCTGTAGCTTACAAATCCCGCTTCACTGAATCTCTCTATTAATAATTTGAAACAGGCTTCTTTGGGGAGTCGATGTTCTGGGTATCTTTGCCTGCATACCCTACTAGCAAGGAAACATTTTTATCTCATTCGCCCAATACAAAAATCATATTAATCATCTCTTCATTCGAATAATTCACGTTGAATCAATAATTTTCACTAATTCGAATAGAGGTGAACTAATGACATGTCAAATCACTTTTATCAACAAAACAGAAATTATGTACTAACAGATATTAGATCGCCAAAAACGTTAATAACATAGATGGGAATTGGTTTGAATTCGAGAAATTCTGAGAAAATGCCATATTTCCCCAATAACTCGGAAGCTAATGAGTTTCACCAAAGAAAATATTATATCGATGGAAAACCTGAAGAGTGAACTTTCAAAAATCATTGAAATATACAGGATGTTCCATTTGAAGAAAAAATTTTCGTCGTTTGAAATCTGTAATTCTGGTAGTCGTCTAGCGAGTGACCTGTATATTTCTAAACAATTTTCAATGATTCAGTGGATATCTTCATTTCTGTAGTAGGAGCTGCAATACTTTTTTGCGACTCCTCTCAGTGTTGAGTTTTTATGGAATTTAACCCTCCACAATGATTTTTCGGAAATTTTCATTGGCAATGCAATAACTCCGCATACAATTGAAAAAAATCAAAAACTGTTGCATAGCTTGTTATTCGCACTATAAAAATGGAAAAAAATACAGGGTGGGTCATTTAAGAAAATAAAAATTTTGGCACCTGCTCACGGAACCCTCTGTATACTTACTGTATATTTTACAGAAATAGTCATTTGGGTGCCATTTGATCACCAGGTGAAAATAATTTTTATCTACAGTGGTTTAGAAGCTATCCTAGGATCTGCAATAGAAACATGTTTACTGGGTGATGCCAAATTCATTACAGCATTGCAAAACATATAACCTGTAAGGGCGATTTTACGAAAATATTTAGATGAGCCCGGAATATCATGAAAACACAAGAACCCAAAAACTGTTTCTAGAAATTCCTGATGGAATTAACAGAAATATCAACCAATCAAGCTCGTCGTGAATTGAACTTCATACTTATACAAATTTTTCTCTCTTTGTCGTTTGGTAACAGTACATACTGATGTCCTTTTGCAATGCAATACATTTTTAGTGTTTTTTTATTTTGTTTTTGCCATTTCTATCATTATTGTGAATTGATGCCAAGAAAAATTTACATCTTGACCGATGAAAATTGGCCAAACCTTGCGTCAATATATAACACATCCAATGGCGCAAAGGCAATCCAACCGAGCTTATTACAGAGGATTATTGCTAGAGAACATGTGCTTTCTCTAACCACAGACTGCCTTACTCCGAGCTGTAGTGAAGAACTGAAAATTGTAAAAGTAAAGAGCGCGTTGTGCATTCTGCCGCGGGCCATCATCGTTCCTGTTACGATTTTTTTAACACAAAATGCAGATATGCGCACACTTCCCGCATCGAAAGTGAAGGGATTCGAAGTTTTTTGTTTGTGACTTTATTGAAAGAGATCGAAAGTGGTTTGTTCAACTTATCGGAATAATCGAGAGTGTTTTGGACTGACTGAAATATTCAGTTGTTTTGGTTTCTTGTCATTTGGACACCTGGAAAACATTGGAAAAAAGGTAGGATAAAATTTTGAAAAATGCTTATGTTATTTTAAAAATGAAATTTCGTGGAAAAAATACCAAAATGAAGATTTCTGTTTGAGATATTTTTGGGATAACTAAATAATGATCATATTTATTGTTCTATTAGATCCAATTGAACATTGCCTTGGTCTTATGGTTTCTGAATAAAATTGAGCAAAATAGGCAAAATGTTCACGCCATGAAAAGGTATTTACAGAGCATCCCTTTGAAAGCGGGGCACCCCTTTAATATTGTAATTTTTCCGATTCAACATTTCATTTTTTTTATTTCAGTGGATAGAACATCAATAGCTTCAACTCATTGCCATAATTTCGAAATGAAATTGAAACTCCCAAAGCTCTTCGAATGTATTTCATTACCAAGAACCCAAAAAAAAGTGTTGGATATTTTTTCAGACTACGCTACTGATTTTGCAATACGTTAAAATGGGTGTTATCATAATTTCATAAAAAATGTTGATTCCTAACAGAAATTCAGCATTATTAAAATTTAAATTACGTTATCGCAATATTTCTGATAATCTTCCTATACAGTGTGTCCCACTTACCACGCTCACCATAGGTATCACCATAGGTAAAAAATCTTTTGATAAAATCTATTCGTTTTTGTTTTATAAGCAAATAACAAATTTTGATCATTTTCATGTCTCTTGCAAGTGAATTTTGACCCACTTCTGGCGTTCCTAATAACTTCAAATTTGGCAGATGTTCATAATTCCGGTGACAATGCACGATGAAATTTGTACTGAAATAAAAAATAAAAAATGGCGGCTCCTCCAATATGGCGGACGAGATTTGTGATTATGGTCCGAGTCCATTCAAAATTGGTATGTGGGGGTTTTTGAGGTCGAAGATCATGATTTTTTTGTTAAAATTTATAAATTCAAGATGGCGACTTCAAAATAGTTCTTGTTTTTGTATAAATGACGATAACTCCGTTGTTATCAGCAAAAAACTATTACTGTGACATATCATCTGTAAGAGAAAAAAAAGTTATTCATAACTAAGTTATAGTGAGCTATGACCTACATTTGAAAAATTAAAGTTGGTACTGATATCTCAAATTCTAGAAGAGTTGGTATAAATTTCATATTTTTTTCGAAATCTCATTGAAAAACTGCCATGAGAATGTGAAATTCCTATTCGAATATTTTCATAAATGAAGAAGTTACGGAGGAGACATGAAAATGATCAAAATCTGGTTTTTGCGTATAAAACAAAAACGAATAGATTTTATCAAATTATTTTTTCACATTATAGTTGGCCTTGATTAACTCCACATTTGGTGTCATTTAACCGACCTCGTATCTCTCACCATTAAAATGATACCCATGGTGAGCATAGTAAGTGGGACACACTGTATATCACATGTATGAAATATTGTAATTTACAATAGTTCATTAGACCGCAATCAGTTTGAATTGTAAAAATTTATGACCAACATTTCTTCAGAACATTGGCAAAATGTGTTTTCTCTAAACTCGCTTCAGACATGGATTCCTATTGAAAATTAATAGTTATTTAATCAACTAGGGTATTAATGAAGGCGATTATTGATCGAGATATTTTAACGCGAGCGCGATAATGTTCGAGATCAATAATCGCATTTTTATATAGGAGTTGATTACAATACTTTTCCGTCGACCTAATGATAGTATGAAAGAAAAAAAAAAAAAGTTGAGAAATTTTTGTGGTTCATTCAGGATTCGAACCCCCGATCTATACATCCGGATTGTCTTCGTTCACTCGCATTTCACCTCTGCGCTACGGAGCCCATGTATAAAATGTCGCGTTTTGATGACTTGAGTATTTGCTTCATTTTCCAAAATTACTTGCTATACATAATAATGAAAATAATTAATTTTTCATAGATTTTTCTGCTTTTATCAGGCAATAAACTCAAAGCCGCCACTTTAGCGGTTTCCGCAACATCTGGCGGTGTCAACGTGAAATTATCTTCAATATTCATTATTTAGATTGGAAAATTATGTGTCAAAATTTTACAGCGCACATAAAATCTGAATCCGTTGATGTCTGGTTGCCATGCAACACGCAAAATCATGCATTTTCATAGAAATCGATCATTAATGACAAATTGAGCATTAATAGGGGTCATTAATGGTCGATTTCGTTTGCATTGAAGCATATTAAACAGACATGTTAATACGAGGTCGGCGGAAAAATGGTTTTAAGCACTGTTCAAATATTTTCAAAAAGACAATATTTTGCGTCAGATTGTAATCATTGTGAAATACGACGAAAATTGAAAACTTCGTAAGATAAAAAATTCAACAATTACTACTGTTTGTCAATATAACTGCCCTAGAAAAAAATGTGCGTACCACGTAGTAGTAGCTCGCACAAGTCTCTCGGAAATAATAACAAAAACAAATTTTACAAGAAATTTTCTTGAAGATTTCGCATGCTTTTCTGTGCATTTAACTGGGATTATAATGAAGGTATAATGAAATTTCTTATTATACCTGATCAGATTGTATGGGAACGCCCTGCCACCGAGAATTTTTTAAAATAGCATGTAATGCAACTCGACATGAAAAACAAAAATACAGGGTGTCCATTTGAAAACTCCCCATCCTTAATATATTCCTTCCAGTGAATAAAATGAAAAATCAAAAATACACCTCAATTTTATTTGCATGGGGAGCACTTGTAATGAATATTTATGCTGCCGTCCTTAGCAAAAAAGCCGTATCTACAAAAAATGTGAATATGGAGATATTGGTTTCTGTAGTCTTGAAACACTATAAATTTAACTTTTTCCAAAGAAAAAATTACGTAAACTAGATGTAAATAGCCCAAGTTAATCAATCATTTTGCCTTTAGTACACAAGTTTAAGACTTTTCGTACTTAAGATGGTCGAAACTACAGATTCTCAGCTTCAGAGTTTTTGCACATACGGCTTTTATGCTTAGGACGGCAGTATAGCCCTCGTGGTTCAACCCCCTATATGTTACCTTTAAAAACTTAAGTGGAAAGGGGGGTCAAGTTGCACATCATTTCAAAGGGCGTTTATTTCTCTTTTCAATGGTACATACCATGACTTATTATTTTTTGACGAGCAGTTTCAGAAAAATAGCGTTCTAAACTATCAGAAGTACTTAATTAGAACTTGTAATGGAAATGTTTTTTTTCTTTCGGATGCTGGTCTCTTGCGGTCTAAGATACAGGCAAGAAATTTCAAACATGTTGAAAATGTTGTCCATCCTTCTCTAAACAGTAATAAAGTCTGCATTCGAAATCCTCTCTAAAATTTCGAAAAAGTTCACCGCCGGGAATTGACCGGCATGCTGCAGTAATTCGTATTTTAAGTTCATCAATATCAGCAGGTTGTGTTTTATAAACAACGGATTTAAGATGTCTCCAAAGAAAAAATCTAAGGAAGATAAATCCGGTGATTTCGGAGGCCATTCAACTGCTCCCCTTCTGCCAATCCATCTATCCGGGAAGCTTAACCTCTGTCGGACGGGAAGAAAATACTGAGGTGGAGAACCGTCCTGCTGTAACTGTAACATATCCTCCTGCAAAAGTACATTACTTTCTGCATCAATTTGAGTTTCTATCTCGTGAGTTATAGGAGGATCGATAGTCTCTTCAAGTAAATCAAGGTACAGATTGCCAGTCAAGTTTTCTTCAAGAAATGAAGGATTTACAATTGCATTTCCTAAAATACCAGCCCAAACATTAGATTTTTGTGGATGTTGTGTGTGTCCTCGAAAAATATTCGTGTTTTCGTCACCCCAATATTTGTCTATTAACATTGCTATTCAGAAAAAATTTACATTCTTCGCTGAAACAGATGTTTAACAAAAGATTAGGGATGGCATTGATTTGATGAGACATGGTTTCACAACTCCATTCTTCTATCATAATCATCCTCATGGATCTCTTGAAGAATCTGCATTTTAATGGATGAGATTTATACAATTTCAGTGATTTTCGCGTCTGTTCTGCTACTGATCGTAAGGTCATTTAGCACTCTGAGGTTATTTTTGTTTTATTTTTCACCGAACCAGTTTCGTAAAACTTTGTCACCAACTCAAGCACATACCAGTATCGTTAAAATTAGCTGAACAATTTTTAGCTTGAAAACAGAAGTTTTTACAGCAGAAGTAGCAAAAAAAGGACTGCTATCTGTAAAATTTCAGCAATTAGAATTAAAAATCCAACATTTAATAAACGCAACTAAATACCATCCACATTTTATCATTAGATTGCTTTTTGATGAAACTTTTGGAGCTAATGGCTAATGTTGCCACTGATAAAGGGTTGGAATGGTACCACCTAATCTTCTAACCATTTCTACTGAACGTAGACTCAATACAATAATTTAAATAATAACCTGAAAGCCATGTATCTCAGTGAAGGCAAGTTATAATTACTTTTGTAACTTTAGAACGCTATTTTTCGGAAAATGGTTATCAAAAAATAATGAGTCAGGGTATCATTAGAAAGAGAATTAAACGCCTATCAAAATGATGTATCACTTGAACCTTCTTCCCAATTAAGATTCTAATGGTAACATCTATCCCTTCTATGGGGTTGAACCACGAGGGCTACAATTGAAAATAAAGTTGACTTGTTTTTTCGGTTTCTCATATTATTTACTGGATAGAAGATACTAAGGGTGGGAAGTTTTCAAAATGACACCCTGTATACGAATTCTCAATTTTAGGTTATAATATTTTTTCGGTATTGGGCCCGTGGCCTATGTTGATCAGTTTGATAGTTGAGGGTTTGTTAGAAAATTATATTTAAGGAACTCATTTTGTGGAATACCTACGACCTCAGTCATGCGCTTGTGATAATCTATAGAATTACCGCAACGATTTCAATTCGAAAATCATCAGTTTGTCATTGACATATTCAATTCCAAGGCTGTCGCCTAATCATCATTGTCGCCTAATCATCATTTGTCAACGATCGCCGAAGTGGGATGATGGACATACAAATAATTTCTATTCATTATGAAACTGCCGCATCTAATTTCATATTCCGTTCGTCTTCACATGCTTCGCAAGTTATTGTTTACTGAATATGAAGCCTTAGATAATCGTATGAGAGCAGGATGTTGGCACTTCTTTGTAAATAAACAATTTCCGTCACGTAGAACGTACAACTATGCCAGTTTTCCGCTGTACCTACCTATATTGTGTTCCTTTACAGGATGAACCGTTTGTAAAAGTTGCAACCATAACTGTTTTGAAACTACTGGAAAGAAGGACGAAATAATTATGTGGGGAATTATACAGAGTGTTTCAAAATTCACTGTCAAGATTTTAAGGGCGTATTTTTCAGGGCAAAATAAGATTTTTTTTCCTATAAACAAGTGTCCGCAAACGCTTAGTTGCTGATCTATAGACCATTAAAGTTTCAAGATTTTTTTTGTTTTTTGTTTTCATAACTATTTCAGTTTTTGAGATATTAAGTGTTAAACTTATAGGCACAACTACGTATTAAAAGACATCCCTCCTAACACAACTTTATTCCATCACCATCACAAACGTAATGCATAATAATTCACCTAATAATGCCCAACACCATGAATGATCATCTGACTAACATCTGACTAATATCTGATACACTTATCACAGCTTACTTAAGATAAGCTGTGCACTTATCATGCAGCCTGTAACTCCGGTGGCAAATAAATGAATACCTGGAGTTACGTCGTGGTTACGTCTTAAGGAAGAGCACTCTAACATTTGGCCATCCTATTCATGGAGCCTCGCGAGATGTTTTGTAGGTTGTTTTGTTTCCCTTCCGGCCTGTAATAATAGAAAAACGGTAGTATTTCAATTCCGTTTTTATGTTGAGCAGTGTTTGGCATTCGTTTTTTGTTTTTTTTTACTGCCTTCTCATAGGCCGATAATTTCCTTCTAACAGGTCTCATGAGTACCTTCTAGCAGGTCTGATTTTTGTTTTGTTTTTTCATAGACGCCCTCGGCGCATGTAGACAGAAATTGATGCACGAGCACTTCTTTTATATATTTTTTTAAGCTCGGCGCTCTTGGCGCATTTAGACAGACAGCTGAACTAGCATTTTTTTATACTCTAGCTCTGGCTCTGGCTCTGGCTCTGGCTCTGGCTCTGGCTCTGGCTCTGGCTCTGGCTCTGGCTCTGGCTCTGGCTCTGGCTCTGGCTCTGGCTCTGGCTCTGGCTCTGGCTATAGCTGGGGCTCTGGCTCTGGTTAGGGCTCTGGCTAGGGCTCCGGCTAGGGCTCTGGCTAGGGCTCTGGCTAGGGCTCTGGCTAGGGCTCTGGCTAGGGCTCTGGCTAGGGCTCTGGCTAGGGCTCTGGCTAGGGCTCTGGCTAGGGCTCTTCTGAAATTAAAATCATAGTTGATGTTCGTCAGTTTTATCATTTCAACTCGTTCATGCAGCGACTTCCGTTAGACACACATATATTTACCTTTCTATACAGTATTTTTCCAGGGTTTGAATGAATTCAATAGATTTCCCATGTACTTAAAAGAGTCAAATAATGGCTTTAGTTTTGAGAAGAGCTCAGTAGGACCTTCTCTTAGCTGGCAGCACCCTCCAATATTTTTCGTTATAATTTGGGACAAATACCGAAGTGGTAGAATGTGAATAATCTTGACAATTTCTTTATAACTAAAGAAGAAAAGCACATATACTTTATTCAGCGTCCACTTTCCCCATGAATATTTATCATAATATCTTTGTGGTATACAATTGGTTGGCTAATTTTGACCTGAATGTTACCTAAATCGGTTTCCATAAATGTAAGTCAGATGCAATAGGAAGTTCGTCTAATACAAAACAGTTGGTGGTAATTCCATTAGAATTTTTTTTAATTTTAATAACCTTTACTAGAACTTCAGAAGAATATAATATGATGTTTAGTTTATTAAATAAACTTTATTTACTAGCAAAAATAAAATAAAATCATTCCAAAACAAGATCATCAATGAAATATGGAAAAAAAATTCACTTGCCTTTGTATCAGCTGTAGTTTAGCCGGATTCAGATGCCAATAGTCTTCCTTCAAATGCCCTCTTCGGCTACAATGGGTAGATTTCCTTGCTTTGGATTTCGCACCCCCAGCGTTGTAGTTCTTGGAGAATCCTGATGGAGCAGTTATGGATTTCCTGGCAAGATGGCCACTCTTCCTGCAGATGTAGCACTTCACTGAATCCTCTTCTTGGTCAACTTTTCTCGTTTATGTAGTAACGTTCGTTTTGTAGGAGCTGTACTGTTATGTTAGCCGAAAAATCCCTTTCTTGATATAGTGTCCTCAATTCTTTGCATTTTCGCTGCTTTGGGTTAACTTTCGGTTCCTTCAGCATCTACGGGAAATTCAGACTTGGGCTGCTCCTTTTCCATGACGGGATGGTCCAGCCATTTCTGTTGATTTTCTTTTGTAGTTTTCACTTTCACTACTGGCTTCACTGTCACTAATCAAAACTGAAAACTGTTCTTTATCCCACTTCTGAATTGTTACACTTATGGGCACAACTACGTATTAAAAGACAATCCTCCTCACACAACTTCATTCCATCACCATCACAAACGTAATGCATAATCACACCTAATAATTCCCAACACCATGAATGATCATCTGAATCTGCGATACAACCCTCCACTAATCTTCTCATAGGCTGCCGTAGGCGTTCTAAAATTCCGGGAATGTTTGTTAGAGTTTGGAAGACATCCCAAATTCATATTTCAGTTAGATCTATATGCTGTATTTGGACGAATTGTTTTCTATACTTCAAAAAAGATGATATGCAGCTCAGAGGCTGTACTCTTATTCCAGAGTCATATAGCTTTGATAATAAAGTATCATGATTGACACAGTCCAATGCCCTGCTCAGATCACAAAAAATCCCAACAGGACGCTTGGCCGCCTCAGTACATTTGATAATTTGACTTTGAAAAGAGTGAATTGCCGTACCAATAGATTTCTCTGCACGAAACCCATGTTGTTTTTCTGTTAATATTTTAAATTTCACAAAAAAGATAAAAAGAAGATAAAAATATTAATTTAAAAAATTTTGAAAACGAGATTACTGGTCTATAGTTTTCAAGCAGTGATTGGTCCTTTTTCTTGAATATTGGAATAATCTTACCCACTTTCAAACAGGAAGGAAATGTGCCTGAAGTGAAAGTCAAATTTTCAATTACTGTTTTGGGAGCATCTGTAAAAAACTGTTAAAAGATGAAAGAATCAAATGGGGATCACTTATTTCTTGTTTTTCGACTCTTATTGTTAGGTTACCTTGTTTTTTGTTTTTATTTTATATTTCATCTATCACTTTTCAAGCAGTTTTAGATGGTTTGCTAGAATTGAATATTTTATTTTAGTAATATTCTTTTTTCACAAGGGATTATCATATCAGCGTGTTTTCTTTTAGAATCTCGATAAGCTGATAAGCTGCATAAAAAGTTCAGTTCCTCAAGATTAGCGCTTAATCTTCTGACTTCATCATTGACCCATTTTTTATCTAGTGTACGTTTAGTATATTTCCTTTCAGGTATGTAAAGACTGAAATAATATAAAGTAATAGAATAAAAATACTCAAAAGCAAAATTCAAGTCTTCAATACAATATAAAGGCTCTACCAATGCTTTTTCAAAACGTTCAACATTATCTGCATTGAAACTCCTGCAATATTTAGATTTGCTACTAACAACGCTATTTCCATCTAATTCTAAATAAATGGAACGATGATCAGCTATACAATTATCTGAAACACAACATAGTCAGTACTGAAATTGATAAATATATGGTCGATGATAATAATAATATAAAGGTCTTCATTTTCCAAGTACATAATATAAGGAAAAAAGCCGAATCATTGAACAAGTGTACGGTATCAGTCTAGTTGGCCAACCACCAACTAATGGTATTAGGTTAAAGCTTTTTAATATTCTACACAGTTTATTGTAGTCAGCATTCTTATACGAATCTTTGAAATTTGCAATGAAATTTTCAAGAACTTGCTGGATGTCGATTGAGCTGAGATTTTGCCCAAATATTCACAGGCGTACAGTTCGATCTTTCTAAGGAAAACCTGAATGCTTTGGCCTTAGAGGTATACCTTGGTAGCTGCTCGAATCCTTCTTGACAGTAAGAACTCATCGAATTATTTTTAAGGTTTGAACTGGATGGTAGAATCCAAGTATCCAACTGTTGTACTAGAAATATCAAAATTGGTGTCCTTCAAGGATCTATCCTCGGACCTTTATTGTTCATAATATATGTGAATGATACCAGATTGCCTATCAACACTAGCTGTCATCCAATATGCCGATGACACATTATATTTAGCATTGGACAGAATCACTCAAAAAAAACAACAAAGGTGTCAAGAAATGTTAACCTTGTGTAACAATATTAACCTATTCTAAAATATAAAATACACTGTCATTGCAGTTTAATAACCGTTTTAATAAAACTCGGTACAAAACCAGTTCTCTTACATTCTGATCAGATATAATTAAAAACGGATAAGGACAGTCTTTTTATTTTGAATTAGGGTAGTATTATAGCTGTCCGGAAAGTTCGCTGGTTGCCCTGGCGCCGATTTTCAAATATCAAATACCTTTGGGGTTTTTTTGTTTCAGAAGCGATTGCACGTAGGTATCGATATTTGTCAAAATGTATTAAAATAATTTTTCATATGATGCGTACTTTCTACCTGTCACTGTATATGTACCAAGTTTCAGAGCAGGTTGGGGGATATGGTCTAATATTCAGTTACAAGGTTGAGCCACATTACTAACATGGCAAGTCAAATAAATAAAAGCTTGTAAAAAAAAGTGGGCATAATTTGTTATACCACAAACACAATAATTTATTCAAAAACAAAACAATGATAGAAGAAACTCTGTTTTACTGTGAAGTCGTTTTAGTTATTCTTGCCTCTGCATACATCTTTTTTATTACTACCATATTTTCGTTTCGAATGTGTGTATGTGTTGTTTATGTATGTATACATTTATATTTAGATTTATCATTATGTGACGTTTTCCTTGTTATTGTACCATTGAAGTCTATTTTGTACTTTCCAACAAGAGAAATAAACCTATTATTATTATTATAATGGTTGATAGAATGATATCAATACTGAAAAATGTATTAGTACTCTGTTTCAAAATAAGTACCTACTTATTAGGCCAAGAAAATGATAACTATAGAACCGTTCACTTCAATCCAACTGCATATGTTTCATTTGACCTGAATACTGTATCAATAATAATACCTTTTCAAGAGTTTTCTATTTGTTGTATAATCAAACACATTTTCAGGTGCTTGGGATCAAGAAAATATACGTGGTCAGTCAGGCGTGTCTATCGGGTGAATGGTGATTTGTAAACTTCGACTAATATCTTGCTAGTGTGATATAATTTTCGGAATGCGGTCAGTTTTTCATTACGTAAGTTTTCGTTAATGGTATTGAATTGATTTATGGAATGGCAAATTCGTGATACACAATGGGTTTGTTGTTGTCAAGACTTTGTTGTTGCTCAATTGTTTGATTTTGGGGGATATTTTGCTTACTGCCCAAAAAAGGTTTCTCAATAAACATATGTATTGAGTATGGATAATTTTGCTGACCAGAAAATAATTCTGCCGAAAAGAACCTTAGGAAATATATAATCGAACTCAACTCTAAAACTGAGTTGTATATGATGTGATGTTCGTGCCACCGTAGAAAAAACTCAAATCCACCCCCTCATAAGGGTAATTTATACTTATAATTAAAATTATGTTTCATTATGCTTCAATCAACATTTCCATGCAACTAGCAATTGTGGAGATAGCCTGGTAAGAACTCTGCACGGAAATTCTTCGGATGTAATTCAACGTTCGTCGTGGTAACTACTTTCCTGGCTAATAGCCAGGAAAGTAGTTGTTTTCTGATGGATTTTCGACCCAATTTTGTCTATTGTATAGGATTATGGCAATGAGCACGGTCCTGGTAGGTCAGAACACCTTGTTTATTTCTTAATTTATAGTTGTGATTTTTCGAAAAACTTTGCTGACCGGATGTTTCCAGTTGAGATATTTCTTTGAAACGATAGATTGTCACTGCTCAAAACATACTTTTTCTGCCGCCACATAAAAAAATTGGATCAGCTCTCTCATAAGGGTAATTTATTCTTGTGATTTTTTAAAAGTTTTGCTGGCCGGAGGTAACAGTAGGTTATGATTGTTCAAAAAATATTTTTGTGCCAGTATAGAAAAAATTAATCAACCCCCTCGTAAGGGTAGTTTGTACTTGAAATTTTTCGAACAACTTAGCTGGCCGGGGGTTTTTAGTGAAGATATTTCACTGAAACAGTTGATTATGATAGCTTCAAATATACTTTTTGTGCCTCCATAGGAAAAATTCGAATCAGCCTCCTCTTAAGGGTAGTTTGTACTAGCAATCTTTCGAAAAGTTCAGCTGACCGGGGAATTCCAGTGAAGATATTTCGTTGAAACTGAAGATTATGATTTCTCAAAATGTAGTTCGGATCAGTCCTTACATAAGGGTAGTTATTTCTGATAATTTTTTTAAAACTTTGCTGCCGAGGGTTTCCAGTAAAGGTATTCCGTTGAAACAGTAAATTATGATTGCTCATAATGAACATTTTGTGCCTCCATAGCTAAAATTGGGATTATCCCCCACATAAGATTAGTTTATTCTTGTAATTTTTCAAAAACTTTGCTGGCCGAGGGTTTCAATTGGAGATATTTCGTTGGAACAGTGAGTTATGATTGCTCACAATATATTATTTATGCCACCATAGAAAAATTATGATCAACCCCTACATTAGGGTAGTTTATTCTTGTAATTTTCGAAGAATTTAGCTTAGCTTAGGTTTCCGGTGAAGATATTTCATTGAAATGGTAGAAAATGATATTATTCCTACCACCAAAAAGTAAAAACATTCACTATAACAACATTTGTATTTTTGTGTCAAAAATAATCAAAATTGAAATAATGTACAAAAAACAAAAATTAACACAAATAATAGAAAAAAATATACAATGCAATCTCATGAATCATTACCTAAAAAATTAAATGAATATACCTACAATGCATCCAAGATAACGTTGGCAACCACGGGGATATCTTAAACGGTAATAGATACAGTTTTGGATAAATGTAAAAGACGTTGGGAAATTGAACGAAAATCTGAATGGAAATTATGAAATTTCCAAAAATATTTTTGATTTTCAAAATCAAAAATACTTTTGGAAATCTTGTAGACACGTTCATGATAAAACGCAAGGTACCTTGCGTTTTATCATGAACTTATCTACACGATTCCAATAGTTCAACTTTCTTGCGTTCTTGCAATACTTTACCTTAAGTTTACATGAACCAGCCTTAAATCAATTTAAATGCTGCCACACAGAGTTGGAGTTAAAAACTCAACAATGCACACAAATATACAGCAACAAATTCTTCTTTATCTTTTGGGTCTTTTGGGTCTTTGGGCCTTTTGGGTGATTCAACCTTCCACAGCCTGAAAATGGAAGGAATGTAAATTCAAGGAAATCTATACATGTGTAAAAGGCAAATTAAAAGAATTTCATCTTTCTGATATTCGAAAAATAATCATACCACTCACTGGTTGATATTTCTGAGTATACCAGACTGAGCAACTTTTCGGATATAGAAAATTCTCAACTGAACAGATTCAACATAAACATTCTACGTTCTACGATTATTAAAGAAAAGTTTGTGTCCCAGTTGTAGAAATTATCACTTATAATCTCCCAGTTTGAAATATTGCCGGAAAATTTTCCTGCAATATATTCAAGCACGCAGGGGATTCGGAAGAAGAAAATTTCACACCAAAATATGTTAAATTAATGCTAATTTCATCTGACTTGGAGATTATTCAAGACAAAACAATTCATAACATCATTGGGCATGAATAGTTTTTGTTGACACAATGACAGATACGCATTCGTATTGTGGCGGTGTGTTGAAAATATGTGTCTTTCAGAGAAAAGCGGAAAGCGCTTTGCTGGATAAAGCATAAAAGCGCTTTAAAAGTCTACTAAACGGTCTAAATTACAGACCACTGAACCGCTTCAAATAAAACCAGCGGAAAATGAAGCGCATACATATAATTATGAAATATTATCTCCTTAGCCCTTTCATATGAAAAATCAAATTCCATTCGTTCATAAAAGCAAAATGTCAACTATCACATGTCAAATATTTGACAGAATATTTCCACTTATTAATTTCGCCCAGGGTATCCTGGAGGATAAAAATTTCAGAAAATTGTTTAGATTGCCATGGCAACTAAACAAATACCAATTTTTTGATTGGCTAAAAAAGCAAGGTGTGAAATTGTCATTCTCATTTTGTCGTTCCCTGTACACTTTTCATAGTTTCCTTCTTGGGGTAAGGTGTTTGCGGTATACCAATTCATTGATCTTGTTGATGACAGAGGGCCTGTATAATGTCTGATTGATCTAGAAATATGGCAGACAATTCTGAGTAGGTACTTATCTGACAATCATAAAACCTAAAGCATTTCTTTCGTATTCTCAGCTGATGGTGCTTCTAGACGACACGAATCTGATATTACGCAATTCAACAAATACCTTACCCTTTTTGGCGGTTGGTAAATGCAACAATAAAGAATAACGAACCTCAAGGCTTGTGGAATGTACGCTGCATTCACATGCTGGCTGAGTCGGCGTGAAAGTGTGTTAATTACTTTACTATTTATTTATTATTAAAACGCCTCTGGGATTGTTATTCTAGTCAGGTATTCGATTTTCACAATCACAAGATGATAAATAATATCTTCGAATTTCGTTTTGGTCACACGACAGTTTGAAGATTTTCAGTTTTTCTCAGCTAAGAGATATACGCGAAATGTATTTTTCTGAGATTATAATTTGTCGAAAATTTTTACTTTATAAATAAAACATGTATGAGAAAAAATTAATACGTCTATATATAAATCAAATAAACATACTAGGTATACTAATCCAACAACTATTTACACCTATTTCGCTACAAAATCTAAATGTTTTTTTAAATAACGTGGTGGTCGACTGATATAGAGCGTTCACCTCTCAAGCGTGGGGTCGTGGGTTCATTTTCCCGACATGGTCACCGGTCTCGTTCATGGCATCACACGTTAAAAGGTAAGGGCTGCGACTTCCCTAGCTAGCACAAGTCTCTCGAAGGCTTCTGAGGGTTGCGCGTAGGGGTGCAACAGGTTGAAATAAAAATTTGAAAAAGAATATTCTATCACTACTTCTCCTTATTTCAAAGGCGAATATGAAGGCAAACAATTCAAATAGCTCCATTAAGTGTTGAAATCGAGTAAGTAAATATAATATTTTGATACTATTTTGTTCTGCTTACTTCTGGATTGAATGTCCAAAAATGCGGAATCTCTGTAAATTATATCTATTCTTAACTGCAGTAAAAAGACTTTCTTCTAAAGATAGCTTATAATCATCCTCAACTATCTTTCTTACAAAACTCTAATGAAGGAATGAAAGTAGGAAAGTAAAAATCTCCACAACAAACTGTCACTCTTTTGATTCAATGCCGGAAACACATCGCAAGGCACACATCGTTTTGACCATTGTCCTCATGGCATTTTCTTTCTTCGAAACAAATTATAGGTACCACCGTCGACAGTAATATGAATTGAAATCAAATTTGAAGTATGAAATGTTCTGAATCTACTATAGTGTATTTTATGATAGTAAAGTTAACAGAAATTAGCTTTTTTGGCCATAACAAATATAGTTAGTTACAGTTCGATTCTAATTTTTTAATTAATAACCGAAAACTGCTCCTGAGTTTTCTTAGTTAGAACTTAGTTAATGGTATTATCGCAATGGGAATACAAAAAAAATAGTTATACAGTATCCCTTGAAACTAACATTAACTAGACCCAGCAATATAACGCACAATAATAAATGAATTTTGAAGAAAAAAAATTGACACTACTTGACGAAAAACCATTTAACTAGTCTTCCGCTCCAATCTATAGAATAGGTATATTCGTAGGCAAGTATCCAACAGAAAACAACTACTGCTCCCTACGACCGTAGGCGAATATCCAAACTTTCAGAAATAAATGGATTGGTAGAAAAGGAACAATTGAATGGTTAGCACGATCACCGGATTTATTATTATGGGGTTATTTGAAACCGAAAGTATGATCAACGATTTCAGAAATCGAATAACACTAGTGCCATATTAATGCCATTTCATTTGATTTGTACCTGAAGGCGATATATTGCTCCGTTCAAAAGTTGAATGGGGAGGAGTGCACAATTCATGTCCACTCTGTATGCTGAACTTGTTTGATTTTCATATTCCTCCCAGTTTGTTTTTCTTTCCGTTTCTTGGCTATTCTTTTTCTTCTCTTCATTCTCTTCTTAATCTCTCATAGCTTATTTTTGTAGATTCTTTGATATTTTTCTTCTTCAATTTACTGTATTTTCACTATCGAAAGAGACATGTGGCAAATTTCAGGTTCAGTTCAATTTCTCTTCACATGATCATATTTGAAATAGAAAATTGTTATGCCTATATACTTACCAATAATACATCGTTCTGTTCAATTTTCCTGGAAAATTTAATAAAGAAGCAAGCAAAATTAAGTTCAAAATAATTTTATAATTGATGATATGAATAAAGTCAACAAAGTCGAAGTACCCTTTCTGTCTATTTCTACCAAGTGCAAAAATCTGACAGAAAACAACTACTTCCCTGGCCGATGCCACGATGGACATTGAACTACATCTGATAGATATTTGTACAACGTTCTTCCATAGTCCAAATGCTCATTGTAAATAAACAAAAGATTATCCTTCATTCGGCTGGGGATGACCACCTGCAGACATGTTTCCAGGTTCTTGCCTCTCATCAGTGCAAGGGTAGGTCCGACAACTTTATAGTCGTCTTTTCCCTGCCCAATGAATTATATAATCAATTGTTTATCTAATAATTCCTCACGGTAGAAGCCTAGAGATAAAACCTAAGAGAATAACAGGCTTTTCTAAGTTTATTACATAAGTAGTCTATTTGTGTCATCCTTTGAAGTCATGAAGTCTGTCATCAATAACAACACCCAACATTTTTGTTGATTTAGTAAGGTTCTGTTCCAAAGCAGTAACAGCAACCAGATTCAACACACATTGTTGTCCAGTATTCATCTTGAAATTTAACACATTAGTTCTAGCCAACTTCAAATTGTTTTTTCTCGACCAAGTAATAACTCTGTTGTAGGTATCAATAGTTGTATTTCTCACGGAATCCATATCGTTATCAGTAAATAATTTCTTAGTATCATCAGCATAATATGTACAGTGAGTGCCGAGTTCTTATTCAGGTAAACTGATAAATAATGATTTCAATATTAAAACAAACTTTGTTTGTTTTTTGTTCATTCCGTCAACCTGTTGCATTCCTACGCTACGCGCAACCCTCAACAGTAGTCGAGATATGAAGGAAACAGAGTTCTTTGGGAGATCGTTTCGAGATACTTGTGCAAGCTAAGGAAGACGCAGCCCTCACCTTTAACGTGTGATACCATGCACCAGACCGATGACCAAGCTGGGAATCGAACCATGACCCTACCTTTGAGAGGCGAAGCCACTACCAGCCGACCACCACGGCCCACTATCAATGCCAGATCCTTAGTTAACAATTTCAATTGAGGTCCAGACTATCATCTCAATTTATCTACAAATTATCTATTGAGAAGATTCCTAATTCTTTTTCTTCATCCCAATTTTGTAGATGGATTTCAATAATGGTACATTTATTAGTATCGAAAACATTATTATTTTTATTATTGTGAATTGAAATTCTCCAGTCGAGCCCTATCTCCGAAGCTCCGCGCTGGCTTCATCTTTACCACAGTTGAGAGTTGTTTAATATTTCAAGTCTCCAGCTCATCGGGAACTTAGTTTCAAATCTATTGCCAAATTTGATCCGAACAGTCAAAAAACAGACAGACAAGAAAGCGAGTTAACAAAAACATGGTAAAAAAATCTTTCACCAAAGTGGAGACGCTATGGACGTGAATATGAAAAAATTAAGGTATCTTAACATGACAGTAAATGAATAGGGAATAAAAACAACTGTAGACTAATAGATCTTGCCCCTCAGTAAATAGTAGATAGGCCAATCAATAGAACATTTTTTCCTAACAAAAATACTAGTAGAAAAGAGACTATACCATCACATGGAAAACAGTCTCTGATGGATCATTAGTTTTGGCACAATTGCAATTTGAATTTTTTTTTGCAATATCTTGCAGCGTGCCTGGATGCTCTAGTTTTAGTTCGATTTCAATTCCTGAAACAGATTTTGAAATTAGAAGTACAGTACCACAAAACGAATACTCTCATTTTGCGCTAAAATGCTACGAAATGGGTGAAAAATGCTTGCAAACGGCTGAGCTGGTAGAAGCGGTCGAGTGGTAGGAGAGAACGGGAGATCTCCCGAACTCTCCTACTACTCGGCAGCTAACGCGGGCTCGGCCAGTTTTAGTCATGTTTGCATGCATTTTTCACCCATTTCGCACCATTGTAGCGCAAAATGAGAATATTCGTTTTGTAGTACTATACTTCTACTTTCATAATCTGTTTGAGAAACTGAAATTGGGCAAACACTAGAGCATCCAGGCACGCTGCAAGATAGTGCAAAATAAAATTTTAATTGCAATTGTGTCAAAACTAACAATCCGACAGCGCATGTTTTGTGCACACATAAAGTACACATGATTCAATATTTTCATGAGAAAGGCCAATCCTACTTCTTGAAAATTGGCAGAGTTATGCATTTTTCAAAAAATTGCAAAATTTTCCGGTTTTTTCAAATTTTCTCCGTTGATAATGATCCGACCGGGTCGTAAAACATTCCATTTTGTTTGTATTTCAATTATCTACAATTCTTTTCATTGAAGCAACCAGATTGCTCTATTAGTTTTTATTTTATGAGCAAAACAATAAAAAAACACGTTAAATATGTTTATAACAAATTAATAAATGACAGTTGCGAGTCGAAAACATAACAGAATATAACTACGGAATGTCTTTCATGTGTTGGCATAGTCGGTTTCCTACTAGTATTTTTATTAAAAACTCACTCATTTTATGCTCTATTGCTTGGTATAAGAGGTTTTAATAAAACATTAAAAAATCGAAAAGTACAAGAAAGCACATACCATGCTCAACTGTTTATTCATTCGGCGGTCTCAGTGGATTTCATGAATATTTAAATATAACTGAAAATATACAGTTTATTATAACACTTGCAAAAACAATGAACCAATTTGTTAACATTTATGCAATACATGCCTGCGACTACCTACTTCTCGAGAATGAACAATAGTAAGATGAAAATTCGTTACAAGAGTATTTCGGGCTCCCACGCTACTTGCACAAATCTGCCTACTCCTTAATACGACTACTTATGTAATGCCGTATAATCCTCGAGAAGAAATCGACTTGATAGTTATCGATTGTACTTGTTTCATTGACATCGGTTCCATGGAATCTGCAATAGAAAAGTGGATCATGGCTAGTTACTGTGTTAAAAAAGACATTATACGATCATGATATGTCAACTGACTTATACAGGGACGGTGTAAAAGTCAACAGCATTTTCTGTCCTCTCTTCCATATAGAAATTCATTTCAATTTAAAGAAGTAATTGATTAATCATAAAGAAAGAAGAATTAATTTTGAAGAAATAAGTATTGATTTTAAAGAAATAGAACAACGAAACATTGTAAAATAGCTTGAGATCTATCCAGTACATATTTCGTAAGTGATTTCTTAAAAATATCGAAAGGTACACCAAAAAGATTTAGATCCGATTTATTCGCCAACCTTATGATACGTCTCATAGGGCTGTTATAACCACAGTTAGCAGAATGAGAACTCTCTAGAAAAACAGTTTTGACATATCTAGTATCCCTTTGCCTAATTCTGAAATCTACACAACTAAGTGCAGACAAAACATTCAATAAGGTACGAAAGTAAAAAAAAATATAATAAACTGCCCACAACTTTGAAAGAAATCACTGGACATGAGCTGTTTCGCAAGAAAGTCAAACAGTTACTTTTGCTCAAAGCTTACTATGGACTACAGGAGTTCTATGATGATAGTCAATTCTCTTAATGTTTCTTTTTCGTTTTCGCCTATATACAGTGAGTCTGCTTAAGTTGGCTACGTATGGGAAACTTTTTTATTATTGATTTTACGAAAAAAAGTTATTCTTCATAAAAAGTTCTGCATAATCTAAACCCCATGATGCAACCATCAGATATTGAATTTTATCAATCTTAAACGAGGTATGTCAAAAGATATGAATTTTACCCAAAAGTAAAGTAACTTTATATTTCACAATATCGAAAATTATTATTATGAAAAGTTGTTCGGAATTAAAAACTAAGTTTCAGTATGCAATTACATCCTTCCAATTGGAAAAATATTTTTCTTATAATTTTTTTAAATTATCAATATTACATTTATAATTTTTATTTATTACAATTAGAAATAATTGAGCAAATTTTTATGAAACAAAATTTTATATATGATAAATGTTCGGTATTGATAAATTGAGAAAAATTTGTGAAAGAATTATTTTTACAATTAGAAGGATGTAATTGCATATTGAAACATAGTTTTTAATTCCAACTAACTTTTTATATTGAAAATTTTCTGTATTGTGAAATATAAAGTTACTTTACTCTTGAGAATATTTCATATTTTTTGACATACCTCGTATAAGATTGATGAAATCTGATGATTGCATCTTGGGTTTCAGACTATGCAGACCATTTTATGAAGAATAACTTTTATTCGTAAAATCAATAATAAAAAAGTTTCCCATATGTGCAGACTCACTGTATAAGTACCTCTACATCTTTTCACTTCTTTATATACATACCAATTGTATCAAATAGTAATCTTAATTTGTTTTAAATGTGTTTGACTGTACCTACTCATTCTTACGTGTATATGTTACTTGTCTTAAATTGTACGACAGTTTATATACTTACGTGTATATATGTTCTTTGTTTTAAATTTTGACTGATTATAGAGTTAATTATAATGTTTATTGTTTTAAAAATTACTGTTTCAATGATCTGATTTTAATGTGACTCTGACTGTAACAATTTTTTTATGTTTTTTCATTTAGTAAAACTATTAAGAAAATACACCTCAATATTAGTTGTCCTCTAGTCCATGTTATCAACCTCTCCTACAAAAGTGGTAAAATACCGAGACAATGGAAAGAATCCCGTGTAACACCTATTTATAAATCAGCTAAACATGATGACATGAACAATTACCGACCGATTTCTGTCATAAATAATTTTGCTAAGATTTTTGAACAGAGTATCAAAACCAGACTAACCGCATTCTTCACTAAGCATAACGTAATAACAGATAGACAGTTTGGTTTCAGAAGTAACACAAATACTGAAAAAGCTATATTGGATTTCATCGAAAAAGCTGTCGAAGCCTTGGACAGATCGGAAAGATGCCTAGCAGTCTTTCTTGATCTGGCAAAGGCATTCGACACAGTTTCTCATGATTTGTTGCTAAATAAACTTGAAAATTATGGAGTCAGAGGTGTCGTGCTAAATCTAATGCGGAATTACTTATCACAAAGATCACAAGTTGTCAAAGTCGGGGACTATCAAAGTGAACCCATAGATGTCAAAATTGGTGTTCCTCAGGGAACAGTACTGGGCCCAGTACTCTTTCTCATATATATTAACAGTATTGTATCAATTAATAATTTCAAAGGAACTATAGTCTCATATGCTGATGACACAGCAATTATATATAGGGGAAACTCGTGGCAACAATTACAGGATGACTCAGAAAAAGACCTTAAAAATCTTAAAATTTGGCTTAACCACAATCTTTTAAGTTTAAATGTAAAAAAAACTAAATTCATTTCATTTTCACTTTACAAAACCGAACAGCCTCATTACAACTCACTCATGATACATGGTTGTAATAACGTAAACATATGCAACTGTCCTAATATAGAAAAAACATCAAATATCAAATATCTCGGTATCATACTCGATCAGCATCTAAGGTGGGATGAACATAGTGCACATGTTACAAAAAGGTTAAGACAACTAATCCATAAATTCTATAGCATAAGAGATATCCTGGATAAAAAAAATCTACTGATATTATACAACTCACTGGCGGAGTCTGTTATTAGATATTGCATTACAGCTTGGGGGGGCTTATTCAATAACACAATCTCGAAACCTCAGTCAACACAAAACACATTATTGAAAATAATATATAAAAAAAACAAGCTTTTTTCTACCAATCAGCTATATAGGGAAATATTGGATATAAGAGGTCTTTATATCTACCAGTGCTTGGTTTGGATGTTCCATAATAAAGATAGATATGTCACCCTTAATACAAAACACACTAGATCCGTCGAAAATAAGTCGATTGCCTTACCAATTTATAGAAAAACTCACACACAAAGATTTATCTTCTTTTTTGGACCAAAACTTTATAACTACTTGCCTTATGACGTAAAAAATCTATATCGTCTATCTAATTACACAACTTCAATCAAAAAGTTTATACTTCAAAATGAATATATAAGACTTTGTTTTTAGAAAACAGGAGAATAATAAAATCTGTCTCTCCACTTCTACAAATCCATGCACAAAATAACATCAAACCCTAAATGTCCATCTCTCTCGTTCTCGTTCATACTTTCTCTTTCTCTCTCCTTCTATATCCTTCTATATCTTTCTCTTTTTCTCTCTCTCTCACTCCCTCTCCCTCTCTTTCTCTCCCTCTCTCTCTCTCTCGTTCACTTTCGTTTCTCTCTCTTTCTCGTTCCCTCTCTTTCTCCCTCTTTATTTTTTCTTCCCTTCCTTTCTCTCTCTTTCAATCGCTTCAAATCTACTTCTGCATCCTTATACTGTAGTTTTGAATTATCTGTACTGCCAATTAATTATTTAGGTATTTAGTTAATCTAGTCCACGCCGGGATCCAGTAACGCCACAACACAAGCATATTAATTGCTTAGGTGGGTCTCCTGTTTCCTGGGGTGAATCACAAAAATGTTGTAACAATTGATGTAAATTTTCTGAATGTCAATAAACTGAAACTGATTTAAAAAAAAAAAAAAAAAAAAAAAAAGTTAAATGCATATTTTTTTTGTATATTCACTCGCTTAGTCAACAAGAATTTCATTCTTCAGATAATAAAGCACATTTTGATTGAATGATAAGTAGATCTGGACATGAAATACTATACCAGGCAGTAATTTAAAAAGATAAGACACATCATTTTGAACACTCCTATATTTCCAAGTGTAGGTAGGTGTAGGTAGAAAATACAGTATATTAGAATATACAGGGTGTCCCACGAAGAGTATGACAGGGAGTATCTCGGAACTCGAAAGTAGTATCACACTTGTGGTCTAAAACGATAAATTCAAGAAATACAGGTACTTCAATATCCTTTGTCCCACGACGTCTGAAACGAGCAATTGCCAAATTATTTAGCTTTCGGGTCATACTGTACATTTGGGCAGTCCTATATTTTTGTGATGATGGAAACAAGGCAAAATCATATTAATCATCCATACTTTATTAAAAAACGTCGTGGGACAAAGGATATTGAAGTACCTGTAGTTCTTAAACTAATCGTTTTAGACAAGTGTGATAGTTTGTTGAAATCCTTTTATCGAGAGGAACATAGAAGTGTCAAAATATAGGGGAGACTGGGTACAGTTGTAACATGGTACGGTTGTAACAACTCGAATATTATCGAAACTATCCGCAGTGTGACGAACAATACAAGGTAGTTGGAAGTAGACCGCAACTCCCGACACGATTCCCAGTGTGGCGATATATTCCGTGCGCTTAGTACGTTGTTAGAGGGGTCTATTGTGTTTTGTTAACCAAAAGTAAGTATTTTTGATGAATTTATTTTCGATATAATTTCATTATCAATAAAGTTATCGTATTTCAGTATTTGCATGAGTATTCATTGTATTTTATAGATTATAATATGCTATTTCGTTTTTATTTGGGTTATTCTGTTTCATGTCTGTGACTGATTTTTTGCCAAAATGGCGAGTGGGTACGGTTGTAACAATTTTCTTGGGGACGGTTGTAACATTTGTTTTATAATATTTTTCATTACAGATGCCTAGAACACGAATAAGAAAGACTTCAAGAGGTGAAAGCGACAAATTGCTATACCAGAAAGCCTATGAAGACGTCAAAGTAGGGGCTTCTTTGAGAACAGCTGCAGAGAGATACGGTATTAATTATGTCTCTCTTTTGAGATATAAACGGAAGCGGGATGAAGTAGGTGAACATGACCATGAACAGGTAGAAAATGTTAGCATGGGATATGTAGCTCATAATAAAGTGTTCAATGATGATCAAGAGCGTCAATTTGCAAAATACCTGATTCGTTGTGCAGATATATATTTTGGGCTCCCCAAAAAAGAGGTGAGAAAGTTGGCATTTCAACTTACTGTCAAGTACAAGTTGAAAGCTCCTTCCACTTGGTCTAAAAATGAAATGGCTGGAGAGGAATGGTTTCGTTCATTCATGAAGAGAAATCCCGAACTCTCTGTGCGCGCTGCTCAAGCTACAAGTCTATCTAGAGCGACGAGTTTCAACAGAACTAATGTCAACGCATTTTATGATAATCTCCAAATCGTTATGGACCGTGATCACTTTGAACCTCAGGACATTTACAATGTCGACGAAACGGGAGTTACCACAGTGCAGAAGCCTGATAGAGTTGTAGCCAAACGTGGTTCAAGGCAGGTGGGCGCACTTACATCTGCTGAACGAGGCACTTTGGTCACACTAGCATTTGCAGCTAACGCATTGGGTAACGCAATTCCACCAATGTTCGTATTTCCTCGAGTAAGATACCAAGAGCATTTTATCAGAGACGCACCGGTCGGGTCAGTAGGTGCAGGTAATCCATCAGGTTGGATGCAAGATGAAACTTTTCTTGTATTTCTAAAACATTTTAAAAAACACACGAATGCTTCCCCATCACATAAAGTATTACTGGTGCTAGACAACCATTCATCACATATACACATAAATTCATTGGACTTTTGCAAGGAGAGCGGAATTGTATTGCTGTCGTTTCCGCCTCACTGCTCCCACAAATTGCAGCCACTGGATCGATCAGTCTATGGGCCTTTCAAAAAAGCAATAAACACTGCCTGTGATGCGTGGATGAGAAATAATCCAGGTAAAACCATGACCCTTTATGACATACCAAGTATCATAACTACAGCAATGCCTCTGGCTCTCACTCAAGCGAATATTCAGGCCGGATTCCGTAAGACAGGAATCTTCCCATTCCACCGCGACCTTTTCCAAGAAGTTGATTTTGCACCATCGTTCGTGACAGACAGGCCAAATCCAAACGCTACAGAAGTGGTGGCCACTCCCAATCAACATAACATCAGACTTGCAATATATGGTAGAACACCACCGCTGTCACCTTCATTACTGAATGAGAATCGCCCTTCATCAAGCACAGTAGTTGCAGCCGGACCTGAAAACGGAGCATTGATTGATAATCAGTCTCCTCAAATCTGCGAACTTCAAGCAGAAAGAACGCCACCTAGACAGACGGCCGAAAAGGTTAATCAAAAGCCTGAAGCTGTTATAGTGAACCTGGAACGAAACATCTTTCCTCGTGATGCCTTGCTTCAGCAAACAGAACCACTTCCTTCTACAAGCAAACAATTTGTGTTTTCTCCTGAGTCAATACGACCCTACCCTAAAGCTCCTCCGAGGAAAATGGGAACCAGAGGTCGAAAAACCAAAAAATCGGCAATCTACACAGATACTCCGGAGAAGGAAGCTGTTAGAAAAGAGTATGAAGAGCGACAGGCTCGGTTGAAAAATAAACAAACAAAGAAGAATGTATTTCAATCATCTACAGAAAAGATTAGCCTAGGAAAAGGTAAATCGATCAAAAAGAAAGCCACACTACCGGATTCTTCGGAAGAAGATGAATATTATTGCGTTGTTTGTCTAGAGGCGTATTCAGAAAGTCGGTCTAGAGAGAAGTGGATTCAATGTCAAGGGGGCTGTAAACAATGGTCTCATGTAGCCTGTACAGATGGGAGTAGATATTACATATGCCATAACTGCAGTGAATCGGATTAAGTATAGGTTAACATATTTTTGTTGATTTTAGTTTTTGAACTCGCATTGTTTTGTTTAGTTTTGTTTATTCATTACTTATTCAGAAATTGTTTTCGTGTTTTAGTTGTTTTAAATGAATAAAAAACATTATATTCGTTGATTTATTTTAGTTCAGCTCTAAGAACTTTTTGAAAATATTGTTTTCAATAAAACTGATTCAAATATGTGAGTTGGGTATAATTCTGGAATGTTACAACTACCTTCTATTACTGTTACAACTGTCCCCCATCGGTGTTACAACCGCCCCTGGTATGGGGGCAATTGTAACAATTGCAAACACTCATTAAAACGACTCATTTCTGTCTAATTGTTAAACCTGGACATCTGACTTTGATATAAATTTAAAGACAAATAACCATGCTTTCACCTCAAATTCTTTAGTCGTTTTTTATAGCCATAGTGGCTGTGTTTTGAGCAATTATTAGAAAATTGTTACAACCGTACCCAGTCTACCCTACCGGTTGTCCCATTAATAATTTTGAATTTGATGTCACGTGACACCCTGTATATAGTTGCCTAACTGATAACTAATTTAATAGGCTATAACACGTAAACATTTATTTTGTTTAGATTCAACACAACGTTTATAAAAAATATGACGGGCACCAAATCACAGAAGCATAATTTAGTTTTGATCGTACTAAACTACAGTGAAGTACTTTTGGAGTAAACGGTGATAAATCTTGCCCAATTCTTAATACATATCCTAACATTTTAAGTGAATCCTGTGTTACTCTAGATATATGATCACTAAATGCCAGTAAAGAATCGAAATATATTCCTAAATCTTTTACTACTTCAACCTGGTTCAGTGGCAAACCATATATACAGTAATCAAAAGCAACCTCGGAATGAGAACAATTGAAAGACAGTACATTTATCAATGTTTATTTCCATTCTACTTCTTCTACACCAGTCAACATGGTTCATATCTTCAAGAGAGGACTGAATACCACGATAAATCTTAAGATCGTCTGTGAATTGGAAGCAACTGAAATCAATAATTTGACTAACAATATCATTATCAAAAAGATTGAAAAACAATGGTCAACAGGGACTCCCCTGAGGTACCCCAGAAAACACCTCAACCGATTAGGAAATGAAGTTATTAATTTTGACATATTGGATTCTATTAGTTGAAAAACTACTCATCCATGAAAGTGTATTATTTGAAAAGCCTATTGATTCCAGTTTCCTTTTAAAAATTTGATGATTCACTGTATCAAAAGCCTTTGAAAAATCAGTGTGGATCGCATGGATCGCAACGAATCTCAAAGTCATTAAATATATCTGGATATTCTGGTATATGATCAAAATGCAGTATGTATTACCCAATTTCAAGATGTCGAAAACTGTAGAGGTCAAACATGGAATTCCTCAGGGCTAAGTGTTAAGGCCTCTAGTGTCCGTCATTTACATGAACGACTTACCAACATTTATTGATACTGCTTATGTTTTTATCTATGTTTTTAACTACAGGGTACAGATAGTGTCAAAAGTAAATTACGAAAAAAATCTACAGGCGTAGATAAAATGATATACGCAACACGTGAGACATTACATTATTTTCGCACTTATGTCTATATCACACTTGTCACGTGAATAACCATTATCTTCATCCAAAAAACTAATGACAAGTTTTTTTGCAGACTGAAGATGCCAGGCGATTCTTTCTACTGGAGCCCTGTTGAAAACGATACAGATGATTCTTTTCAAGAAAAAGAAGGATACATCGATCCCTGGGATTTGGAAAACTATGCTTACATAAGAGAGCATCTTGAGTCCATGGAACTCAGCCCCAGCCCCAGTGTACCAAGTGGTAGCAGTGGAGAGTTCGCAGAAGCCACACACTCTTTCGACTATGTTCCTGGAAAAAAGAGAGCAGGTATGTTCTGAACGTTTCAAATCTTTGAAGTATAGATGCTTGTGAAAACTTCTTCTCTAATCTGTTTTTGCGTTCTGGTTAGTATAAGAAGTCTAATACATAATACCTTGCAATTTGTCTGTAGAACATGTTTTTTTTTTTCGATAAATTGAAAACTGCTCTTGTCTTACCAATTCTCGAAAATGGTGACTAAAATATTTTTTTGTACAACTATCAAAAAAACTTGACATTTCTTCATCTCTATTGATGCGTAAATGTTTCATTTTTTCACTGCAAAAATAATTCACAAAATAAACATGAAATATTGAACAGAGTCAATTATTAATTGATTATTCATTGTAAAACAATTTCATTTATTCGAATAATATTGATAGTAAAGTTTGAACAATTACTTCCAATATAAATTCTCGAAGATGTTCCATGTTGCTGCTGATCAGAAACGTTAGATATTTCTTGAAGAGTTAATTCCACAATTTTATCGGATATTTTAATTTGTTTGGAAGAAGATGGACAATTCAGTATTATGTTAGAAATCTCAATTTTGTTATTCAAACTATCTTCTATATATGCTTCTGCTACGGAAGCAGATTTCCAGCCACCGTGACGTTTTATAGATGTAATGTTGCCCCCTGCATTGACCAGAAGAGTTACAGAGCTTCTCCTGAAACAGTGACCTGTGTAGCTCTTATACATGTCTTTTTCAAGCCAATTTGCAATCGCAAGCTGGGAATTTTTCCTATTTTATTTATACCCACATATTGGTTAACACATTTTCCTCTCGAATATTTCAAAAATATTCTGTCACTTTTTGTATGAGGCTGTCGTAGTGCTCTATACTTGCAGTATATCTCAATATAATCAGAATTTGAAACAGTAACCGTTCTTGTGCAATAATAATAATAATAATAATAATATAATATAACAATAGGTCTTCATATCAGGTATTTTAACAATCAATGTAGATCCAGCATCTTCAATGGCATTAATAGTAATATGTAATAATTCTTCACGGCGACAAGCACCGCTGATACCTAAAATTAGGACAACCTACAAATGAAAAATATTGAAATTACTACTAATCTCACAAAATTATGATTATATCTGTACATTATAATGTAAATTTGTTTCGTTATCAGCATCTTGAATAAATTTATTGAAATCATCTCTACTCTAATTTATATAACAATCACGGAACTATTTATATTCGACTTTCACTTCACTGACTGTCTCCAACTCTGCTGCGTGGTTCTTTTTATATTCATTGTTCACTTCTTAGAAAGCTCTGGAAATTTCTTGTCTCGATTCGTCCAGATTCTTCTCGGTGCATAGCGCCTCGAAAGTCATTCGAGGTCAGGCGCTGACTACGTGAGCGTTCAGGTCCGGCATCGCCCGCAGCTTCACCACAATACTATTGCATTTGCTATCTCAGATATATCTGATGGGGTTACAGTACCACTATCATAAACAACATCCATCTTCTTGAAAATAACTTGAAATTGAAGCAACTACGAGCAAACACAGTCAAACACGCGGCGTGTCAACAAACGACACAGAAAGACCACTGGATGCTGAGAAATTGTATTGGAATTATTGATGACATTAAAGATAACATGTATGGAAAAGAGAAGCATTATTTAGTTATTTTAGACTAATTTTTTTCAGACAGGAAAAATTTTTGAATACGATTTAAAAGTGTTAACTTATCGGAACAAAAATCCGTGTCAAGATGTATTGGAAGTATTTATTTTTATTAAATTGATGGATGTAGCCGTTACTACGTGGTAGGAAATCATCACGAAAAATGAGAAATAAAACTTTCTATGTTTTTATACCACTTCTATTTGTTGTAACCAACGTTACTGCAGTTTCGTCCTATATGGACATTATTGTATTATTTGATTTTGTCCATATAGAGAAATAAAACTGTCTATGTTTTTATACCACTTCTATTTGTAACCAACGTTACTGCAGTTTCGTCCTATATGGACATTATTGTATTGTTTGATAATGTCCATATAGAACGAAACTGCAGTAACGTTGGTTACAAATAGAAGTGGTATAAAAACATAGAAAAGTTTTATTTCTTATTTTTCGTATTTATTTTCAATATATTTCAGACGATGTAAATTCACATTCACAGTTGTACAAAAAATGTTGTTTGTATTTCGTGTAGAAAATTTGTGTTTTCGTGGCACATTCGAAAAAATTAACACTCTCATGTGCCATTAAAAAAACACTCATTTTATGCACTTGATACAAAATAATTTATTTTTCTCTAATGCGAAATTATTACATAAAATAGATCCTAAACAGAAAACACTATTGAATATCGTGTGACAAGATGATAAACCAATCGCCTATGGCTCGTGGTTTATCATCTCGTCACACTCGTATGAAATATCCTATTTTTCGCACTATAGTTGTACAGTATACTATCCACGGTATCTTTCCAAGACTCTGTTGAAACTGTGTTTGATATTTTTTTTTCAAAGTATCGAGGTGATATTATTTGCTATTTCTCTCTTATTTTTCAAGGTCCACCTTACATTTCGAATCTGAGAGAAGATAGCAATTTCGATTCAATTCTGAGTGAACAAGAAAACTACGCAGACATAGAAGAAGTGCAGCATTACGAAAGAAGAAACAGAAGGGCAACGAGTGAAACACATTTGCCAATCAGAAGAAGAGTTGTGGACGGATATGAGTCAGGTACACAAATCATTCACATTGCATTGAAAAAAATATGAAAAGAGTTTTCTTCGCAATATCCAAATCTTAAATAAAACTATCCTCTAACGTTATGGAACATCTGGGGAGTGACCGACCTATAATTGCGAGCGGTATTCTTCTCTTTCTTAAATCAACTAAAACAATGGTTTAGTTCTGTCTACCATACTTTTTACATATCCACATGAGAAGAAGTCCAATAGAGTAAGATCAGGTGATCGTGCTGGCCATTCAATCCACACTAGCCTCCCTATCCACCGATTTGGAAATATTTGTTGTAGGTACTCCATCTTACTGGTACCATATCATAATTGCTGGAACTTGTGGGTTTGCTGGATCATCATCATACGTTCGCCAAAGTTGGCACAACGTTATTCCGGAGCAGTACGAAATAATTATTCCAATTCAAATTGCCATCTATGAAAAACGGACCAATGACATGGTTTCAGACTATCCCTGCCCAAACATTAACCTTTTTATGGTATTGTGTGTTTTCTTCTCTCATCCAGTCAGGGTTTTCTGTAGACCAGTAGCGGCAATTTTGATGATTAGCATGTCCGTGAAGCGTAAAAGTACACTCATGAGAATACAAAACATGCACTAATTGGATCACATTGTTATCCAACGTTTCCCTCATTTGTTCACTAAAATACGTTCTTCGATCGAATTCTTTTTCCATGAGCCCCTGAGTTGGTATCATTTTATAGGGATACTTTTCGTTTTAGTTTATTATTCGAAAAGTCGATGAATGGCTAACATCCAACGTTGCGGCTACTTGTCGACTCGAAGAATGTGTTGCTGGTACTTATAATTTTTGTGAAAAAAAGTAACAGGTAAGGACCAGGTGGGAAATGTTGATGAGGTTCCGTCTTTGAGGAAAAAAATAATTAAACACGAAACCACATAAAATGGATGCAGTTTAGGGGTGGAAAACGGTTTTTTGCAATTTGCAGCGAAACGTGGCCTCTTAGCGAAAAATGTTCAGCAGTAAAGTTATAGATCATGAAAAAATCGAAAACTTTTGCATCACACATTTTTCGACATAACCGTTAGAGTTAACCGTCAAAATGGCGAAAAACCGATTTTTCAGTATTTAATTTTTTTCTTGCGTATAAATGATTTAATTTACATGAAAATTTGTAAGAGTATATCTTCTTTGGTGTCAAATGAACACGATTTTTCCGCAATTCAGAAGAATACTAGTTTTCGAATTATGTACATTTTTCGAAAAAAATACCCTCATCTTCCACAAACAATTGTTCTAGTATTTTTTTTGTATTTCGAAGGTCTGTAAGTGATCATTTCAATTGTTGAAATGTCTACTTTCGAATGGTCTATGTGACTTGGGGGTTTATTAATCGTTAAACCGCTTACAATTGAGAAAAACCGACAAGTCTCTCTGAATCATAATTTTCTCATTATTTTCATTGATTTTCAATAGTTTTAGAAAAAAAGTGTCAGGCAAGGACCAAGTGGAGAATATTGTTGTGGGTCCAACTTTTAGGAAAAAAAAATTAAACACGAAAACACTCAAAATGGTGAAATGGGGATGCAGTTTAGGGTTTGAAAATGTTTTTTTGTGATTTTCGGCGAAACCTGACCTCCTAGCAAAACTTGTTCGATATAAAAGTTGTAGATAAAGAAAAAATCAAAAACTTCGTCATTCAACACTTTTTGACATAACCTCAAATTAACCGTCAAAATGACCAAAAACTGATTTTTCAGTATTTTTTTTGTCGCGTATAGATGATCCAGTTCAGATGAAAATTTCTAGATACATCCCTATTTTGTGTCGAATAAGCATGAGTTTTTCGCCAATCAGAAGACTACGAGTTTTCGAGTTATTCACATTTTTCGAAAAAAATACCCTTATCTTCCACTGTAGGGCGAGTGCAGTGCTAATGGACTGTATTTAAAAAAAAAATTAGAGAGAAACGAGCATGACAAGGATCGCTTACCTCGAATACAATGTAGCTTTGAACGGTGCTGGAGCTGGCTCCTCCGGACGGCCGTCCTGGGCTGTTCTTCTTGGAAAGATAGTGACTATGCAAAGACAACGGCAAGGTACTGTGCGTAATCGCCGAATATCTCGAACAATTCTTGTCGTGACAAAGTATCTGACATTGCACCTATTTTTCTTCGAATCTGACATTATTCGGTCGCACTGCCTTCTCGAATCTTCGAGTTTGATATGTGCGACCCTGGTACATGCTACATCGCCTAAAAATCCATAATTGGAATAAATTTTCATGAACATAACTTTTGAAATTAATATTTGAATTCAACTATAGTGTAGTATTGAGAAAAACGAAATGAACTTTATAGTGTGAACTAAACATCCACGAACAATTGTCTTGACATTTTCTTGTACTTCGAAGGTCTATAAGTGAACATTGTAATTGTTGAAATGAACTTCTTTCGAATGGTCTATGTGACTTGGTAGTTTATTGGTCGTTAAATCGCCTAAAATTGAGAAAAATATTTTCAATGATTTTCGACTTTCTTCATTAATTTAATAACAAAAAGTAGTTTATATTAAATTCATTGCATTAAAATATTTGAATACATAATTACTCTACAAAATTATTTTATTATTATCATTTTCATTCTTTTTACAACTATTGAAAATCATTGAAAATATTGAGAAAATTATAATTCAGAGAGACTCGTCGGTTTTTCTCAATTGTAAGCGGTTTAACGATCAATAAAGCACAAAGTTACATAGACTCTTCTAGAGTAGACATTTAAACAAATAAAATGATCACTTATAGACCTTCAAAATAAAAAAACACCAGAACAATTGTTCGTGGAAGATAAGGGTATTTTTTTCGACAAATGTACATAATTCGAAAACTAGTTGTTCTCTGAATTGCGAAAAAATCATGATCATTCGACACCAAAAAAGACATATGCTTACAAATTTTCATGTGAATTAAATCATTTATATGCGAGAAATAAATTAAATACTGAAAAAGCGGTTTTCGCCATTTTGACGGTTAATTTGAGGTTATGTCGAAAAGTGTAGCTAACAAAAGTTTTTAATTTTTTTATTATCTACAACTATGTCATAAATGTTTTTCCGCTAAGAGGTCACGTTTAGCCGCAAATCGCAAAAAATCGTTTTCAATCCCTAAACTACATCCCATTTCACCATTTTGAGTGTTTTCGTGTTTTCGGTTTTTTTAATAGAAAGATGTACAAAAAAATCATATTATTTTATTGCTGCTTATTCCATGATAATAATGGTTAATTATTGTCCTATATGAAAAAATGAAAAAAATATATTTTTTTGCAAAAAATGAAAGTTGAAATAAGATGACATTTCTAACCCGAGTTAATTCGGGTACCTATCACACACAAAAAAAATCTCAAACATAATTAGTTACACAATAGTATGCTTAGTATGGTATACTCTCTGAAACAAGGTACTACGCAAAGAGGTACGTTACAATCTCGACAAAAGTATCTGCTTTCTCTTCTTATTTTTTTTCCTCTACCGTCACGAACACTACTATACACTGCACACTGGCGAGTGGGTTTTTTTTTCTTCTCAGTTGCAGGTATATATTCTGGAAAATGTCTTTCTGTTAGTCTGAAGGGGTTGAGAATATTTGACGGGCGTCCACTTTTTGCAGAAAAATCAGGATGATGATACTTCTCCATCATTAGTCGAACTACTTCTAATCTATATTCTAAAGCTTTTTTTCTTCCTCATGTTTTCTTATAAAGAACGAACGAATTCCACAATGATAAATCCAGAAGATGAAAAAAAAATTTTTTGTAATATTTTTTACCTCTTTTTCTTGGAAGGGCATAATCAGCCAGATGTTGGTCGACACGATCGACTCCTCCCATTGTATCGTTGTAATCTATAACAACGGATGGTTTTGATATTATTTTATCTCTTTTCCTAACATCAATCATCTTCAAGTTGTGTAAGGTTGAAAGTAATGTGACATCTTCTTTACCTTTCCATTTCATAACTGAAACTTTTTCTCTCTGAAATCCTATTATCTCTCCCCTCTTCATTTTTTTTTCAATCCTATGGGTACCTCCTTTAGTTTGATTTTCATCGTTCCATATACATCAGTTTTGTGAGAAATGAGTAAATCAGCCAATTGTGGACAATTGTAATAATTATCCATAGTAAGACAGTATCCTTGGCCCAGAAGTGGTTTTGTCAGTGTCATAACGACTTGCATTGAAATAAGAAGTTGACTGAAAGATGGATCTAACAGTGTACCTTGTCCGGTATAAATTATGAAATTCCATACGTATCCGCCCTTTGATTCACATAGCAAAAATGTTTTTATGCCAAAACGAGCTCTTTTCAGTGGAATGTATTGAATCCATCCTAAACGACCCTTGTACAGAAGAAGACTCTCATCAATTGTGATGTTTTTTTCTGGAACAACAAGGCTACGAAAATTGTTGACAAGTATCTAATATACTGGCCAAATCTTATTCAGTTTTGGGTTAGGGTGATTTTCAGGATCGTAAGTCTCATTATTTGAAAAGTGTAAGAACTGTTTTATTTGATGAAATCGCCTGCAAGACATGGTTTTGGGAAAAAACGGTGTTGACAACATGGGATTTTTTGACCAATATTGCTTCATCTCTGGTTTCTTTATTACACTCTGTAAAATTACTAATGCCAGAAATATTCTTATTTCATCTGAAGTAACAGATTTCCAAACATGAGCTGAGCTTGTCGATGGTATAGCGAGTAAATAACTGTCCGCAAATCTGTTTGTTTCTGTAGTTATAATGTCAACTATATCTGCGGAGAAGACTGTTTCAAAGAACTGCAGTGTACTGTTCTCTTGGTCAACAACAATATTTGTTTTCGGATTCGCAGTAAAAGGGAACGGAGGTGGTGCAATTGTTTCAGAATTTATCGCACACCATTGTCGAGCAACACTTAGATGGTCTAGTTCATCTGAGTCCGAAGATTCGTCCTCCGAGTAACTTTCACTCTCGCTTCCACTATTCTCAAGATCATTTTCCACATCGGAATAGTCACTACCAATATCGAAATCGTCCTCACTTGATTCACTCGCCATAGCTAGGAACATACTAAGACTAAATCACAGATTACATACAAGCCCTGTATGTAATCTGTGACTAAATAAGAAGCGATGAAGCGAATGCAATGAAACGGCGCAATCCCAGAATTAGCTGTAGGAGTGGGGGTACTGACAAATGCGAGTACGAAATTTCTCGGGCTCATATAAAACGAAACATTAATTCTACCCGTAATATCACGGGTAAGGAAATATTGGTTCGAATTTATTGAACGACTTATCTCGGGTGAGTGAAAAAATGCCCAAAACTTATTTCCGAGTATACTCGGGTTAAAGTGTTAAGTGGTTGTTTTCTCCTTGCCTGTTATTTTTTTTCTTTGGGCGTTTAAAATTCGTTTTTGCACCAGCCTAGTGGGTTTTCCTCAAACTCAAGCAGTACATCCAATTTGGTATCAATATTCATTGCTTTGGAAGGTGTTTTTTTTTAACTGCTTCAAATGAAATTGCTTTTCTTTTTTACTCATTTCCCCTTGGGATATAGGCGGTAAATTCGGAGAAGTGAAATAGGCGAGCAACTTCGATCCGTATTCAATCATCTGCAGAACTGTTTTTTATGCATTTCTGTTAAACGGTTGATGAAATTCAAACGACAAGTATAACACTAACAACTACTGTCATGCTGTTATAATCCCACAACAATTGAAATAAAACTAATATTGCCATGGTAACTTTTTCAATGGGGTATTATACTTTCATTATAATAACGAATTTTATGATAATGGATTATATGAGATTGAATCAAGTCTATTAATGTTTGTTTGATAATAATCTTTTGACATTTGGCATAAAATTTATTTCAAAACATGAAGTAATCAGAACAGTACCCATTGTACCTATATTGTAGTAGTTAATTTTAACCCATAAAAGACACCGATTAGATAGAAGTGTTAAGGTTGTCCCGGATTTATCATGCTGGAGGTTATGGATTCAATTCCTAAAATTGTATTTTCTTAAATTTTGGAACCAAAGAAATTTGATCGATTCATTTTGATCTATAGGCAGTTGTTTATGTGTATAAAAGTAATGATGCGTTTTGTTTGTATTCAGTTTTGATTTATTAATTGTCAATTAGCATTCAATTCCGCTTCCTTCCATTCATTTGCTGAATCCTCGTAGTTCGGAGTGATAAGGATGCATCATCAGCAAATTGGGTAATCTTAGAGTTATCATCAGTCTTGAAATCAATCACGTAAATCAAATATACAACTGTTCCCAAAACCTATCCTTGGTAAACCATGTTTTTATTTATTTGATATCAGATGCCTTATTATTCAGAAAATATAATATTTGTCACGAAAAATGAGAAATTAAACTTTCTATGTTTCTGTGTTCAACCGGAAGTATTCGAAATAGCATACTGACATGATTGATATATTTTATAGGCTCATAAAGAACTTGTGCAATGATCAATTCGACGAGTAGACGTAATAATGTTTTGAAGTAACAGTTATATTTACGAGAAATTTATTATTACCTACTCAAACTGTCCATCATGGCTGTATATTTTTCAAATTTTCTGCGATTGAAGTGGCAATGTACGTGAGACCCAGCGTTTGGGATTCGTAGCCGATTTGACCAATAAAGTGAAACCCACGATTAGGGGTTCGTGGCGCTTAACGTATCAAATAAACATACAAGTAAAACATATTGTGACAAAGATAAGTACATATGATTTGTTTCGCGGCAGATTTTTTCGGGTTTTCCTACGTCTGAAAAGTGAATACGCCACCAAAAAGCATACCTAAGTCGCCCAGAGCGCCACGGCAAATATCAATAATGACGTCATATGCCGGCACAGACTATGCCTTTGGGTACACCCTACGATTGTTTATGAGGGATTATTACTATTATATATAATTATAAAATACATTGCGTACAGTGAGAAACTTGTAAAACAAGTATACAAAGTAAGGATAGTAAATGTCTAATTTTCTTGAGTCAAAGAGCAACTGTCAATCACCAAATTATTAAATATACTGTTGTAACTTTTGAAGAGAAACCTATGAAAGAATGGTAAGTTGTCGTTTCCCGTTGGCCAAATAAATCTAGAAGATTATTTGCAAATTCCTTTCTACTGCACCGTATTAAGTAATACTTAGTAAACATCAATTAGGTAAACTTCAAACATTACAAAATGAAATGTAAAAATGAGTTGTTCGTTAATTAAAACAGTAATAACTGAAGTAACTCGGATTTGTAAAACAGCTCTTAATTATCGTTTACAACCCATTCGAAACAATTACGTAAGCATCATGCATTTCTTTCTCATAGTTGAAAATGAAAGTAGATTGAATACAACAAATTAAGGCAGGCTGTAAGCTTGGAAATTAGACACGAAATGATGAATTTATTTCAATTATTTATAAGTCAATATCATTCCAAGCCACTCAACTTTATAGTGACCATTTTTCGTTGTCAACTTTTCAAAATTCTTGATAATGGAGTCTAATAACAAAAAAAAGTTAAGCAGGTATACATCAAGTTGAAAACACAATAAATAATATTGAATATAATCCATCTGTTGCATTTGCAGAATACTTTCATGTGATAGTGATTATTATACCGCTGTGATAAATTATAGCCAGTCTACGTACAGGCCTTATACAGAGTTAGTCAAATGTATGGACCCGCCCATTTTTTCTCAATTAATATGAGAGCTATCAAAATAAAGTTCGAATGAAAGTTGAAGGGTATTTCACTCTGCGCCTTTCTGTAAATTCAAATATGTTTTAGATTTGCCATTGGTGGAGAAGTGACGTCATCGACACTTTTTTTAAATGGAACTATATATGATGTTTAGTATCAACATAAAGCTTGTTTTTTTTCTCATTTTAGTAGTAGGTACTAATATTATTTTAACTTTCTCGATAGGTACAGTATGTTCCGCGTTTTTGTGTCCACCTCTGTAATTCACTTACCTATTGCTTAATTTTTTTTTTTAATTTCTCAATCTGGGAATACATCCAGTGAGATATTTTAAACGATATGGCAATTGAATTCAGACAGTGGCGTACGTAAGTTTTTATAAAAAAATGTTTTATGTGCTACATTGAAAGTTGTTTCATTAAAAAGTTTCATCGTTTTATCAATGGAATAATTTCAGGTTTTATTACTCGAAATCATCCCAAACATCGTAAGTGAAATTTTTAATGAAACAACTGTCGATGTAGCACATGAAAAATTTATCAAATTGCCATATCGCTGAAAATATCCAACTTGCCACGTTCCACTATAGCAAATTTTTTTGAACAAATGAAGCAATAGGTAAGTGAATTACAGAGGTGGACACAAAAAGACGAAACATACTGTATCAACCGAGAGAGTTAAAATAATATTAGTACTGCTGAAATGAGAAAAAAACAAGTTTTCTTGCGATTCTAAACATGACGTATGGTTCCATTTAAAAAATGCCAATGACGTCACTTCTCCACAATGGCAAATCTAAAAAATATCTGAATTAAAAGAAAGGTGCATACCCTTCAACTTTCATCCAAACTTCTTTGCGATACCCACATATCTACTCACTCTTTTCAAGTGTACTGATAAAATTCGATGTCATGTAACTTGAAAATGTGTTGTTATTTACTATTATTTTATTTTATGCCATGTGTCTTATATTGAACGTGTATGTGAATAAATTATTATTATAGGTACTTCAAATCTAAGCCATCAGCGGATGATTTGAAATTCACTAATGACCACGAAAGTTTCGGATTTTTCAAGTTTGTACAAAAATCGTTCAATTTAGATATAGGGGGATGTAATCACAAAGTCTCAGTATACACTTCAGCAAAGAATCAGCGTAGAATCAGCTCATATTCCTGAGCACGCTGTATACATGTTTTCAGAAAGTCTTCGAAACTGGAAAGCTATAAATGTTATCTGTGGGAACCTTCCACGTCGTGCCCTTCAACTCATTCACTATCAAAATATACTGTACATGTAGTTGAGGGCTGCATCTGCCAAATATTTCGGAAAATCTCAAATTAATCAAAAATTACGCTTTCTGTAGACATATAATGTTTCATATGGAATTTAATTGAAATTTAGCTTAGATTCCAAAATATAAAATGAATATTTTTCATTTTTTAATAGAAAGTATCTAGAGTGCCGAACACGGGATTCGCTTGAAAAAGTAAAAATCCCGGAGAGGTGTAGCTTAATGACTATGTTCTGTACCAGGTTAGCTTGCTCGGTTTGGTTTGAGTATAAAATCGCTGCCGGAGGCCAAAGCTAAAAACACTAATTTTGGATGGTCATTCTGTCTACGAAGGTTAGTCAGGTCAGATTATATTTGCTAATAAACTACAAATTTTCAAGTCCGTGTGAATGCGGCTGTCTTCCCGCCATTATAGTGATGGTGGGAGGTGCATAGTCGGGAAATCAAGATCTCATAACAGTGGTCCCACAGTCGGGATTGCGATTATTTTTCAGGATTCCCGAACGGTGTCATTAAGCCACACCTCCTCGGGATTTTTACTTTTTCAAGCGATCCCGCGTACGGGACTCTAGCCTCGTCCAAGAAAAAAATTGATTCAGAAGATTGAAAATCGTATCAGATATTTAAATTGAAATTTGAGAGGTATAAGGATTTAAGGAAAAAAGTCAGACCACTGATTAAATCGGAAGAAAACAAATACATGAAAAAAATTTAACATGATTTGAAGATAGATACGAATACATTTTGGAATCACAAGAATAATAAGAGAAATAGTAATGGGAATCTCAGTAATTTCATTTATAATGGAACCAGTATTGATGAAAAAGAAACTGCGAGTGTAGTTGCAGATTTTTTTCGTCAGTCTATTCACCAGTATCAGTGTCATATGATCTGCATTTGGCAATAGATACTTTCAGTAGCGACATATTTCGAATAAATCTTATTACCGAAAGAGATTATAACAATGCAACAAAAAAACTAAAATTGGAAAAAGCAACAAGAACAGATGGCATCCCACCTTACACTCTTGAAGCTTGTGCTGATTAGTTGAGACTCACAACAATCTTAACTTCACTAATGTTAATTATAATGACCACATCGAACAATTATTATTTATCAAGTAGAAAACAAATAGACGCCAGATAGCTGTAACTGTTACATACAGACCACCTGATTTCATTCTCGGTGAATTCTTGGACATTTTCGAACAAAATATCAGTAATCTCATTGCGGAAGTTGACGATATCATATTTTTCGGAGATTTTGACGTTAATATGTTGAACATGAACACCAATATTTTCAAGAAATTCAACACTACACTAGAAGCTCTAAACTTATCCCAATTAATCAATTCACCCACTCGAATCACATTAAATTCTGAAACGCTAATCGATATGATTATCGTTTCCTGCGAAGCATCAATCGAATCCTCTGGAGTTCTGTCTGTTGATCATATGTCTGATCATGAGCTCATATTCTGTAGACTAAATGTGAAACACAAAAAAAACAAATGTAGAATTTAAAACAATAAGGGATTTCAAAAATTTTCGCCAAGATGAGTTCACGACAGACCTATGTTCACTTAACCTTGACTCAATCTATGATATGGAAGATATGATATGAAAAACTGAATCACTTCAATAACAATTTGTTGGTGTTGTTTAACAAACATGTCCCTTTCAAAATGATAAAAATAACAAAGAACTATAGTCCCTGGTTAACAGACAACATTCGGTTATTGATGACATTACGTAACAAAGCTAAAAATTAGTGGAAACGCACTAAGAACCAGAGCCATTTTGACTACTACAAAATGTTACGTAACTATACCACACTCAACTGCAAAAATTAAAAAAAAAACATTCATTGAACATAGAACAAGAACTAGAGGCATTAATCATACATGGAAGAGTTTGGACGTCTTCAATATTGGTAAAAAACAGGTTGCCATTCCCAATCACTTGAAGAATGTGGATGAAATAAATAGATTCTACTCTGAAATAGTTCCTTACCAAGAAGAAGATGAAGAAATATTGAACCACTATCTTAACATTCCACTTGATAGGGAAAAATTATTCTTCAGAGAAGTTCTCGAACTTGAAGTTCAAGAGATACTGTACACAGTTAAGTCAAATGCACAAGGTTATGATGGACTGAATATCAAAATGCTACTCCAATGTTCCCCAACCATCGTACCATACATAACTTATATCATAAACACATGTTTGGTAACCCATTGTTTTCCAGATGCATGGAAACAAGCATCAGTCAGACCCATACCGAAAACGAGCAAACCATGTGACTTCAAAGACCTACGTCCCATTAGTATTTCACCAACCCTTTCGAAACTTTTGGAAAAAGCTGTGGAAAAACAACTCAGGGCATATGTTGCTGAAAATAATATCCTTCCCGAATTTCAATCTGGTTTCAGGCCATCTCACAACTGTGAAACTGCTCTGTTACAAATAACCGATGATATTCTCAAAATAACGGACTCTGGTAAAACTACTATCCTCATGTTGGTAGACTTCTCAAGAGCATTCGATACCATAGACCATGACACCATGCTGGCTATTTTGAAATCCATTGGTCTCTCAAAATATGCGGTAAACTTTTTCAGAAGCTATCTGTCGCACAGAAATACCAAATATGCAAAATATAAAATGAAGATATTTTTCTGATGGCCAGAGAAAGTGCTAGTAATCGAACGTTAAAAGGTAAGACCTCGTTAATCCTTGGCTCGCACAAGTTTCGACTTTTGAGGGCTGCCGTTCGTAAGGGGACGACAGCTGGTTAACGGAAAAAAACAATTTTAACAATTTTTTAACTGCCCGCTGGTTTGAAAACCAACTCTCAAATATCGTTTAAGAAGGCTCTTAAGAACCAACTTTTAAATAAACAAAATTTACTGCCTCCAATCAATTGAATGTTTTTTTGTTTCGTTTCTCTATCTCTGATATACATATATTTTGTTTAGAAGATATTTTTTCTTTTGTTTTTTATAAGTATGTTGCTGTAGTTGTGCTTAAGATGAAAAACAGAGGTAGTGCTACTGGTCTACACCTAGTAGTGCTACCATCTGATCTTCGGCTTTTTATTTTTTATTAAGAAATAAAGATCTTTATAATTTTTTTTCCTTAGTGTTTTGGCATCGAATGCTATGGTCATTAGCCATGTGTTCTGGATAGGCCTTGTTACTAACTCCATACGCCACTTTAGAAGCAGCACTGTTAATTTTTAACACAACAGTGAATCGTGGAGGATTATTCCCAGCCGACACGAGTCTCAATCATTCAGACTTTCACATCTGAAAATTAAAAAAGATCGCACCGTCTGGGAATCGAACCTGCAACCTCTCGGTTACCAGGCGAGCGCCTTACCACTGCGCTAATCCCCGCCTCACCACCTTTATTATTACATTTTCAATTTGATAATTTCTTATAATGTTTTCCTAAGATATATTTACTATAAAAAGTGAAAACCACTCACCTCAGAAATTAATTTGAGATTTTATTAAGACAGGCGAAAACTCGCAGTATCGTTTTTTTGTACAAAATTAGATAGCGTGAGATTTTATCCCAAATACGATTCAAGAAGGACCCCCACTTTCGTTATGTTCAACATCCCGTCAAAACACACAAGAGCTCCTCTTGTGTTCATGTGTAGATTAGCAAACCATTTCAACACACTAATAATTTGGATTGGTCATGCTCACAAAGTACGCTCCGTATGATAGTGTTAAGACAAATTATTGAATTATCATTTTAGCAAGTTAATTCAGACTAAAAAATCAGTCCTCACAGTAGCCTAATATTATTAACTTATAGTTAAGATAAGTCAACCTTGATAAGTGTAATTAATGATTTTATTATCCATGTGATTGAACATTATAGGTTTGTTTGGATATAAATAAAAAAATCGACTCAGCTTGTCCTGGAGGACCCTGTACATTGTTTCATTCATATGATTCTTCTTTGCAGCCTGCAGTATTGAGTTTGTTATACACTCTGATAGTAACTGAAAAAATACTCGGATAAGTCAGAAGAAGATACTTTTTAAATACCCATTTGACGAATCCTCACATTTTACTGTCTCGAATCAATAGTTAATAACGAGAATTAGTGGTTTCCTTTTCGAAATTGCTCGTTTCACCACTTTCACTATACATTTTTTAGGCATGGTTTGAAGACTTTGAAGGCAAGTCGATGAGTGCTTGCTTACCGTGCCGTAAAAATTAAAATAAATGCTCGTCGTGCACTTTCTCTAGGATGAACCTGTCTTTAATGTTTTTAAAGTTCATTTATGTTCAAATGAAACTGTCATCTTCGATCAGAAACAATGGTCAAACGTCCGTCAATGAACAAAGATTTTTATATGAATTATATCCTTGAAAATGATAAGTGGAAGTCAAAAAGTTATGAAGAACTTGGAATAGCACGTGGTAGAGCACTTGATCCAATGAAGTCATACTAACACGAAAGAAAGCAAATTGTAGTGAATCTAGTTCCGCAAGGATCAGTCTTGGACCCCCTTCTGTTCTTGATTTACAAACGACGATACAACATTTGGCATTGATTTGGGAAAAGAAGAAGATACTGAACTCGTCATTTCTCTCAATTTGGAGAAGGCTATAGGACTTGGTTCGAGCCCAATAATATGCTATTGAATGAAAGTAAAAGGAAAAGTTAAACTTTTCAAAATTTCACTTGTGAAAATTCAAAGGATCACATCAATTTCCTTGGAGTTGTATTAGATACAAAGTTGCAATGGTCAGAACATATAAAAATATTATGAGTAAAATTCTCAACTGTGGCTATCAGAAAAATCCTTTACTCACTTGGCGAATCAGCTGCATGCCCAACATATTTCGGTTTCAACATGTGGAGCCCTAATATGGGGAAATGGATCAAACTGTTATCTGGAGTTTTTTTTAATAATTCAAAAAGCTGCCTACGCAGTATAAAAAAAGTACACTGGGAAGGCAACTGCATACCTATATTTGAGGAACTAAAAATCATGACCATATTTTCGACAATTCTGTACCATAACTTATTGTACGTAAAAAAAACAAGCACCTATCAAGCACAATCTGAACTTCACAGACACGACACAAGAAGCAAATCTAAGCTAATGCAACACACACTATATTACATAGGCATTCAAACAGAGTTATTGAATGGTACAATTCATTACCAACCGAATTTCGTGATCTGTCATTATCCAAATTTTCAAAAACATTGAAAATAATTTTGGCAGAAACTGTATGTACTCATTTGATGAATATTTCAAGTTAACCAAAAACAGAGACATTTCAACAATAACTAGAAAAACTCGTGTACATGATATTTTATATTTATATGTTTATATATTTTTATAACATTGACTATTGCCCTAATTTAATTTGACCATTGTCCTATTTTACTTTGACGTGTTTCATAATATTATAAATATTTCTGAACTAAATAAATTCAATTCAATAACGTAATGTATCCAACAGCTATTTCTTGCCATTCCAGAAAATATTATCATACTGAATATTATCATTCGTAGAGCTGGGACAGAACGAATATAATGTCCGACCTACCCTAGCACTGACAAAATATGTCTGCCAGGTGGCTACCCCCATTATCCGAATGAAGGGTAATTTTGGATGTTTCAATGTGATATTAAACAAAAACGTTACCTCAACAGAAGCAGAAGTTACACTGAGAAAAATGTTCATTAACCATAGTTAGAAATCGAATTATCCCCGCAAAAAACTCCAATAGCATAGGGTCAAGCGAGTTATCACCTGTGGTTATAAAATCGACTTTGATGATTACAACTCACTTGGGATTAGTAGAAATTATTGAATAACTTATACCTTCGAACTTTGCTACCGCTAGGGTGTGCATCTACCTATAGCTATTACACAATGTTTTTGTAGCAGTTGTTAAACTTTGCTACCGCTAGCGAGTGCACCTACTAATGACTATAAGGCAAGGTTCCAGTTGTGGGTTTGATAATTTGCTACCGCTAGCAAGTGTATCTAGATGTGACTATTAATAATAGTTTCAGTTTTAGGTATGCAACTTTGCTACCGCTAGCGAGTGCGTCTACCTATGAATATTAGGCAGTTGCACTATCGCAGGCGGAACATTTTTGTTATGTAGGTGTGGGACAAGGTCTTCAATTTTCTATGTCTCAAAAAATAAGTTCATTTACGAGTATTTGAATTAGAAATGTAGAATTCATGAAGTGTTCCTATTTTTAAAAGCTTTTACTTAACTTGTTCTGTTTGTTTGTGTGTGTTTGTGTTAACCTCTCTTATCCTATGGCATTGACATTTTACATATTGGTTCAGTTCCGATGATAATTCATTAATGTCGAAGTAATTGTCCCCCTGCCACCGAAAGCTAGATAGAGAACGCGTAGGGTTTCGGAAGATTTCTTGACGGATTTGGACTTTAAAAATTACAGCGAAAAAAAAAGTAGGTAGGAGGCTTGCCACCCTCCTTTTCTCGAAAAAAGTTGGAAAAATCCGAAAAAATGGTCAAAAATATCTGACTGTCGAATATTATGGTTTAAAACAAGAAATTGTCACTCCTGCCCCCCGAAAGCTAGAAGCCCGAAGTTTTCTTGGCGGATTTGGACGTCAAAAATTACAGCAAAAAAATAGGTAGAGGAGGCTTGCCCCCCGCTTTTCTAGAAAATAGTTGGAAAATTTGCGAAATTAAAATCGGAAAAATCCGTAAAAATAGTAAAAAATATTTGACCGATGATTTAAAGAAATTTCACCCCTCCTGTGCCACCTCAAAAGCCAGATAGAGAACGCAAAGAATTCGGAAAATGTTTCAACAGTTTCGGACATGGAAAATAATGATGAAAAAATCGATCAGGAGGCTCGCCCTCCTGTCCTGTCATGAAAAAAATTAGAAAAACTCGCGAAATAGAGATCGAGAAAATCCGTATAAATAGTGGGAATTATCTGATCATTTGAATGATACGATTCAAAAAAATTACCCGACTTCCCCCCTCAAATGCTAGATAGAGAACGCGTAGAAATTCGGAAAAATTTCCAACGATAAATTAATAGGCAAGTGAACTATGACGCTTTAATTGAAATTAACAGACTGAGAAACATATCCAAAGAAAACTAAAAAAGAAATGAATAGATGAACGTTCGAAAAAAATTTAGTGGAAAGCTTTTATTTAAATGCACTAAAAAGTAGTAAATAAATTGAACCCATCATTTCGTTACATAAAATTTTAAATGATATAAAAGCGTGTAGCGAGAATAAAACTTGAGGTAATTCTAAATTTAATTTACAATAAGAAATACATAGATAATTCTCGTGACAAGCTTTTATATCATTTAAAATTTTATAATGTAACAAAATGATGGGATTAATTCACTTTAAAATTTATTTTCTTCTTTTGAGTGCATTTAAATAAAAGCTTTTCTCTAAAAAGTTTTTTTAAAGTTTATTTATTTGTAATAACTTCCTGCTGTAAATCTTCTGCAAAATTGTTGTTGATGTTATTGTTATTTCCGTCAACATGTTGCTCCCTTTCGCGCAACCCTCAGAAATATTGTGCAAACACTACAAGAAAAAAATTAACAACTAGTAGGTTTACAGTGGCTGGTTTCTGGTTTCTTGAGATATATTTCTGTAACCGTAGAGTTTTTAATGGAAGAGTATTGAAAAAAGCTGTTGTTCTTCGTAAAAAGGTCTACAAGTGGTTGAAAATAATTTCTGATTTTACAGACTCCCATTGAATGACTTTTGTCATCAGTATATTCAAAAGACACGCCACTGAAGTACCATTAAATATTCTCTATGATGAAATGCTCTCAAATGTGTTCTAAAAGTGATACACGGGGAATCGAATTCAAAATAAACATGGTATTCGACTTTTACTTATGAATTTTAAATTGAAACACTTATTTATCTGAGTGATATAAGAGATGTAAATACTTATAGTAGGTATATAGGCATTTCAGAATAACTTGTTATTGAAACTCACAAAAATGGGAATTGGAGAAAGTGTGGAAGGATATCATTTTTGAAAATACGTTGAAAAGAATAATTTCTCATTCACTGAATGGAACACAAATATTACTGAGATCATAAAAGGAACAAAATATCTACCGGGTATCCGCGGAAGGTGGCTCGCTCCTATAACTTTTTGGTTTTTGAAGATAGTGTAATAAAATTTGGAGGATCTGCATAAGACATAAAACTGCGTTTTTTGACAAATAACTCAAGTACAAGCAACTTCTGGTTTCACCGGAAGTAACTCAAACTTTCGATTTTTGCATGGTACACTCAGTATATTTTCACCTCTTTTGTCTTCTCATGACATTCTGAATACAACCATTTATCATTTCTCACTTTTAATTGCAATTTTTTATTTTTTTCATTTTCAATTTCATTTATCGATGTAGAGTGCTATGGATATAGGTACGTTCAAATCACTAACTACAGCCCAAAAAGTTTGGGAAAAATACAACTTCATTGTTTTTCGGTAAAAATGTATGTGCTATGTAAAATTCACTTTTAAAATTGAAATTACTTGTTTTTTTTTTCAAATGGCAACAAGGTGGCTCGTCGGATTAGGAAAAAAGAACATTTTATTAAGACTTAAAAACAAAATTTCGTTAAAATAACTTTAAAAACTACGTTAAATGTTTCATAAAAATAAATAAAGCATCTTTAAATGCATCGAATAACATTAGACAAAGACAAATGATGAAACAAAATCATTAAGGAGACCGACTTCTTATTTTATTTCGCTTCTGCAAAAGTAAGTTAGGTATTTATTGTGTAATTATTCAAAGAACATGGTAATGATAATATTTACGTAAGAAGATATGTCATCAGCTTTTGGGTTATTGATTTTTTTTATTAGTTGTGTTGGTTACAGGTTGCTCGATGCATTTAAATCATATTTTAATATTGAGAAATTTCTAATGTAATATTTTGAAGTTTTAACCATAAGTTTGTTTCAAACCTAAAAATGTGCAGTATCAAATTATTCGTAATCGAATTCTCTTTTTCCTAATCCAACGAGCCACCAAGTTGCCAATTGAAAAAAATCAGTGATATAAATTTTAAAATGGAATTTTGCATAGCAGATACATAAGAAACCTATGAGGCGCTGTTTGGGGAAAAGTGTTTTTGCGTATACAGGGCAATTCAAATTCGACCCCCACCATTGGGATCTCCTAAACTACAGGAGATACGTCGAAGCTTAAATTGGGACAAAGTTGCGTATTCTGGTGCTTAACAAAATACTGTTTTTAAACTTGGAAAATTCCGAGTATTTCTGGAAATATCGGGAAAAAACTGAAAATCGGAATTTTCGTTTTTATTTATTTATTTGACAACATAGCTCAAAACCAAAAATACATTTTCATTGATACTATTTTTCAGCTACACGTTTTCATGTTCAGATTTACTATCCGACGTTTCGTCTTCTGGCATTCATCATCGACTTTTTTTTTCTGTTATGGGCGCCATATTGTTTTTTATACAGAAATATAGTGATTCTCATTCTGATTTCATTGATGTATAATTTGTTATGATTTGCACTTCTGAAACCACAGATATTAAAAAAAAAACAACTTCATATGAGATGGTCATGACTCCATCGAAAAATTTTGTTTAATAAACACTAGTTTTGTCAGAACTCATTAAACATCATAAGTTTGCACAAATACTTCAGTCGAAATGTCCTCATTCTCAAATTAAGAAAAACGCGATATGTTGAAACTTTATTATAAATTTTGATAGGAATAGTACGAAAACAGCACAAATTTATTTTGAATTATATCCGGAAAGACAACAGCCGGATAGAAGATTATTCGGAATTTTGGACAAACACTTGGCTGAGTACGGTGCGTTTCAAAAACCAAGAATGCAATATGGAAGCAGAATGGAACAAAATATTAGACGTAGGTAAAATAATTGTTCATTCCATATTCGAAGAAGTATAATTATTTTTGGTACTTTTTTAGATAAATGCAGATCCTTCCAAATCAACACATCAAGTCTCGGCAGAAATGGATGTGCCACAGACGAGCGTTTGGAGGGAATTCAAAAAAAGTGGTTTGAAATGTTATAAGATACATATTTCACCAGGTGATCCTGAGAGAAGGATGGAATTTTGTAGCTGGCTCTCGAATAGGGTAGACCCTACAAACTTCTTGAAAAACATTATTTGGACTGACGAAATTACTTTTTCGAACTGTGGTGTTTTTAATAGAAATAATGAGCACATTTGGAGTGAAAATAATCCACGACACTTCAGAGAAGTCAGACCACAAGTTCGGTTTCGTTTGAATGTGTGGGCTGGAATTTATGACGGCCAAATACTTGGACCTCATTTCTTCTCTAATACTTTGAACGGGGAAACCTATCTTCGGTTCTTTCGGTTAATTATAACAGCTGCTGGTTTCAGCATGACGGGGCTCCTCCACACAATAAAAGAGCAGTTTGCGAATATTTACACCAAAGATTTCCTAATAGGTGGTTAGGAAATTCTGGACCAGTGAGGTGGCCAGCAAGGTCACCTGACCTTACAGTTTTGGATACTTTTTTGTGGGACACTTTAAAGAACAGAATCTATGGAGAGCAAGAATATGACACAGTAGATGAACTTAGAGACAATATCATCACGCAATTCAGATCTATCAGAAGAAGGGATATTTTTAGGGCTGTTCTTAATTTGAGACGACGAGCTCGGTTATGTATATTCAAGAGGAAGGCCATCATTTCGAACACTTGTTGTAATACTTTTTGTGCATTTTTTACAAGCTTATGATTTCATTCTTGTTTTTTGAAACGCACCGTACTCAGCCAAGTGTTTGCCCAAAATTCCGAATAATGTTCTATCCGGCTGTTGTCTTTCCGGATATAATTCAAAATAAATTTGTGTTGTTTTCGTACTATTCCTATCAAATTCATAATAAAGTTTCAACATATCTCGTTTTTCTTCATTTGAGAATGAGGACATTTCGACTGAAGTATTTGTGCAAACTTATAATGTTTAATGAGTTCTGACAACTAGTGTTTATTAAACAAAATTTTTCGATGGAGTCATGACCATCTCAGATGAAGTTGTATTTTTAATATCTGTGGTTTCAGAAGTGCAAATCATAATAAATTATACATCAATGAAATCAGAATGAGAATCACTATTTTTCTGTATAAAAAACAATATGGCGCCCATAATAGAAAAAAAAGTTGATGATGAATACCAGAAGACGAAACGTCGGATAGTAAATCTGAACATGAAAACGTGTAGCTGAAAAAAAGTATCAATGAAAATGCACTTTTGGTTTTGAGCTATGTTGTCAAATAACGATAGAAAAAAAAACGAAAATTCCGATTTTCAGTTTTTCCCAATATTTCCGGAAATACTCGGAATTTTCCAAGTTTCAAAACAGTATTTTGTTAAGCACCAGAATGCGTAACTTTGACCCAATTTAAGCTTCGACGTATCTCCTGTAGTTTAGGAGATCCCAATGGTGGGGGTCGAATTTGAATTGCCCTGTATACAAAATTTTGTGTCAATATATTCATTAGTTGTAGCAATATTTGTATTGCAAGTATTTGACTTTGAATAATCCGATGATTATCCAAAAAAACTAGCGAACAAATATTCTGAGAATATATTCGGGCGGCTGCGATATCATTCGGCCAGTATATTCTGCAGAGTGTATTGAATCGCGTAGGTAGCGACATCTCTTGACAAACTAAAATAGATCGAACTTATAAATATTAGGAAATTCATGTTTTTATATATTTGGAACGGTTGAAACGTAAATATATTGTGTTTGATCAAAAATAAATATATCAGTAAGCAAAATAAAAAATATTGCTACAACTAATGAATATATTGACACAAATTTTTATATATTTGCAAAAATACTTTTTACCCAAACTGCGCCTCATAAAAAACAGTAAAGTTGAATCATTTTCAAAATTTTAGTACTGAAATAAGTGATTTGAAGATATCCATAGCACTCTAGAATGAAAAATAAATATCAAAATAAAATTCGGTTACAAAAAGTGGTTGTATTCTGTAAATCATATGGAGAATAACTAAGTGAAAATATATCGGGTGTCTCATTTGAAAATCGAAAGTTTATGTCTTTTCTGGTGAACTTGGAAGTTGCATAAAGCTGTGTTACTTGTCAAAAGATGCAGTTTTGAGTCTTACACAAATCCTTCAAATTTTATTCCATTATCTTAACATACAAAAAAGTTATAGGAGCGAGCCACTTTCCGCGGACACCCGGTATTTGTGTTTGAACTTAGTAGGCTGATTTTGAAGTGTTCATATATACATTACACATTTCCGACCATTTGGGCACAATACAATAGTATTAACATTGATGTAAAACCAGATGTTTTGCTGTTATCCTACTGATTACAGTGGACGTTTAATTGGACTCTTCGGTTCTGTGTATTCCCTATCTGTTCCAAAAATTATTGTTTTCGAGAGTGACAAGAGAATGGGCTTTAGTGTCAGTTCAATCTGTATCAGAATTCATCTGAAATGAATAAAAAGATCATTGAAATTGTTGATATATAAGAAAAATTTATATTTGTCAGCGAGGGAGGCAGAATGGGACAGAAATAAGACTTTTATGACTTTTAAAAACATATATGGTACATATATGGTACAATAGTATGTGTTAAAGCTCGCCGCAATTTGCATATTTACCTGCTATAGTAATTGCTTGCCTTTTTCTGTTTGTGCAAGTAAATAGCAACGTACCAATCAAAAATACATGTGGATAATAACATTCAGTTAATTATAATTATTCATGATGTTTTTCATTGTTTAACAAATAATGCAGCTGTGAACTACTGCATGAATTGTTGCAAAACACGCGCAAATTCATTTCTAGCGGAAATAAATCATTGCAATATTCTTTTAACAATTCTCTTATACAGTAATCAAGTAGAAATTGTTGAATAATTTCAGTCAGCTACATGTATTTAGCGGAGAAAACATTATGAAATGAAAATCGTAATCACTGTGGTGAATTTTTATTTTTATACAAAAAGAAACTACCTGTATAATTGCTACTGAAAACGCTTTTCGTTTATTGCTAGGAGATGTGTTAAATGTAACAGAACGTTGAAATTTACAATTAATTACGGTCAAGTGTGCTAGATAATCTCATCAGATCGATTCGTTATTAAATAATTTAACTATTAATCCAGGCAGCGGTTTGAAACCAATTATCAAAAAAGTTGGTAATAATTTCGAAATAATCCGAAGAAAAATCGATTATACAGTTGCTAATGTATAATAGGCCAAGATGTAGGTAAAAATAAGAGGCTCTTTTCACACAAAATAAAAGAAGCAAACGGCCTATACTACTTTTTATAAGATATTTCGTTAATGAAAACCCCGGTTTTTGCCCCAGCAAAATCGCTTTGTGCAATTTTTTAAACAAGAAATAGTGAAAAAATCTACAACTTTTTTGTTTTTTTGCGAATATTTCGAAAAGCATTTGAGGAGATTTACAGTCAATATAACTTTTATAGAGAATTATAAAACCTACAAATTTTTTTTACTACCAGTTCGGTGCATTTTTCAGGAAAACCTCGAAAAAGAGACAATTTTTTTAAATTCATAATTTTTATAAATCTGAAGCTGGACAAACAATATTGCGGAAACTAATAGATTATATCTGGTTCAACTGTGCGTGTAGTTTTTGAACAATAGGGAATATGCAAGTGATTTAAATTTTCTTGATTTTTTTACCTCCGATACTTTATTGTCTCGACATTACACCTACACCATTAGTTTTTCATTTAGTTTTTATTTAACTCCATTAAACTTTAATCAAAAAGTGCATAATAAGCGCGCGTAATTCAAATTTGCGAAACGCATCACCATTGGTCGAAACGAAGAATGACGTCACATGGCACGTTATGACATTTATCTTTTTCATAGAAAATTTGTTTTTATTTATATATTTGTAGTGTTTTCCATTACGTAGTGCGATTTTGGTCTAGCGACAATTGTAAATTATGAAGAGCAATTACTGAAAGTGGTTTTGTCAAAGCACAATCCGACAATACCTGAACTGATAAGTAGTAATAGTTTATCAAATGATAGCTTTCATTTTCTAATTTAGGTGAGGCAGGTATAAACATAGTTATCTCCCGCTTGATATACAAAACATTTATGCAAACAAAACTTACTTCTGATCAATTCACTTCATGTTAACTATCGAAATAAAATGTACTCACATTGAAATGATCTTCACAACAATGTAAATGTGATATTGGAGATACTTCGCCTCTTTTCATAACCTTACACCATTGTTTACGTATTTTCGCATGTCTTGGAACAGAAAACAATACTTTATTTGGTGTACTTATAATTGAGTTTTGGTATTCCGGTACTAGACAATACCTATAAAATGGTTTTTTAGCATTTTCCATTATCGTAATAGCGATTAAAACTGCAAATCCCTATCCTAATTGATAACTGTCAATAATGTCAATGGCCATAACTATAGAAAGGCTTGTTCATTGAAGACTGCTCTGGTTGTTCGAGATCACTTTTACATATGTTCATCTCTCTCTAACACTTGTACTGCATTTGTCTTACTCTTTTATAAAATATGAATTTCAAGCAAGGAGAGCAATCAGAGTACGTCTCAACGAACGACACTGAAGAAGAACAACACTGATCACGCCATGTGACGTTATCCACAGCGCGCGAAAATGGAGGCGTGCAAATAGGTCAAATTCAATCGGTATTTTATATATTATTTTTAAAATTAATTCCAAGACTTTCAACCGTATTTATATTTTTTAATATGTTGTAACGAAGTAAAAAATTGATTGAACAAATAAAAAAAATATATGCATATTCTCTATTGCGTTATAAACAATTTAAGGACAAATCTTTCTAAATGCGCCGATGTAAGGGAAATCATCTTATTCAAATTCTGTAAACGGCATTTAGAAGTAGAGATCAATATCTACAATTTGTGTATTTTGGATTTTCACTTTAGAAGTGGGAAATGTGTTGAAAATGTCACTGGAACTTACTCTAAATGCTTCAAAGTGCACCGAAAGTCGCCCGAACTCAACTGGAGTTAACTTCATTGCGACTTCGGGTGACTTCAGACGCACTTTGAAGCGTTCTGATCTTCTTTCAGACATTTTCCTTTTAGGTGAAAATCCAAAATATACAAATTGTAGGAATTGATCTCTACTTCCACATGCCGTTTACAGAATTTGAATACGACGATTTCCCTTCAATTGGCGCATCTTGCAAGATGTGCCCTCAAATTGTTTATAACGTGATTGTGCAAAAACTACACATCGGACAAAAAACATCTTGCGCACAGTTGAATCACAAATGACTATCTATCAGTTTCCAGAATATTGTTTGTCCAGCTTCATATTTGTAAAAGTTATAAATTTAAATGGTCTCTTTTTCGAGTATTTCCAGGATTTTCTCGGTGGAAAATGCACCGAGCCGGTCGTATGAAAATCCGTTTTGTAGGTTTTATAAATCTCTACAAAAATTCCATTTACTGTAAAACGAATCCTTGAATAATATTTGAGATATTTCCAAGAAACCAATAAAGTTGTAATTTATTCACTATTACTTGTTTGCAATATTCCACGAAGCGATTTTGCTGTTGCGAAAACTGGGGTTTTCATTAGCGAACTACTTTATAAAAATTAGTACAGGCCAAAGTTTTCCGTTTGAACACAAAAGCGACAAGCTTTTGAAGCTGTTACTCGCAGAATAACCTACGTCATACAACTAAAGAAAATATGTTTTACTTTTTAATGCATTTGATTAAAAGTTTATCTTAAAAAAAAAATTCACCAAATTTTATTTTAAAATTTTTAGTTCCGAAGCAAAACGTATAGGAGCCGTTATCTTGGATTTTGGAATGTCAATAATAATTTTTTAATAATGTTATATACAGGATGTATACTAAATGATGTCATTAATTTTAAGTGGTGATTCCTTGTCATGTTTTATGAAAAAAAGTTCAAATAAACGTGTGTCCTAATTTGTTTTGTTTTCAAGTGACGGAGTGTCAAAGTTTTAATAAAAAATCGGTTATTTATTAATTACTTAAAAGTCTTTTCGCCAATTTTCATGAAACCTGGTGTGTTTATTGGCAGTTACAAGGGGCTTGTTTTCATGAGGTTAGATTTCAAGTTATAAGTGGCGATGGGTCATCTGATAATTATAGTAAAAATAATTGTACGCCACTGTTTTTCTCGAAGTTTCATATGTTTATCAGATTAAACATTTAAAAATACAACTCTCTTATAATGCCATCAATTTGAAATAAGAAAACTTTACTTATCAATCGGTCGATTTCCTTGATTATTTTATTTCTACCCAAACTCTTTTATTGGTTTCTTCGCTGATAGACTGGTTGTTTGTTGTTTTCCTGGCCTATTATTATCAACTGTTTCTATCAAAACTTAACAATACATTTGTGAATGAAATTAAATAGAATTTCAAGGAAATATGGAGTATCTGAAAAAAAGATCATTCACATAACTTTTTGAAATTTGATGGTGCGTAACCACCATTTCTACGCCACTGTCTTTCATTTGACAAAGTTTAGCTATTTCAAATTCACGGCATTATGAGAAAGTTGTATTTTTAATTATTTATTCTGAAAAAATATGAAACTTAGATAAAAACAGAGGCGTACAATGATTATTACTATAAATATCAATCAGGTAACCATCTGCCACTTATAAGTTGAAATATAATTTTATGAAATGAAGCCCCTTGCTACTGCTAATAACCACAAGGTTTCATAAAAATCGTCAAAAAAACTTTTGAGTTATTGATGAAATGACGATTTTTAACTGAAACTTTGACCCCATATCTCGGAAACGAAGCAAGTTAGGACACACGTTTATATGAAATTTTCTTCATAAACTATGACAAGGAATCACCACCTGATCATTTAGTATACACCCTGTATATACAGGGTGACCCAGGGTTATATAACAGAGAGCTTAAAGAATTACATACTATGTTGTGTGAACTACATAGTATATTCACAACAACGAGAAACGATAGAATAAAGGACAAATATAAAACACTCAAACTAATATACGATAAAAAAATCAAAGACGCAAAACTTTCCTATAATAATAAAAGACTCATCAATTCCAAAAACACAACAAAAGAGAGCTGGAAAATAATTAATGAAAGCAAAGGAAAATCTGAGAAAACCATACCCAGAGAAATGTTGGACAGACATAATGAAAAAATTGAGGACACTCAACAAATTTGTGATGCGTTCAATAACCATTTAATTGATTTGAACTACGTCACTCCAAATTATAATAAAACCAGACTTCAATATTTTTCGGATGTAACACTCTTAACACCAACTACTGCTGGTGAGGTAAAGGAAATAATAGGAAAAACCACTTTCAAAGATTTTCAAATACTGACACTCCCATGTTTGTATATATATCTATTGATGTGTAACATAAAAAGACAAGAAATCCACGTAACAAATAGCCAACTACACAACTATGGAACCCGCAACTGCAATGACCTGCGTCAACCATTTTCGAGACTGTCCGTTGGTCAGAACTCTCATATTTATAGAGGCATTGCTTGTTTTAATAAATATGTAAAAACTAATGGAAATGATGTAAGCTTCAATATTTTCAAAAATAAGCTCCATACATATCTGTCCCTGAAGGCTTATTATTCCTATGAGGAATTTCATTTTGATACCGGTGACCTGTAATGGAGCTATATTGTTATTTACTGAATTTTATTTATTTTTTATCTATACTTATTGTATTTTAAATTTTACCACTATACTATACACTAAATGTTGACAAGGCTAATAGTCCCTATGTATTTGTGAATTTTTAAATTTGTAAATGTGTAAGGTCTAAAAGCTGAATAAATGTATTTGTATTTGTATTTGTACGACGAAGGTCTAGGAGCGGTTTTTTTGGGTAAGGAGGAAACATTTTTTCCCATAAAAATGTGCACTAACTTGCTTCGTTTTCGAAATACAGAGTGTTCAACAATTTTAGTAAAGCTAGTTTTTTATCAATTATTCACAGTAGATACTATAAATTTGCTATATGTTGACAAAATAGACCACACATTCATAAAGCTTCATTTTGAACAAACCTCGGCAGGATTTTGATAAAACCTGGCATGCTCATTTGCGGTAATAAGGGCCGTCTTTTAATGTACTTATAATAATGAAATTATTGATTAAAGTGGCGTCCCAAAGGGGAATAGTATTGATATTAGGACAAATTATTATGCTCCACTGTTTTTTGTGTGTTCAATTTTTTTCAGGAAAAGCAATTAGAGATACTTTTTTTTTGGTCTTCTCAATAATTTTCGTATCTCGCTTCATTTTTAAGAAACAATTTAAAAACCGTTTCCTTACATGCGTAACAGGAAAAAAGTATCTAAGTAATTGATACTAGAACAAATTTATTTATTTTAATTCATTAGAAAACAGGAAAACAAAAACTCACGAAAACTGCAATATTACTACAATTTTCCAATTCAAAGTTCGCACCTACGAAAGACAGATTCTGCAGCTGCACGGCACCCTGCTGGTGTGATCTCTAGTGCTGGTTGAACAATCCTTTCCAGAAAAATACCTTCGTCGTTGATGGGCTCAGCATGAACTTTGGTTTTCATTGTAAGTACCCTATACAAAAATCCTTAGGGGTCAAGTCAGGAGATCATATAGGCCAAGGAACTTTGACACCCTGTATCTAGAAAACTAAGCAAGTTAGGACACATCAATCAATCAATCAAGTATACTTTATTGTCAAAACAGAAGATATAAAATCTTATAGACAAAGCATCGTAAAATATTAAATACATAAAATTATAAATAAAAATCGCACTAATAAGTAAAGTCATATACAATTAAATCACAGCCACCATCTGATAAATATCAAAAGGAGATAAAAATGCCTCAGTTAAAGTAAAGAAATCATAAACAAATGCATGCTGCACAACCAATAGTACATCTGCTCACAATAATTGATCATCGTAATATTCCTGAATGTTATAGTAGGCCTTGTCAAGTAGCATGATGTTTACTTCCTTCCGAAAGGAGAATAGGGATTTAATCGCTCTAGCTTGAGAAGGCAGATGATTGTATATTTTTTTGCTCTCGTAAATAACTGAATATTTTGTCAAGGATGATTTGGGGATCGGTAGTGGTATATTCCCATCTTGCCTTGTGCTATAACCAGGTTGTGGATTAACTGCACTTAAATTGACTTTATGGATAAGACACAAAATAAATATACTAACCAATGTGAGTATTTTGTGCTGAATCAAGAGGAGTTTGCAATGTTCCCTCGACTCAGTATTACACATATACCTTATTGCTCTTTTTTGAAGAACAAATACCGAATTTAAGAGCAGCTGACTAGAAAAACCCCAAAAGGCAATTCCATACTTAAGATGGGATTTTATCAAAGAAAAATAAGCCGTTTTTGCCATATCGAAGTTTAGTTCTCTAGCTATAGTTCTAATTACATAACATCCAGAGGAGAGTTTTTTTGTTAATGAATTCACATGATCTTGGAACCTCAATTTATTGTCAATATACATATAGTCCAAGGAACTTGCAAGAGGTTTTATTTTGAATTAGCTGTGTTTCAAGATACAAGTCATAATGTTCATATTTGAAGGTGAGAAGGTTTGTTTTTGAAATATTGAAGCTCAATGAGTTCGCACACATAGTGTGAAATTTCCATGAATATCTATGTTTGTCAGGTCATTCAGATACAGCAGGAACAGCAGTGGTCCAAGGATAGATCCTTGTGGAACCCCATTTGTGATCTCTAATTTATTTGATGTCTGATCATTCACTTTAACCACTTGATATCTGTCGGAGAGGTAAGAGTCGAACCATTTCAGAGAGACACCTTTGAATCCATATACATTTAATTTCTGCAGCAGGGTTCTCCGATTCACACAATCAAACGTTTTTGAAAAGTCGCAGAATACCGCCGCTACGTGCTCATCATTATTCAGACTTGTGTAGACCTGTTCTAGTAAAGAAAAAAAAGCATCATTTGTGCTTTTTGATTTTTGAAATCCAAATTGGTATTTCGATATTAAATTATTCCGATTTGCAAATTCTAGTATTCGAAGTTTAACAAGTTTTTCTATAACCTTTGATAGAGTTGACAATAGTGAGATAGGTCGAAAATTTGATGGATCTTCGAGGTTTTCTCCTTTATGTAGAGGTATAACAATAGCAAGTTTCAAACATGTTGGAAAGATTCCAGTCAGAAAAGATTCATTAATAGATTCCGCTAGAATATCTAGTGCTTGATCAGGTAGGTTTTCAAGAAATTGTTGATACCATCTATTCCGGATGATTTTTTGTTCTTTATTTCTTTTATGATCTGTTTTATCTCTGCTGTATTCGTTGGTTGAAGATAGAATTCTTCGTTAATTCTAATATGTTCCAGGTATTCTGTTGGATTCTTTTTAGGTTTTAGATGCGTTAATTTTTTAGAAACCGAACAGTAGTAGTCATTTATGGGATTTGGTTCTATGTTAACTTCACCTTTCGTGCTTTTACCTTTTCCTCGGAGGTCATTTACAATTGCCCAACTTTCTTTATTTTTATTTTTTGCTTCTTCTATTCTTTTTGCATAATAAATACTTTTGGCGGTTTTGATTAATTTTCTGTATATGTTCCTGTATTTGTTATAATAATTTGAAAAAAATGTATAGGTTTTTGGCTGAAGTTCTAATGCCCAAAGTAACCCATGCCTTTTTATTTTTTGATTTTAATTTTCTCAAGGGAAAACATTTCTCAAAGATGTCAGACATTTTTTTGTGGAAGATAGAAATCGACTCATTTTGTTGTAATGTATCCCGTTTAATTTCAGATTCGCAATAATGTTGAAACTTTGAGTAATTTTCTTTTCTTCTACCCTGTTTATATTTATGAGAATTTTTTGTTTCTACAATGCTTTTTAATACAACTGCATGGCGGTTTAACCCTGGGCCTCCCTGTATATTTCGGAGAATGTTCTACATCATTTACAGAAAAATAAGTGAGAAAACATAAAACGAAACAACGTCACATAATTTGTATTAGATTGCTAATTCACACATCCAAATATTTAAGTATAGAATATAAGGGAGCCTCTAACAAGTTCTTTTAATCTGTTGAGACTTTCACAGGTTATGATACTAACAGGTAATTTATTTAAATAAATGAATGATGTATACATGGGTGTTCCTTGGTAACTATCAGTCTATGTATTCATATGTGTGCTACGAGTAGGATATGGGTGATTTACAGTAGATACTATAAATTTGCTTCAATGTTGACAAAATAGACTACACATTCATAAATAAAGCGTGCTTATACTAACTGTCATGATGCTTTTAATTTTGAACAAACCTCGACAGGATTCACCATACTTAAGTTTGAAAATTATTGTCATTACTCTTTTTTTATGTATGCAAGAATTGTGTGATATATTACTATGACTTCCCCAAAATATTATTCCCAATTTTGATGACGACTAAAAATTTGAAAAATACATAATTTTCATTTAAATTTCGTTGAGATAGTTATTGATAATCCTGATAGTGTAGCATATTTAGAATATGTTTTTGCCAACGTAGATGTTCATTTATATGAAAACGTCCTATTTTGTTATTTAGTAATTGTTTTTGGAATTTCAATTCTTTGTTGTGATGTTCTGAATAATATAGTGATAGTTTTGTCTACATTTAAGATTAAATTGTTTTTTGTGAACCAGTATTCAGTTGTTTCTACTCATCAAAGTGTCTCTGTTTCATACGATAAATTTGGGTAGTTTGTGCTTGAAACTTGCATATTGATGTGAGCATAATTAGGGATATAACACTCATTATTTTCATTATTCAAAATTGCCAGAATATCATTTTGAAGATTATGAATAAAATAAGACCAGTTATACTTTCCTGTGGACTACCTTTATGATTTATTCTTCCATTTTTTTTTCATCCTGCGTTCATCATCATCGTCATCTCAGGTTATTAGCCACTATGCGTTCTGGGTAGGCCTTGAAATTCTTACATCAGATTTGAAAGTTTGTTTGTTCTTTGAAATTTTCGTTCTTTGTTGGAGTTTGGATAAGTATTATTTGAACCAATCTAATACATTTTCTCGAATTCCATATTTTTCGAGTTTGGTCAATAAGATTTAATGATTCAGACAGTCCTAAGCCTTTGATGAATCTAAAAATATCCCCGGGAGTATTTTATGAACTTTGACAACATTTTTATAATTTCCGATCCCGAAAACATCCACATACCAATTTTGAATCGAATCGGACCATGATCACAAAACTCGTCCGCCATCTTAGAGCCGCCATATTGAAATCATGAATTTTGACAAAATGTTAATAATTTCTGACCCCGAAAACCCCAATACTTACCGATTTTTAATCGATTTGGACCATGATCACAAAAGTCGCATGCCATCTTGAAGCTGCCATATTGAATTTCCACTAAAAAATCATAAATTTCCGACCCTGAAACTGCCCCCATACAAATTACGAATAGAATCGGACCATAATCACAAAACTCGTCCGCCATATTGGAGCCCCCATATTGAATTTAAGTAATAATTTCCGACCGAAAACCCCTCGCTTACCAATTTTAAATAGAATCGGACCATGATAACAAAACTCGTCTGCCATATTGGACCCGCAATATTGAATTTATGAATTTTCAGAAAAAATTCATAATATTCGACCACGAAAACCCTCACATATCAATATTGAATCGAATCGGATCTAGATCACGAAACTAGCCTGCCACATTGGAGCCACTAAATAGAGTTTATAAATTTTGACAAAAAGTTCATAGTTTCCAACCCCGTAAACCCCACATCCCAATTTTGAAACGAATCGGACAATGATCACAAATTTCGTCCTCCATCTTGAAGCCGCCAAATTGAATTTATGAATTTTCAAAAAAAATTCATAAGCTTCGAGCCAGAAAACTACCACATACCAATAGTTTAGTAAGCTGTCAGCTCCTAAAGATGCTAACATTTTCTATTACTTGAATTAAGATCACAACCTAGATTCCAAATATTCATGAACAAAAATGTTTCCATTGCATGCATCGTTGAAAAACAAAATATCCTTCCCAATATTTGTTATCTCCTGAGATCAACATTTTGTTTTGCATTTGGTTATAGGTCATTGTCAAATCCTAATACATTTCGAAAGAACAATCGTCTGCAATTTTTATCACATTACACTGAAGGTTGGGTTGTTATACAGAAATTCGTTCATCAAAATAAATTAATCTTCCTGCGTTTGAGGCCATTGCTTTTGTCTCGCCTAATTTCGACTCGAACATAATTTTCCACAGTGATATCCATTAGGAACAACCACATCTTCATTCAACTCTAATAGGTAAGAACAACTGTTACCTTGCTGCACACTTTTTCTTACGTAATTTATGAATTATTAACGAACTTCTCATGGCATCATACCATGGTCGGAAATTGATTAATATTTACTCCTCTCCATAAATGGAAGTCCAGCTTTAATAATAGTGCGAGGACGATTTGGCAAGTTTTTGTTTTTATTTCCGTTAAATAAATCATTTTTATCTATCGGAACCTGTTGACAGATGAATATCATAAATAAAATAAAATACCATTGGGAAAAGTTCGTTGTCGACACTGACGGTACAGAAATAGTATATTATTATTGTATATCTAGTAGTAACAGCAATACATTCGCGGACGACAATGTAAATTGTTGGCCGAGGCGTTAAGCCGAGGCCAACAAGCATTGAAGTCTGGGAATGTGCTTTTACTACGAGGTACACATACTATTTTTTCTGAAATCGCAATCAGCATTATCAAAAACTAAGGAATTCTACATATTGTTTGCGTGAACTCAATAACTGTCTAAAATGTAAACAGCCGGCAAAAATTTTCCCGTATCGTTTTCGATACGGGAATAGTAATTTACGTAACAAGTCCAGAAAATACTGTTTTTTTGGACGAGTAGACCAAATTCTAGCGAGTCCTGGAAGTCTACGAGTCCATAAAAACTGTTTTCGGACGTGTTGCGTACACTATTTTTTCGGCAACCATGTAGAATAACAAATCAATGAAACGCATTTCGTCTAAGAAACGAAGAGAGGTCGACCTTCACCCATCTGTTAACCGGATGGCACATACATTTTTTTCAGTTACATAAATAGACGAAAACGCCTAAAATGGGTTGCCTATGAAAAGGTGGTCATGGCTATATACAGTGAGTTTAAAAAATTTGCACCATATGGAAACTTTTTTATTATCGATTTGTCAGAAAATTTTATTCTTAATAAAAATTGGTGCATTACGAAATACTTATATTCAAGTTATCAAACTTCTAAATTTCCCAACGGTGTACAGGAGGGAACAAAAAATAGAATTATGATCAAGAGTAAACTATGAATATTTTGAACATTTTAGTTCTTATTTGTATTATATATTGAAATTCGAACAGGAGATAGGTACCAACAGAAACATTCTAATTCTTATTTATATTGAATTTCGAGCACTTCCCGGCCTAGTCCGGGAAGTACGTACTTCCCGGACTAGGCCTTGGGAAGTTTCCCAGAGAAAAAGTGTCCGGGAAGTGAACACTTCCCGGATGGTTGCCGAAAATAGTAATTTACGTAACAAGTCCGTAAAATACAGTTTTTTGGACGAGTAGACCAAATTCTAGGACGAGCGTTAGCGAGTCCTGGAAGTCTACGAGTCCAAAAAAACTGTTTTCGGACGTGTTGCGTACAATATTTTTTCGGCAATCATGTAGAATAACAAATCAATAAGACGCATTTAGTCTAAGAGACGAAGAGAGATCGACTTTCACCCATCTGTTAACCGGATGAAACGATTCCAAATTTGAATATTTCGAACATTTCAGTTCTTATTTGTATTATATATTGAAATTCGAACAGAAGATAGGTATCAACAGAAACATTCTAATTCTTATTTATATTAATATTTGTATTAAAATTCGAGCACTTCCCGGCCTAGTCCGGGAAGTACGTACTTCCTAAAGAAAAAGTCTTTCCTAAAGAAAAAGTCTCCGGGAAGTGAACACTTCCCGGATGGTTGCCGAAAAAGTACTTTCCCGTACCGTTTAGGTCCGAAAACAGTCCGGGAAAGTTCGTTGCTTAGCAACGGACTAAAATACTATATTAGCGTATTTTGAGGCCTGAAGTTGCTCCGAGAAAGTGGGAATTCTTGAACGATTTCAGAAAAAGGGTATTTTTTGCTAAAGGTTGAAAGAATTTTTATTCAAAAAACTGATACTCGTTCCCTCTTCAGTAATCTTAACTGGCACGTATTCAAGGTTGGGGGTGGTAATGGGGGTGGGAATTACCCCCCCCCCCTCCCCCACGATCGAATAAAATTCAGTGTTTTAATCAAAATCAACATTAAGATTCACAAAATGAATCTCATTTCATTTACCGCGTGACTATCTAAATCTAATCATCTACTCTTTTTCTAGTATTTCTTCCTAAAAAATGAAAAATTCCAAAACTGCAGCGTGGCAACGAACGTACAGGTACAACCGTAACGAGAGCATCTCAGCAACATTCCCCAACCCAATTTCTGGTAATTATTTTTTCTAATTCTAATCTCTATTAGACTTGGGACTTTGCACCTGATTGATTTGTAAACCTGATTTTTCTATTATATTGTTTTTGTTTTTTTTTTTTAATTATTTTTTTCCGTTAACCAGCTGTCGTCTCCTTACGAACGGCAGCCCTCAGAAGTCGAAACTTGTGCGAGCCAAGGATTAACGAGGTCTTACCTTTTTATGTGCGATTCCTAGCACTTTCTCGGGCCATCAGAAAAAGTTCTGCAGTCGCCACGGTTTGAACCACCGCCGACTGGCAGCCAAAGTGATTGATACATGTCGCTTTAACCAATCGGCTACCTGGCCCCTTTTATTCAAGTTACTATTCATGTAAATTTAGTTAGTTTCAAATTCTGTTACACATGAGTACATGGCGATTTGATTTCTATAAAATTTAAATGTATTCAGTTTCAGAATGCATCTGTTAATTTCGATAAATTAATTTTTTTCTTTTTTCATATTAAATAAAACAAACTGAATTTGAAATCCTTTTTTTCCCACCTTTATATTACCCCAATGACAAACCTAACTATCAATTTAAATGCATTTGACCTTGAACCAAAAAAAATCGCCTGCAACGCTTTTCTATTTTCTGTCACTCCCGCGCCACGAATTACCCCCCTCCCCATGGAACAAAGCTGTATACGCGCCTTTATCTTAATCACAGAATGTGCGAAAATGACAAAAACACAAAGTATTATTGAATGCTTACATATACACATTACTAAACGGTTTAACAAATTTTATACAAAAAAATAGGATAAGGTAAAGAAACACATGCCTTTTCAACTCATTTTTGAAGACCTGAAACGAAACTTAAATGAACTGAAGGTATTATGATATTGGTTTCCTAGCTTCATAAATGATGTGAAAAAAATATGCGTATACGAAAAATATCAGAATTTCTAGTATTGTTTTTTACTTAGTTTAATATAAAAAGTTATTAGATGAATTAGTTCTGGACAGTTGATTATATTATATAAAAGGAAAGTCAAGTCCATATGAATTGTTCCATCTTCTATGATTTTAAATTTAGCCTGGATAGTATTTGACTGAAGATTTGAAAACAAACTCTATATCAGAGATAAATAAGTTGATCAGCAATGGGCCCATATGGAATCCCTGAGGCACCCTTGGTGGAACCTGAATGGGCGTAGATGCTGTATCTCTTTATCTCACAGTCTACCAATCAAGAAGTTGTTGAATACTTGTAAAACATTTCCCTCTACACCACGCTGGAATATTAGTTATAGATTTGACTCTATCGATGACTTTAGAGAAGTCTATACGACAAAGTCGATCTATAGACTCTATTTTCAGTTAAGTAGTTCGTATATAGAGCAAGTTTGGAACAAGTGGATGTACGTTCTGAAAATACTTGTTGATGGGATTGAATAAATACTTGCAATCCAAGGAAAGCTTCTTTGATATCTATCGATGAAGCGATGTTATTAGTATTAAATACAATGGCTACTTTTTGAATAGGACACCCTATGTACTATAAATAAATATAGTGGGCAGTGTATTCAGCTCAAGACATAAATCTTATTGCTCGGTTTTGAAAACAGAAGATGGAATCAAACAGATTTTTTTGCAGTATCCCTTAAAGTTGTACCATATCTCAGGTGTGATTCAACCAAAGAAAAATAAGTCACCCAAGTTCCTTGGATATCACTCTTACTGCGTAGCAACCTCATGCCACTTTCTTATAGTTAAAGAGCTGCCTATATGACTTACTGACAGGTAAGGAAACCGTCTGCTGGGCATGAAATAGCATTCTTGGTGTTGCCCCAAGTCGCCTGGATGTAGTTTTAGAAAGTCTCCAGGTCAATGTCATGGAGGGGAGGGGCGTTTGAAAACTAGTCAGTTTGAGACCGTTTGCTGTTTTCACATTTCGGTAGATATGGTGCTGAACATAAATCCGCGATTTTCAAAAATCTCGGTTTTTTCGGCATAACTCTGGATCTTGACCTCGCACTAAGCATAAGGTATGTTCAGCACCATATCTACTAACATGTGAAACCAGCAAACGGTCACAAACTGACTGGTTTTCAAACGACCTCACCCCCCTCCTTGACCTTGACCTGGAGACTTTCTAAAACTACATCCAGGCAACTTTGGACAACACCAAGAATGCTATTTCATGCCCAGCAGACGAATTCCTTACCTGTCAGTAAATCATATAGGCAGCTCTTTAACTAATAGGGTGTCAATATTACTAGAGAATTTGATACTGTCGTCTGTTCAAGCAGCGGTGATTTGAGTCACACCAGCTTTTTGACCTCGTTTAAATCATGTTCGATGTTTGGTTTTAAGAAGTCAATATTAGATCCTTTCCACATCAATGTTATATCATTAGCAAACACAGTGAAGTGTTCCTGCATATTTATACTGGTCAAACCATTGAGGTGAATTAGGAGCGATATCGGGCCGAATACTGACCCTTGTGGTACACCACAATTTACAATTTGTTTTCTGATAAGTACGACTCAAACCATATTTATTTTTGGTATAGATCTATAAATAATCTCAATCGAAACATACAGTTCACACTCGAGACAGAAAACAAATTGATTTCTTAGACCTGACCATCACGCATAATTGTAATAAATTTGAGTTCATGTATTAAGAAAACCGAGATACAAATTAATTTACCTCCAGGTCAAACAATCAGAAACTATTTGTATCATTAACGTACTCTGGAAAAAAAGAGACCATTGCGGGATTCTTTAAAAAGAACAATGTTTATTGCTATTATTTTTTGTTTGTTAAAATTATTTTTTCTGTTAACCAGCTGTCGTCCCCTTGCGAACAGCAACCCACAGAGGTCGGAACTTGTGCGAGCCAAGGATTAACGAGGTCTTTCCTTTTAACGTGCGATTCCTCTTTCCTTTTAACGTGCGATTTCTAGCACTTGTAGAGGTATCATTCAAGCTGCATGCCAGATTTTCTAATTTCCTTTTCAATGCCGAAGATGGAATAGACTAAATGGAAAAATCTGGAGTTTATAAGCTTAAGTGTTCAGAGTATAACAGTGTTTATGTGAGATAATGTGGACGTAATTTTTCAGAAATATTTGCTGAAAATTTGTCCTAATATCAATTACATAGTTTTTTTCTATTAATTGTAGGGAAATGGTTATTAATTTTTTTCTTAAAAACTAAGCGAGGCATTGGAAAAATTGAAGATACAAAGATATATGATCGTATGAATGAACGTTGACCAAATACTTTTACTCAGATTTTTTTAAACAGTCTTATTCATTTTGAGTTATGAGAGAGACAAACCAATAGTGTAAGCATTTGCTAGCTTTTATTCATACAACCCATTGCATGTTTTTGTAATTGATTGAAGGCGAGAATACACATGCTTGTTACACGCATAGAAGCATGCCAGTCACTGGAAGATGCGTGCTACCTGAAAGTATGAATCTTGTTGCCAGTAATAAGTATTCCAGAAGATAGCAGGCTGGTATAGATCGCAAGACGTTCGATGTTTCTTTGCAAGTAGTACGATTTCGTCAAGCGGGTGGAGGGGAAGAAGCAAGGTCTTCTTGTCGCATTTCCTTCAACATACTATTACTTGTTCCATAAACGTGACGTCTACTGATCCAGTCTTTTACCCATATTCTTCTGTTTCTTTTCCGTTTCATACTTGTTAAAAGTATGAATTTAATTAGGAATTGTGTGGCTTATAAAATTACAATACTATTCAATTCACTTCTGAATAACTTCCATTTTCAACAAATCAATTCAACATACTCCAACACTTTTACTATGCTGGGATAGCTACCAAGCTGAAGAGACGATTTCAGAAACTGGCATGTTCACAACTTGCATTTTTACTTTGTGTACTCCTACGACAAGTAGTTAGCATACAAGTTACCTGGCATGATATTTTAAAGGCATTTGTATTCTCGCCTTGATTCAAAAAACAGAAATAAACATACAAAAAAGCAGTGGCGTATTTACAATGATTTGTCTTAAAATCAATTAATACTTTTATTGTTAATACATTGAAAGAAGCCATTATAACCGCCAATAAGCATGAGAAGTTTTATTGCAATCAGCCAAAAGGTTTTTGATTGATCAAAAACCTGATTTCTTCTAAAAATCTTTACACGAAAAGAAGAAAGTTATGACACATGGGTATAGGAAAAAAATCTAATTTGTACTTAAAAAACCGATCCTAAACGTTTGGCGGTTTAACCTTTGATCACCCTATATACAAAAGATATTCAGGTATTCCCATCAGCTATATGACCACAAATGCTCATTTTTCAAAGCAGATACTCGCTATAGTAATGCAGCTATGAATAATAAATTTATAGCATAATGAAAATTTTAGTGGCGATTCTCTATCCTCACCTTGCGTAGGTACTGATTGAAAATACTCGTATAATTTTACTATTTGATAATCGTTGTCTTCATATTCCTACTAGATAATATATTCATACATCAGATCAGCGAATGAATGCAATTTTCTTGTCTGTTTATTTTATTTCATTTTGTCAGGGAAGATAATTCCAGTTTCATATATCAGAAATATTGAAAAATGCTCGTCTTCATAATGATGAACTCCACAAAATTTTCCCTCCTCTCTCAGTCGAATAGCTTCAGGCCATGAACTAAATTATTTAAATTAAAATAAGGATACCATTATTGTGTTTTGCATGGAAATATTATTTACCTAATGCCAAATTTCGTGAACCATCTCTTTTTTATAGAAAACAATATGTCGCTAATAACCATTCAACTTAAGAATTAGGAGTCCCCCAAGTGTCGATATTGGGACCCATATTGTTTGTATTATAGAGTGTGTTTCACTTCTCATGGAGACACCGTCGTACCTTCCGTAATTTTTGACGTAGAACCATGAAATCCAAGATCGATAAATACACTAGAAACGAACTCACTGCACAAAAGGGGTCATCCTACGTGATACACTGCACGCCGGCAGCGATGGAACCACCCCCCAAGTAGCAAAATCATTGCTTTACGAAACTGATATATTCCATATGTAGTATCTTATAATGTCGAATTAAGGAGTATTTTATCACTTAGTGAGTTTGACTGCGACATTTTTGTGTTTGTAGAAAAATGTTTTTATAACTTTGTCGTATAAATATCTATACAACTCGCATTATAAAATTGAAGCTTGCTTTTGGCCTAAAATAGTTTTAAAGCGCATTATAAGACGATTTAAAACCGTTTTGAAAGAGTGTTTTAAGTGCTTCATAATGATTATAGATAGATAGATAGATAGATAGATAGATAGATTTTTATTGACTACGTGATAAATATAATACATTTGTAGTAAGTCGAGCGGGGTGGATAAAATTATCTTCCATGATGAAATGGAATGATTTGAATTTATACAACATATAAGAGACTAATAACTGCATGCAGTAGACAGATTCATATGACAAATTTACAATACTAAAAATAAATAAAATTTTGAAGTCATAAAACACCCATGAATATAGCACTATGAATAGCGGTTAAGTATCCAATATATTTGATTCCATAAACTCGTTTATGGAATAGAAACAACTTTCGAGGATTGCCTTTTTGATTGTATATTTAAATTTGATCATGTTCATATTCTTCAATTCTGGAGGCATTTTATTATACAATTTTATGTCTAGTGAATTTCGTGCAGAAGTGGTTAGTCTATATCTCGGATTAACTATTTTACTGCAATTTCTAGTATTATAAGAATGAATATCAGAATTAATACAATAAGTTGTTGGGTTTTTATGAATATCCAAGAGAGAATGAAAAATGTAAATAGAGGGTAGAGGCATTATTCTCAGAGTTTCTAAAACCTGCCTTGGCAACAATTCTCACAGCCTTTTTTTGTAGAACGAATACGTGATTAGAGTGACTTGAGTTGCCCCATAGTACAGTTCCATATGTGTATATAGTTTCTGTATAACACCTTTAAGTTCTGTGGTAAAACCAGTTTTGTAGCAGTTATATACAAGCTGTAAAAAAGCTTTATAATGTGATTAATGTGATTAGGATGGAGACAATTGCTCTATAAAATAAGTATAAAATTGTTTTGTAGTCTACCTAGGTATAAAGGCGTCCTTACTCGGCCATAATAGTAGTATTTGGAACAAAAATGTTTCCGTGTGTACGCAATAAATACTATATAAAACATTTTTATAATAACCCTTTAGTAACCAAGTTTGCATTCTTGTAAAAACTTAAAGAGCTGAATTGTTACAAATTTCCGCATCATAAAATTTTCAACTAGAATTATATTGCGTTATTATTATTTCCCAAGTCCTTGAATCAGATGAATAATATGGATTTATCACCCTGGAAGGAAATAACAACAAGTGGCCACTTCAAAAGAAATGTGAAAAAAAAGTATCTGCAGATTTAAGATGATTGTAGTTTTGGTGAACTCAATATCTAGGCCATTTATCCGGGGGCAAAATTGGACAAAAATTCCTTAAGATTCGTGTTCAGGATCCCCAAATTACTACTAATACACCTGTCTCCTGAAAAATTCTTATTTGTTACACTTCTCATGGAAACGTCCCCGTATCTTCCGTAATTTTCGACGTATAACCATGAAATTTTCAGGATCAATAGATACACTGAAAATGAACTAACAGCACGAAAGAAATCATCCTACGTGATATACACTGCATGCCAGCAGCGATGGAACCACCCATTTTTTCTTCGATGCTGCTCTGATGTCTTTATAGCACAAAAAATATCATACGAATCATTAGTGGCATAAGTCTCTTGTGCTTGAGAATAGGAATAAATAGTATGTTCTAAATAAATGTAAGCATAATATTGACACAAAATTTTTCAGATGGCTCCATTCCTTATTCTCGAGTTATAACGAAATCAACGAGACGCATCTCGAATTTTTGCAGTTTTTCACCATTTTCAAATTACATACGGACCTTCGGAAACATCAGCTTGGTATTTTTTATTTTTTTTCAAATAACATGCAATTTTGTCAAGATTTTCAAATGGTTTTATTCCTTATTCTCGAGTTATAATGAAATTTTCGATACGAATCTCGAATATTCGCGGTTTTTCATCATTTTCCAATACCGTACGGACTTTCCAAACATCAGCATAGTATTTTCTGATAGAACACACATTTTTATACATCTTGTGAGCTGTGATTACAAATCTGGATATTGTTTTCAATTGTAAACAACTTTTCTCAATAAGCATCTTATTCGATATTTATTAAAGAAAATAAGGTTACTTTACTCGTGATCAACATTCCATTTTTATTCTACCCTGTATCCTGATTAAAAAATCTGATGCATCCAATACACATTTTTCGCAACTTTTTAAAGAATAAAATTTCACAAATTATTGATTAAATTGTTTTCCCATATGGTGCAAACTTTCTGTCAGTCACTGTAATATTACGTAGGTAAATCTAAATAGAAATTATATATGTTATAGCTTGACAGCGGCAAATCTAAACAAAAATTATGCGTTTTGCAGCTTATCCGAGTAGCGTGCGGAATAGTATATTGTACAATGAGCATGAAATGACATACATTTCCCACGAGTAGGTATATGAAATTTTGTAGTATGAGCGTAGCGAGTACTACAAAATTTCATATACGTACGAGTGGGAAATGGGTCATTTCATGCTCATTGTACACTATACTTTTTCTACGACCATCTGAACCTTTAATAAATCTGTAATATTTTTAATAATCCTTTTTATCATACACTCTCCTGCCGCCATTTTTACATGGTTTAGATAATTTTTTCTTTCTTTACCCGTTGAATGAAACATCTATTTTTTCTTTTTGTACACGTACCTACCTACGTCGTGAAACAAATAACATTCAAAATTTTCAAATTTTGACAACTTTGAAATAAAAAAAACTTTATGCAGAAAAAATCAAACACTAATCGATTTCATAAAATGAAAAAGGAAATGTGGCTGCGTGGATTTGAACCCTCGCTCCCACCATCCAAAGTCCATGTGTCATCTGAATCAACACTCGTCGTTACTAGAGCACATAATAATTTGTTCAAATTAACTGCTATATGGAAAGTATCTGTCAACTATTCAAAAATATAGAATCCGATTGTAATCAATCTTTTTATTGAAATTATTCTGGTTTTATGAAAAGAAAATCATACCTTTGTCAGAAGATAGGCATTATTAGGAGCTTCTGATATAAATTTATTAATTTGATTGTTAAATCGCTAATCATTTTTAATAACTTAATTTTTTCAATCGAATTTTATAATTATCTACTGATGTGAAATGTCAAATTATTAGACAGACGTAAACAAACTTGATTCGATATTATTTATGTTCATAAAATTCGTTAATACCTACCTATAATGTAGTAGTTCATGAAAGTCGTAGGAAAATATATTAGTTGGATTCTCAATACTTCCTTCACCGCCTATACAAAGTTTCAGTCATGCTACGTTTAGTAGCATCGCGTGATTATAAAAATAGATCGCGTAAACTCATGAAAAAATACCCTGTATAAAAAGGGGTCAGAATACCTACCCCCAAATCGGAGAAAAAAAATGACTACTGATTTCTACGAAAGCGTAGAAGGGCCACAAGCAATTTTTTTTTGGAATCCCGACTTTAATCTCGGGGGTCCGACTTTAATCTCGGGGTCCGACTTTAATCTCGGGGGTCCGACTTCAATCTCGGACTCCCGACTTTAATCTCGGGGGTCGGACCCCCGAGATTAAAGTGTGATTGTAAGGGCCACGAACAATTTTTTTTTTTGAAAGTCGGGGGTCCGAGATTAAAGTCGGGGGTCCGAGAATAAAGTCGGATCCCGGAGATTGAAGTCGGGGGTCCGAGATTAAAGTCGGGGGTCCGAGAATAAAGTCGGGGATCCGAGATTAAAGTCGGGGGTCCGAGATTAATGTCGGGGGTCCGAGATTAAAGTCGGACCCCGAGATTAAATTCGGGGGTCCGAGGTTAAAGTCATGGGTCTGGGATTAAAGTCGGGGGTCCGAGATTAAAGACGAGGGTCTGAGATTGAGGCCGGGTTTCACCATTACTTTAATCCCGATTTAGTAGATAACCTATAGCCTATTCAACTGACCAATGATGGCCAGTTAAGCAATAAGCCCGATTAAAATTGTTGGATATCTCCTAAAGCGAGATTAAAGTTTTGGTGAAACCCGGCCTAAAGTCGGGGGTCCGAAATTAAAGACGGGGGTCCGAAATTAAAGACGGGGGTCCGAAATTAAAGTCGGGGTCCCGAGATTGAAGTCGGGGGTCCGAGATTGAAGTCGGACCTCTGAGATTAATTCAACATTATTTGTCCCATGCAATAATAGATACATTATCGAAAAGAGAAACATTCTGAAATGAAAATTAAAACAAAATGACTCCTCTGGAAATGTAAAAAAACGATAAAAATTAAGCTGTTTTTTTTTAATAGAAAACAACTACTTCCCTGGCAAAAGCCACGCTAGAGATTGAACTACATCTGATAGATATAACTTGAAAGAAAAAATCTGAAAGTGAAAATTTGCGAGATGGGTTCTTTTCACAATATCTATCACATGTAGTTCAATGTCCAGCGTGGCTATAGCTAGGGAAGTAATTGTTTTCTGTTAGATATAACAAAAAAATAAAATTTTATTCTTTCAAGTTATAATAATAATACTACCTCATAAACACTCGAAGAGTGTGTACCCAAATGCATAGCCTGTGCGGGTAGAGGGTGACTGCTATTATAATACCATATCTAGCAGATGTAGTTCAATGTACAGCGTGGCTTTAGCTAGGGAAGTAGTTGTTTTTTGTTCGATATTATACAAAAAATAGCTCAATTTTTATCGAAACTTCTCTCCAGAGAAGTCATGTTTGTTTTAATTTTCAATTGAGAATGTTTCCCTTTTCAACATGAAAACCTTCCAAAAGGTTATCTTGAACGATGGAAAATAGCTACTGAAATTTGTCTTTCAGTCGAAGATAATTCCACATCTGATTTTATGAACGTCCTGTTCATATTTTCAATAAAATCAAAATACCTTATCCTTTTAACCAAAAGTGAACGAGAGAACACGTTTCAACTTTGTGTCTGTATTCAGAAGAAATTCCTTGGTAACAATTGTAGAATCTGAGAGCACAGTCGAATTCCGAGATTAAAGTCGGGGGTCCGAGATTAAAGTCGGACCCCCGAGATTAAAGTCGGGGGTCCGAGATAAAAGTCGGGGGTCCGAGATTAAAGTCGGACCCCCGAGATTAAAGTCGGGATTCCAAAAAAAAATTGCTCGTGGCCCTTCTACGCATTCGTAGATTTCAGTAAATTCTTACCTAATTAGTGTTATAATCGCATATAGACTAAGCTATAGAGATTTTTTCCGCACAAAATAAAAGACGCAAGTGGCCTTCACTAATTTTTATAAGATATTTCGTTAATAGAAACCCCAGTTTTCGCCCCAGCAAAATCGCTTTCTGGAATTTTTTAAACAAGCAATAGTGAAAAAATTACAACTTGTTTGGTTTTTTGGAAATGTTTCAAAGATTGTTCAAGGAATCGTTTTACAGTCAGTGGAACTTTTGTAGAAATTTATGAAACCTACAAAATTGATTTCAATACTACCGAATCAGTGCATTTTCCACTGAGAAAATCCGGGAAAACCTCGGAGAAGAGACCAGTTTTCAAAAATTCATAATTTTTATAAATTTGAAGCTGGACAAACAATATTGCGGAAACTGATAGATAATAATATGTGGTTCAACTGTGCGCAAGATGTTTTCAGTCCGATGAGTAGTTTCTGCACAATCGCGTTATAAACAATTTAAGGGCACATCTTACAAGATGCGACGATTTAAGGGAAATCGTTGTATTCAAATTCTGTGAACGGCATCTGGAGGTAGAGATCAATATCTACAATTTGTATATTTTAGATTTTCACCTGAGAGGTGGAAAATGTGTTGAAACGTCACTGAAAGTTGATCAAAATGCTTCAAAGTGCGTCCGAAGTCACCCGAAGTCGCACTGAAGTTAACTGAGTTGAGTTCGGGCGACTTTGGGTGCACTTTGAAGAATTTAGAGTCACTACCAGCATTGTTTAGATAGAAGTAAGATAGTTAGCCAACCTTATGAGATTTATATTGGATTCAAATGGATGCAACATGTAGATGGCGACAGTGATCTCGTATCCAAGTCATGTCGTAACTTCAGTGATCTGGCCTCCAAGTCATGTCGTAACTTGATTAAAACAATGGGAAGCATTAAAATCGGGGTTTTTTGAAGAAATCTGCATTAAAATGACGTCAAATGTTCATATTTGTAACTAATCACGCTAGATGACACTAGCGTGTGTGTCCAATACCTTTTCCACAGGCATTGATTAACTATCTTACTTCTATTTAAACAATGTTACCAGTGACATTTTCAACATATTTCCCACCTCTCAGGTGAAAATCCAAAATTTACATACTGTAGATATTCTACTTCCAAATGCTATTTACAGAATTTGAAAACGATGAATCCCCCCCATTTAGAAAGATTTGCCCTTAAATTGTTTCTAACGCGATTGTGCAAGAATAAGATGTATAAAAACCCTGGTGTGTCGAGTGATTCGATTTTGTTTTGATTCTTCAGAAGACAAATAACAAATGAAATAGTGGTCTGCTTCTTCAGTCGGTCCCGAGATGGCGCCTTTATAGAATTGTAGTCATGTCAATATTCCAGGGATATGGTGATTGACGACTGTTGTCAATTTTATGGAATTTCAACAAACTTCAAATACTGTTCAAAAATTAATAGTTGTGACGGAATCTAAATTTCATAGTGCAATTCTCCTGTATTGATGACTATTATTAATGTGTTTGTCCATTTTGCTGCATATTTTCTTATAAATTCATCATTAATTCAATGATTATTCAATTTGTCTGATTGACTCGGCCGTTACTTGATGAAAATTCATAGTAATTGTATAAAATACACAGAAAACGATTCGATCTCCACAAACATTATTCAATCAGACAGTGAAGAAGCTGCTGTGTTGGCGAAACATTGAATAAAATTTGTGAATATCTAATCCTTTTCTGTATAGTCTGTACAATAATAATTTGATCATGTTCCGTTTTTGTATCAGTAAATTTAAATAATTAGGTTTCCTTATTCAGTTCATCCGGCGACAATAATTGAAAACTTCTGTGCTTGTAAATTTACCCTAAAAGGAAAACCGACCGTGGCGGTACACGCAAATGCGGAATATTTGGGAAACAGATCACGATTTCATTTGTTTTCTCTTAATCAAGCTGGCGAATTGTCTTCCGTTTTATCCCACAGTTTTGCAGGTATGAGTCGACACACCATGGTTTCTAGACATCTTATGCAAGAACTACATATCGGACAGAAACCATCTTTCGCACAGTTGAACATTATGCTATATTATCTATCAGTTTCCGCAATATTGTTTGTCCAGCTTCAGATTTATGAAAATTATAAATTTTTGAAAAATGGTCACTTTTTCGAGGTTTTCCCGGATTTACTCAGTGAAAAATTCACCGATCTGGTCGTATAAAAAACCATTTCGTAGGTTTTGTAATCTTCTACAAAAATTCTATTAACTGTGAAACGATTCCTCCAATGGTTTTTGAGATATTCGCAAAAAAAAACAAAAAGTTGTAATTTTTTTCACTATTTCTTGTTTAAAAAATTTCACAAAGTTATTTCGCTGGTGCGAAAACCGGGGATTTCATTTACGAACTATCTTTCAAAAGGTAGTATAGGCCGTTTGCGTCTTTTATTTTGTGTGAAAAGTGTTGTGGCTTTTGATGGTTTATTGAATAATTGCCCGTAATGAAACCACACTTTGACAAACGTCACTTTATTTTATGTAAACTTCATAGCCATAACAACAGTGTTATCTGACCAAGTATTAGTGGTAGGTATCTATTTAATGACTAAAAACACTGTAAAAAGAGCCTCTCATTTTTATCTGTAGCTTGGCCTAATACGTGTTTCTTTGAAATAAAACTTGACCAGTACACAAAATCTTCTAGATTAACAATATTATTTCGTTTATCTAGAGTAAAAAGTATATATTCCTAGCGATTTCGACGAGAAAAAAAGTCACCATCAATCCACGTTTTTCACATTGTTTTAGTTTTCTTATAAGGTTGTCGGAACACACCCTGTATGCCCCATAACCATATAATTATAACCATATAACCGATCACGTTTACCAGACAGTAATAATTCAACTCAGTTTAATTGGTTGGGATTATAATCAACGATTTATACTTTCAAAGTTTTCGAGGCAGTTACCAGGCGGTTTATTGTTAAGTTTTGTAGATGGTTAATCAAGGAAATATAATTTTAAGTGGTACATTAAAAATTGAGAGTAGATATTGTGTTTATAACTAATGTTTGTGTAATATTCGGGTTTCATGATTGCATTTCAGGAGAAAGTTGTTCTAAAATAGGTCATTTGTGTAATTTTCAACTAAGTATTTTCAGTTTTTTCCAAAAAAATGTGGGATCAAAGTGGAGACACCTGTCTATATGATTCCGCTTTATTTTTTATGATTACGCCTTAGTTTCTGATTCAGTGCTAGAGGTAGTCTCAGCCAACGTTATGTTTATAATTTCTGTTAGAAGTCGATATGTTTATATACAAAGTGCTCATATTTTCGTGCCTATTCTTAATAATAGACTTCCTACAGGTCGTGTGATGATGTTTGTTTGTATTTTCTGTTTTGCAACAACAACAACAAAGCTGATTCCAGTTCAAATCTAATGGATGTAAATAATTTTCTAAAATTTCGAGATATCTCTGACCTAACATAAAAGGAAAATATTTTATTTATATCACCTTTCGATCTCCAATGATGATAAATGCTTTCAATATAAACAACTCTCTCAGTAATATTGAAAAATATCTAAAAGTTAATAAACTAAACCTAAATGTCAATAAAACAAAAGCAATGATCATAGCATCAGAATATAAGTTGCAAAATGTGAGTAATTTGAATACAATCAATATCAGTGGTGAAAGTATCGAAATTGTATCTGAAATCAAATACCTCGGATTTATTATTGACAGTTCTTTGACATTGAACAAACATGCTGAGTATATTATCAAAAAAATATCAAAAAAGCTTTTTTTCTTTTCTAGAGTTTCAAACTGTTTGAGCACTTATGCTAAAATAACGACCTACAACTGCATTATCAAACCTCATTTCGATTACTGTGCTTCTATACTATTTCTACTCAATCAAAATAAACTGTCTCAGATGCAAAAACTCCAGAATCGCGGAATGCGTATGATTCTAAAATGCAGTCGCTATACTCCAATTTCTTATATGCTGAATTCCCTTCAGTGGTTACCAGTAAAGAAAAGGTTATACTTTTTAACAATGGTTTTTATTTTTAAGATTGTCAAGGGTTTGCAACCAGCTTATTTTAATGATTATGTGATTTTAAATAGAGATATTCATCATCATAACACCAGAAACAATAACAACTTCCATATTAGTAGAACAAATTCAAGAAGATGCATGAATAACCTATTTTTTAAAGGTTTGAATGAATTCAACAAACTCCCAATATATCTGAAAAATTCTAATAATGTTGTTAATTTTAAGAAGAGTCTAGTGTCATTTTTAGATGATTTGTAATGTGATACTTTTTAATGTTATTTATATTTTTATTATTTCAAGTTTTAATATAATCTTTATAAAATTATAAAATTGTGTATATCTTTGATGATCATATGAATGTTTGTAAATTAGATTTTTATCTATTTCAAATAAAACTACTACTACTACTACTACATAATTGCGTTCACATGTGTTAAAACGGAATGAGTTCGTACTATCAATCGACTGGGGCAACAGCGAACAACCCAAAGTGAATGCTTTCAATTGCTTTTTACACAGATAATTTATCTCTAATACACTGCGAGCTATGAACTCAAACAAAATTCACACACTTATGACTTAACCTAATTATTATTATATTATTGCTGTTCCGAGTAATTCAATCAACCACAGAATGAAGAATGAATTGTGGACGCACTTACCCCAAAAACGCACTCAAGCCCCAACACTATAACTGAAAACTGGCTATCAACCACTCTTTACATAATAGTATCTTTTAAAAACAAACAATGAAATTTTACAAAAATATTAACAACTCAAATAGAATGCTATGTTTCTTGAAACTAACAACAGTTGAATTCGAAAATTTAAAAACCATATCGTTGGCATATAAAATACCTATCCAAAACAAACTTGTATTTGCCTCTATCCGGGCCCAGAAGAGCTCCACCTCGATCTTATCTAAACTGACTAGGTCAATTTTTCGAAATTTTGCATACTTTACCTCAATAATAATATATTCATTTGTTTCAGAAGAAGTTGAAGAAGTGAGCCCATACGCAGAAGGAGTAGTCCAGGAAAATCCAGTATTTGGAATTTACGATAAAAAGGGGATTTTTCGAAAAGTGGCTCTGCCCATTTCTTACCCTAAACCTCAAAAAGATAGAAGTCTAAGCTTCTCGTATGGCGATTTCGGGTGAGTCTATGATGTACGGGTGTTTGTAAAGTATTTATCAAAGCCTTGCTGTTCATTGAAGAACGAACCCAAAGTGATGCGATGTTCAATTTCATACAAGATTTTGTAACTGTAGATGAGATGAATCTTATTTTATTTTTTACCATAACGTGGAAGCTTCAGTGTACACTCCATATATGGGAACAGTATTACAAGATCTGAGATCGTAGACAGCTAATGGAAAGTGAAATAGTTGGCACGCAAGAGAAAACCAAGTTTTTGATAAGGACTTTTGGCAATTGCCCTAACATAGTTTTTCCAAAAAAGTGTTCTTATGCTTTTACTATTATTGTTTGTTGGTTTGTGGCTAACGAGCAAGATACCAGGTTTGCCTTGGAGTGTCCTTTAACACTGAAGCCTGCTAGAGGGTGCTTGGGTGTCTTTGGTGGATCCTAGGCCTGTACATTTCACCAGGTTTTTTCATCAATGCTTCTCCTCCTGGCCGCTGAAACCATTATTTCCATCGATTTATTATCAAATGCTCTTTCGATATTTAGAAAAGATCATAGTGCTATCTTTTTTAGCCAGAGTGTCCTCCATCAGCCTTAACACCAATTGGGGCAAAGCCGTCTCGCACGATTTTGCTGTCAGATAGGCATGCTGGTTTGCAGTAAAGGCCGGTCTATAAGAGCTGCCTCCCATATGTCCCTGTCTATCAGTTTTTCTAGTCCTTTCAGCTTATTGGTCTGTAATCCGTGGCCTTATCGTATGAGTTTCGGCCAGGTTTCAGAAAGAAGACTACGTTCATAGATATCCAGGTTTGTGGTATCCAGCCAAGAGCTAGACTCATCATGTACAGTCTGCATAGTTCTGGTGCTAGATCTTCAATTCTCTGCTGCAGTAGAACTTATTATTTTCGGGCATGATCCTGGGTTTATGGGGTTTTTGAAAAGTATGCAGTGGAGTCTTGCACTTTCTGAGGTTTGTTCTATGTTCTCACAGAATTTCCTCCATGCTTTCCTCTGATTGTTTTCTTGTATTCTAGTAGTGTTTTGTTATATTCCTCCCGCTCACCAGTTTTTTTCGCTCTATTAAATATTTTGCGTGTTACTTCTGGAGTTTTGTGATTTCGGTGCTCCACCAGCTCACCTTTCCTTTAGTTTGTCTGCTTTTTAGGGGACAGTTGTTCTGATACGAATTTATTATGGCCTGTTGAATTTTTTGCGAGGTCACCTCTATATCATAAGCACTATGTACATTCGGTTTGACATTTCTAAAACTATTTTGGTTTTCCCTAAGCTCCTCCCGATATCTTAGCCAGTTCTGCTTACGAATCGGACATTTTCAAAGTATTTTGCCTTTTAATTGTTACAATTTTTTGGTAATGTCGAAATTTTCCCTTCGTGGTTATTTTGTACATTTTTGGTGTATTTGTCGATTCTGCAAATTTCATAATTCTACGTCATGAATTACCGAAGCTACTGAGGTGTGCCCATGAGAAGAGAGACACACTATAGATCTACTACGATGGATGATCGAAAATATCATATGGTCATTAGATGTTGTCCAACTCGGCCTAACGGCCTCGTCGAACAATTTCAAGTGCAATAAACACTTACATTTTGCACTTGTTGCATAAAAAACTATTATTTTTGATGCTTTATGTTTTCGAAGAAATGTTGCCTTTTAAATTTTTTTTATCGATTTTTTTTGTTTGATATTCTTGTTCTATGGAGTTCCTTTTTTGTTCCGTTCTATACTCAACATTTTGCTTTATTTGTTGTTACCTATAAGGTGAATACATTTTTATTTCTTGTGTATTTTTCATCTGTATATTGTTTCTTCTTCACGAAGATAATGTAAAAAAATAGTAATAAAAAATTTGTGTTGCCGAAAAATTCTGTCTGTTGTTACTAAAAACCTATAGTAAGATTTTTTTTGATTATTATTTGTAGGTACTCTTTCAATTTTCCAGGTGGATGGAAATTCCCCCAAATTATAAGAGAAGTTGAATAACTTGCAAAGAAATGTAGTTAGTTGTGTGTTAGTGTACGAATTGCAAGTAAATTTCTGTCTACTTCTCAAACCCATTTTTCATTCTTTTTCAGTTACGATCAATATAGTTCCTCGGCTAGAATTGACCTCTACAGTAAATTAGAAGACAATCAAAGCAGAGGAGATTCGACCCTACCAATATATGATGACGTCCGGAGAAATGATAGACATCCCGGAAAGAACAAACCCCAGAATTTTGGTTTCAGTAAATATGGACATTTGAAAATAGATTACTCCTGCAGTTGGAATAATTTGAACAAATATATGAAGTACAATTGATTATATCATTTCTTAAACTTATAAATTGTACAGATGTTCTAAGAGTCTTTGGTGTGATGGAACCATGCGTAGTGTTGAAAAAAGGATGGCAAAATATGATAGGTATTTTGAAAGTGCCAAATATTAGGTTTCTGAAATGGAATTACTTCTTGTTCTAATCGACTTCGAAATCATTGAAAATTTTTAAAATGTTGAATGAAACTGACATGTGTGATGCATCAATGAATTTTAAATGAAAAATACTGGTATCATCACAAGAAAGCTTATAAAAAGCTTATGTGAAGAAGTATTTTGAAGAAGTATTTTTAATTCTGCTCGAGCTCTGACGATAACACCAGAAATTCAGTTTTTCCATTTTTGGAAATTTTATACTTCCAAATAAATGGCCTTTCTGTTACTTTTTTCCCATTTAACCTAAGCTGTATCAAATATCCCCTGGTGGTCAATCTCACTTGGCACTCACTGTATATATGGGTATTCCACTTGGAAATAACTACGCCAATCACATACTTTTTCATTAAAATTTTCATATTTTCATTTGAAATAAGCGTACTGAAATAGAAACTGTAAATATTTTTCACTTTTTCGATAGCATCAGTTTTAAACCAATTGCTTGACATATTTTTTCTGATGTGAATCTCCATCAGGAAGTGCGATTCCACAGGGCGATTAAATTAAAATATATCAAGAAATATTCTGTAAACATATAACAATAATTGGTTAAGTGATTCAGTTACAATGTTAGGATTTGTATAATAATTTTTTTTTTTGGGAAAAAATACCAGTTTTCTCAATGCTTGTCATTTTGAATTCTTGATGTTCAAAAATATGCCATGCTGAACTTTTTTTGAAAGAGAGAGAGAGATAGGTCAGTTTGAAAGTGAGATGAGGAATATATGTTGTACTTACATAATGTATCAAAATTATGACCAGAAGTAAATATTTCAGAGAGTCCTTTTGGTACTTTATCTTTATATACATTTACCTATTTATTCTTGTTCAGTTTTAGGAATAATTGGTATTCACTCATTGACTGTAAATTAATCGTCATAGAAATAAAATGTTAAGTTAGTGTGGGATCACCCCAATTATTTATTACCGCATAAACCTATACACATTTTTTCATTAATTGTAAATATGTATAAATAACCAAATAAAATTTTGAAAATCAATGCATTTGATATATTTTCATTTCTTCTCTTAGGAAAAAGCTGTACTGTACTTTACCTGGAAGAATATCTATAAAAGATCCGCTAGAAAGACGATTTTATTTTCCTCTTTAAAAAATGCTCTTGCCAAAATTGAAATATTTATTTTCCACCTGTCCGTCACAAAATTGTTTTTTTCCTAGTCTACTTCACATGACATAATATAAATTATTGTTCCAACAATCAAACATAAAAAAAGAACAATTACTCTTCTTTCTTCTGAATATCTAATACACAAAGTCCTGTAACATTTCTACGAAGAATGGTTCCATTTGCTAATTTTACATCAACTACTCTGATCTTGCCATCTTTTCCGGGATAAACACGTACAATTCTTCCCTTTGGCCAAACATTTCTTGGTCCATTAGAGTCGACGATGATTACTAGGTCATTTTCTTCAACAGGTCTATTTTCTTCGCACCATTTGGTTCGTTTCACCAATGATGGTAAATATTATCTCGTCCAACGTTTCCAGAAATAGTCGGACAACTTTTGGGCTGCTTTCCATTTTGATAGCAAATTCAAATCTTCATCTTCAGTAACAGCACAAGGCAACGCAGCATGATTAGGTGCTATCAGGAAATGATTAGGTGTGAGGGCTTCCGAGTCATCAGAGTCGATAGATACATGGGTCAATGGCCTTGAATTCAATATGTTTTCCACTTCTGCAAATATTGTTCGAAGAAAATATTCTTGAGGAGATTTTGAAGTTAACATTTCCTTCATAACATTTTTCACAGATGGGATAAGTCTCTCCCAAGCTCCTCCCCAATGAGGTGATACTAGTGGGTTGAATATCCATTTGACGTTTCTCATACTGCAAAATTTGGTGATTTCGGTTTGTTTCAAAGCTTTTAAGGTATCAGAAAGTTCCTTTTCAGCAGATTTGAAATTTCCTCCATTGTCGCTATGCATTTCATCAGGGAATCCCCGTCTCCAGCCAAACTGACGAAGTACGTGTATGAAAATATTCGTATTCAAATCATGAGCAACTTCCAAATGAATTGCCCTTGTTACCATGCAGGTGAAAATCACTCCATATCTTTTTTCTCTGCTTCGTTTCACAGCAACATGAATCGGTCCAAAATAGTCAACTCCAGTTTTGATGAAACATCTCACAGTTGGCTCTAGGCGGCACAAAGGTAATTGTCCCATGATAGGTGTTTCTGGTGAAGCTCTTCTGTTTTTACATATTTGACAGTTCTTCCAAACATCTTTAACTGTTTGGCGAATATGCAAAATCCAAAATTTCTGTCGTAATTTATTTATTACCATTTCTTGTCCATGATGAAATACCTGTTCATGATAAAAACTTATCAATAACCTGGTTATTTTGTGTTTGGGATCCAAAATGATTGGCTTTTTTGCATCATCATCCATTTGTCTAGAGTTGTTCAATCTTCCTCCAAGTCGAATTAATTTATCCTTATCTGCTTCGCAAGAAAAACTATAAAGTCGGCTGGTTTTGTTCAGAGGACTATTTCTTTCAAGAGTAATCAACTCTTCATGAAATGAGTCCATTAGAACCCTCCTGTAGAGAAATTTTTCTGCTGCTTGTATTTCCGAAACTGTCAGTTCACCAGAGTATTTTTTCCCTCTGCAATTTTCTACAAATCTTTTCATCCATGCTGTGGCTCTTCTGATACGATTCCACTTTGAAAATCTCTTCGGATCTGGGACTGGCAATAATTCTTCTTTGATGAAGTTGATAAAAACGTAGTTTTTTCTTATTTCCAGTATGTTGTCATTATCCTTAGGTTCCAGATTCAGAAACTTTTCATCAGGCCAATTAATCATTTCTTCTTTTAAAAATGTGGGACCAAACTTTTTAGAAAAATCAAGAAGTTTTGTTCTTTTAGTGGCCTCATCAGCAACATCTTGTTTTGAAGGTACATATTTCCATTGGGATGTATTTGTTAGTTCCTGAATTTCTCCGACACGTTGAGCTACAAAAACCTTGAATCTTTGAGATTCAGACTTGATATCCAGTGTAGCACAGTTTTTGAATCTGTCCAGTAAAACACATCAGAAATTTTCAGTCTCAAATTTGTTTCAAGTGAATGTCCTAATCGTGCTCCCATCAAGGCTACCTACAATTCCAGTCTTGGAATCGATATGGGTTGTTTCGGAGGTGCAACTCTTGCTTTTGCACTCACAAAAGTTGTTTAAATTTCCTCATGTCTTTTTATTCTAAGGTACGCAATCGATACGTAACATTTTTCCGAAGCGTCTGAAAATATGTAATTGAATAGTACTGCTCTCTAACCAAACTAAAATACTGTCGAGGAATCCTGAAATTATAAATAGTTTTCAAGTTGTGGATCCATAGAGTCCATTTTTCATCCAGTTCGTCTGTTATTTCGTCGTCCCAACCTAGTTTACTCCTCCAAATGTCCTATAGTAATATTTTACCTTGGATTATGAAATTTGCTAAAAATCCTATAGGATCAAAAATTGACATTACAATTTTTAATACCTCTCTTTTTGTTGGACGTCGGTGATCTTCCAAAATTTGTCTGTCTATCTTATGAAATTTTGTTTGAAAGCCAAAAATATCTTCTTGAGGATTCCACCAAGCTCCCAGAATTCTTTCTACTCTTGGTTCTTGGTTGTCTTCAGGAGCAGTACCATTTTGTGCCACCAGTGCTTTATCTATTCCAACGAGTATAGTTTTCGAATTTGAAATCCAATTACAAATCGTGAATCCTCCTTGCTTGTGTACCTGAATTACGTCATGGATCAAATTTCCAGCTTCACATTCAGTGTCGGCATTTCCAAGATAGTCATCCATGTAGTGGTCTTCCATAATTTCTCTTGATGCTTCCGGATACTCATTGCAAATTCAAATGCATTCCTATTTTTAGCTTCTTAAGCCAAACAAGGTCCACTTGTAGAACCAAAAAAGACAACTTCAATCTCATGGCACAACTTCGTTCCATTCCACGCCATAAGAATCGTTGAGCAGAGCGATCTTCCGGTCTCACCTTGATTTGAAGGAACATTTCCTTTATGTCAGCTGTGAATGCAAACCTTTTAATCCTGAAATTGAGCAAAATATTTTACAAAGAATTATATAGATCAGGACCAGTGAGAAGCATACGCGATATGGAAAGCCTTGAAGTTCATAAACATAAGAAAAATTGAAAAATGCCTCATTATAACAGATTCCTCAAGTACTCTTCTGGCAATAAATCAATCGAACACCCATAATACTATTATCAATTCTATCAAACGAGAGCTCTTTTTACTAAACCAAAACCACGCAGTGATCAGATTCATGTGGGTTCCATCTCATGTAGGCATCCCAGGAAATGAAAGAGCAGATCAGTTGGCAAAAGCAGCCATCTCAAATCCATTAACTGCTACTGAACCTAAAATATGCCATACTGATCTGAAATCTTTCTACAAACAATCGATCTTCAACAACTGGCAACATCAATAGAATAGTTCCACTTCAAAGCTAGCAGAAGTGAAAACATCGGTGCATCCATGGAAACATTTTCCGAAAAGTAGAAGACATCAAGTCATCCTGACACGATTGCGACTGGGACATACCCGCCTAACTCATGGATACCTCATAACGGGTGGTGATAAACCAAGATGTGAAGTGTGTGCTACAGACCTAAGTGTTAAACATATTTAACTGAGTGTGTTCTATATTACAACGATAGGCTTTCTCATCACATCCCACACACAATGAAAGACATACTTAGAGAGAATTCTGATACCTAACAATTATTGGCTTTTCTCAACGATGTACACCTTCTCCAGCATATATAAATCAATTTGTACATATCTGATTGAACTTACTGTATTGTGCCGTTGCTAATAACCCGAGCGGTTGATGCGACTTTCATTAAAAAAAAAAAAGGACCAGTGAGTAAGCAATCATTAAGGCTCATTCCGTTTGATTTAGACGCAGCATCAAAGACAATTCTAAGTTTATTGGGCTTATTTGTATTCAAGACACCAAAGTGAGGTAGATACTAAGTTTTTGAATTTTCTACTTTTGTTTCTTCTTCAGAAAGTTTTCTAATATAACCCTTACTTTCCAATTCCAACATTTTGTCCAACATTTTGTCACAGTAGGCTTTTCCAAATTCTGAATTTCTGTCCATTTTTCTTTCCGTTGATAGCAGTCTTTTTGTCGCATTTGACTTGCTTTCAGGAAAAATTATGTTTTCATTTCTCCATAAGAGTCCTGTTTCGAAACTTTTGCCATTTCTCTTCATGGTTCTATCCAAAATATCCTGAGCTCTCATGTCTTCTTTTGACATGGACATAGTGATTTTGTCAAGTCCCAAATTATCGATTCTCCACTGTAGTTTGACCATGTCATGAAGGATATCTAAATCATCCTTCTCCCCGTGGCTTATGAAGCATACATGATTACTTTCCGATCTGATGTCAGGCCCAGTATTTACATTCCCATGGATTACCCAGCCTAAAAGTGTCTTACTTAGTGCCGGGCCATTCCAAGGTCCTGTTATAACCTTTCTATTCAGTAAAAGAGGCCAGTTGTCTTGACCTATCAGAATTTCAGGCTTTGCATAGACCATTGATGATATTTTATTGTCAATGTAAGGATACTTACTACAAATCTGCATTGAAAACTCTTACCATTTTCCGGTGATTTGATATTACACGTGACAATCCTTGAGTCCTCTTGCTGTTTGACTTGGTTATTCGTCCATTGAATATAAAGAGCGTGCCGAGGTCCATCAAGTTCCAGTTGAACTGCTAATTCCTGGTCAATCAGAGTCACTGTCGAGGCATCATCTAAAAGGGCATATTATGTGTTCAATGATTTTTCACCTCTATTGATAACAATTGGTAAAATTTTCAACAAAACATTTGTATTTGCTGAAATATGGCAATTAATTTCAGTTGTTTCATTTGATAATCGGCTAATCAATTGCGGTTGATTATTTTGACTGATTTCATTTTTATGTAGTAGTGTATTGTGAGGTTTTGTACAGTTATTTATCCCGCAAATTTTGATTTTCTTAAATTTAGATTATGAAATGGTATTAGAAATGAGAAACAGATTCCTTTTGAAGTCACAAATTTCCATCTTTCATCTTCTTCTGTTAAAGATAAGAATTTTGAACATTTGCTTTGATGGTGCTGATCACTATCACAACACATACACTTTTTATTTCCAGGTCTATCGGTCGTTGTCATAGTTACGTCTTTTTTTATATATGATCTTGGTTTGAGTTTAGGATTGTCAAATTTGAAATCAGTCACTTTTGGCATCATGATTTGGTAAGCTACGGATGCTTTTTGATCTAGCCATAAACTAAACTCCACTAATTTGGGATTTTGAAGTATTCTACTAGAAATGTACTCAATCGAATTCATTTTTAAATTTGTAGGAAGTTTACTCAAAAGTTCCTGAAGTAGAAAAGTGTTCATCTTCTTTTAAATCTTCAATTATTCCGACAAGGTTTTTCAATTCATCCGAATATTCAATAAGCATATCTAATCTGTCTTCCTTGACAGAAGGAAAACTTTTTATTTTATTTAAAAGCATCATTATATGCTCAGGACGGCCAAATCGGTTTTCCAAAATTTGTATAACATTGTCAACGTTTTGGGGTAAAATGAATAAACTTTCTACAATGTTCCTAGCTTGAACCCTTCAAACACTTTTGAAATAACCACAAATAGCTGTCGTATTTTTATATTGAAAAATAAAATTAGGCCATTCGATGGGATCGCCACCGAATAAAGGCAACTTCTTTTGGCATGGATTGTCTTGTTAGAATTTTGGTAAGTTGTGATGAAGCTATTTGCTCATTATAAAAATTAGGTACTACCTATTGGAGCTCCTTTCCTGATGACAGCGACTGATGGACAGGTCTGTCCCATGGACACACACCTTCTACCCACTTATTGATATCAGGCCTCTCCTTCATTGACACGCTGCCTATCGACTCTGAATCCCCATTGGAAGTTGTCTCGTCTTCATCTAACTTCACCAGTTTCATTTCTAACTCCAGGTCTAACATTTCCTGCTGATGCTTGCGTAGAAGTTCCTTTTTCTTCATCTCAATCTCGATTTTTCTTCATCTCGTCTTTTTCTTCATCTCGTCTTGATTTATTACTCTTGCTACTTTTTGTATGTCTTGATTTCATTGTACTTGTAGTATCTCTCGCATTAATCTCCATAGATGTCATTTCTTTAATTTCTTCCTCAGGTATTAGTTTTTTGAGACGTTCGCTTCGTCTCATATTTGAAACAGACTTGGACATTGCAGATTATTCCACTGTTCAAATTCTTAATAGATAGAGAAGGACCAGTTTGTACTGTACTTTTCCTGGAAGAATGTCTATAAAAGATCCGCTAGAAAGACGATTTTATTTTCCTCTTTAAAAAATGTTCTTGCCAAAATTGAAATATTTATTTTCCACCTGTCCGTCACAAAATTGTTTTTTTTTCCTAGTCTACTTTACATGACATATTATAAAAATAGAAACAATACACAACAAAAGCGAGGACACGAAAATAGTTATTTATGTACCAAGGACGAAAAACTGTCTATTATAGTCGAGCCTGCAAATTGATAGCCGAGGCGCAGCCGAGGATAGCAAGCAGGCGAGACAGTAGACAGTTTTTCGCCGAGGTGCATATTACATTTTTTCGTCGACCTCTACATACCTTTATGAAAGTAAGTACTCGCATGTTTGCTGGCCTCAGCTACGTCCAACTCTTCGAACTGCAGACTCGATCAATTCTTGATTATTATGAACACTAATATTCACACCACGGTCTAAATTCACACGTTAAATCTAGCGGATTTCGTAAATAATTAATTTGACAACAGCAAATGACAGTTATTGTCACAGGCGCCTATGTATTAATTAAAACGTGGATTTACGAAAATGACTCAATCGCCGCTCTCGTACCGTGCCGTATCATAGTGACCACAGCGGACGAAAAGAGTTTGCGGACGAAAAGTGTTTGCGGACGAAAAGTACTTGCCTTCAAAAATAGTCGATTTTTCGTCCGGAAATTAGTACGTAAAATGTAATTTTTTGCAGAGGTCGACGAAAAAATATTTTATTACTCCAAATATGCTTTAAAATACACAACGCACATATAAATGAACTCAGAAAATATTTTTGAAGTCATATTTCGATTACAGCCGTTACCATTCGTTTATGAAAATCAGCAAATTTCAAAGCTACTAATATTGGCGCTCTTTGTGACGTACTCTCCCGAAGCCAATCAGCCAAAGGGCGTATTCGAATCGGGTTGATTGTGACGAGAAACGGCAAAGCTGTTGGTTGCTCGGAATTCTCGACAACAATTTGGCAGGGCGCAAGAAACGAGTCATTTGAATTTTGTCGATTTTAATTTTTTTTTTATTAAAAAAATTAACAAAAAAAAACATTGCCAACAGAGTTTTCACAAGCTACATTATGAATATTTTTGCATGTAATTTTATTTTATCGCCTATTGTCCTGATGTCCGCAGGTTACTCAAATAATGTCTCATTTGAGTCACTACTGGCCCATGACGTCCACGACTAAAATGAGACCTACAAATGACGTCATAATGCCGATTATTATTGCCTGGAATAAGTCATAACGACATCCCTACGAATTAGTCTCACAAATCGAAAGCTGATAAGTAGTCACAGATTAACCTACCCCACACAGGTAAAGGAATTATTATTTTCTTCTAGTGCATTCAAATGAAGGTTATTCGAAAAAAGTTCTTTCTTTCATTTTTATTTTGAGAAATGAGGCGCCAAATTTTGGAAGGTGGCACTTCAATAGCTCCTAATAATGGAAAAATATAGATCCGTCATATTGCTCTGCCTACTTTTCTTTTTTAAGGTGAGCTTTTTTACAAAAAAAGGAGGCGCGAAATTTCGAGATAGGGCCCTTAAATAGCTACTAATTAGCTGATAATTTCCCTGTTGAAACAATATATGGATCCGACATATTTCTTTGCTAACTTATTGTTAAATTAGCAGAACATGTAATGTAAAAAAAGGAACGCAGAATTTCGGAATAAATAGCTTCAAATTATGTAATGATTTCCCGATTGAAAATGATTAATCCATCTTACATAGTTAAGTTATAGCAAAACATATCTTTTTTTAGTACGAAATTCCTGTAAAGGTCACTTGAATAGCTCAGGAATTAGCTGATGATTTCCCGATTGAAAAAATATGAAACCACCTTATAGGTACTTCCCGATTTTGAACTAATAAGTATAGCAATATTCGACAGGCTGTATACTTACTTGGTAATTTCAACCATACCTTGAGGATTGAGTGTTGAATAATGAGGGACAAAGGTTCAATTAGTTTACATATTAAAACAATACATAATTCACTTTCACTTCCAACCTTCTCTGCCACTAAAGTGCTAGATTCACTTTCGTAAAAAAATAGCGTATTAAAGTTACAAGGATCAACTCTGAACTCAGCTCGCAGTTCAGCGTCCTGTGCGAGGAGGAAGTTGGGACATATTGAAAGTACGTCGAAACTTGGTTCCCGCAGTATGTTAGGGGCACTTTTATTGGTAACTTCAAGTTACATAATGGCAAATCAGACATACAAAAAAGGCATCATTTTCTTTTAAAATCACGTTAATAAAACATTCTTCATGTCTGTTGCATTAACTTCAGAAATAGTTATTTTTGTATCTAGTGCGCGAAATGCTACTTTGGTGATCGAGAACTGATTTTTTTTAACGAGGCGCAGCCGAGTTAAAAAAAATAGTCGAGATTACCAAAGTATTTCGCACATGAGATGCAAACAAAATTTTTTCTACAAACGTCAAAAATATTGTTCTAAAATAAGTTAACTATGAAAAATAGTATTGAACTGGCTTAAATAATTTTTCCAAATCAAGTAATTACTGTAACTATGGAAATAAAATGGCATTTGTTGACAATTATTTCAAAGTGACAGTTCTTGATAATTATTTTGGAGTGACTTTTTATTCGCGTCAATTTTGTGCGTGATATTTATTATTGTAAAAGAATGGAAATTTCGAGCGACGATGAACTAAGCAGTACCCCACCTAACTTGATAGATGCGGCCAATTCCGTAATTTCCAACCTTTTACCGGAGAAATCGAGGCGGCAGTATGAAAATGCATATCAGCAATTTAAAGAGTGGTGTGAAGCAAATAAAGCCAGAAAAATATCTCTCACAATTTGAAAGCCTTAATTATTGTTCTACATTAATAAATAAACGATTTCTTGTTTTTTGCTTGATTGAGGAGTTGAGGACCATATAGGTTAGAATATGAAAATCCCATATAGTTTACATGCAGTGTGCGAAATATATTTCGCACATTACTTCGCGCACGGTGTCATGGTAACGAATGAAAATGAAAAAAAGTGCCACTTCGCATACTGTTGTCAATGCGCGAACCTTGTCATTTTTTGACGTTTGTAGAAAAAATATATTGTGGGGTCTTCAGGATAGAATATTTAACAAAACATAACGTAACATTTTCCGTATGTCACAGGTATATCTCAACCAAATGAAAAAAATTACATGCATGTGACATTCAATGTACTGAAGTTACGTGCAAGTGATATCAAAATTACATTACAAATGAATGTTTCTTTGTTACCAAAAAATAACATCGCTAAACTGCCCAGTTAGGGTATGTAGTCCAAGCAATAGGGAAATGTGCGTGCAAAAATTATTATCCGAGTATAGCGTATAGGAAATTGAAATTCAGCATGAGTTTCTATTTCATGCGACTCGATCGTGATTACCAAACATAACCTAAAAAAATGGCAAAGTTGCGAAAAGCAGTTTTTTGTTGATAACTAAAAAACTACAGCTCCGATCGAAAAATGTCAAATTAGGAAATTGTAGGTATTAAAAAGATCTATCAATTGAATGAATGAATTGAAAAATCGGGTTTTCTATAACTCGTTAAATGTAAGGTATTCAAACTTGTTACTTACCGTTGTGTAGCCTATGACAAGCCAAAAAAGTCTTCCTTTGGAAAAATGACAAATATTGATTATTTTTCAAAATATATGAAGTTTTCTCAAAAAAGATGCTCTCTCAGTATGGCTACTCCTGCTCGGGGAATGATGCTATAGTAACGATTCATGGCTTATTTTTTTCTGTAAGAGTTGTTCTTTCATATTATCGAATAAGTATATTGATTTTTTTAATTTTAAGGGTCAAAAATGACTTTTACATGTTTTTTTCTAAATACATTGTTCAATTTTGTTTTTATATAAATGACCTTTATGAAAATGGATTCCTAGCATGATTTCAATCATTCAAAAATAAAATTGAATTCCTACGATCATTAGGAGCCGAGATATTTTTTTTATTTTAAAAGAATCTCGAAGACGCAATAATCATCGTACAGCAGTCACCTTCATGGATATTAAGGTTGAATACCTATATTTTCAATAAAAAATACTAGGATGTCTAGTTCATTTGCAGTATTATTAATTGATGAATAAAGTGAGGCGTGCAGGCGCGGATCGCGACAGCTGTTGCGGGTGGCGGAGTGGGGATAGCACTGAAAACTTATTTCGTGCGTTCAAAGTGGCTTGTGCTTGAAAAATATTGAGTATCTCGGCTTGTTGTTCAGGTACGTTTTCTTTTGCAATAACACTGTCAACAGTATATTTGTATCCCCACTGCGCCATTCAATTGATAGATCTTTTTAACACCTACAATTTCTTAATTCAACTTTTTTTGATCGGAGCTGTAGTGTTTTAATTATCAACTAAAACCGCTTTTCGCAACTTTGCCTATTTTTTAGGTTATGTTCGGTAATCAGGATCGAGTCGCATGAAATAGAAACTCATCCTGAATTTTAATTTCCTATACGCTCATATTTTTATTTTTCGGATATTAATTTTTTCACATTTAACATTGAGCAGCTTCCTCGTTTTTTGGACTAATGTGCTTGCTGGGTCCTAATTAGCTCATAATTATCCAATAATGAAAGATAAATTCTGCTCACCTTGCTCTGCTATCTTCATAGACATACCTTTTGGAGCCTCTGGGACACCATAAATCCCATTTGACCGAAAAGCAGATATGTATAATTCGACGGACCTCTCTCTTTAAGAGTTTTCTTCCTTCAATTCATTCCAACTCTTCAGATGATGTAGTTTTGTAGGTTTTTCCGCGGGTTTGCTTGCAGCATGAAAGCGAATGCGCCACCGAATCAATATAAGCCGACCCGGAGCGGCAATTTTTTTTTGTTTAATGGTTATTTTGTTATGGTTTTATTCAATATTTGTATAAAAATAATCTTTCATCATAATAAAACTGAGAACTTGGCATTGTTACCTATCACCAATCTTTCTATCACGGCGTGTTTTAATCTTGAAGATTTCGCGCTGCCGAGTGCATTTGAAGGATTATGATGCAGGTGCAATAAAAAAGTATTTTCTTGTGATAATACATATTTATATTTTGTCAGTAGGAAAAAGAAATGTGTATGTTTTTGTTTACGGAACAAGATGGTGGAGGCAATTTCAAGAAGGAAAACGCCATGGTTCTTGAGGGAAAAAATTAAATATTTTCCTAAAGTCGAATCTGTCTCTCAGATTGCGGCTTGGAAAATTTGAAAAAGGAAAACGCCGTGGTTATTGAGAAAAATTAAAGTACTTGGGTATTTGCGACTAGTTGAACCTATCTCCCGGACTACGGTTTTATCATGTGTTTATTTCGACCTTCATTCTGAGAAACCCTGAGTAAACTTACTTCTTTCACTTATTCCTCTTCATCAACTCTCTGGTCAGGAGTTGAAGGTAAGAATTCAACGGAAATCACAGAAATTTTGCAACACTGGCAGCACCAATAGTAAACTTGAGACCGGATTTAAAATCACAAATCCGATGTTATGGAAGTTTCTTCCGGTGTTCCGCACGGTTTCCTGTTTAGATCTTTTTATCAATTAGATTGGAGATAAATTTCAGAATTACTATTACCTACTATAGTTTTAGCTGATGATCTAAACATTTATTTCGACATAGATATCCCGATATCCCAATCAGATGACTGTCTAAAATTGAGACAGGACTAAAATTTTCTTCCAGATGGTCATAATAGTATATTAAAGTATAAGTGGATAAAAAGGTCTTTCAAACACGCGCGCTCGAAATAGAGCAAGTGTTTGAAATGCCAGTTATTCACGATTACTTTACGCAATTTTTTTTATTGGTACACATTTTATAAATACTTGCAAAAATCAAAAGTTCATCAAATGGATGGAAAAGGTAACCAAATATAAATGAACGAGTTGAGCTGTCTTGCATTTGTTAGTAATATTTTATTTGACGTTACAAGGCAAGGAGCCGCCGTTCTCTATAGACAGTGACGGACTAGCTCTTAGTATATGAGAGTTACTGCTGACAGTTTTGTTGTTCGACTCTGTAAGTCTGTACTCATATCCAAATACGTCACTATGACGCGTTGATGCTACAAGATTCTTATTGGCTAGAGCTTATTAAACCTCCTTGTTAGTTTAGTCTCTTTGGTTACAAGGTACTCCTGTCAGATCAATAATCAAAGAATTGTCATTTAGACGTCTTCACCACTGAAATGAAATTATAATATGATCATCATATCATCATATTATAATTTCATTTCAGTGGTCTTCACTTTCTCGAGTTGTTGACGTGTTGCCATGGTAACTTTAAAAAACGCGCGTTTATGAAAGTTCGATTTAAAAACGCTGAGGCGTGCTTGAAATAGGTACAATGGGGCACCAATAAAAAAAATAGTGGCAGGATTAAATACAGTTTGGTCCCTCTAAATAAAAGAATTTGAGCAAGAAAAGCTTGACGCCCATAAATAAACTGTGTGGGGACTTAACATTGGACAAACATGTAGATCCTTCCAAAGGCGAATTGATGAACATAGAAAAGGTTTTGTGAAGCGGAAATACAAATTCGACTGTTGCTACGCATTTATTAACAAATGGCAATAATTTCCATGATTTCATATTTTTGAAAACAATGGCATCAAACTGAATCTTCAAGATATTTTAGAGTTTAATAAATTGAAAATGATTCATTAGTCATTAGTCATGAGTCATTATAATGACCAAATTTATATTACTTATCTGAAGAAATTTTCCCAAACAGTATAAAAATAATAATGATAAAAATGTGAAGGATTCAGGAACAGTGAGAGAAGTTTGTTGGAGAGTGAAAAATAAGTAGTAAAACGAATAATTTCAACAATGTCAAACTAACCTCAGTATTTGGACTGAGTCAGAATTATTCCTCTTTAATTACAAAAATAAATAAAATATTTATGGATTTGTCTAATACCCAATGTAAATTATCACTCATAATTCTCACAATTTAATAACTTCATTTCAAGATCAGGCAATACAAACTAATCAGCCATAGCTCAGTCGATTGACTAGTTAGGTACTAGTTTACAGTAAAGTATAAATTGAAAAATAAATTTTTATTGGTTGATTTGGTCACTCAGAAGTTCTAGAAAACATAATATTTATTGAGAAAATACCAAAAAAATGGTGAAACTTAACACTATATACCTCTACTTCTGTTTAGAACATTCATAATAATAAAAAAGGAACACTAATGCAAACTGGAATATTATTGTTACTATTGAGACATTATGCTCTAGAACTAGGTTCACCTTGTCCATCATCTGCCTTAACCACTATCTTTTTGCACAACTTCATAACATGCCCCTTCTGATCACAGTTTTTACAAGTACTATCTTTATATTTACAAGCAATAGATACATGTCCTTTAACATTGCAGTGCGAACAAATAGCCCAGTCAAAAGGGCATTCCACTCCAGTATCGTGTGCTTTACTTATACTCATCTTGCATCTATAGCAGGTGGGAATTCTGTTCTTTCTTGCTTTGTGGTTCCTCGGACGCGGTCTAGGTTTGACTGTTCTACTGTCATCCCACAAAAGTCCTACTTCACATATTGTAGAGAAAGACATAGAATGTGGGTTGAATTTTTCCCGAAGGGTAGGTACAGCCCCTTCTATGATTTGATTTCTGAGCTTGCTGGGCTGACTCTTTCCAAAATTGCAATTAGAAATTATTTTACGTAACTGGTAAACGTACTGAAAAAATGTTTCAAGACTTCTCTGTTTCCTCAGGATAAATTTGTTTCTATAAAATGTTTTGTCGGGATGTGGGTAGAAATGAGTTTCTAATTTTTGAACAATTGTATCGTAATCAACAGCGTCATCCTCAATTTTTTGTGGTCTCAGGATGGCTTTCAGAACTTTTAAAGTTTTTCCTTTAATGAGGTCAATGCAGATTTCTTTATAAAATGGAAGAGGAACCTTCTTTTCATAGAAATATGTTTCCATGCGGGTCTGGAACTCTAACCAGTTGCCATTTGTAAAAGTGCCAATTTCATCAATTAACTTCGCTTTTGCTTCGGGACAAATCTCCATCTCGTGTCACTGTCTCATTCACAAAACTTATTACAATAGAAATCTAAAATATCATTTGCAATAAACATGAAAAAATATAACAGTTATTTGCCAAACCACGAAACATTTCAGCGGAATTTATATAAAAGTGAATAATCGTACTTTTTTACGAAACTGTGCAAAAACTATTGTTTTAACGGTTCCTGACGTTCCTGGTTCCTAAATAAATTCTATTCAAAATTGATGGTCAAGGCTGTCAATGTTTTGGTCAGTGTTGTCATTGTCAAAATAATTGTCCAAACATAAGCGTTTTTTCTTGAAGAACCGTGTTTAATGCGCTTGAAACCAAACATTTTCTTGTTGAACCAGTGATGTCACTAACGAATACGCTTCATTCTGTTTTGAATGCTTCCATAAGAACGGTTCAAAATCAAAAGTAGTTAGAAGAGGGGGGATATTGATAACTACTATTTGAAGGGTTGCTTTTGGAACCTGAACAGCTAGAAAAAGTAAATGTTTCTCGAGACATTCTCTGCATAATTCTCAACTTTCTGAAGTTCAAAATTGTGGAAAACAAAAATTTCGAGATTATCTCTTCCTGTGCACTGATTCAGCATTTGAAGAACACTGTTCAATCTGTTTATTATCAAAATGGTTTTGATTTTGACATTTATGTTTCAAAATGGTCTGTTTCCTTGAGTAGATGAATCACTACGTCACATTTGAAAGCGGTTCGAAATCAAACTTGAATGCGGTTCATCAAGAAATAACAACATTTTACACAGCTTAATAAACACACAACACACAGCTAGGAAACTCGGCCAGTAGTTTTTAATCACATCACTTTTGCAGCCAAAATGTAAAAATGTTTCCTCAGGTGCTAAAGGTAAATGAACAGTCAAATGAAATAACAAATATAAATTACTAAAACGTCATCGCAGTGGAATCAAACTATATAATACCACTTCCTTGTCGGCAGGTATACCAAATTTAATTTTTTTTTTTACAAGGGTATTTATTGAGGAATTCACCATTTTCAAAAGTTAAAATCCTTATACTGGCATTGCTTATAATTTAAATAGGAATATGATCGTTATAGGGATATATAAAAGTAAAAAACAATGTACTTTCAAAAATCTTCATTAAGACAAATTTACCTGAATCAGTTTACTACAGAGGTTGCGCAATATAATCGGTTTGTTTCTAATGTTTTTTGGTCCCTGAGTTCCTATTAATGTTGTATGTGTAAAACAATGATTTCACAGCAAATTCTTTGGAAAAAATTTACATGGGTGTGAAAAAGAAAGTTTATGGGCAATTTCACAAAAATTTAGTCCCACTAGTGGTTTCAACCATACTGAAATATACTTTATAACTGGAATGCCAATGCAGGCATATGCGCGAAGAATTTTTGTGCCAACCATGGGGATGGAAATATCAGATTCTGCGCCGACGCAGTAGATGAAAAGATGTGAAAATCATGTCTTTGATCATAACAGAGACCAGTGAATTGTTCTGTGATGGAAACATACGTCTTTGATCAATGAATTCGGCCAGGAGCGGCTTAGGCGCTATTTATAGCATTTCATTGAGTTCAGTCCTCCATTTTGTGTTTGGTTTTGCTTGTGTGAGTTTTTTCCCAGAAAATGTTCAAAAAAGAGTAGCTAGATTAATCATATTTGAAACTCCTTGGTAGGGCATTGTTTTTCAATTTTTTTTTATTATAAATTATTTTTTATCGTGAAGTTCACAAATAGTGTTCAAGGTCCTTGATATTACACGCTCTTTAGGGAACCTCTCACGGTAATAATTTGAACGACTGTGTGAATTATCAATGCATATATCCGTCAGAGACGCTATATAGGAGTAGGTACGTTTTCAAATAATGAGATGAAAAAGGTAGTATTTTTATTTTCCAGTTGCTAATTTCCATTCCGCCTTTCTATGTGGAACACCGACATAACCTTTAACCTTTGAAGGTAATGTCGGTGATGAGGAATTACTGCCCAGCAAACACATCTGTGAGATGCCGCAATGAGGTAACACGGCGATATCAAAAACGTTGCATCGCTGCGATGTACAGAAGCAAATACATATGTGACATGACATCTCTGAGATGTCGCAATGAGGCAACAGTACGATATTACATACGTTGTATCACTGCGATGTACAAAAGCTAATCTATGACTTGTTATCTCTAAGATGTCACAGTTGCGATTTTACAAATTTCTCCTCGCCGTGATGATAATAACGTTATATGTGTTTTTGCGATGTAAACAATGAACGCCATTACACATGCGCCTGAGATTCGTAAATTTCTATATTCGTTCACTTTGCTTCTCGATCATGAACATTGAACATAATCAAAAATGGCTTGTTGCACCAAGTTCGATTAACTAATGGTCATAGTAATTTAATAAATGTTTAATATCCTGTGACAAAGCTGTGAAAATAACTTTTTCTAGAAATAGTTTCCAGGATAGAAGTGAGTACCAATAATTTTTCACTTGAAACTATGGCAAAGCGTTCATTTTCATCTTTCTCTTATCGTCATAAAAGATGGATGATAAAGTTTTACTGTTGGAAAATGCTTCGATTAGAACAATGTTGTTTTATTTTGAGTACATTATATTTATAGAAAATAAAATGTTCAAATAAATATTTTCTATCCAAAGCTTTTTTTCATTGATATATTTTTCTTTGTATTACCTAACCCCTGCGTGACAAAAGTACATCGTTGTAATATGTCACATGTTCACACACCTGCGATATCAATATGGAATCATCTCGTATACATCGCAAAAACACATCGCAGTTACATCTCAAAAAATATATCGTTGTTACATCGCAGAACTTGTTGCAGCGACGTCGAATGGATGAATCTTGAGTGGGACAAAATAACATCCCTCCGACATCGCAGCGACGTCTATTCGACATAGAATGCGATATGGCAGGTCACATTGTTACATCACTGCGATGCATCTGAGATGTAACTGTGTTTGCTGGGTGGTAGCAGTTGTCAAAGGAAATGTCAAAAATATCAGATTCAAATTAAAGAATTAAATAACCACAAAATTCGAGTTTGTTTTCATTCTTGAGAATGCATCCATTTGTATAAAATGGAAGAGTTAATGCAAACAGATGATTGGAAAATTATGTGGTATAATATAAAGAAACTGATGTATATATACCTATTTATCAATTGTTTTCATGATCACATTTTGAGGTTTTTAAGATTTATTTTTCATTCACTTTTAGCACACATACTTACTGTGGTATGTTCTCTGTACTTACCAGGTAGTGGAAGTATAGACGAGGAAAGTGTGTCGTCACAAATGTCATACTTGTCACAAACTGATTCCAAACAAAGAATTTTAGGTGACACATTCTCTGTTGAAGATTTGCTGCTTTGCTTATTGGTTTGTATTTGGTTGTTTGGATTTTGTTTTCTCAGGCAAAAGAAGTTGAAAAACCTCAACGGAAACAATATCAAAGTTATCGGACAAGCTGATTAAAATTCGACGGAAGTTTGTTTGGAATCAGTTTTTGACAAGAATGACATCGTGACGTCATCACTTTCCTCGTCTATTGGGTGAGATGAATCAGAAAAAACACTTGACTTCAATGTGATCTGAATATAGGTGTCATTATAGATGATGAGCCGCCATAGAAATATAAATTATATGAGTAAGTAAATATATGTATATTTCTATGTGAGCCACAGGTGACTGCATCAATAGCTGAACAGAAACCAAGTAACCAAAAAACACAGTTACATCACAGATGCATCGCAGCGATGTAACAATGTGACCTGCGATATCGCATTCTATGTCGAATAGACGTCGCTGCGATGTCGGAGGGATGTTATTTTGTCCCACTCAAGATTCATCCATGCGACGTCGCTGCAACAAGTTCTGCGATGTTACAACGATATATTTTTTGAGATGTAACTGCGATGTATACGAGATGATTCCATATTGATATCGCAGGTATGTGAACATGTGACATATCACAGCGATGTACTTTTGTCACGCAGGGGTTTTAGGTAATACAAAGGAAAATATATCAATGAAAAAAGGTTTGGATGGAAAATATGTATTTAAACGTTTTATTTTCAATTAATATAATGTACTCAAAATGAAACAACATTATTCTAATCGAAGCATTTTTCAACAGTAAAAAGTAATAATACCTAAAACAATAAAACTTTATCATCAGTCTTTTATGGCGATAAGAGAAAGAGGGAAATGAACGCTTTGCCATAGTTTCAAGTGATAAATTATTGTTACTTACTTTTATATACCGGGAACTATTCCTAGAAAAAGTTATTTTCACAGCTTTGTCAAAGGATGTTAACCATTTATCAAATTACTATGACCATTAGTTAATAGAACTTGGTGCAACAAGCCATTTTTGGTTATGTTCCATGTTCTTCTTCTTCTTAATCCGTTAACGAGCTATACTTGCGCAATTTACTCAGAATCCCCATATGTGTTATGCAAGAATCCGTCTCGCCCCGGCCTCTAACCAGCGTAAATAACACGGGCTTCGTCGAGGGATGAGGATTTTGTCTTGCTCGAAGCAATATCCTCACCCTGGTCTATTGTTTGCTTACACTTCATGCACATTAGATATTAGATGGACTAAGACCGAATGGCAAACATTCGCTAACATTTACAACACTTCATGCACATTGTCTATAATGGCGGACATTTACTTCTACATTAACTTGACTTCCAACACGAGACCGCCGTCTGACCTCAACCGCTGCCGGAAGTCGAATCTATGTTCAATGTTTATGATCGAGAAGCAAAATGAACGAATATAGAAATTTACGAATCTCAGGCGCATGTGCAATGGCGTTCATTGTTGACATGGCAAAAAACACATATGACGATAACATCATCGCGGCGAGGAGAAATTTGTAAAATCGCAACTGTGACATCATAGAAATGACAAGTCATAGATTAGCTTTTGTACATCGCAGCGATGCAACGTATGTAATATCGTACTGTTGCCTCATTGCGACATCTCAGAGATGTCATGTCACAGATGTATTTGCTTCTGTACATCGCAGCGATGCAATGTTTTTGATATCGCCGTGTTGCCTCATTGCAACATCTCAGAGATGTCATGTCACAGATGTATTTGCTTCTGAACATCGCAGCGATGCAACCTTTTTGATATCACCGTGTTACCTCATTGCGACATCTCAGAGATGTCATGTTACAGATGTGTTCGCTGGGTAGTAGCCCTGAAAACACAAGTCCATGTATGAACAGTAATGTTTGGGATAAAAATCAAACACTACTGTTGTGTGAAGTGCATGAAGAAGAGCTGAGTAGCCCTAAATTCAATAAAACCGAAATATAGAAGGTTATATCTTCCAAAATGTTGATGACTCTAATGACACAATCGTTCGAATACTACAATAAATATGATTCAACCACTGAAATGGATTCAACGCGTAAAACTCCTTTCAACCAAAAATAATTGACATTGACACTATTATTGACAGTGACAGTACTGAGATCTTGACATCTATCATTTTCATAATATTGATTTGATATTTTGGAATTACATTTTAAACTTTAAAGCTCAATAAACTTTATATGAAATACTTAATATGATTGTTTATTGTTTAGAAAAATAACACGCAAATATATAAAATAAGCATATAACTCTTGTCTATGGAAGTATGGCTTCTCAACTGTCGTATGTGCCGCTAACTTCCTCAATAAATCCGAGTTTTTGGAATAAACTCTCTGAATTGAAGTTAGATGTTTACAAACTCAATGAAGGGGAGAAGCATGTTTGGGGATATTTTACCATTTTATGTAATAACATTTTTCCTACGGCCGTTCTTGAAGTGGATAGTACATCTTTCAATTCGTAAGTGCTCTTCAATGTAACTCTACCATGTCTTCCAAAATAACGTGATTTTCAGAGAATTCAATGGACAAAACATTTATTTACCGTTTCATGGAAAATTATTGAATAAAAATACGTTGGAGCAATTCAAGGACTGTGACAAAGTGGAACTTATCAACAATGAGGGAGATTCCATTTATGGAATGATTAAAAATGGCTATGCCCTGAAGGACCCATCTATCTTGAACTCTTTTATGATATTGTCATTTGCTGTAAGAAACGTTGCCTCCACATCATATTTGCAAAATTAAATTAAACAAGCAATTTCATAGGATCTAAAGAAGTATCACTACTACTATTGGTTTGCTTTCCCGGTTCCAAAGGGTCTCGTTGTTGAAATAATTGATTGTTGTCCCATAACAACTACATTTTCTACTGAAATGGTGAGTACTTCAAGAAATACATAATGCTCATTTGACAAAATCAATAGTCAAGTATCAATAAACATTGAAAATACCATTTGCTCAACTCTTTAATTACTATCCTTTTGGCAAAATGTCTATAACTGCCAGTATCAGCAACTTTGTAACAAAAATAAGTTTGACTTTGATGTTGGTTTTTGAGCAAGGTTCATTATCTAGATACTTTGTCAACAAGATTTTATATCTTTGGACAATAAAACAATTCTCTCTCTTTCTCAAATAATTCAAAAACTAAAATTCAGTCTGTTGAAATTGATGAATATGTGAAAAAAGTTGTTCATTTTGGTGTACCACAGGAACCCTTTTGGGGCCACTTTCATTTAAAATCTACTTATGTAAATGTATATATAATTATTTTTTCAGCTCACAGAGATTTATAGAGGATACAGAAAACTTGACGATAAAAACAAGGGTTACTTTTTGATTACCAGGAAATCCTCTGAAGTTCAAATTCACTCTCTGGAATCAAAAATGAAAAATCTACGACTTGAAGACTCTGGAGAAAACTATTTTGTATTCTACAATATTAGCAATAACAGTACTTCAGTTGGATCACCATTGCGAAATTTCATTTTACTCATTTTGAATGAATGGTAAAAGTTGAATTTTCACATTTTTCCAAGGGTTCATATAGTTTTTCAGTAATTTTTTAGCAAACGAAGTAGTCAATTTTATCTCTCTCTGTGTGAGCAGAGATGGCTCAAATATCAGCTGTAAGGACAGCATCCACTACAAATTAAAAATGCCACTTATAGAATCAACTTTGAATCTTCAGTGGGTTGGATGGGAAAAGAACGAAAGGTACAAAATGGGGCCACGATCAGCCAATATGAAGGAAAGCTTGGACCCTTCAGTGTAAGTTAAAAAACGTTTGAATATTTTTGATGGGTACTTCTGAGATGGAATGGAACAACACATTGTAGCAATAGTGTATTGGGTGTTTTATGGGCCTGTATTCTAATATTGTGCATCATAACATAAAAGTAGGAAAATTCCCATAATACAAGTATTTTTTCAAACTGTTATATATTATGTTCATCAAACTATCATTGCAGAAAACAAAATATTCGCAAAGGAGTTCAAATTTACACTGAAATGGGACTACAATATTCAAATTTACTTGAATTATCAGTAGAAGAACACTTTGAAAGTACAGATATAAATTGTGATATTGTCCCCGAACCGCCTTTGGGGTGGGCTGGCGTTTATTCACGTGCCTACCCTAAAAAATTAATATCTTGTTTGCTTCGTAATAATCTGCTCTTCTGTATTTTCTACAACTCAAATAAATAATCGCGAAAACCTAACCACTACAAATTGGCGCCCAACGTGAGGCCAAAATAAAAGATGGCTAAGCACATCGAAAACGACGTAAAGTTGTGAGTATCACTGTTTATAAAAATTGTTTTTGTTAATATAAATGAATATCTCAATAACTTCTTCATGTAAAGAAATGTAATTGACGATTATTATAAATTCTAAACGTATCTTTGCAGGTAGTTTTGTAGAACAGTCTGAAAATTCGTTAAATGATACGTTTTTGTCTCAAAAATAAATAATTAGTTTTGGAATGTTTTGCATCTGAAACGAGTATTTTCTAATGATATTAAAACAGGAAGGAAATGATTTATTTTTGATGTCTAATAAGTAGACATGTATATTACAAGGTGAATCTTTACAACACATGTCATTTTTCAGTATTTCGGAAAATTCAGTAAATCTGAATCTCAAATTAATGAAATGGAATATGCTGCCAGATATTGACTTGGAGAAATTGAGGAAAATTAGATGTCTTTTGTTAGGTTCGGGTACCCTTGGCTGCTCTGTCGCCAGAACGCTGTTGGTGAGTATCAATGGAATTTGTCAATTTGAATTTGTTTATTTTTATTTTTAGTAATTTGATTTAAATTCCAGGGATGGGGTGTAAGAGACATTACATTCGTTGATAATTCAACAGTCTCTTTCTCAAATCCTGTTCGACAAAGCTTATACACTTATCAGGATTCCGTAGACATGAAGCCGAAGTCACAAGCAGCAGCAGATAACTTGAGCAAGATTTTTCCTGGAGTAGTAAGTTGTAACTTTCAGTTTTGAACAATCAATAAGCATTCGTGTTTTATCATTTGTTTACTTATTTCTTCAAAATAATGCCCAGTACCAACCTCAAATTTTTTTTTATATATTATACCTGTATCATAATTGTTGTCAAATGCACTAAAAATCGAAATCTTCAAGATTAAACCACGACTTGCTAGAAAGGTTGTTGCTAGGTAACAACTGTCCAGCATTGTATTTGAAGTCATGAGGCAGCCAAAATAAAAAATAGCGTATGATACACGAGTACAAGTGCCTTTAAAGCACTCGCAAGGTTAAGGGCACTGTGCTCGCTTGTATATTATTCCTTGTGGCGTGGCGTGGCCAACATGTGTCACTGTCAATTTAAAAAAATCTTCAAGTATTTGATTTTTCATTGAGTCTTATTATGGAGATGATTTTCACAACTTTTGCAGAATTCCAAAGGATTTCAAATCACTATTCCAATGCCCGGTCACACTGTAGGTCCCAGTATGGTCGATCATACTGTAAGAGATGTTTTAAAACTTACAGAACTGATAGATGGACATGATGTAATTTTCTTATTGATGGATTCAAGAGAGAGCAGATGGTTACCAACTCTCTTAGGAAATGTTCAGCGGAAGGTATGGATTTTGTTACTTGCGTGATAATATCTTCAGATGACTCAACTTGGGAGGGAAGATGAGTTTGGATTTATTAGGGTTTAGTTTTACTCACAACCAGGAGATTGTGTTTGGTACTCCTAGTAGTATTTGTTGGGAGGCTGCTGCCGCAGCCAGGCAAGTAGGCCTCCATTGGCACTTTTTGTCAATTGTTACTCCTAAGTATTTGATAGTTTCCACAATCTCAATTTTACTGTTAATTGGTCATTGAAAATAATCATCTTACCTTTGAAGGTAAGGGCTTGCACAAGCCTCTTGAAGACTTTTGAGGGTTGCGCGTAGGGGTGAAACCTGTATACAAGAATAACAACAAACCATCGACTATTGGTAATACCGCATTTTTCAGATAGTAATAAATGCTGCTTTAGGATTTGATTCCTACTTGGTAATGAGGCATGGAATATGTGTTGACAATGGATATCAGCAGAATATTCAACATCCAGATGGGTTCAAGGCAATTAGTGGAGCAGATTTAGGGTGTTATTTCTGCAATGATGTCACTGCTCCAGGAAATGTGAGTAGAGATAGCTCTATACTTATTTCTTCATTGTGGGTGTAACGCATACTTGATGAAAATCCTCGTTCACGTTAATAATATAACTTAAATGTTTACTTTTACAAATTTTTCATTTACAAAACTGCTACAATCTCTTCGTCATACAATTTGAAAGAACACTTCATGCTGTTCAATTCGATCTTACTTGATATTGTTTGATTCTGGATATGTTGATGAATAAAATATATAACGTGTTCGTGAGGAACTCCATTCATATCATGAACGGTATTCCAGTCGACTGGGTTGGTATCTTTTGATTCTCTGGAGATGTGATAAAAAGAGTTACCTATTCAATTCCAAATTGGTAGATGCAATTTCATTTCTAGGATTTTATTTATCATTTCTTACAATGAAGTGTCTTTTCCTGTTTGCTGGATTGATAAAAAATTCATCCAATTGATGACCGGCAGGAATGGTGCTGCGTTTCCTCTCTGAATGGCGATACTCATGCGTTGAATGATAAAGCTGGTGGATCTTTTATCACTCCTTACTTTTCAACATGAAGTATTTCAAAATCATGTTCAAAAATATGATTTTCTGTAAGGAGATAGGCTTTACTTAGCAATTACGCGTTATACGTTTTTCTAAATTTCTACCTGTTTGTCCGATATAAAACGTAGGACAAGAACCACAAGTTAATTTAGAATGCACTCTTTTCTAGTTTTTCTACTTTATCTTTATTTTTCTTGAAATGCTGACTTAGAAGCGAGGTCTAAGATTACTTCTAAAACAACATCATGAATTGGATAATAACGAGTAACCATTGGATAATTTAGGATTCAGTCTGGCAACCTTCTAAGAGCTTTGTTCTAGTATCGATTCATAATGATAGATCATGAGAATGTTTACAAATGAGACGCTATTATATATGAAAATGGCAGTCATTTAACACGCAAAACTGATTTGGCCTAAAACGTACCATCTTCCATCACAATTTTTTGTGTTTGATACAGTCCACTGTTCACAGTCTGGAATGAACCTAGCTCTTTTCTGTCGTACGATAAGTCAGTAATTCCACTATGTATAATGAATAAAACAGTCAGTATTCTCAACTATATCAACCCTGGTATCCAAAAATATTTGTTTATAATAGGCCATTCTCTATGACGAGTTCGTTCTCGAATTCTATATACTATTACTGGAAAACATATCAAGCGCCTGACAATAAAAAATAATATTATATATTTTCAGTCGCTGAAGAACAGAACATTAGATCAACAGTGTACTGTGACAAGACCAGGGGTTTCACAAATAGCTGGTGCTCTTGCGGTGGAATTGGCAGTGTCCCTTCTCCAGCACAAAGAAGGGTATGTTGTTATGTAATTGTGGGTGTGAGTTTAAGTGGTAATACTTCCTGATATTAAACATATTTTGAATTTGATAAATAAATGAAAAATAAGTAAACTGATTATAAATATTGGACACGTTCTTTAGTGTCTATATTCTTCGAAAACCGAAGTCAAAAAGCAAATAATCTGTTATTTTTCATGCGTAAGTGTAGTCTCTGAAATCTTACTGAATCTTAAATAAATTATCAAAATCAGCTTCTTTTACTGTTTTTGCTGATGACAGTACTATTGTAATATTATTATTGAAGCATTGTAATTCGTCAAATAAATTTTAGAGTGAATTTGTGCTAATTTACTACACTATATTTTGGCATCACAAAAACAAGCAAGATCAAGTGAAATGTTTTGATCTGAAAAAAGTGAAAGATTGGTTTGATTGAAGTTTTCTGTCATTCAACATAAGAAAAAATAAGATGATATATTTCAGACTTTATCTGGTAAACATTCCGTTAGACATTAACGTTGTTGAAAATAAAATGTGAAATTAATGATGAAAATAATTTTATTTCAAAATACACAAACATACTGAATATCCGTAATACATACATTCAAAGAAAGAAAATAGCAAAATGAACTTGAATGTATGCCTACATAATATTGGTCACATTTTGTATACATAGAAACAATAACAAAAAACTAAGGAGGTACCTATAAAAACATCAAAATTAATTCATACAAATAGTTTTCCAAATTTCCAGAATTCTCTATTAACCAGTATTAGATTTTTTTAAAGAAACTAGCTATTTATTATAAATATTTCCCTATAAAAATGGCATGTTGTTGCATCAAAGTTGAAGAAAACTTTTCAGTTGAAATCTTCTCCTTTAGAAATTGGTGTAACAAAAGATTTTATCAAAGATTTTGAGAAAATGCCTGTGGCCAACCATAAATTGAAAATATGTTCAAGGATATTGGAAGTGTATTTCGCTATAATCTTCAATAATTTATTATTAATTCTATTTGGTCCAGGAGCAGACTCATTTTTGAGTTCATTTGTTAAGTTGATCATTTCATTTTCTGTGATAGGCGACCAAAATATATTACATGAGTTATAGGAATTTTCGATGAATTGATATTCATTGGTTTTGTCAATTTCTTTAGCTAACTCAGATCCTATTTTACAAAAACGATCATTCAAACTATTTGCTATTAGATGATGATAGATAGAATAAGGTATGTGGGCGGGCGAAGCCCTAAGCTGTAGGCCTCTCAATCGGGCCCGTTGTGCACCCACCACTGATGGGAAATGGTTCAGATTTGAAGGTAGCGTATCTCGCGAGCGAAAGAGGCCAGCCTTCTAACCGAAACCTTCCTTCCTCACACTCTCCGGGTTCAGTACGATGCTCCCGAGGTGTGCTTCCCGTATTGCTGCCCCTTTCGGGCATTTCGTGAGGATGTTGGTAGCTGATTCCTTATCCTCCAAGCACCACCTGCAGAGCAGAGTCTTGGTCCTCCCAGTAGAAGGGCCTCCAATGTGGAGTTTCGATTGCCTCATGCCCGGAATTTTATTTCCAGGATTTCCTTCATCCTGCTATTTGCTATTTTTGTAAGTTTTTATAACTTCCGACAATGAAGTATATTTTTTTGACTTAGACATTCCATTTCGAAATACTTGTAAATATGCCTTTGTTTTCGATTAATCTGTAATATTTCTTCCAGAATATTTGCCCCAGCTTTTTACGCCACTTCTCAAACTGTCAGTAATGAAGATCTTGATGGGACTAACTCCTCGATTCTTGGTCTTGTTCCTCATTCCATCAGAGGATTTCTATCATCTTTTGAGCAATTGCTTCCTGCTACTCAAAAATACAAGAATTGCGTAGCATGCTCTGAGATGGTTGTCAGGGAATATAAAACAAATGGCATGGATTTCTTACTGAAGGTTTTCAATAGCTCGAAACATCTCGAAGACGTGGCACTCCTCACTGATATGTTATCGGAAACTAATTTTGGTGATGTATGATTGGCACAAGTGTTTACAGAAAGATGGTTCTTACGCATTTTTTTTCAGATTTTGGAATTTGACGATGACGATGACGTTAATGATTAAACCAAGATGAATATTGTTTTTGTTTGTTTTATTTGTCAGTTTTCTAATAATTTGCATACTCACGTTTATCTACAATAAAAACTACCTTTAATGCAATTTGAAATGTTTTACTACACTTTGTGAATCTTTTTTTTTTCAGTTGTTTCCCGAAAAACCAACTAGTGGTTGCACAAATTCCAAAAGTTATTAAATTGGGTGTACTACAAAGAAGATAATAATCTCGGAAACTTAGGAATGTTACACACTTGGAAGGCTTGTCCATTTCTGGTATAGGACTTCATTGCTTCATAACAAGATTTTCGGTGAAGTGAATCCAAAATATACTTGATTCTCAGAAGTTTTTTAACTTATCGACAAAGCTTTTCAACTATGAATAAAAATGTCAATTAAAATTATTATCAACAGGAGGGTATAACAGAGATCTTCAGTCAGGTAAAATATGTTACAAACTCTTTTATACCAAGCACCAAGCTTTCGTTTCAAATTTGAAACTTCCTCAAGGTCAGTAAAGCGAGTATAACACACTGAACTTAAAAAAAACTTCATAAAAAACCATGAAAATATAATACTCGGTTATACGGTGCTATATCTTCACCTTTACAAATATTTGATTGATTTTTTTTTAAGTACTTTTTTAATTTCAGTTTTATATTCGCTTTACTGACCCTGAAGAAGTTTCAAATTTGAAACGAAAGCTTGGTGCTTAGTATTAAAGAGTTTGTAACTTCATACGTTTCCTGACTGATGATCCCTATTATACCCTCCTGTCCATACCAATTTTCATTCGTTAAATTAAAATTATTATGTATTATAAACTATAATGAATGATTCATTAATAATGGAAAACCCTATATGCTATCTAAATTTTGTGAGGGTCTCTCTAAAATCAATTAAATGATACAATGTTGGACAGGTTTTCTCGTACTATAATAATAATAAAACGCTTTTTGTGTCCACACCTCCTCATTTTTATTGAAAAAACATACAGAACTTGGGAAGATATAGTATGCAACCCTGTTGACTGTATTATTGAAAAATGTATTTGTCCAAAGTCGCCAAAATAAACTTTGCGGACAGGTGACTACACAAAATGATAATAATTATTTAAGTAACCAGTTATGAAAAGACTAATTTAATTTTTTATGACGTTCGTTGGTACAAAATTTTATTTAAGCCAGTATTAAAATTAAAAAAGAATTGTGCTGTTCCAAATGTAACAACGCTTGCAGCCGTTCTAATAAATTCAACTTCATCGCTTTACTTGGGCGTTGCTATGGACAGTATAAGAAAAAATATTCTCTATAATCATGAGTTGACAGAAGACGTATTTTTGGATTTTTTACTTTTACTCCTAACTCGCAACTTTGAAGTGCTTCTTTAGAAATGCCAATGGTGAATATTCATTTGGCTGAAATATTTCAGTATTCAAGCGAAAAAAAGTCTGTGGTCAAAGGGGAGGCAGAATATTCTTGCTTCATTATGTGAGGTAGAGATTATTGATGATCTACGAAATTTTGGAATGTGTCTACAACGTTCATTGCCTCGTTGAACAAGTTTCTGGACTTTTTTGTGATGGAATAGTCCTTTTCATGTTCAATGTCTTGAAGTACCTGTAGTTCTTAAACTAATCGTTTTATACCACAAGTGTGATAGTTTCTTGAAATCCTTTTATCAGGAGGAACATAGACGTGCCGATATATACGGGTTGTCCCATTAATAATTTTGAATCTGATATCACGTGACCGAAAACAAAAAAGCTCATTGGGTAACATAATATTAAAAAAGCTGCACAATTCTTTACTACTATCGAGTTCCGAGATATATCCTGTCCTAGTCTTTGTGGGACACCCTGTATATTCACTAATAGACTTCCCAATTTTCAATCTAATTCCCCATGTTTTAGATAATTTCTGGTTTCTGGGAAAAAAGTACAAGGACACATTTGCAGATGAATAATTCCTGCAGTATTGATAATTTTTTTTAACTCACTATTCATATAACAAAGCTATGCTTCATGCATTAAATCAGATCAACCGCACCAAATATAGAAATACAAAGAAATAATCAACATTTATTAACATGAAGTCTTCGTCTTATAACTGTCATCATTGATTCATTGCTATCATCGATCATCTTATGGGAATAGCAGTTTGTTTTCCCGCACTTATTCGTACCAATTTCAAAATGTAGATGTCACCCACTCCGTGGTCGTGAATAACTTGGGATATGTAGAAAACTTTAAGAGATGTACATAATTGTAGTTAATAGATATATGAATTTCGGCTGCTCAATACAAGATGAAGCGATATTTTTTATTCGTGAGATGTGTTACCGCTAGATGACGCCCAGAATTTAGGAGATCTTAATTTCATTTTCACTTATAATATCACAAGAGCTTAAATTATTTCCAGGAATAATTTAAGCTTGCGTGGTATTCGGTTAGAAAATTTCACACCATAATTTGGAAAAAAATTATTACTCCAATCTGACATTTGAAATTAATTTCACAGCTTGTCAAGTCCACCATGTTTCGTTAAATAAAAAATATTACCAACTTTACGCTGTGAAGTCTCCGGTCTGACCAATATGATTAGACGAGCGCCGTCATTTGGTTGACTTGACGACGTACCCTGTGTCAAGTCACCGGTCGGACCAGGCACGCGCGTTCAGTATGAAGTATGACCATGAGTCGGACCGACCAGATGATTGAAAATATTGGTCACATACATACAGTTCTAATGCGGTCGTCAAGTCAACCAAATGACCGCGCTGGTCGAATCATATTGGTCAGACCGTAGACTTGACTCAGCCCTAATTAGAACTGTTTGTATGTGACCAATATTTTCAATCATCTGATCGGTCCGACTCATCGTCATACTTCATACTGAACGCGCGTGCCTTGTCCGACCGGTGACTTGACACAGCCTTAAGCCTGATTCACATAATGGCAGTAGCAGTGGTACTAAAGGCAGTGTCCGCCCCCTTTTGACGCTGTTATCCGAATGAGTGACATTGGAATGGAAATTTTCAACTAATTGTTTGTTAAAAGCAGTAGAAAAGAATCATAGCAGCAATCTCGATTTCATGATAATTTCAAGGTTAGAAATGCGAACACTGCTAGATTTTACTGCAAAAAGTTTAAATGATTCAAACTTTCAGCAGCGTGACCTTGAATTTTCAGCGTCGTCTAAACATGTTTGCCATTGGTTATCTTATCAATAGAGGGGGGGTGACGCCACTGCTACTGCCATTATGTGAATCAGGCTTTAGTTACACCAAATGCTAAAACTCAGATGGGCTATCGCCCTTTCATAATTTTAGGTTACTAGGTGGTAGAAATCAAGGAGACTAAAATTTAACAACGAGAGTTTAATCCCCATAAGACAATGGGGACACTAGTAGAAACTGTAGAAAGAGATGAAAGAACGTTTGTGACGAAATGTGACGTAGTTGGACCACAGAACTCCTACTTAGTATGAGTTCTGTGAGTTGGACGTGTCATGGCCGCCGTTCTCTATAGACAGTGACGGACTGCCCTTGGTAAATGAGAGTTATTACTGCTGACAGTTTTGCTGCTTGGTTCGAGTTCGACTCTGTACTCATATCCAAGTACGTCACTATGACGCATTGATGCTACAAGATTCTGATGGGCTAGAGCTTATTCAACCCTCCTTGTTAGTTTAGTCTCTTTGGGTAGAAATGTATTTTTTGTTAAAGTAATCCATAACACTTCTAATGTAAAAAATATAATAACATGGTTTGTTGCAGTAGGTGGCCGTGATATAGGCGGCCATGCTTTTGACAGATGAGGTTTATATTGGTAAATTACATTGATTTACTGTATAGTAAACCAGCAAACAAAGATACCTATTTCTTATGTAAAACATTTCTTGTAAGCATTTGTGTTAAACAATTTGAGAAAAATGAAATGCTTTGAAAAGTACAATTTATGTAAATACTGCAAAGAGTTGAGTCAAGTGCAAATATGTCATCCAAAATTAATTTATTTATCGAATTTAATGGAAGATTGCGACCAGGAAGCGTTAGAGTCGAATGGTTTGTATACGAAAATCCAAGAAAGTCTGCTGCAGATGTCAAGTAAATATGGCCTTTTGCGTAAAAGAGATTTGAACAAAATTGTTTCAAAATATTACATATATGTCTTAAAACAGACATCTAATTAATTCGTCACCTTCCTATTCACCACTGGGTTTAGAATTCAAGCAACATTTAAATCTTACTATGATTGTAGATCCTACGTTTTTTGAAATATAAATTGTTAAAATATAATAATTAAACAAATTTGTGTTTTCCCTTTAATGAAATTTCAGCTGTCAAAAAATTTCCACAATATCGTAGCACCACAGATTAAGTTCAATGAATAATAATATATATGAAATATTATCTCATTTCAAATGAAAAATACAATTCCATTTGTACATCAAAGCAAAATATAAACTATCACCTGTCAAATATTTGACAGAAAAATTTCCACTTATTAATTTCGGCCCAGGGTACCCAGGAGGATAAAAATTTCCGGAAATTTTTTGGGTTGCCATGGCATCTAAATAAGAACCAATAAGAACGAATGTTTTGGTTCTCTCTAAAAGTGAGGTGTGAAATTTTCATTCAAATTCGAATGAATTGTTGAAATGAATTGTTGAATATGTCGAAAGTTGAAATACGTTCAACAGACATTTTCATCAACGAAGGCAAGGCCAAGTCTTGCATAGCTATTCTTGTTTTTGTTTGGAAAATAATGTGAAGAAACGTCTGCGGCACTATTGATGATCATTCACCATTACATTTACGCCTGGTAACTAGTAATGGAACTTTTGACTTCTGCTGCAATTTCAAATTAACTTATTCTGAAACTATAAACACCAAAGAATATCATAGATCTCAATTTGTTAACGAAAAATAGTTAAAATAGATTCAATCACGCAAGGTAAACCCAAGGACATTAAACAATAATTGAAGAGCATTCAGTGTCCTTGAGATAAACCTGAATTACTTTATATCAGTTTAACCAAATGATTATAGATGTCAGTGATTCTAAAGCCTCGTTTTCACGGTAGGTTTTCTCAGGCTGGTAATTTATTTTTTATCTTGCAAATTACTGAAGCGATTGGTTGAGGCATTCGTTTTGTTTTGCGTGCAAACGAAAAAGAGCCTTATTAGTGTTCGTTCGTTGCGTTGTTCTCGAAAAAGCATCTATGCGAGAAGCACGGAGAAAATGTGAAGCTGTTTAAAGTTAGCAAAAATGGTTTGAAGTTACCTGTAGTGAGGTGAATTGTATATTTATGAAATATACATGCAGCCATTGTGATAAAATTCTAGTAATTTCAAAATCAATTTCTCTATCATTACCCCTATTTAAGTATCCGCCGCTGGCGCTGTCATAAGCTAGTAAGCTGGTGTTCCCTAATTGCATAGGAAAACTTTCAATGGTTGCATAATTATAGAGCCAAACCAAACGAAGCCTTCTCGTTTGAGTGGGTATGCCACAGAACTCATACTTATATCATACTCATACTTATATCTTATCATAAGATACTAGTATGAGTTCTTTGGGGTATGCTTGATACTCGTTGTTTCTAAATAACTGTGTGAGCGGCCTCTCTCGTATTTTTTGGAGACCTACGAATGATCCAGAACAGAAACCTACTTGGATACAAATAGACAGCTGAAATCAAAGAGGGCAGAGACATTGTCTAAAGGCAATGGCAGAGATAGTTACAGTTCAACACAAACAGTCTGATTTTAAATAATAAAGCACTGAAATTTAAATTAAATAGTTTTGTTACATAAATTAGTGTCACCAGTAGAAAATAAATCGATTTAGAATGTTAGGACTATTTTTATTACAATATAAGAAAAATAAATTCAAGATGTCAAAATGCTTATTTTTTTATGTAGCATGTAAAAGAATAGGAAACGTGGGATTTGTAAGAGATCACTTTCCCTAACAAACAACTAGTGAAATATTTTGGCTAGTTTAAAAAACACCAAACTCCTTGATGAAAGTCTCTTAGTCCAGTGGCAGGGTAGTTAAATTTCGGGTATGTTATAGCATTGTTTAAATATATTATATTTAAACAATTCCAGTTGTTTCGCTAAAAACATTTAAAGCGTTTTCTTAATGTGGCAAAATTCCGTAATATATACTGCTGAAGCGCTTCAAAAAGTAGAAAAATATTTTAATGAAACTACTTAGAAGTGCCGTCATTTCTATTGGTTTGTTTTACACAATTTGAAACAAACCATTACAAATGACGGTACGTCAAGGCAGTTCGATCAAAATATTTGACAATGAGCTATACGAGTTTTACAAATAGATCTGTAAAAGTATGAAAATATGTGTAATTTTAAAGATAGTGAAATAAAATATAGTGACTATAAGTACCTATATTTTACTAGGTGCGCCACAACGGTTTTGGTCACCTTTCTAAACTGGGCGCGAATACTTGTGCAGATAATCGAACTTTTCAAACTATCCTTCCTACAGCCACATTGTTTTTTATTGCAATATCTCTCTATTAACTATTCAGTAAAAAGTATATTGTGTATCTAGTAGTAAAAGCAATACATTCCCGGACGACAATGTAAATTGTTGGCCTAGGCGAAGCCAAGGCCAACAAGCATTGAAGTCTGGGAATGTGCTTTTACTACGAGGTACACATACTATTTTTTCGGAAATCGCAATCAGCATTATCATAAATTGAGGATTCGAAATTACGTGCTTTCCTGAAACGTCAAAGTGACAACTATTTATAAACCAAAGACCGATTTTGACGGCCTAGGCCGGCATAGTACTTTGTCGTATCGTTTTCAATACGGGAAAGTATTAAACGGTCCGGAAAAGTTCGTTGCTTAGCAACGGACTAAAATACTGGATTAGCGTATTTTGAGGCCTGCAGTTGCTCCGAGAAAGTGGGCATTCTTGAACGATTTCAGAAAATAAATATTTTTATCAAATCAATAACTTTTAATTTTCGGATTCCGATACCGGGTTCTTAGACATATCCATACCCGTAATGCACATGTACGAAAATCGAAGAACCAAAGGTTTGATGTCGCGTTGTCTTTCATTGGTCCAATTCCCTCAGTGGCAGTTTCAAAACTACTTTCTCACTGCCATGCATCAACATCAATGATTTTGCCACCGACCGAGAAACCTGACTTACAATAGGTGAAGACGCTTATGGCCAAACTCCTGACTGCTGTTGTTTTTTATCCGATTGCCCACGTAAAATCTTCAATATAGTTGATTAAATTTGAACAATATATCCATTGCCTTGGTGTAACGATGGATATTATCACCTTCAAAATGATATCTGGAAAGGCATAATTGGTCTATTGTGAACTTGTCTTTCGAATTCAGAAGTTTTGCGGTAGGTGGCCAATGTAAATATTTGACATTCCATGCATTCCGAACTCACAGGTTCGACCGAAATGTCAAATTCTTTTAACAGTTTTGCTTGTTAGTGAGTTTATATCGTGAAAAAAAGGACAATTGGATTGTTGCGATCAACATTTAATTGATTTTACGGTCAGTGCTCACTTGGAAGGCCACTAAGGTTAGTAGTATGCTGTTTAAAATCCAATCGAATAAATGAGGGTATCGATTTTAGGGGTGTAATGGTTTTTGCCTTGTAGTGATATTCGTTTTAGCTCAGTAATATCGTATGAAATAGTGCTGATCCTAAAGGCAAGTGTGTGTTCGTTTCTGATTTATATTTTTCAATAACAATACAAAATTATCTTCATTCCGCATATTGTTTTTGATTTGTATACACTTTCGGTGTTCACTGTGTTTTCAAGAAGAAATCCACACTGCATTTATAGTGCTCGACCTAGTAAATTTTTTGTTGACAATGGTGCTGAATGGAATTTCAAATATTTTTATTATCGGGGTCACCCCAATTTCCCCAATTTCGCATACGATTGTTAATAACTTTATATTTCACATTCCAGTGAGTTTCATCACTTTTTAAGATCTACCTTGATGCTGGAACAATAATTATCTATCTAAATAGTGTTGAAAGAAGTGAGTCTCACGTGTTGGCTAATTTTTCATTGGTTTTAAATTACTTATGTATAATTTTATTAGTGTTAGTAATAATAATACAGAAACATATAACAAGTGGTTACTTAGTGAAATACACATTCTATAATTAATAGGCAGGTGGTATAAACACATTCCCATTATGAATCTGATAATCCAATAAAAATGTTTAAATGTTTCAAAACTGTTAAAACCATTAATTTCTTCAGTTTTGGTGGGAAGAAAACCATTACAATAGGCGTTTTAAAGGTTTTTTGTTCTTAGGTATTATTGAATTTTCTTCTCTGTTTATCGTAATGTTTTTAAAATATACAGGTAAATGATAAATATAGAATGAATGGGAAAATTTTGTATACAAACAGGAAACAGTTTCATTTGAAAATTTTCAGGAAATTTTATGCTAAAAGTATTAAAACTCTATGCATCTGTTCAAACTTAAAATTTAACATCCCATCTGTTACTTTCTCTTTCAGTATATTTACAAATGAAAGTAAAAATTATAAAAACAGTTATACAGTGAGTCAAAGATAGATTGTCCACCACGGGGATATCAGAAACGGTAGTTTTGTTGAATGGGAAAAAAGATGCATGTAGATTTTCAAATAATGTTGGAAAAATTGAATTTTTCGATTAAGTACCTATTTTAATTTTTTTTCTGGCTAGAACAAGACAAAAATTATTACTTCCCCACAGAAACTTTTCATCAGCTTTCTTGCGGTGATGTCAGTTTTACTGTCCGACGTTTCCTTATCGAACAACTATCATCAACTCAAATTTTTTAAATACGGTCCTTTTGTGAAGAAAACAGTTTTTAAGTATTTTCCTTTCTGAATTTAATGATGTATCACATATATGAATTGTTGAAGAAAATACCACCAAAACTTGTTTTTGAGGTTCAAATGTTCTTAATTTTTTACTAATAATAAAAATGGATTAGGCAATCCAGACTTCTGCCTTAACATATACAATAGGTAAAATCGTTGGCAAGTCTCCAACAGAAAACAACTACTGCCCCCTCTGACTATTGAATTATATCTGTTAGATTATTTGCAAAGTATTCTACAAGAACTACTTTGCAATGTTCTCCCAATCTCATTGCCAAAACATGTCTCAACCCACATTGGGGAACACCTACGGACCGTAGTCGTAGGGGGCAGTAGTTGTTTTCTGTTGGAGACTTGCCGACGATTTTACCTATTGTATAGGTTGAGGCAGAAGTCTGGACCTAATCCATTTTTATTATTAGTTTAATGCAGGGTTCGGAGGATATATATCCAGTGATATATATATCATGATATATATCACGATATAGCATGATATTTATTACTTGATATATATCTGATATATTCGATAATTTTATTTATTAAATTAAAAAAAATTTCCATCATTCTAAACATCCGAAAATATCTTGAAAGGACCTTTTCTTCTTTCGGTTTGGTTCAATCGGATTTACGGAATCGCTTGAGAAACCAAAAAGCCAGTTGAGAAACCAAAAAGACAGTTGAATTGGCATCTTCTAATTATTGTTGAACAAAATTATTTTGAGATGTGCAAAAGAGGTCTTTGTAGTTTTAAGTTTCATTTTACACTTTAGGAGTATGTGTAGTCCGAATCGAAATAGCACGTTTCGATGAAAGTCGAATGTCACAAAAAAAGTTGATAGTTCTCCCAAATGTCATACAGTACATATTACGACTTGTGATTGTTGAATACTGAATTTTCTGTTGTTATCTTCAACTGAAAATCCAGAAAGATCACTTCGGGACTTGTACCTCAGCGCGATTAGGAAAAAGCCCTAAATAACTTTTCACTTGCAAATATTAGTAACTATTGGTTCCAACAAGATGGTGCGCCTGCACATAATACCACAAGGGTAAAGAAATACTGAATTGAGTAGATTTCGGGAGAAATGGATAGGTATAGTCTTTCCAATATTAATTGCAGATCATAAAAACTCGTTTCAAAGCTTTTTTTTTCTTTGGTGTCTTGGCATCGACTGCTATGGTCATTAGCCACGTGTTCTGGATAGGCCTTGTTACTAACTCCATACGCCACCGTAGGAGCAGCACTGTTCATTGGAACGCAACAGTGAATCGTGCAGGACTCACCCCAGTCCAGCCACGAAAAAATCCCAGCCGCAACTGTGGCTCGAACTCCGGACCTTTCGACCCAAAGTCGGACGCTCTAACCACTGCGCCACGCCCCGACGTTTCAAAGCTTTACCGACAATTTCGTTTGATTTGCCGACACCTCATTTACATGATGATTTATGACTCTCCAGCGAAATAGTTTGCATTTTGCCGATCGTCAATTAAGGTCACGTGTACCGCGGCGTTTCCTTTGAACGTATACGAGTTGTTGCAATTGATATTGGAAAGACTATACATATTCAGCAGTTTCCTGGCCACCCCGTTCGCCGGACATCACCCCGCTAGACTTCTTCCTCTGGGGGTACATTAAAAATAAGATTTATCAGCATATTTTCGTAACGGAAGAGAAACTAAGAAGGCTAGTTCTTCAAGCTTTCGAAAGCATTACAGCCGATATGTTGAATAAAGTTTTAAATTCAACAGTTAAAAGCTGTTATTTATATTCGGAGAATAATGGATATTTGTTTGAACAGTTTTTGTAATTCCTGATGATGGCAGGTATTTTTTTATTTAAGTAATTGTATAAGTGTGTGACTTATTGTTATTCCATGTTTTTGTATTGTTAGCAATAGCTAAAACAAGCTTTTTATTTTCTTGGTCTTCTACGATACCCAATTTCAGTACATTTTCTTCAATTCAGGCCCGTACTCGAACATGTTTTCAAAAATTCGTGATGATGGCCGTACATGATCTGAAACATTTATAAATTTTCATATCTATTTGTCATCATTGAATTCAGATTAAAAAATACTTCAAAAAAACGGTATTTTTCGATAAAGGGCCGTATTTAAAAAAAATATTTTATGATAGTTTTTCGATAACGAAACGTAGGATAGTAAAACTGATATCATCACAAGAAAGTTTATAAAAAGTTTCTGCTATGAAGTATTTTTATTTTGTTCCAACTCTGACGATAACCCCAGAAGAAAATTAAATGAGAAATCGATGGTCTCTCTGTTACGCAACTTTTTTCCCAATTAATCCAAACTGTATCTATTACCTTTTTGGATATCCCCATGATGGACAACCTTATCTTGGACTCACTGTATACATTCCTACAGAGTCGAGCATAAAACTATCAAATAGTCCACCATTGGCATGTAAATAACTATTATTGCATTCTGAGGGGGGAGAAATATCACAAAATCATCCCCACAACTTTGATTCATGAACAAGTATCAAAATAGGGGGTGGTACATGTTTCGGATTCAGCAAGATCCATCTTCAGCCTTATACAAGTAATGGAGAGGTAAAAACGTAAGTTATTATATGTAAATGTAAAAGTTGTGGAAAATTTAAAATCAAATGTGAATATTATGCCCAATGCCCAACAAGCGTTATTGCATTCTACTCAATTCGATTTTGAAACCTTAGGCTGGTGCTAAAACGAATACTAAACGCTTGAAAAAAATAAGTTAGATGCAAGGACCAGGTGGAGAATGTTGTTGAGGTTCCAACTTTACGGGAAAAAAAATAAACACCATATTGAGTGTAATGGTGAAATGGGGATGCAGTTTGGGGGTTGAAAACGTTTTTTTGGGATTTGCGGCGAAACGTGACCTCTTGGCGGAAAATGTTTAATGGAAAAGTTGTAGATGATAAAATTAATAATCAAAAACTTTTGTATTAAACACTTTTTGACATAACCTCAAATTATCCGTCAAAATGACGAAAACCCGATTTTTTATTATTTAATTTTTTTCTCTCGAGTAAATGATTTAATTTACATGTTTTTTTTCTCTCGAATATATGATTTAATTTACATATGAAAATAAGTAGGGATTTGTCTTTTTTGGTGCCGATCGAATTAGCATGATTTTTTCGCATTTCAGAAGTCGACTAGTTTTCGAGTAATGTATATTTTTCGAAAAAAATACCCTTATCTTCCATGAACAATTGTCTGGTGATTTTTTGTATTCCGAAGGTCTATAAGCGATTATTTCAATTGTTGATATGCCTTCTTTCAAATGGTCCATGTAACTTGGTGTTTTATTGATCGTAAAACCGCTTAAAATTGAGAAAAACAGTCTCTCTGAATCATGATTTTTTCAATATTTTCAATGATGGTGGTTCTTCGGGTTGTAAGGCCGACGTATGTTTACGAGTGGTTAGCATTTTCAAGAGATATTTTTTCAAAGTTTCTTGTTTCTTAATTCGCTGTCAAATGCTTGACATTTGTTATACGTTGTCTCAATAAATACCTGTGATTTGACGTTCTTACATCTGATTGGTCCATAGCGTTAGCTGACATCATAGAATCATTCGTACCGTTATTTTGTGGGTAGGGAGCTAATTGAGAATTTTTGAGAACTGGAAGCCAAACCTTGTTCAATTTCTTCGGTTCTGTTGAAGTTGTTGTGGTGTTTCTGAATTTCAATTGCTTCCCGGAAGAGTCATGGGTAATAGGCAGATGTTGAAGAGATGACTTGAGTTTCTTCAAATTTCACTCTATGGTTATCGTTGTTGAAAGTATGTTCTGCGACAGCGGATTTCTGTGTGTGCCCTAACCGACAGCAAGCCTTATGCTCTTTGATTCTTGTTTTAACGGACCGTTTCGTGGTTCCGATATAAACGCTGCCACAGGAACATGGAATGTGATAAACCCCAGAAGAGAGTACGTCTCGTTTGTCCTTCGCTGATCTAAAGTGGTCTTTTAGTTTTTTTGAAGGTTTATAAATCTCATATTTTCGTAGAATACGGCCAATACGATCTGTAACTCTGGAAACATATGGTAAGAATTCTTTTCTTTTTTCGGTGTTGGTTTGACTACTACTTGGTTCACTGGATGGACAGTCATTTGGTGTACTATTGATTCTTCCGTCTCTGATTTCTCTTCTGTTTTTCACACACCTCTCAATATCTCTTTCTTGGTACCCATTAGAAAGAAGAGCGTTTTTTTAGATGTTTCAGTTCAGCTTCCAGGTATTCAGGTTCGCAAATTCTTCTAGCTCGATCAACTAATGTCTTGATTACACCTTGTTTTTGGCACGGATGATGGTTTGAGGTATTGTGGAGATATCGATCAGTGTGTGTTGGTTTTCTATATACCGTATGCCCCAGACGTCTTCCTTTTCGAGAAATGAGAACGTCTAAGAATGCCAGTTTCTTTTCATTTTCAATTTCCATGGTGAATTGAATATTCGGGTGTATGTCATTGATATGGTTGAGGAATTCATTGAGTTTTTCTGGTCCATGAACCAAGTAAGTAGTAGTCAAACTAACACCGAAAAAAGAAAAGCATTCTTACCATATGTTCCCAGAGTTACAGATCGTATTGGCCGTATTCTACGAAAATATGAGATTTATAAACCTTCAAAAAAACTGAAAGACCACTTTAGATCAGCGAAGGACAAACGAGACGTACTATGCTCTTCTGGGGTTTATCGCATTCCATGTTCCTGTGGCAGCGTTTATATCGGAATCACGAAACGCTCCGTTAAAACAAGAATCAAAGAGCACAAGGCTTGCTGTCGGTTAGGGCACACACAGAAATCCGCTGTCGCAGAACATACTCTCAACAACGATAACCATAGAGTGAAATTTGAAGAAACTCAAGTCATCTCTTCAACATCTGCCTATTACCCAAGACTCTTCCGGGAAGCAATTGAAATTCAGAAACACCACAACAACTTCAACAGAACCGAAGAAGGACTACAATTGAACAAGGTTTGGCTTCCAATTCTCAAAAATTCTCAATTAGCTCCCTACCCACAAAATAACGGTACGAACGATTCTATTATGTCAGCTAACGCTATGGACCAATCAGATGTAAGAACGTCAAATCACAGGTATTTATTGAGACAACGTATAACAAATGTCAAGCATTTGACAGCGAATTAAGAAACAAGAAACTTTGAAAAAATATCTTTTGAAAATACTAACCACTCGTGTTGGCGAAACGTCGAGAACTTCTGTTAACGTACGTCGGCCTTACAACTCGAAGAACCACCATGTTAGTGACGATGGCCGCGAAAGCTGGCCGCGAAAGCCTTTCACAATTTATTTTCAATGATTTTCAATAGTTGTAGAAAAAAAGTAACAGGCAAGGACCAGGTGGTGAATGTTGTTGAGGTTCCATCTTTAGGGATAATACTCAATGGTGAAATGGGGATGCAGTTTAGGGGTTGAAAACGTTTTTTTGCGATTTGCGGAGAAACATAACCTCCTAGCGAAATATGTTCAATGAAAAAGTTTACATTTTTCGAAAAAAATACCCTACGAACAATTGGCTTGATATTTTTTTGTATTTCGACCATTTCAATTGTTGAAATTTCTACTTTGAAATGGACTATGTAACTAGGAGGTTTATTGATCCTTAAACCGCTTAAAATTGAGAAAAAAGTTTCTCTAAATCATGATTTTCTCAATATTTTCAATTATTTCTTTATTATTTTTAAAACAATAAGTAGTTTATATTAAATTATTCATAGTGAAATATTGGAATACATAAATACACTACAAAATTAATTTATTAAAATAAGTTTTATTATTTTCTACAACTATTGAAAAATCTTTGAAAGTATTGAGAAAATCATGATTCAGAGAGACTTGTTGTCGGTTTTTCTCAATTTTGAGCGGTTTAACGATCAATAAACCACCAAGTTACCATTTGAAAGTTGTTTCAACAATTAAAATGATCACTTATGGACCTTTGAAATACAAAAAAACACCAGACAATTGTTCGTGGAAGATAAGAGTATTTTTTCGAATAATGTACCTAACTCGAAAATTAGTCGTGTTCTGAATTGTGAAAAAATCATGCTTTATCGACACCAAAGAAGACATTTCTACAAATTTTCATCTAAATTTGATAATTTATTCGCGAGAAAATAATTAAATACTGAAAAATCGGTTTTTCGCCATTTTGGCAGTTAATTTGAGGCTATGTCGTAAAGTCTTAAATACAAAAGATTTGATTTTTTTATTATCTACAACTTTTTTTGCTAAGAGGTCACGTTTCGCCGCAAATCTCAAAAAACGTTTTTCTACTTCCGCTTACCAAAGTAGCCTTTGACGCTTTCAGATCTCAACGCAAAGTTTTCCGAGGAATGTCATTTTGTGACAGCTTTTACGCTCTAGAGCGAGAAAATTGAAAAAACGCTCGATCTCCCTAGCTTTTGTTGAAAACGAACCTATTCTTGCATGATGGAAAGTAAACACAAGATAATTCAAAGCACTCTAAGGAACTGCGGTGGTGCGGTGGTTAGAGATGCTTCCTACTAAACTGGGTTTTATAACTTGGCGTGAGTTCGATCTCGGGCTTCGGTATTTTTTTTGTAGGCAAGTTTTTTACCTTTATCTCTTTTGTTAGAGATGTAAATTATTGGATATTTTATACATTTGGGATTACTATTGAATGTAAATTTTCGTAATATCATGTGCCTATGTTGAATGAAGTGTCTGTCGTTTTTATGTCAAAGAGCTGCGTTTGTAGAAAAAATCATGTGTGTATTTCGAGCACAAAGTGTCAATGCCGCTCTCTAAAGATTACCGCGCTTCGCTTCGCGTCGCGCGGTAACTCTCTTTGTCGAGCGGCAATCACTTTGCGCTCTAAATACACAAATAGCTATTTCAACTCCTAAACTGCATCCCCATTTCACCATTTTGAGTGGGTTCGTGTTTAATAATGTTTTTTTCCCTAAAGTTGGAACCTCAACAACATTTTCCACCTGGTCCTTGCCTGTTACTTTTTTCTTTTTCACAAAAATTATAGGCACCAGTCTATCTGTAAAATTAACCGAATAAAAAGTAGTGTGTGTAATTGTAAAACCGACTCGCTTGCTGAACTGTTTCGATTCTAAAATAATCAGTACCGCAAAGAAACCTTCCTTGTCAGAGACGGAACCGTAGAAACCATATGCTCCGCAGATGGTGGAAAATTAGTCTAATAATTCCAAACATCTGAAAACAAAATGTGCCAGCATAGTGTAGTAAAATATTAGATGGGGGAGAAGGTACAGGGTATTGTCGGGTGCATGTGCTGTGATCGACAAGAAAATCTATTCCTAGCAGAAATGATTTTAGTGAATCTACAAGTAATTCGTTAAATACAGGGTGGATCCATTTAAAATTTAAACTCGCGTTAAGATTTTTCTGCTATCGTGCTTGTTATTATTTTGAAGTTGTCACCTGAATCGAACTGAAAATAACACTATGCTTCATCAGTGCCGTGGTCATATGTTACGTTAGATTAGGGAACTGTACCTGAACAAAACATTCCGTCATTTGAGAATATATGTGGACTACTATTTCGATTGTTTATTATCGAATATAAGTGAAAATAAGGATTGCAAGGTTTGTATTCGCATGTATCTATCATGAATACTTATACTTATACAGGCCATAATAATTGCAACATATGTGAAATATTATCATATTTTATATTATTATATTATTATCAGGAAAAAAAAAACAGGGAATCGTTTTTATGCATATCGAAAAACCTTACAATAGATTTTGACATATTATAGTAAGTAAGTTAAAGTAAGTAGATAAGTTAATTCAGTTAGACATTTGAAACATAAATACGAGTACATGGTGATATTCATTTATAAATAAATTAAAATAGACCAGAAGAAGCCGCCTAGGCTAGGCTTGAGTTGTGGACATACTTCTGATTGTATGCATATGTGTGGGTATAATCGTTTTTTTTTGATACGTGAATAGATAATATATGTTCCTCTACGACTATTGTATTCAACGTTCATTACATATTGATTTTTAATTGAAGAATAAAGATGATTCCAAGAGACCGTGGATCCTAACTCATTATTCAACGGCACTCGGCCAATCACAGGTTCAGAATTTTCAGAATCCACGGGAACTGAGAGGTTTAACAAACAAATTTCTCGAGAAGGCTTTGCTTGATTGAACTTTTGTCACAGCTTGGCATCCGCGAATGTCAGATTGACTATTTTCTTAGTTTTAACTTTGATCTGTGTGACAAGTACCTAATATAAAAATGAATAGAGCGGATTGGGAAAGCAGTGATAGTGAGGAAGATGAAATCTATCTTGCAACAAAGATATGTCAAACAATTTTTACTTGAACGTTCCACACTCTCTCAGTTCTTGGTCAGAGTTTCTCTAGTAGGTATTTCATTCACAAATTTTCGATTGCCTGTTATAGCTCAGTTGGTAGAAGCGTGTACATGAAGTAACCCGGTTTTTTGCTTCTAGCCTTTTCCGGGGCAACATCCAAATTATGGTCCTCACAAACTACCAACCCTCAATTTTTTACACTGAATGTGACGACAACACGCGCATAAGCTTTGCAGGAGGCGCGAATACTGGGTAGCGTGAAGCACACTTGCCGTCCTCTCCTTCCTCATCCTATCCCCCCGCCGGGCGAAGATGGGCCGAAGAAAGGGTAGATGCTTCGGGTAGAAAAATGTTATGTTTAAGATAACTTTGATTGAATAAAATTTTATTTATTTATTTATTATTGTACATGAAGTAAATGTATAACGAAGGTAGTTATATAGGCGTGAGTTGGAATCCCACTCTTGGAAGTTTTTAAAAATTATTTTCAATTAAGGCATTTATTCATTCATCAATGAACACCGATTATTCATGTATAATTGTTATTCTACCTTATATTACTTTATAAATATACTTATTTTCATAAATAATATTTAGATTTCATTAAAACTCTGACTATCGTATAGTCGTAGAGAAAGTATAGTCTTCTACTCGCGTATAATAGCTATTATTTTCTCGGATAATTCCGAAACTCGCCTTCGGCTCATTTTTTATCCTCGAGAATAATAGCTATCATTATAGTCTCGTTTAAGAATTTGCTATTACGAAGAAAAGGGGAACAAAAGAGTATTCTTTTGGGAGTATGTTAACATTGGTGGATGTGAATAAAGCAAATTTTGAGTAAACGCTTGAACTTTCTTGAGACATACTTATTCAATTCATAAAGAAATGAAAGAGATACATATAGAGTATGAGTATTTGCTTGATTTCATTCACTTCACCCATTGTTCTAGTTTTCGAGAATATTCAAAAAAGTTTCCGGATGTAATTTTACATAATTTTTAATATATTTTTTTCGGCGATTGATATTAGTGATATTTTTAATATCACATGGAAGCTGATTATAAAGTTTCGGTCTGCTAAAGGTAATGAATTTTTGATTATGTGTAAGTCTAAAATAGGGGATAGTCATAACTTGCCTCACACTTCCACGAGTATCATGAGCATGAGATACTGCCCCATGTGGTGTATTCATTGTCCATAAATGTGATTGGTATAAATATATATATAATTTTTGTAGATTAAAAACTTCTGACTCTTCAAATAAAAGGGAAGTGGGTATCGATCTGTTTTTTTTTAAGAATTATTTTTAATAAAGTTTTTTGCACAACTTCCAAATTGTGCAGAGACGTTTTGAAGGTTCCATCCCATACAACAAGACAATAACGTAATATAGATGCAGCCAACGCATTGTAAACAGTTAATAGATTTTTTTTTGTTTGAAATGTTCCTGAGCTGATAGAATTCATAAATTAATTTGCGAAGTCTTTTGACTGTGAATGTAATGTGATCATTCCAGCGTAAATGTTGGTCTACGAAAACACCTAGGTTTTTAATAGATTGTGTCTTCATTATTGAATGGCATGAACAGTTAGGCGTACCTGGACAATTAGATGAATGAAGTGTTAATGTATTTGGAATGTTGAAGTCTCTAGCTGTCGAGGAAAAGGACATAAATTTAGTTTTTGAAATATTGAGACTCAAGAGGCTCATTATTGAGCCAGTTATGTATTATCTTCATTCCACATTCTGCGTTTTGGAATTTTCCTTCGAAATTAGTTATGGAGAACAGTTGATTAATATACAATATAAATAAAATTGGACCTAATACTGTCCCCCGTGAGACACCCATAGTAACTGGTAAGGGGTTACTCATAGTTGTTTTTATTTTAACGATAATTTGTATTCTATTTGACAGATAATCCTTCAATAACTCTGAAGCAAAACCTCTAAAGGTTGATTCATAAACTTTCCGTTCCGTACGCCGTTAACGTTGCCGTCTGCGTTCGCCGTTCCGTTACCAGTTCAATACATTGAAATGCATAAGATCATTCATAAACTCATGCGAGCGGTAGGCGACATCGGTCAACGGAGTTAATGAAATGGTCTGACATCCTTTCTCAGGTAATTAACAGTTAATATGTACACGCAACTATTAGTCCAATTCGATTTCGCAACCATTAGTATCAATATTTCCGAGCAGCACAGCGATCAGGACGGCGATATGCAAACACTCTGCTTGCCTATAACAATTCAACCAGACTTCCTTCAAAACTTTAAGTAATCATTTCATTAGAAGACTGCCTCTCCTTTGTATTTTCGTATACTTACCCCTCCTGTCGCCGTGTCCACGTTCGTGATAACGATCACATCAAATCTAATCTCTAATTAAATAACTCCACCACCTTATTTTACAACCAAACTATTGTGTAAAACGGAATGTCCGGTCCCTTCAGGCCCAAAGATAATCTTATAAGCACTGCAATAATTCGAGAGAACTCATGAAGAGTTTAAATTACAAATCTTACTAGATTCAATAATTAAATTACAGTCTAGGCTGGAATATTAAGCATCCTACAAGAACCATTAATATTCATTCTCGGACATAAATATACAGGGTTTCCCACGAAGATTAGGACAGGGAATATCTCGGAACTCGAGAGTAGTAGATAATTGACATTTTGGGGTTCTGAATTAAAGCAATTGTAGCTTTTTTTGATTTTATGTTACCCAATGAGCTTTTTGTTTTCGGTCACTTGACATCAGATTCAAAATTATTAATAGGACAACCTGTATATTTTGTCATTTCTATGTTCCTCCCGATAAAACGATTCCAGCAAACTATCAAACTTGTGGTCTAAAACGATTAGTTCAATAACTACAGGTACTTCAATATCCTTTGTCCCACGACGTTTTCTCGCGTTTTTTAATAAAATATGGATGATTATAATATAATTTGGCCTTGTTTTAATCATCACAAAGAATATAGGACTTTCCAAATATACAGGGTGACCCTAAACCTAAATAATTCGGCAATTGCTCGTTTCAGACATCGTGGGACAAAGGATATTGAAATATAGTTCGTTGAAATTGTTTTATCGGGAGGAACATGAAAATGCCAAAATATACAGGACCGAAAACAAGAAGCTCATTGGGTAACATAATATCAAAAAAAGCTGCACCAATTGCTTTAATTCAGAATTGTAATATTGGGGCATTACAATTCTCCACTACTTTCAAGTTCCGAGATATTCCCGGTACTAATCTTCGTGGGACGCCCTGTGTATTGTACTCTGATTGTAATGATATTTACTCGCAGTTTCCTTTACCAGAGATATCTATATATAAACCATTCGCAATTATTTGATAAAAAAATTCCAATGCTAATCATTTGTTTTTGTCAGTTCGTCGCAAATCTTTAAATCAATCCTCGTATATCGATTAATATGAAACAACTCTCTTTCCATGCCACAATCGACTGCGCCTTATTCATATTAAGCCCTTTGCTTTTTCGCCAATAATTGTCGATAATTTATTTGTGAGTATCAGGAATCTTAACCGCTATCAGTTCCATTATAAATATTTGATTAAATGTCAAGAATGTACGAATGATAACCTCACATTCCATTACAGTTATTCGAGATGGAGGGCGGAGAATCTCCCTTGGATGTCCTCTCGAGAGCAGCCACAATGGTACAGGAAAATCAGTCGTTTTCTTCTTCAGGTGAGCAGCATGTTTTGTTAATATAATAATAATAATAATGAAGGTCTTTATTAATCCCAAATAAGAAATACATCTAAAAAATTATAAAGATAGGGCGAGGTTCAATTCATTCTAGATTCCTGGCAAGGGTCCAGAATGTCTGTTCTTCCTAACCCAACAGATAGATAGACATCTATGAAAAATAAAAAAAGCAAATAAAAAAAATTAACTTAACGTTAAATAAATTGTACCATTGTGTGTGTAACCATTGGTAAAATACTTCACATAATAAGGACTATAAACAAATAATATTGACGACTTAGTAACCATTCGAGTATTCTTGATCTAAATGCACTAGCACTTGAATATTTAATTGTTGCTGGCAGTTCATTATACAGTATTATGATAAAGTAATGCACAAAATTCATAAAACGTACAACGATTACTTTTGAAAAAAATGCAAAAACACGTCAAACTGTTTTTTTTTATTCCGCATCTTTTGAAATAAGTTACAAAAATAACACGTCAAAGTTGGTTTAATGGACTGTTTAGTTAATTGAAAAGTTATTATGAAACTTACGTTTATTTCGTTTTTTATTCATTTTCTCGTTTTTTTTTCTTATGTGAGCCATACTACAACTATTTTTCCCTTGTGTAAAAACACAAGCTCTATCACATAATGTAATAAAAATCTTAGCTTCCCATTAAAAAAATTTGTTGATGACGTCATAACTTTGACAACTTTGACGTGTTATTTTTGTAACTTATGTCAAAAGATGCGGATAAAAAAACAGTTTGACATGTTTTTGCATTTTTTTCAAAAGTGATCGTTGTACGTTTTATGAATTTTGTGCATTACTTTATCATACCCCTATATATTTTAGTAATGCTGTAACTGTATGAACGTTGAAATTGGATACTTTTATGTAGGGGTACTGTTCCTTTGGACCTGATGTTGATATTATGAACATCTGTACGGAATTTCAGCTTTTGAAGAAGATATGGCGGAGTTTTATCGGCTATAATTTTTTTCAACCATTTGATGAGCCTGAATAGGTGGCTTTTCTGACCATATTTCCGTACCCCGAAGATCATCGTGACACACGACCGGGGATCGAACCCGGACCGTCTGGGTAGAAGCCAAACGCTCTCACAACTCTCTCACAACTCTCTCAAACGCTCTCACACCTCGACCACTTCGCTGTCATCTAACAAACATATTCATTACTTGCCATATCTTTTGACCCTACACATCTTCATAAGTATCGAAAAATACCGGTTTATGTGACAAAACTACAATTACTTCATGCAAAATATATTAGAAACATATGTCTCAGTTTGTAACACAGAAATCCTCTCGAAAAGAACCGAAATTGCCTTCAAAATAGAATTTCTTTGAATTTAATTTATGGCATGAAATTCGCCACAAACTTGCACGGGCGCATGCGCATTGACTTAATTGGAATTGCATAGAATTTGCATAGCATGAAACTTGCATGAAAACTTGCAAATGTAATGAGACTTTTGAATTATTTTGACTGGCCTCGTTAATAGGTGCCGTGTCTCTGGTAAATAATTGTAAGTGCTGCACAAGCCTTTCGGAGACAATTCGAAATGTGATTATTATAACTTAAGTCTTGATCAATGATAACACCTAAGTTTATCATCTCGGTAAAAGAAAGATTGTACGAATAACCAAGGGAGAACACAACTGTTCGTCGGTATTAAATAAGTGGCTGTTAAGAGGCCATGAGCGCGATCATATTTGGGACGGTTTTTTTGGTAAAAGAGTCTGTATCTCAAAAACGGTTCGTCGTTTCGATTTCAAACAAGGACAGGCTTCTAGAGGACGTTCGATTCTATGTACCTACGTCTGCGGCAGCACCCCACGACGCTTTTCACATATAATCGAGGTAGCTGGTATTTCTCTTCCATTAAAATTTGAAGCAATCTTCTTCCAATCGAAATGAATTTGGTATCAAAAGAAATGTAAAACATTGATCTATGTACGTGCTGTAATGTTTTTCGAAGTTATTTGTTCATCTACCCAAAAAATTCCTTCAAAGTAACTGTATTTTTGGGACATCTTTGAGATTTTTTTTTGTTAAAAAGTGGATTGACCCTAAAAGCGCCCCAAATATAATAATAATAATATAATATCAATAAGTTTATTTGCAATAATATATAAATAAGTACAGTATAAAATCCAAAATCAATTGTCTGTTTGATGCAAATAAACCGGAAAGCATTACGAAGTTTCACTTGTTGTAAGGACTGAATTAAAATAAGGAAATTAAGTTATTTATATAATAATAATATATAATTATGACAAAAAACAAATATGGACAGTTTGTGATTTCTATTTTGTTAACAGAAATTGTGGAAAAATTGTCTTTCTTTATTTAATATCCATTCTTTTGTTTTTTTTTCAAGGAAAAAAATGATTTGATGCTCTTAATTTCATTTGGCAATGAGTCGTACAAATGGGGAATGATATAAGTAAAAATTTTTTGACCTATTGTTTTGCGAACTTGATTTTTTAAAGTAGTAGTATTTTTGTTTCGTGTATTATAAATATGAGAGTTGAAATGAATACCTTCTTTCTTTTTAAATATATGTAAAATAATATTATAACAAAATAATTGTCTAATATCCATTTTCATGCTTATTTTGAATAAGTCGTCAGATGAATATGTATAATTTTTTTCATAGATTATTTTCAAAAACCATTTCTGAAGAGTTTCTAAATTTTTCAGAAAGTTTTATTAACTCCACCCCATCCCAAAATTCCATAATTTAGTTGTGATTGAACAAGTGAATAATATAATATTTCTAGATAATGGATATTCAAAACTTTTTTTAATAACTTGAATTTCGACAAGAGATAGCTCAATTTTTTTATTACATACTGAATTTGTGAATCCCATCTTAAATGTCTGTCAATCATTATACCCAAATATTTGATACAGTCAGTTTCATAATTTTTTTTGTCATCAATATTGAGAGGTCCTAAATTTGGTAATGTATTTCTGTATGAAGTGAATGGGAGATATTTAGTTTTTTCAAAATTTATTGTTAATATATTATCATCAAACCAACTTTTAATTATTTTAATGTCTTTCTCAACAATTTTTTTAAGTTCATTCCAAGTTGAAGCCTCATATATAATAACGGTGTCATCTGCAAAACAATGAATTTTTTCTTTACATTCAAGATTTAATAGGTCATTACGATAAATATTGAATAAAAGTGGACCTGAGGTACACCATATTCAAATATTCCTGGATAGCTCAATTTCTCATTAATTTCTACATATTGAATTCTGTTAGAGAGATAGCTTTCTAATAGTTTGTAAGTTACTCCGCGAAACCCTATTTTCTCCAATTTATGTAGTAGTAATTCATGACTGACAGTGTCAAATGCTTTTGCAAGATCAAGAAATATACAAATTGTTGGAGTTTTTGTGTCTAGTGATTTATATAGATTATTTGTAAGATAACAAATAGCATCTTGAGTAGATACTTTTCTTTTAAAACCAAACTGTAAATTTGATATAATGTCATGTTTTTTCAAATAGTTTCCAAATCGAATTTTTAGTATTTTTTCAAATATTTTGGATAAGATGGATATTAATGAAATTGGTCTATAATTTTTTACATAGGATTTATTGCCACTTTTATGAATTGGTTTAGTTATGCCTATTTTGAAAGTTTTTGGACAAACACCTGTTGTGAAAATAAAATTTATTAGGTATGCTAGAGGTTCAGATATTATTTCAGTGATCGTTTTTAAAACTTCACTAGTAATTTTATCAATTCCAGGGGATTTCTTTTTTTTTAATGATCTTATAGTATCTTCAATTTCACTTTGAGTAGTTTCTTCAATGAAAAAGGAGTTCAAACATCTTGTCGATAGTGTTGAACATTTTCTAATATTCTTTATATTTTTTGCTAAATTGCTTCCAACTTGAGAAAAGTACTCTATGAATTCGTTCGACATAATTTTTGGATCAGTTGTTACATTACCATCAGCCATTTCAATTTCATTGATAGATCTAGAAGTTTCTTTTTCATTGCGCTCATGGCCTCTTAATGGACAGACATCAATCGGCAAACTACTTTCCAGGGTATAGCCCGCCGAATATTAAATTACAAAAGATCGAGTAATTTATTTGCCGTAATTTATTTGCCGTAAAACTGCTACAAATAACACAAGGTTTTGTCTCTAAAACTAAAAATGTAAAACTATAACACAAATAGTGTACAAATTCAATCTAAATATGTTAATTCAATTAAATTCATGTATATATAAAATATAAAAAGAACGTAAACAAGGTATAGTAAAATAGCACAATAAAACTATTATATCCGCCTAGGGAAGAGTGACACAAGGGAGCTCGATCATGTAGGTGAAGCGGGGTTTTGTCCTGCCCGCATATTTGTAAATACCTGACGTGTTATCAGCCCGAAGTAGATTTGTATATACCGTATACACGTCTGTGTCAGACTAACGCGGCGACTAACGCGTCAGTTATTTACGAGAGTATAACATGCCAATGCACCATATTTATTATTTGTTACTCTACATAATATCTGCAATAGGAATGCCCTTTGCAGTTTTAATGTTTTTATTAGTAGATTCACGGAAATAAAATAATAGAAATAATAAATTAAATTGTAGGCGTTAATACTAGTAGTAAGGTAGATCATCAATTAATAAATTATAGAGGTATATATGTCTTGTACCCATCAAGTAAAGTAAAATATGTACTGAGTGTATGTTGATATGCGTGATAAGAAATTCTGTTTGAGACACACTAAAAAAAGTGGTGATTTTACCACAATTGTTTACAATTTCCCAATATTTTGTTTCCAGAAAACGTTTTCAAAAAATTGGTTTAATAATTATAACAGTTATAGCAGAATGTTGGACAATAATAGCAGAGAGTATAAAATTTGTTTTTATTGAAAGTATGATTAAAGTAGAACATTTGTTTTTATTGAAAGTATAATTATAGTAGAATAATTTACAAGATTTGTTCAACAATTTTGTATTAAAAAAACGATCAGCCATTTTTTTTCAGTGCGTTTGGAAGAACAGCTGGAAATTTTGCTGAACAGCGAAATAAAAGATGACATAAAAGTATATTTTCGGACACTTTCTAAATTTACTCAATCAAAACAAAAAAAAATGTTATTAAACAAGATTTTAAACACATATAATTTATTAAACTCAAACCACCTTTGATGCTTTATGACCGCTACTGTTTTATTTTTTGGACTTATTGACGCCCAATGCCATATTTTTTGCAACATATGTTCTCAAGCAATGTGGGGATTTGGTATTCTTTTTTTAATGCCTTTTCATGTTATGCCAACAGTAACAGACTTTTTAGTCCCACATCGACGACGTTGGATAGTAATGCATTTCCTAAGCCGACGACATTTGTTCTTGGAAAGGGTTTTTGATGGGATATTTTACCACTTAAAGGCAGTTCATAAACCAAGTAGTGTAGTTTTCAAACCCACGTACTTTTTGAAATTTTCCAAATACCTATGTATCGATCGCGGGCGCAAAGTTCTTTGGACCATCTTCTAAATATTTTACCATTGTATCACAATGTCCTAGGCATTGATATTTTTCTGGTAAATCACTTAAATCACGCATATTTACTTTTTAGATTAAAACTACGTGCACAAACGTTGAACTTGTAAACCTAAATGATTATTACATGCAAAGTTAAAGGTAGTAAATACCAGACATATCATCGCATCATCAACATGATACGTCAAGTATCAACCAAACGCTCGAGCGAAGTCGAAATATCCCGAACGGATAACGCGTCGGGTATTTACGAATATGCGTCCTGCCCTTCCGACAAGTCGGCGGGCGGGCGAACCAGCTTTAACGAGCCTGTTTTCTCTACGAGGGGTAGGTACTAGGGCACGCCCTGGCGATGCAGGTAGCCCTTAGCTTATTCACGTCTTGTTTATACCCTCGCGAATTTCGCAATTTTTCTGCGAATAAATCGGCTGCCTACATGGTTCTGCATCAACGATTGGTCCGGCATGACTGGCAGCCATGAACGTATAATATCGTATAAATATACTTTATAGGTCCATGCTGGCAGCCATTTTATTCGCAGAAAAATTTCGAAATTTGCGAGGGTATGAACATGACTTTAGTCATGATGTTTGTTGACATTTCCACCTCCTCTGAATTGTGTGGAAGTCTTGAGCTGGATTGATTTTTTAGATCGTCGGAATTATTTCTGTTCATCTTTATCTTGGTTAATAGTGTACATAAAATAAACTTAGTAATAACACACATTTTTATTGACCAATAGATGAACACGCAGACAGACATTTTAAAATGTTTTTCTACATTCATACAAAAAGCAAAACTTTATTGAACTATATTCAGTGGAAAAAGAAGTTCTTTATTGCACTAGTGCAATAAAGTTTTTATAGCACTCATCTGTCATTCTACTTCAACGTGCTGTCATCGTGACAAATATAAACATTTAAACTTACTACATATTTAGCAGATATTCTGTGAGATTGGCAATATGTACTTCACTACGAAATATTCATATTGAAAATTGCACCAATTGTTCATTCACTTTCAACATTGAGGGTAAAAATAAAGTTTGAGTTAAATTGTTCCTAACGTATTAGTTCCTGTTTCAATGCAAATTGATATTAATAATAAAGTATTCAAGTTGCGCTTTTCATTTTCCTACACCTAGTGCCGCACCTCAATAAATCATTTTTTGCTTTTTGCATGAACGTAGAAAAAATGTTGTATGCAACTCGTGCAAAAATTGTTTATTGCACTCGACGTGTTGTCCAACTCGGCCTAACGGCCTCGTCGGACAATTTCACGTCGAGTGCAATAAACATTCACTTTTTGCACTTGTTGCATAAATAACTATTATATTTCAAAAATAGCTATTTGTGATACAAGTTCTTAAAGTAGGACTTTTTTGTACGAGCATGAAGTTTGTTGAATGAAGATTTATGCAGCAGTAATAAGTCATAAGTTTTAAGTCATAAGAAAGGATATTTGTCAGTGATTGGTTGGAATAAACGGACCAACTAATCATTGACGAATATTCTTCCTTGTGACTTAAAACTTATGACTGCTGCATAAATCCACCATTAATGACATAATTGCTACAATTTGGCAATATAATAACTGTCGAAGAAAAAACTTTGCATGAAACACTTTCGTAAAGGGCTTTTTTGTACTCGCGTGTTGTTGAACTCGGCTGCGCCTCATTCAACAAACTTCACGCTCATACAAAAAAGTCCTACTTTACGAATTTGTATCATAGCTATTTTCTTCGACAGTTATTATATTGCCAAACTGTAGCAACCCAATAAACACATATACGTGGAAAAAACGTTGAATTTCTCAAGTAACGCTACAATTATTCATCGTTGAAAAAACGGCAAAATGTCGTTAGGCAATACGTTTAATTCAGGTTTTATAGTAACGTTACCTCTTCACGTTGATTCAAGGTTATTTACACGTTTTTATTGTAATGAAAATTCCACTGAAATATAACGTTATAATTCGGTTTCAACGTAACTATGCCTTTTTACGGGGTTTCAACGTTTTTTATCCAGTTATATTCTACTGCAGCATAACGATATATCTTCGTTTCGAAGTCACGTTGCTGAGATACGAACTCTAAACGTTGATGATGATCATAGAATTCCACCAAAATCAAAGGTAGAATTCTAGTAATTAGGTAACGTTGATATTCTTGGTTGAATTAACGATGAATATTAATATCTTTTAATCGTTATTACTACCAATTTTAAACGTTACAACAACGTTAATTGAACTGGGGTGAAGCAACGTATGTATTTTTACCATGAATCAACTTTTGTCATCACCACCCCGAAACGTTATGTAAACGTTACAAAATGCAAAAACAGTACGTTCAATAAACGTTACCAGTAATCAATCTCTATACACGGTAATCCATTGCTTCTAGATCAATTAGAGAAAAAATATGGTTCCCAAAATACTATTAGGTTTTCTTCGTATGAATTTTTTATACTGGAAATGCTGAAAACAGAGTTTTTAGTAATTACTGTTATTTTATTTTGAGACAGAGGGCAACTCAAAGATCACTTCATCACGAGATTCAAAATGTCCTATGCTTATCGGATGTATCGAAGAAAATATATATTAATATAAGTAAAATAGTATTTTTTTTAGTTTAGAGTTGATGGCGTCATTCATACGTTTCTTCGCAAAATATAACCAGTCTTTTGTAGTATCTGCTATTTGGATGTGATCTGCTGCTTCAAACTCTTTCTTGACAGCAACTGCAAAAATCATTCAATATAATCATTATGGAATATGGCACATAAGTGATAACCTCACCATAAATGAGTTGGATCACATGTATATCCTTGAAAGCCTTCTTATCTGTAAGGTTCCAGTTGTAGGTGCAAACCAGCTCATTCGTTAAAATGAATCTTAAAATTCTCCTACTCAGGACTTCAGGAGAAGTGCTACCAATTGACTTCAATCTTGTGACCTAACAAATAATAAATATATAAATAATATATACACTAATGAACGTCATTTTATCTGCATACCAAACTAGTAACTATTCTTAAGAATTGAAAAATTTCGAACGCACGACATACTTGTGTCAACCAGGTCCATGTTCAACAAGTTTGATATCTACCATTTATCAACCTTTCATGAACTCAACGTTTGTTCATTCACCCATTTTCAACGTGTTTAATTATCTACCTTTTATCCACGTTTTATCAACGTATCTCAATTAGATTTATCGACTACAAATTACGGCTATGAAATACAATAACTCCATATAGATTGAGCAAATTGGAATAACGTACGGGAAATTCCATAGTTCCATACCATCAGAAATGATACTGTATCTGATAAATCGCTGATACTAATTGCTGTAAACATTTGGAGTTTGCGCAATATATAATTCATTAACAAGGTAGGTAGGTACTTACCAAATTATCCTCTGTTTGAATAGGACACATGCACACATAACCTTAAAAAAGAAGAAATGCTGGGACACTATCGATGGCGGCTGCGGTAGAACTAACTGGCTATTCATCAACAACGTTCAACGTCAACGTGATCACCCCTTCTGACGGTGCATCGTACAGCGTTGCCAATGAGTGATTAATTATGAAATAATCGGAAATACTCATTATGGTTTTTCAATGACTGATGAGTAAGATATTTTTTTTTCTCAAAAGAAGTTCAAATCAAAGGCTTCGGATCTTCAACGACAACTACTCAACGTAATTCCATACCGTTCAATAAACGTAGAAAAAAAGGAAGACTGAAACGTAGAAAATAAGTTTCTACAATCTTCAGGTTGCTGAATAGTGTCATATTCAACGTTAACGAATTGTTTCTTAGTTATGTTGAATAAACGTTGAGAAACCACGATAAGAACAAATTTCATAATGGAGTTTACAGGACCATATTTGTTACGATGTATATCCAGTTGAATAAACGTTGACGTGGTCCCCAAAGAAGACTATTTTTGCACTAATCAAGTGAACAAAGCAATTGATTTTCAATGTACCTTATGGATGTCTTCTATAAGATGAAACAACGTCGAAAAATAAGCAATCAAAATGTTTGTATCGAAGTTACGTTGTTATTAAATACTTCTTTCAACATATCAAACACGTAAAGTCATAACGTTCAACAAACGTAGAAAAACAGAGTTACTGAAATGTAAAAAATAGGTTGCTCAAAGTTTCGGGGTTGAATAATGTCAGTATCAACGTTTATGGAACGTTTCTTAGTTCTGTTGAATATACGTTGAGAAACAACGAAAAGAACAAATTTCATAATGGTTGCTACAGTGACTTATTTGTTACAATGTATTTGTATAGTTGAATAAACGTTGAAGTTGTCCAAAGAAGACTAATTCTGCAGAAATGAAGCAATTGATTTTCAACGTATCTGATGGATGTTTTCTATCAGTTGAAACAACGTTGAGAAATAAGCAATCAACATGGTTGTCTCGAAGTTACGTTGTTATTAAATACTCCTTTCAACTGATCAAACACGTAAAGTCATAACGTTCAATAAACGTAGAAAAACAAAGTTACTGAAACGTAACAAATAGGTTGCCCAAAGCTTCGGGTTGATGCATAATGTCATGATCAACGTTTATGAAACGTTTCTTAGTTTTGTTGAATATAGTTGAGATTCCACGAAAAGAACAAGTTTCATATTAGTGGCTACAGTGACGTATTTGTTACGATGTATATATCTAGTTGAATGAACGTTGAAGTTGTCCAAAGAAGACTAGTTCTGTTGACATGAAGTAAACGAAGCAATTGATTTTCAACGTAGCTGATGGATGTTTTCTATCAGTTGAAACAATGTTGAAAAATAAGCAATCAAAATAGTTGCCTCGACGTTACGTGAAAGATGAAGTTGTTATTGAATGCTTCATCCAACGCATCAAATACGTAATTTCATAACGTTCCATCAACGTAGATAAAAATAGTAACTAAAACGTAGAATACAGGTTTCCCAAAGCCTCGGGTTGTTTGATAGTGTCATATTCAACGTTTATGTAATGTCTCTTCAGTTCTAATTGAATATACGTTGTGAAAGCACGATAAGGACATGTTTGATAATGGTGGCAAAAGTGACGAGTTGAATCATATACGTTCTTTATAGGTATAATCAACGTTTGGTTGAATTTGGGTTACGAAAGTCACGTTGCGAAATTCAACGAGTAACGTTTCCTCAACGTCAACTACCACATTTAAACGTATATGATACGTGTGTGTGTGTGTTTATTGGTAATTATATCATTAATTTGAATGTTGAACACTGTCGCTGCTGATCTGGATGACATACAGGGTGTTAATTAAGTACGTTGACAAACTTTGGGAGGTGATTCTTTGAAAGTTTTTAGGACGAAAAGTTCATATAAACATATGTCCCAAACGGCTTGGTTTTCGAGATACAGGGTGATAAAAATAAAAAAAATTCAAGATTTTTTAGAGTTAACTTCGACATTTTTGACAATAATCAGTTCAAATTCGGCAATCCATTCAATAATACGCACGAAACAAAATTTACAATTATTGAGAATGTTTAATTTTTAAATTTTCTAATGTTATGAGACACTGGAAAATGTTTAAATTAATATTTTCATTAAAGCTCCTGAACCGTAAAAGTAAATGAAAAAATTCAAGAAAACAAAAAGATGTTAAATGAAACAACATTGATTATTCCTTTCCCATAATATGTCAGTGGCGGCGGAAAAAAAATTCTGAAGGGTTGAACAAAGCTTGACTCTGAAAAAAGGAGGACCATGTGAATTATTTGTATCGTGCGTACTATTGAATGGATTGTACTTCCCCGATTTTAACTGAATATTGTAAAAAATGTCGAAGTTATCTTAAAAAAATCTTGAAAAAAATTTATTTTTATCACCCTGTATCTTGAAAACCAAGCCGTTTGGGACATATGTTTATATAAACTTTTCGTCCTGAAAAGTTTCAAAAAATCAGCTTCCAAAGTTTGTCAACGAACTTAATTAACACCCTGTATATCATCCCAGGAGCTGACGAACTTTTTTTCCAAAAAGTAATTGTATATGCCAAATAATTAAACCCTGTCACTCTTTCCCAGTAGAACAAAAATGTAATCATTATATGCAGACTTTTTAGCAGTTTTAACATTTTTCATATATTCTTTTTTCATCTGGGTCGTTTCTTCAAATATCAATTTAATATTTGATCGAACTGATCTTTTAGTCTTCAGCCCATCATCGAACCTACTGATAATTGATTTTTTCTGAGACGATTTTTTCTTCATTGGAAAATGTTTTTCTACCAAACTATTATGAGTTGTCACTAAAAAATTTGCCGGATGTTTTAAAAATATCCGAGATTATTTTATAAAATGCATTCCTTAATTTTTGTATACCTGATAAAGTAGGAAAGTTCCACCTCTGATATTTACTAATTCACATAAAATGTGTATTGGGATTTACTTATCAGTTCAGTTTATATTGGCTGCTATCTAAAATCAACAAAACTGTCCCGTTTTTCCTCATCTGTACACAGGTTGATAACTTTCTTATTATCTTTCACGGAAATCCTTTCGTTTTTGAATAATCTGTTATTTTCACGGATTCGCATGGTACGATTTTAATTGAAAATTTAGATTTATAATTGTATTCAATTTTACCACCCAGTTTTTCCATTGAATTGTATTAAAACGAATCAGACACTTACTATACAGAGTGGTCAGAACCAGAATATTCTTTATTGTCAGAAGAAACAGTAGTTCTTATAGATAAATATATTATGTAAAAATACAACAAACAATATAACAAATATGAAACACGCAAAACATGCAATAGTGCAATTTTAAAACAACGTTAAGAAAAAAATCTCCCATAAAAAGTATCGATTATGTGGGAGAATGATTAAAATTCATGAGTTGAATACTACACACAACACCTCACTAAAATATTCCTCCAATTCATAATAAACTTATTCAGCAAATAACTGTTCTTTGATTGATGGTAAAGGTAATTTCATATGATTTTGTTGCCAAGTTATATGATCTGGTGAATTATTTTAAAATTTAATTCTATTTTTGTAAACTAGACTGACTAATTCGACAATGAACAATGAAGTGAGAGTGAGAATACCTTGACGTGCAAGCTTGTCAAATTCCCTAAATTTTTCTTAACACAAATATCTAACGGCTTTTTTCTGCAGAGTGAAAATTATTTTAAAAATTTTTTTGCTACAGACTCCCCAGGGCCAGAAGGCAATGGCATAACTTAGATGATATTCTATAAGGGCATAATATGCTGACTTGGTAGCAGTATATCCCAAATTGGTGGAAATAAGTAGCATTTCAAAGCATCCCAGAGCCAGCTTTTTGCTAAAATTTGAAAAGTGATTATCAAATTTTAATGTGGCATCAATCTGAAGTTCAAGAAATTTTGTAGTTTCTTTACGTTCTATCGCATCATGCCATTGAATTGTAATATCGTCGGCAAATGAAGTGAAACCACCTGTTATATTCAAATTGGCCATGTACCATGTACACCACAGCAAATGGAATGAAATTGAGGGTAATGGTTTGTTTTTACAATCTGATGACAATTTGATAGGTATGACTCGAACCACTTCAAATTAATACCCCTGAAGCCATATACTTCCAGTTTTTGCAGGACTATTCTGTATTCAGAAGCTCCTGTATACAATTTCTCATTTTTTGTCATATTAGTTTTTTACGCCGAAAATGTTTAGACAAATGAATCATTCTTGAACCCCATCACTCCCATCAGTGGGGACAGACGAAAAGTCACAGTAATCGAGCAACCTTATAACCTTAATGACAATTAAGCTTAGATGGCTCGTTGAACGTGATTTGCCTTTCAAATTCAGCCATTGTAAGCGATACAAAGATACTTTATACGTATTATCCGTCGTTAAATTCACAACGGACATGGAAGAATGCACAAAATTAGAATAGATAATAATGCCAGTGTCATGCAGGTAGACGCGAAAGGTATTGTCGAAAGTAGGCAATCATCCGCAATAATTCGTTGTATGCAGCACCACAGCTACAGTCAGTGACTCAGTGGTAACCAGCGGATTTCATGAGAGTAGATCATCGCAGATGTAAAAATGAAAGTTTATTCAAATTCCTGCTCAGACGTGAAGAGATGCGCAGGTGAAGAACTGCGTAAGCACTATACTATAAGCCGGAAATAATAGTCAGTGACGTCAGTCACTAGTTCAGAAACAACCCAATAACAGCGACTGGAATTCCCTCCCCTCTTCTCTTGCTTCGCTTGGGCACGCTAAAGCTAAGAATACGTCACTGACTAATATTACCGTCTAATAGTATAGGAGCGAAGGGATTGACATACCAGTTAGTACAATCCTGGTAGAAACTTTATCTTTCTTTGATACAGTATCTGTTTTATACTGTGGTAATAATATCGGGTAATTCAAATATGACGGCCACCTTTGGGACTCTCATAGTTATTATAGACACGATTTTGCCAAAAGTCCGGAAAAATACAGCTGAAATTTTGGATTTTAGTTGGTGAAACTACGTAGTTTCAGAGGAGTAAAAGTCTAAAAAATGTTTTTTTTGTTTATCTGTTCCATGCTATAACTTTTGGAATTATGAAAATACATCGAAAAGTTTGAAACAACAGATGTAGTAGTTTCTCTGTAAAAATGGCCTCTACGAAAATTCGGTTTAATGTAACCCTTTCGGAGTTACATACATACATACGCTCCAAAGCGTTATTCTTTTGTATTTTGATGCGCTGAACCCCAAAATCGAATCTTTTTCAGTATTAAATTCAAGCAAGATCCGTAAATTACGATAAACCGACAAATAAAGTTATTATTATAGTAATTCGGGAATAGCGTGTTTTGACGGTTTTTACTTAGAACCAAAAAAGACAATAGGGATTCTCCCTCGTGGACCAAAAGCTTTGATAAACAATGAAAATAAGTTTGACGTTCATTCAATCGAGCTAAAAAGTCAGGTGGAACACTTATAAAACTGCTTTAACAAAATTACAATAAAGAAATTAGAAAGGCAAGGCTTTTTATACAAAATAACTTTATTGGAAGTCTAACTCTTGATAACGATCGATCGATCGAACTATCGAACTTTGAGGGCTCTAGGCAACCAAAAACTAAACGATAGGGATATCGCTAACAAAGTTACCGGCAGTTCAATGAGCTCTGCTCCAAAACGGACTGGACTTACTTTTACCTATTCCAATCAAACTGTATAGAGCTATAGTTTGACTATAGACCCCCCAGTTGACTGTCGACCAGGGTGGTATATATACAAAAAGTGGGTCGCCCAGACCCATATCCCTAGTCGATCAGACCAATTAGCATAACATCGTTCCTTCTGAAAGGACTTGAGAGGGTGCTGGAAGGACATATCAGGCAAGTGGTTCTTTACACGTCTCCCCTGAACAATAACCAGTATGCCTACCAAACCGGCATATCAACAGATTTTGCATTACGTTGGGAAAATGAGATTCCGGTCGCCATTCTTCTTGACATCAAGCAGCATTTGATAATGCACTACAAATTTCTATTGGATCAGCTTTGGCTAAAAAAGGTGTAGATCCAACCATTACTGGCTGAGTCTACGCGATGCTCATACACCGAACAGCTTCTGCATCTCTACAAGACGAGTTTATTTGGTTTAAGGCAGGGTACTATCACTCTTCTGAGGTCACTCCTGACAGACAATCTACTTGATGACCTTGAAAAAAGAGTAGAGCTTCAAGCATATGCTGATGACCTTGTTATTCTGGCAAGTACAACGTCAGGAAGGGTAGCTTCTAATATCTTCAAAAAAAAAAAAACGTTGAATGACATACACAGTTGGTACCAGAGGAGGCAGATGTCTGTCATCCCTAGCAAGACCGTAATAGAAACCTTTACCAAGAAAAGGAAACGAAGATTCAACTCCACTATCTTTCAATGGTGAGGTCATTCCTTTTGCAGCGGAAGCGAAATGTCTAGGTTGTATCGTGGATAAAAAGCTCACATGGAACGCTCACTTGGACAAGGAATTTCTGCAGGAATGCAGCCTGCAGAAATTCAAGAAGAACACCAAGTCCTACTACTTTCCCTCGGCTCTTACGATGTTCTTTGAACAATACAGGATTTTCTTCTTCGTGAGAACCAAACCATTGAAAAAAAACTTTGTCCGGAATTTCAAGATTTTTTCACGCAAATGTATCTATTGGAAGATATGATCAAAGTTACGCACATTCACGTGACAAACAATATGCCGTTCAGAAAGTTTCGAAAAAGCATTTGAAGCACCATCATTAACGAATTCATATTTATTTAAGAAACAGACATATGTTAAAAAAATAAGGATACCTACTTCAAAAAACGGATTGAAGTTTATTACCGTATTTTGAATGATGTTTTTCGTAAATATTCATGTTTAATGGATTGCCATATTTGTTCTAAAATGTTTCTCTTTTGGACTTTTACATGCTCTAGAAATGAGATGAGTGGGTTAAAGTAAAAAAACAGCCTGAGCTGAACTTCGCCTATTCATCAAAATTAGTTATTATAGTTTTTTTCTTGAAAATGCCATTGTAAAACTGTGGAATTATGATGAATAAAGACCATTTATTAGTATTATTACTTGTTTCTACATTTCTAAACAACAGAATAATGGATTAATGAAGTAGGTAACTCTGGTATGAAGGGATTAGATAATTTGTAGTTATTCAACAGAATATCATTTTCGTAATGATCTGTGCCATCAGCAATAACATAAAAAACGGTGATTTCCCAATTCGTATTTCCTGAGAAAAATAATATTTTAGTAACCACCGTATTTTATACAGCTTTCGAAACTTTTTCTCTAAAGATAAACATTCATCAGAATTATAATATAAACATCTTCGTTTCTCCTTATAATCAATTCTGTAAAGTGGTTTTTAATTCGATTATGAAGATTTCTAGGAAAATTGAAACGTGCAATGCACGATGATGTGTTACGGCAATGAAAATCTAAATCTGATATTCATCTAACCGGTGGATAGGTCACGTTTTTGTCCCTGAAGATTTCGAAAAGTTTCGGTGTATAAATCAATCATCTTGAATGAAATTACTGTATGTAATATTCCAAATCCATGACAAACATGACAAACATACAGGGTGTCTCAGGACATCATTTTTTCCTATCGGGAATGTATAGATTGGGTCAAAATATCACCAGTACATCATGCAACTTTTTTTCCTAAAATGCTTCGTTAAGGTTTATATAAACCCATTTAAAAATTTAAGGCAAGTTTAAAAATTCTGAGAAAAATTCGAGTTAATTTGGCATTCAAATTGAATAATTAGAGAGATGTAGAAGAAAATCTGGTGAACAGTTTTCGAGGAAAAAAATAAAAACCTAATTTTTAGAGGTTTTTTTAAGTTTTCCCAAAAACCACTCATCAGATTCCATTTCAAATATCATGACATATCAATGTCAAAGTAAAAGATAATCACGATTTTTTTCAGATTTTTCAATTTTAACGTTCCCTCACAATTTAGAAAATTCTGAAAATCTTGTTATAATATATCAAAGACAGTTGAGAAAAATCCCTTTTGCAAGTGATATTTATATGAAACTTAGAAGACTGAACATTGAGGAACTATTCATACTAGTTTTCATACATAAAATCAAACGATTTATATTTTTAACAATGATTTTCAAAACCTCGGACAAAAAACGGTAAATCGCTCCAGTAAGTGAACCCTCTGTAGTACATGAACGAAAAGACAAAAATAGTTCTGCTACTGTCCACAAGGTATTGCACAGAATTATTGTCACTGTCATATTTACTGTACAGCGTCGCCAATAGTTCTAGACAGCGGTAACCGATGTAATTTGTTTAATTTTTGGAAAATTAAAGTTACTTCGATAGGGGTTTATCAGTTCATCAGTTGGATGTTGGATTGATCCGCCTAAAGCCTTGGAGTCCTTGGACACAATTGAAGAAGTATGTAAGTAATAAGTTTTTTGTTTTGCGATTTGAAATATCAGTTTTGGAAATAAAACAGGACGCAAAACAGAATTGAAAAATAATAATAATCATATTAGCGTCTTTATTTTCCTTTCCAGTTGTTTTTAAATAACATTATATTATATACATAAAAAATAACGGCATAATAGGCGGAGTTCAGCTTACAAATTTGAAAAATATTGATAAAAATAAATTATAGTGAGTTGTTCATATTAGCTGCTCTTTTTGGATTTTACCAACAATATTGTTGTTTGTGCTAAAACCAAATCTAATCTAAGCAAGATCAAGGACGGACTGACTATATCTATAACGAATCCATGGGCACTGCAACCCCGAATATCAGAAAAACAAACAAATGAAGACAATAAATAATATACAGGTGAACCGGAAAAAAGGGGCAATTCCAAAGATTCCCAAAATCTCCTCCCACAGGAAAACTGACTGCACAGGAATTATCAATAAACCAAAATGTAAGAAAAAGAATAAACCAACTTTAAAGAAAATGGTCCCCACCTTTGGAAACACTGAAAAGATAACCCCTTTTAGAACAAAAGGGGGTCTTTATCCATAGTAAGCCTAGATGTTCTGCAAATCAACGGAAATTTACAGACAAGGAAAATACGAGTACATCACTGTTTCTGAAAAATGTGGTGTAGTACACCCATTACAAAACTGAAGACTCGGCAAATTTTCCGAAACTTGTAGACATGATTCGGCACGGGGGTTAAGTTCGAAAAATGAGGCCTCCACCCAATACAAATCTGAGGGCGCTTCAAATTTCCTGAAATTTTCAAACAGGACACAGCAAGGAACACTGAATTCGAATAATGAAGTCTCCGAGGTCTCCACCCAACAAAAACCAGAGGTACTGCAACTCTCACCAAATTCACAGACTCGGCAGAGGCCACTGAATTCGATTAACGAGGTCACCGAGGTCTCCAGCCAACAAAAGAGCGAAGACACTACAAATTCAAGCAAATTCGTAGACATGACTCGGCAGAGGCCCTCAGTATTCGGAAAACGAGGTCCCCGAGGTGTCCACCCAACAAACTTATGGAGTCACTGTGAATTCCACCAAATTCACAGACAGGACTCAACTGATCTCGAAAAATTATTTCTCCGAGGTTTCCACCCAACAAAAAACTAGAGGCTCTGTTAGTTTCACTAAATTCACTGACAACTGACAAGGCTCTGTAGAGGTCGCTAATCAACAGTAATGAGGCCCGCGAAGTCTACATTCACAAAAAAAGACGGAGATACTGTAAAACTGAAATAATCTGTAAAACAATAAGCATTCGGTTTCAATGTCCCTTGCTGTGTTATGTCAACAAATTTCAGGAATTTTGTTGCGCGCGCCCTCAGATTTGTCTTGTATGGAGACCTCATTGTTCAAACTCAACACCCCATACTGAGTTATGAGTGCAAGTTTGAAAAAATATAATAGGTAAGTTTGAACCGAAATAATTAAAATGATTAAAAAAGGAATTGGATATATTCCACCGTCATGAATTATGACTTTGTATGTGTCTCATCAATGCTGACTTGTTACTATAAACCTCATGTTTAAGGTCTAGATAAAGAAAATAAACCTATGAAGGAAGTAGTCCATCGTCGAAGTGGAGTTTCAGTATATGAGGCTAAGTAAGACTCGAAGTCGTCTCCACAATATATATTTGATCCCTAGGGTAGGGAAGGGTGGGCTGTTGTTTGACAATTTATTGCCAAAGCTGTGTTGACAACAGCCCACCCTTCCCTACCCTAGGGGTCAAATATATATTGTGGAGACGACTTCGAGTTTTACTTAGCCTCTATAAGAAAATAAACGTTTCCAAAAACTCGACCAAATAACAAATAGTATTATTTTAAACAGCCCAGTATTTTGACTGCAAATAATTCATAATTGAAGAGAAATAAATCACAAAATCATCTCCACAACGAACAAGAATTGTAATAATTATTATTATTACTAGTAATCCGGCTTTCCGTAATATAGTTTCATAAAGCATTGAACCACATTACCACAATTAATACCAGGTAATAATTAATAATCATGTGAGTTATTTCGCAGTACTTCGAATAATGTTGAGATTTGGCAACAATGCATTAGCAGTAGGGTTGACCGTTGCAGAAAGCTGTAATTTATATGGAAATATTATAAAAGATCGCTGTAACTATGGTATGAAAAACATATCTAGTCAGTGCCATCTTACAGTTCAGAAACGCGAAATATTTGACTTTATATGAACCTTAATAAGTTACGGGCCCTCGAGGTTACAAAATAAAAAATGTTTTTCATGTACCTATCTGAAAACACTATATTTACATGCTTATTTAGCATACTGAAAAGGGTTTTTTCCATGCTCCCAAATTTTCCGTGCGCTGGTGTCAGTATAGCTGCCTATTTACATGTCAAAATTAAATAATATGTTGTTGACAGATTTCTAGAAATCGCAAATTGTTTGAATATTTCCTTACCAACAGGGTAAATAACGCTTGTTTTGTGGCAATTTCTGGATATTTTTGTACCATAAATATTTCAATTAATAATACATGTTTTTGTTCCTTTATCATTAAAAATAAAATTTTCTTAACAATCTGTGATTTTCATGTAGATATAATGAAAAATATCGTTCATTATTCGTCCATAAATGCTTTTTCCGTGCTTGCATGACTTCCCGTGTTCGGCTTCGGCTTCCACGGCAACATGTCGCGCAAGGAAAAAGCCTATTTTCTGAACTCGTAATGAAATATACTATTTCTTTCATATCTTTTCAAGTGAATATTGAAAATCAACCAAATTTTTGTGATTGACTATACAAATGAATTCCTTCGATGAGCTGCCATGCAAGAGGCAGTTGTTTTTATACAAGGTCAGGAACACACTGCCCCCGATGGTCAACACCCCAAAACTTTGAAATTACTGAGAATTTTCAATGTTTCAACGAAACAAGGTTTCATGGACAATTGTCTGACTTGAATTACTCGTGTGGAAAGTAGATCGGGACAACGATATTTGATAAAAATGCACTTTTGTTCGACTACATCCATCCTGAGATGTCTACCATTACTCGAAAAGATTAATTTTTAATGATAATAGAAATAATGGGAAATCTTTACGATTTTTCCTAATGCAAACACGTTTACCCAACAAAACTCATATCGTAAATATCAATCGCAATCCTCAAGGGCAGACACGCTCGAAAGTTTCTCTAGCCGGTACCAACATATTGGGAAAATGCTCGAAATACTAACGGCGGGTTTTTGCAGCATTATACAGTGTGGCCCACTTTGAGCATCAGCCACACCCTCATATTTCATTGAGAATAAAATAATTTTAAAAATTTTTTTTCTCATACCCAGTCTTTATGTTGATGAAACATTCGTACATCGTAAGTTTTTGGGTGTGGAGCATCGGGGGCTGTCTGTTCCTGACTTTATAGCGAAACAACTGACTCATGCATGAAACATGATCGAAGGAATTCATTTGTTTAGTCACTTTTCTTGATTTTCAATATACACTTGAAAAGCAATAAAAAAACTTTTTATTCTGTACCTTTGAGGGCCCGTAACTTAGAAATGAAGAATTTTAGGAAAAAAAAGTTACATTAAGTACTGGTGCTATTTTATTTATTTGTTTCTCAAAAACATACAGGGATTAACCCAATTACATGTTTCCATTCAACTTAAGCTATGAATTAATTATTTATATACTATAAGCTACTATACTATATACTATAAAATATAACTACTACTAATTTGTATTTTATCTCAATGTACAATGAATAATAAAAAAATAAAATAAATGATTTATGATAATTTCAACCTAATGAACTTATTGGATTCAGTTTTAGATGTGGCTGTGATTTCAATAACGGTGTGAGTTTTGGATGTGTAATCATTCAAAGGTTGTTGAGGGTGAGATTAATTTATGTAGTTCATTTCTAAGAATTGGGAGAGACACGGTATGCTTATCTAAGGTAGGAACTGTTCGTTAAAATTTGTTCACAAGAGTACACATTTTATCAATAATGAGTGGCACTTTAGGAATATGAAATGAGATATTTTTTGGACGCAACACCTGTCTCGGAAGATACAGTTTTAGCTAGAATAGCAAGAACTCGCAGTTAATTTTACATGTCAAAATTTTATGAACAAAACTTGTTTTTTGCATTTGTCTTCTATTTTCAAGTTTTATTAGATTGAATTCGAGTCTAATATGGTCATACGACGAGTGGTCCGGGTAATACAAATACGAAATGATTTTTTTTTTGACAGTTTCGATGCATTTTTTTCAAAATAATTTTTCCTGGGTCCCAAACTATGGCAAATTCCAAGCGACTTCGTACAAAAGTGCAGTATAGAGTTTTTATTGTTTCTATATTTCTGAACTTGAACGTGAATCGTTTAACAAATCCTAAAATTGTTCGAGCTTTTTGACAGGTTTTTGTCATATGCTTTTCAAATGTTAAAGACGCTTGGAAAGTGACTCCCAATTCGACCGTTTCACGACACCTCTCCAATTCTTGATCGTTTATGTGATAACTGAACTCCAAAACATTTTTTGACTTGCAAAAGCTAACCACAAAGCATTTACTCAGATTCAATAGTAATTTGTTTTTTTCACACCAATTCTGAAGAGAACAGAGATCGTTTTGTCCTCTTGATTGGTGATTTTCTTGAAAATTTTACAGTCATCATTAATGAACAATAAAAAGAGTAAAGGGCCCAGGTTTGATCCTTGAGGTACACCAGACTTTGCAAGGAAATTTTCAGACACTTTTTCTTTATATGCGACAAGGTAGTGAATAATATTAATAGTGAATTGAAAGAATACATTCGTCGTTTATCTATAAGAATTCGGAGATCGACTTTGTCAAATGCCTTAGCAAAGTCTGTGTAAATCGTATCAACTTGTGCCCGCTGTATTTCTGTCACTTCAGTGACCTTGGTAAAAAAATATGACTGGTTCGTTTCAATCGATCTCCCGCTGCAAAAACCATGTTGTGACTCAGATATACTGTTTCGCACATGCCAAAATATTTTACGATAAAAGATGTTTTCGAAATGCTCCGTATTCCCAAGCAATAGGTCTATAATTTCTTTCATTTTTTTTTTAACATAATCAGCATAAGCTGATACAATTTTTTGTGGATCTCGCGTAGTTTCATTTGCCAGTATAAAATGAGAATCAAGATCTCTACTTTGTTTTTGGAGTTTACGAAATTTCAGAAATTTTAAATTCCAGAAATTTTCAGGGCTCTCCTTTAGGTTAGCTTCCTATTCCTTAATGTAATCATGGTTAGCATTTTTTATGTCAACCTCCAACTCTGATCTAAGCCTTTTATATTCCTTTAGAAATTCATCTGACTGATTTTAAATTTTTCTGTGATATTCTTTTTCTTTAATTTTTTGTTTTATTCCAAAGGAAAACCAAGAGGGGAAACTTTTTCTATTTTTGTTGATTTTTATTTTTGGAACACACATATCAATGATATGATACAGGAGATCATAAAAATATGTCACTTGCTCGTTAATATCCTTCAAATACCATATAGGAGTCCAATCAATAAATACATCGAAGGTGTTCGCATAACTCATCAAAATTGGCTCTTTTATAATCGTATTTATTTTCCAATGAAATTTCTGGGTATTTGTACTTTTTATGTTTCTGTAACTCAATGTTTTCTATCGATGGGGACTAGTGGAGTTACCCCAGTAATATTTATATCTACATCACCAAGAATTAAATCAAGTGTTCTGTTATCCTCATTCATACAGTTGTTAAACGATCTCAAATTAAGAAAATTTGTAAGGGAATATATACATTCAACAATTTTGTTGTTGACAGAGTAATTCAATTGTGTACCATTGATATAACTAATATTATAATCACCAAGTAGAATGTAGTGCGTGAGATTCATTAGTAATGGCATCATATAAATCAATGTAATTCTTATATGATTGAGAATTCGAATGTATTTTGACCCCATCTATACATTCCCCGGAGGAAAAGAGGAAGTAATAGGACACTGTATAGCCCACTATTATTTTCTTCATAATAATTCTAGCGAGAGTACCTACCTTGAATTTTGAAAATTTGATAAGACCATATGAACAATAATAATCTGAATAACTCCTGAGAGCTTCAGCTCGAGTAACGTTTCTTTTTGGCCTCACTCCATATATTCCTGCATCTGTTTTGAGGGAGTGGATACTTCACACAATTCATTCATTTAACTTTCCACTTCACAATATGGCTTGCTGAACAAAAAATATCAAAGAATAAATTATTCAGTCACATTATGAGGTGGTAGAAGGATCAGCTAATTATAACAGGAAGTTGCCTGCAGCTGAAAGGATCTGCATTTTTGTCAATGAGTTGAAACAGTCGCTCGCTGGTCCGTCTTCGTCGTGGGAAGACGTACGGGACGGATGTTAATCATGTTCGTATAAATGCCATATACAGACTACAGTGCAGTGGCGTGCACTTTTTTCAAGAATTACTCACACTCTCATCAGACAAAATTATCGGCGCGTTTCTGTATGTCCACCTTCTCGTTCAATGCATCTAATTGTCCGATCATAAAATTCACTATGAGTAGATCGCAATACACTTACTGGAATATTTCTGCAATGATTTCGTATCGAATTTTCAAGCTCTTCCACTTAATTGAATGGTCGATCCTTGTAAAATTTTGCTTAAAATATCCCCCTAAAAAAATATAATGGAGTCAGATCTGGCGAACGAAGAGGCCACCGTGGATTGGTATTTCGTCTTAACCATTTATCATCAAGTTCCCCATTTAACCATTCAGAAATAATTGTAACAGAATGAGCGGGACATCATGTATAAACCGTAATTTATGTAGTTGTTGTAAACTCATATTATCAAAAAAATTCGTCAATTCGTTTTCCAAAGAACTGTAAATGGGTATCACCAGTCAAGTTTTGGCAAAAAAAATGGCCCTGTTAATTTGTCTTTAATAATACCGCACCACACGTTTGTTAATTTTGGGAAGAGACGACGCCATTTGTTGTGAACGTAGATTCATCCCCAAAAAGAATGTGTCCATGGAAATCAGATTGATCTTCTATTAGTTCTTTCATCCACATGCAGAAGTCATACCGCAAGTCATAATCTCGTTCTTGAAACGTGCAAATAAACATTGGCTTATAGACATAATATTTATTTTTCTTAAGATTCTTCTTGACAGAGTTTTTTTACACCTGTATAATCAAAAATTTCATGGGTGGATCTTTTAGGCCTTTTTGAGTTTTCAACAACTGCCTGAAGTACTTCTAATGGCGTTTCTTCAGTACACACAGTTTTGGTACATTTATTTTTTATACTTATAGTCTAAAGACCCTGTCTGTCTGAAATTAATTAAAATTCTGTTCACATAGTGAACTTTTTTGTCTGGGTGACGTTCATTGGAAATATTTGCTGCTTCATGCACTGGTTTACTTATAGTTTCTCCATTCATTACGAGGGTTGCCTTTTATATTTCGGGCTCGTCAACCGTAATGTTGCAATCTGGCAACTGACAGCTCTATCGTAAAGTTTGACATTTTTTAGATTATGCGTACTCAGAACGTTTTGACATACGAGCACTATTTGTGTTGTTTACAGTAACTTATAAGATTCATCTCTTCCAAAAAATGGAATTAAATCGTGAACATTTTTGTGCGATTATTTTTTACAACTATGGACGTGGATTAACTCAGCAACAGTGCATCGATGAACTTAATTCAATTTTTGGCGATGAAGCTCCATCAAGGACCAGTGTTTATCGATGGCATGGTGAATTCAATCGAGGTCGTAGTTCGTTCCAAGACGAATTTTGTGAAGGTCGTTTTTCCGGAAACCATTGTGCGCGAACTGATAGTGAAAGATCATCATGTGACCTACCGTTAGAATCGTGAGATTGAGACAACCTTAGGCATTAGTGGGACCAGCATACATTCAATATTGCATGAAAATTTGACTGTCAAAAAAATGTGTTCGTGTTGGATCCCCACAATTTGTCAAACGTTCAAAAAAAGGCTCGTGTCGATTGGTCGAAAGAAATGCTCAAAAAATACGATCGCGGTGCTTCGAAACACGTCTATGACATCGTGAATAGTGGATTTACGCGTATGAACAGCAATCGACTGTGTGGGTGTTTCAAGATGGGCCAAAGCCAACAAAAGTTGTTTGCAACCGAAGCAATTCCAAGCAAATGGTCGCCTGTTTTTTCGGAAAAACTGGACATGTCGCAACCGAACAACGCAGAATAATCGATGATTAATATATGTTTTTGTTCTCTAAATCCCGAAATATCAATGGCAGCCCTCGTAAAACTCATTCTGCCTTCTCGGCTAACTTTACCTGCCTTGGAAGAGGCATTTGAAATCAAACAAACTAAATAATCGAACAATAATCATCCAAGAATGACAAATTATTGTAACCAAACTGTCATGTTTACTTTCAACCCTCATTTGTTTTGTTCCATGGGTTTCTCCGATTATTTCAGTAGGATTTCATGTTTTCGATTGATTTGTACAGTTTTTTAGTAAACATTTAAAATAAAAAAATGACTTCAAATGAGAATTTTTTAATATGCCTATTATCATCAAGTTTGTGAATTCCTAAAAGTATTAAAATCTAAGGTAATTTCACAAATATGCTTCAATTCGAACAAAGTTGTGCGCAATTGATTTAATGGAGATTGATTTATGAAAGTGTTAAGGGTGAATATAAAAAATTGTGAAATTATTATTCATGTCAAAAAAAAATAAAAACAATTCTTAGCTGGCCATGCTTTGGTATTTAGGCATAACTTTTGATTGTTAACCATTTTTCCTAATAACGTTTTGTTGAATTTTCTGAAATGAGGGTATTTTACTCTCGTGCAATTTTTATATTTTTTGATCTACCTACCCTGTATGCTGTTTGACTTGCAACCATTCTAATGACACCTAATATGAATATTAAAGTTGCAACAACTTTCGGAAATATTTGTATTTTGGTTGTAGAATTAATTTAATAAAATCCCACATGTTGCATACTTAAATGGCCTCTAAACCTTTTTTGTTTTGCAGCTAATGGAATGAAATTTGGAGGATATGCACAAGACATAAAACTGCGTTTTTGACGAATAACTCAAATTCATGCAACTTCCGGTTTCACCGGAAATGACTTAACTTTTGATTTTTAAATGGGACACCCAGTATATTTTCTATCTCTTTTGTCTCCATATGACACTTTGAATACAACATCATTTGTCACTTTTAGTAACCCATTTTTTTTTCGAAATTTGAATTTAATTTTTTAATCTAGAGTGCTATGGATACGTTCAAATCACCAATTACAGCCGTAAAATTTTGGGAAAAATACAATTTCACTGTTTTCGGTCAAAGTGTATGTGCTATGTAAGATTTAATTTTAAAATTGAAATTACTAATTTCTTTTAAATGGCAACGTGGTGGCTCGATGGATTAGGAAAAAATACCATTTTATTACGATTAATTTGATACCGCACACTTATAGGTTTTTTAACAGCATTCGGTTAAAAAACTTTCAAATAAGGCATCTTTTGGTGTTGAAGTAAGATTTTAATGCATCAAGTAACCTTTGACAAACACAACTGATAAAACAAAATCATTAAGGAGGTTCACTTCTTAGTTTACTTTGCTTCTGCAAAAATAAATTAGGTATTCATTGTCTAATTATTTGAAGAACATGATGTTATGATAATATTTATGCAAGGTGATATTATGTTATTAGCTTTTGGATTATTGACTTTGTTTCATCAATTGTGTTGGTTACAGGTTGCTCGATGCATTTAAATCATATTTCAATCTTTTGAGATCCTTCATTTTGAGAAATTGGTAATGAAATTTTGACAAATTTTTTAACGGAAGTTTTTTTTTAATCCTAATAATGTGCAGTATCAAATTATTCGTTATCAAATGCTCTTTTGAAAAAAAAATAGTAATGGAAATTTAAAAATTTAATTTCGCGTAGCAGGTACATTTTGATCAAAAACAGTTAATTTGTATTATTGTCAAAATTTTAGGACTGAAATTAGTGAGAAATCCATAGCACTCTAGAATAAATAATAAATTTCGAAATAAAAATAGAATTCGGTTATAACAAGTGACAAGTAACACATGGTTGTATTCATTAAATCATAAGGAGAAAAAAGAAGTGAAAATATACCGTGTGTCTCATTTGAAAATCGAAAGTGATCGAGAGTGATTAAACCGGAAGTTGCATGAAGCTGAGTTACTTGTCAAAATATTCAGTTTTAAGCCTAATACAGATCCTCCAAATTTCATTCCATTATCTTCAAAAACTACTTTCCGCGGACACCCGCAATCATTTGGCTTTTTTGACAATATTTTTTAACGTTGTTTAATATTATTATTTACAATTTTTCTTTGCAATGTTTTCTGAAATAAATTATTATTATTATAACGTGCTAGAGTTTTCCTTTTCGTTAGAACTAGCAAATAGGTATAAAATAGTATATTTTTCAACATGAGATGAAAATACTGTTTTTCTCGTGAGGTCAGAGTTTATCCACGGGCGAAGCGGAGCGTATTTCATCTCGAGTAGGAAATGCTATTTTTTACGATAGATGTTGTTTTTAAAATACTGAATTACAATTTTTAGAACTTCATTTATTTATGACACAGACCTGAGTCATGAACTTTCTGTACACAAATTCATACCTTTCTCGGGATTTATCTGGCAAAATATTGTTGGAAGCTGAGTTTTCCGCTTCAACTATATTAGGTGGTGTACATGATTCACCAATTTCGCTATCAGAGTCCATATTAATTACAGTTATAGTTAGTTATAAAATCAATAGTAATACCACAAGTGATTCATCAATTTCGTTAAGAGATTGCATATACTAGGAGAAATATAACCATAGGGAGAGCCATAATAGGCCATTGGCCGCAGTGGAGGGCCTGATACGGACCCACTCACGTTCAAACCTAACCTAACCACAAGTGATTGAATTTTTGCGATAAGTCTGTCGAATCATTTCTGAACGAAACTGAATTGCTTCGAGAAAACACCACGAGTCCGCAGTTCAGTTGAGTTCAGAAATAAAAGACAGGCTTATGAGATAAATTCAATCACGAGTGGAATTTTATTAGAATATTTCACAAAGTGAAAGGTAAACAATCTGAAATTTGGCAGAATTAGACGAAATTAGCAAAAAAGCTAATCTGAGAAATTAATAAAGTTCAATGAACAGGATACATTGATTAAATCGATAGAATTTATCCCAAATCTGCTCCATTTCAAATGCATGCATAGCGTCATTACTTATATTTGACCTTTAACTATCACATATACGGTGTGCTCTGTGCTGAAAACACCGAACTTGACAGACCAACCAGAGTCAAGAGTTCAAGTTCGGTATTATCGATAATCCGAACTTAACTAGAGCTGCTGATTGGTTCATTTGGCAAGTGTGTGAAATAACCATAGAAATATTATATGTTTACTCTAGAATGCTAATTCTGCCAATTTTCTCGGTGAAAAGCATCCCGCTTATGTGACCCGTTTCCGATTGTGCGCATGCTCGTCATCAGTGTAGTTTAGGTAGATCGTTGCCAAGTTTAAATATCATTTGGTGTTCCAATTCAGAGTTTTGTGTCATGAGGCAATAAAACACATGTCATTTGAAAGAGAGAAATTTGTCAGCGTATTCAGGACCTTTTAGAGATAGATTCCTCCGAATTTTAGGCGCGATAGAAACTTATTTAATACGATAATGTACCCTATCTTACTGTAATTATGATTACCGCGCAACAGTGCTTTTTCATCAACAGGAAGACTTGTCACTAAGATCTATCACTCTTGACAGATCAGAGACAGTTTTTAGAATTTCAGATTTTGTCTTGTCGTTTTGTGTAGTATTTGTTGTCGTTGGTTCTTTCATAATTCGTGAATTTGCATTAATCTTGTTCCTTTAAGATATTTTCTAATAAAACCGTTTCTTCCTACAGATAGAAAATGAACTGTTAAGTGTTGTAATGTGGAAGTAAAGAAAAAATACCTAAAATAAATTACCTATGTACCTATGCTTTGTTCAAAATAGCAAAACAAAATAGCTTATTATTATTATAGCTTGACACAAAAGGCATGGGACTGGTTAATGTCTTTAGGAAGAGACCCCTATGCAGAACATTTCAGTGGGAAAATTGTAATTTGTGACATTTTTCTCATAAAGATTTATGTAAAAAAGGCAATAGAATCATTTGAAACCTAATGCCGTACCAAAAACAACTTTTTGCAAACAAATATTAGCCACACCGCTTATATTAAGTTCTGACTACTCCTGAATTAGTTCTTGATTCCTACAAAAAGTACTAAACTTAATAGTCTCCTGAGAAAATTAATGTCAATATGGAAGTGCTTTTCTTTGATGATAATAAAAATGCTTCTGGTCTCACTTTTTCATAAACCCCACACAACCAGAAATAATCGTAGAAATAGTATGTTAATCTCTCTTCATATCATTTTAATTAAAATTAAATGCAGTTACATATTTTTACATGAATCGTTCTATAAAAAGAAAACCTTGAGCTTCTTATAAAATGGAAGCATCCATATTTGAGTTTGAATTATTCATAATATTAGCTGAAATCAATTTTCATAGTTTCTTGTACTTTCAATTTATTTTCCAATCTAGTGCTGAAAATTGAATGTGATATCAAAAATCAATGAGTCGCTTCAGAGCGATAAATAATAATAATAACAGTACACTACTTTCTGACGGCCTTTGCTGAATATTTGGGATCATAAATATGTGAAAAGATGTATTCAAATCGGCTAAATAGCAGGTATAAGTACATTGAGTTTTCCAATACCTTATTCCCCGAGATTCAGAATTAATAACGTTTGTTAATCTTCACCAGTACCATAATATTTTGCTAAAACCGGGCCTGTTACAAAAAACACTAATGACGCACATGTGCATTGCGAATAATCCGAACTTTTTTACAACACTTTTGCCATATGAGATTAGCATTCTAGAATAAGTATTTAATATATATTTCTATGGAAATAGCCGTGAAAATGTTTAAAAACTGTCAAACGAAGTGACGTTCGTTTGCTGATTCAAGTGCCAAGTAGTGAGATTAACTGTCATTAGTGTCAAATATCCATCAATTTATTTTTAGTATATTTCCATCGAGTCGCATGATAATATTCATTTCATTTTCATCTCTAGAGTGAAAAACTATCACTTTCTTGTAGGGAATCATATACAGAAGTAGAAAAATTATATTTTTTCATTGTAGTGATTATGAAATAAAAATTAATTATTTTCGTATATTTCCTGAACATCGGCGCCACTCCATTGTCTTCCGCCACTGGCGAGGCACAAACTAAAAAAACGCCGAACTGGTCAAAAAAGCCCCGCCGCGCCAAAACAGCCTTTACGTACCGCTGACTTAGCGACTTACCGTCCGTCTCTCATAAAAAAAGCTAATTACGTCTACCTGGCTCGTCCCTACCTGGCCACAGAATCTTATGAATGAAATCTCGTCGCGCTTACTACATCTTCGGATGCTACAATGGCCGCGTGTGCGTGTAAATAAATAATGAAAATGTGTTAAGTGCGCGCACTTGATTGTTAGTTCTCTTTTGTTCGGAGTCGACGACGGCTGATCTGCGATTTACGATATTTTTTTGTTTGGTTCGTTTTTGGACGACACACTGACGTAGGATGGATCCGGAGTTCGTTCAAGAGTTGCTCAGAGTTTCCTTGATGATGAGAGTACGGGAGAGGTTCGAGGAGCGGCTGGAAGATGGGAAGGCGGCCACCGCGTTTTGGCAGCCGTGGGTGAACCGAGGTATTTTCGAGATTTTTCTAGTCGGATATTTGTGGGGTTTTCAAAGTCAGTCCAGACATAAAAAGATGTATATAATGTTAGCAAAGCCTATTCCAGTAATTGTCGCGAAATATATCAAAACAGGTCTATAATCTACTACCATTGATAGTTCATGTTAGCTTTTTGTTCAAAAAATTATTTATGTCGCATTCGGTAACATTCATTACATAAAACACTAGTGTTGAAAGTGAATGGCTTTTAATACTGGTGCCTTAAATAGTTATGTATGTATCAAGTGAGTAAAGTGATACTTTTTTACGAGTAGGAAATGTTGACGCACGACGCCGTAGGCGGAGTGCGGCAATTCCTACGAGTAAAAAAAACACTTTACTCACTTGATACATAAATAACTATTTAAGACACCAGTATTAAAAGCCATTTACTTTCAACACTAGTGTTTTATGTAATGAATGTTACCAAATGCTACATAAATAATTTTTTGAACAAAAAGCTAACGAGTTTCATACAATATTTTTTCTACAACTGTCAAAAAAAGAAAACCAACCAATGTTTTTATACTATTTATTACCTACTTTTCATCCTCATTCAATTTATTTCAAATTAACAACACAAAAAAAATAAACCACAGAAATACAAAAAGACAGAATCAATTTTTCCGTCCCAGGGTTCATTTCGAAAAATTGATGTTGAAAACACAATTAATTGCATTATTGCCAATGGAAATTCTTTCAAATATGCAATCAATTTAGCATATTTGCTTATGTCAATATTATTATGTATTAATATCGTGGACTTCAGTTTCGAATAACTGGACCATAGAGATGAACATTTCATTTTCTTGGATTTATCTTTGAAATAGGCGAGCAATACTCTCTCTGTAAAGCTTCCAATCCATTTTTTTTGACGCCATGTTAAGAAAGATTCATATTCTTTCAAATACGTCTCCTTTGATTTTTCTGGTAGCAAATTCATTACTGCTGCTTTCGCACTATCTACGATCTCCTCTGGTGTGGTGTTTAACTCATCATCGCTTTCCATTTTCGTAGGTACTTGATTCGTAATTTCGAAAGATTGTGAGAGATGAAGTTTACAAATTTGAAATAAGTACTGTCACATTGACACATTCAGGATTTCTTTGTTATTCGAATCAGTTTGTCAGTGTTGTTGCCTAGACAACCGTTAAAAAAAAGTGTACTTTTTTTAACGCTTTTCTTTGTAATACTGAAATCGTAATTTGATATCAAAATATTCATATACTTTAGGAACTCAAAACTACACAAAAAAGTGCACTTTTTTTGACAGTTGTAGAAAAATTATATTTTTGTACAACTGTCAGAAAAACTTGACATTTCCGCTTTTCATTGATGCGTAAATGTTTACTTCCTTTCACCGTGAAAATATTTTTTTCACTGCCAAAACACAAAATAAACATGAAATATTACTTTTTGAAGGTTTTATTTTTAACAGGGTCAATTATTGATTATTCATCATAAAAAAATTTCATTTATTGGAATAATAATTGATAGTTAAGTTTGAACAATTACTCCCAACATAAATTCGAAACGTTAGATATTTCTTGAAGAGTTTTTATCAGATATTTCAATTTGTTTGGAAGAAGATGGACAATTCAATATTTTGTTAGAAATCTCAGTTTTGTTATTCAAACTATCTTCTATATATGCTTCTGCTACGGAGGCAGATTTCCAGCCACCGTGACGTTTTATGGATGTGATGTTGCCCCCTGCATTGGCTAGAAGAGTTACAGAGCTTCTCCTGAAACAGTGACCTGTGTAGCTCTTATACATGTCTTCTTCAAGTCATTTTGCAATCAAGCTGGTAATTTCTCCTATTTTATTTATCCCCACATGTTGGTTAATACATTTTCCTCTCGAATACTTTAAAAATAATCTGTTACTTTTTCTATGAGGCGGCCGTAGTACTCTATACTTGCGGTATATCTCAATATAATCAGAATTTGAAACAGTAAACGTTCTTGCAAAATAGGTCTTCATATCAGTATTTTAACAATCAATATTGACTACGTTTATCTGGAAGATCTCTATCCGCTTCAAATTCAATAGCATTGTCGAGTGAAACCACCCTTCAGTTTATATCGCAATATTTAAGTGGATCGAAGAATCCTATTCTTCAATCCGATTGAAAAAAAGCTAACTTCACAGCAAAATGTCGAATTTCGTAACCTTAAATTTCTTGTGTTCTGCGAATTAAATCACGATATAATATGTTTTTCCTTAATCAGCTGAATGAAAAAACTGCTATCTTCTTTGGACCATACGTTTTTTTTCTTAATTATTATTTTGCTCTCCATTTTGAGAAAAACAATTGTGAATATAAACACTAATCTGAATTTGGCTACTTTTACCTGTCATTTATCAATTTCAAACTCGTTTAACTCGTAATATCTTCAAGGCGATCGGTTGGGTCCAATCCTATATTTTATGGAATTGACTTGAGTGATTCAATCCAATCCGAACACTGTATATATCGATTAGGTGTATCGGATCCAGTCAAGTCAAACCCATTTTGAGCGGATCCAAAGTTGTGAGATAAATGTAGTCATCGATCCAGCATCTTCAATGGCATCAATAGTTATATGTAATAATTCTTCACGGCGACAAGCACCGCTGATACCAAAAATTAGGACAACCTACAAATAAAAATATTGAATATTGATACAAATTTAGATATCTTTCCTCGGTATCCGACGCTTTTGTTCTTAATGGGCGGAACCAATTTTGAAAACTTCCTTATATCAATATTTTCCTTATATAGACTGGGAGATGGTGACAGATTTCAGGTGACGATTTTCTCGTTTATGCCTCTGAGACCAGTGAAAGATATGAAAATTCTGACAAGAATGATGAAAACTTTGAGCGGTCGCCGCGTGGTTTTCATATAAAAAATTCAATTTTCATTAAAAAATATATGTGTTTTGGGACGATTTTATCGCCGCTGCCATGTACACCAACGGCATGTTAAGATAGACAATAGCAGTAAAAAAATTATAGGCATAAGGGTTGCACGTGGCCAAAGGGTACCAATGATGGAGTAAACTTGAGGAAAAAAATTTAATTTTAGACAATATTCAATTGGCAGCAACGGCTGCCTATTGAAATAATGGAAGTTTCCATCATGAATGTCCATAGAAATATATATTATATATTTACTCTAGAATGCTAATCCCCATGTCAAAAGTGTTGTAAAAAGTTCAGGCTGGTCCGCAATGCACAAGCGCGTCATCAGTGATTTTTGTAACAGGCCCGGTTTTAGTAAAATATTATGGTACTTGTGAAGATTAACAAACGTTAATTCTGAATCTCGGAGAATAAAGTTGGAAACCTCATTGTACTTATACCTGTTATTTGTATTTAGCCGATTTGAATACATATTTTCACATATTTATTTGTAAAATTTATTTTTACGAAACTCCTAGGTTTTCGGAGAAAACCCCTCAAAAGCAGAACTTGTGCGAGCAAGGGAGATCCGGGACCTACAGTTTAAATAAAAGTGGAATCCGAACCACTTCAGCTCAGTGACATACGACCGGGGATCGAACCCGGACCGATCCCAAATATTCAGCAAAGGCCATCAGAAAGTAGAGTACGGTTATTATTATTATTTATCGCTCTGAAGCGACTGATTTGTGATATCACATTCACTTTTCAGCTCTAGTTAACCAACAAAAACCTACGGAACCACCCCAAATCGTCGGTGCGCATTTCAACCTATATGAAGTTAGCGAGACAACTTCGAATAAGTTGATAACAGATTATTCCATAATTTGCCGCCTTTTTGTCGTTAATTAGTAACAAAGGAAAAAAATTTGTCGCTCTTTTTTTAAAAAAATATGCGTTGTTTCGCTAATTTCATATGAAGTTAGCAAAACAACTTCCGTAATTTCTATTTTTCCATACTTCTGAAGTATCCATAATTTGCCGCCTTTTTGTCGCTAATTAGTTGCGAAGAAAAAGAATGTATCGCTCTTTCTTTAAAAAAAATATGCGTTGTTTCGCTAACTTCATATGAAGTTAGCGAAACAACTTCCGTAATTTCTGTTTTTTCACAGTTCTGAATTATCCATAATTTGCCGCCTTTTTGTCGCTAAATAGTTGCGGAAGAAAATTGTCGCTATTTTTATAAATATGCGATGTTTTGCTAACTTCATTTGAAGTTAACGAAACAACTTCCGCAATTTCTACCTTTTATCAATTTGAAGTATCCATAATTTGACTATAACAAGTGGGGATCCTTCGTTTGAGGTTATGATGATAAAAATATGATGTATTTGCCATAAGATCTCATTTGGAATAAAATGAAATTGTTCTCGATTCAGAAGATATTCATGACATATTTCAGGTAACCGTTAAATAAAATTGTGGCAGACCTTTGTTTTTGGATTTGGAATTTTTCCATGGTGTACTGTATTCTACTAGTTCAGCCCTTTCATTTGATACCCATATGAGGGGGTTGAAAAACAATATGTCCGCCATTTTGTGGTGGTGGCCATCTTGGATTTACAATGATACTAAATATACATAATTGCATGATCATCAGAATTGAAGGTGCGCACAAAATTTCAGATCAATCGCTCAACAGGAAGGAAGTTAAAATTTCAATTTCTAGATTTGACCCATACAAATAAAACTATAAGCTGAATAAAACCGTTTAAAATATTAAAAAATGGCGGAAATTGTCCCGCTAACTTCATATAAGGTTAGCGAGACATTGCATATTTTTTTAAAGAAAGGAGCAATTTTTTTATACCTATAAAGTGAGAGAAGATAAAAATATCGGAAGTTATCAAAACATCGTATATTTTTATTTAAGAAGAGAGACAAGTTGTTTCTCTCCGCAACTGATTAGCAACAAAAAAGCGGCAGATTCTGGATATTTCAAACCTGAGGAAAGATAGAAATTATGCTTCATATGAAGTTAGCGGAACATCGCATATTGAAAAAAAGAGCAACATTTTTTTTTCTGCGCAACTAATTATCGACAAAAAGACGGCAAATTATGGATACTTCAGAACTGAGAAAAAATAAAAATTATGGAAGTTGTTTCGCTAAGTTTATATGAAGCATAATTTCTATCTTTCCTCAGTTCCTCATTGATGAAATGAACAAAACAAAAATATCCTAGGGAATTTTATCAGTCATATTGAAAATCGTACTAGCTTGAAGTTCCCTAGAATATTTTATTTTTGGCAATATCATCATTAGTACTTTGATTCGCATATCCGGGAACATCCAGGAATCTTTCTAATCGAAAATTATATCCATTCCGACCCTGAACCATATCAGAAAAGGTCTGGAAAATGTCAGTCAATTCAACCAATCAATCCTGGCAACACTGAATATGGGTACTGGAATCGTCCATTGACCTTATTAGTTTAGGGCCATGTTGGATGCGACCCTATGGTTGCCACCTGCGTAAAAATAAATTACACTAAATTTTATAGGGAATTTTAATCACAACTAGAAAAGGGTACCGACAATGATGAATGACATTTTCTAATAATAAATAATAAAATAACAAAATATCCCATCTTTCCACTTTGCTTTTGCATTTAGGTGTATTCTTATTTTCAGAAAATATGTTATGAGTTGATACATTTTGATTTTACAACTGACTATATCTTCGAATTTAAACTGTGAGATTCCATCAGAAAACTTTTTTCTAAGAAATTCTTCCAGTATAGAGCTTTGAAATGAAGCTTATGAAGCCATTCAGCATTAATCCCCCTTGCAGTTGAACTCTGAATTATGTAGGCAGAAGGCTTTTGTATTGAAAATTCACATCCGTCAAAAGTAACCCTTGTGCTGGGATAATGGTGTTTGAAACATTGAGGCATGAACTTTCGTACAACTTCTTTCTTTGGCCATATCTATATTTTTGAAATTGTTGCCCAAGAAACTTTCCACCTGAAGGCTAAGTCATCTTCTGATAATAACTTATTCGAAAGTTTCATATTTTGGTGTGATTTGAACTGTGCTCAACAATGATGTTTGTGAAAAGCTCATACTGTTTTTCGTCAGTATAAAAGTTCAAATAATGACGGCTATTCTGTACAACTTGCAGTTGCGATTCTGGAGATCGAATCTTATTATTCAATAACTATTCCAAATCAACTTGTACTTTTCCTCTCGAAGGAGTGATCTTACTAAACATTCATTGTATAATCAAACGAATAGTGAGATAAAAAAAATTATGAGTTCCTTCAGAAGATCTGAAGGTTTCTTCTTGGATTGTATAGTTCACAAAATCGTTTTTTCTGAAATAGGTAAATCTTTATTTGAGTTTTCTCATTTTTATCCTGGTCCGACTGTTGCACTTTTCCACAGAGCATTTTATTCCACCACTATATTTTTTTATCCGTGGCATGTTATATCAAACGAGTTTTATTAATTAAAACACAAATAATAAAGAAAACGAACGGTTGAAAACGAATAATAATCCAAAATAAAATTTCTTATACTGGATTTAAATTCCAAAGTGATTATTTCAAGTGTCAACAACAGCCGAATTTTCTCACAATTTTAAAATTCCCGCCCAGATTTTTCGTTTTGCACAGTTGGCAACCATAGGGTCGCATCCAACAAGGCTCTAAACTAATATGGTCAATTGTTCCCAGTTTGAATCACAGTGTACACCCGTACACTATACCGATACTATTCAGTCGAATTTAATGGAAAGGTACACTTGGTTTTGACAACAGACATGCAAAGAGGCAATAGAGATCTTGACGTCAGGAGACTTTGACATCACTTGTATTCGTCCAATGAAATACTGGTAATATTTCTCTCGAATTTAGTTAGTATTTGAATTGTGCTCCAATCGTTTTTGATTCTGAAAAAAACCCAACCGAAAAAAAAATTGTCAAGTCCTTTTTCACCCAGTTTGACTTGTAAATCTTTGGAAATAAAAATAAAAAATGACTAGTGTGATTCTCTATTATATTTGTATTCCTCAAATCTCTTTGCATGTGCCACCGTAGAATGAAGGAAACGTCCAATTTTTAATGACAGGATGTCGGATGTGAGTGGCCCGAGTGAAGCCATTAGACTCGAGAGTCGATTCGTGAATACCTGTTCTGTTCATCCTTCGTAGGTCATCTTGCGTTCCGAACGATGTGTGAAGAAAGATCATTAAAACGTAATCGCTTTCGTGCTTTTATTGGATCGAAATCCGTGGCTTTTCCGAATCCAGAAGTCTGTGCAGTATTTCAAGCCACGTTTTATTGACCACCAGAGTTTATATCTACTATTTGAAAAAGTAGAGTATCATAAAAACGTAATTTCAGAGTTTCCAGTAGAAGTCAAATGATTCTTAAATTCCCTAAATCTCTGTAAAAACTTTGAAATTTATATGTCTCATTATTGACAATGATGGTCATTATGAATAATTTGTTTGAATTAACAACTTCCACTGCCCAGACAATGGAAGAAGGCGCGAGCAGTATTATATCTTATTGGAAGATTATCTAGGCGAGAATATTTCAAGTTGAATAATGAAGTTATCATATATTGGAATTCCTTAAATAAGTTTGACTCAGTAAACTTTTTCAGGGTGTAAAAATTATTATGAAGAAGTGATTCCAAAACCTAACACCTTCCACTGTCGAAGCAGCTTTGAGTGAACGAACTAGCTAATAAACCTGAATTTTCAAAAAAATTTGCATATTTGAAGATTGGGAACAAATAGGAATTGAAAAATATTTTTTTGATATGTCTCTGGTCAATTTTTCTCTAATCATCATACATAAATCGATTAGACACAATGTTTCTATATCATTCCTCTAATGTCTTTGAACTTTCTAAAAGGATGGTTCAACAGAAATACTGAATGAATTTCAAATCAGTATGAAGCCACCTTCGTCATCTTCTTTTCTGGTTTCCTTTTTTATAGAATATAATTTTAAAAGGTAGCTTCAATTAATTGAGAATCTATAGGTATTGTTAAAAAATTGTTATTTCCGTCAACCGATTGCACCCCTACGCGCAACCCTCGGAAGTCTTCGAGAGACTTGTATGAGCTAGGGAAGACGCAGCCCTTACCTTTTAACGTGTGATGCCATGCACGAGACCGGTGAATCGGTGGATCGAACCCACGACCCCACGCATCCGAGGCGGACGCACTAACAGCCGACCACCACGGCTACAACCTATTCGTAACATATCCATCTATAACTTCAATTACGTCCATAACACACATATTTATTTTAACTAGAAGCCCTTCACTACAAAAATCATTTTGATGTGACTGAAAGAAGTTTTTTGAACTTTAAAATACAACCAAACTGAAATTAACAGACATGGTCCATAGTTTAATGCAATGTCAATAGTGTCAATTTCTGCTACGATTTAGGGAGTTTAATTTTTCAACCAATTATCTTCTTTTGCTACCATCAAATTCGATCGTAGTAAAAGTAGAGGAAGTAGATATATTTGGTGTCAAAAAAACAGCTGAGTCAAATTCTACTTCTACGAGTAGAACATTTCTGCCTACAATAAAACACCCCTTAATGAGTCGATGATGTTGATTGAGGCTGAGAAGTAATCTTTAGTTGTCAATTGGTTGCGTGGTACGGGATTGTATAGAAAAATTATCGGCCTGCTAACCTCCGGTCTGCGTTTGATTTATACAATAAGTTGATCTTCTCTCGAATTTACGAATAATTTGCATAACAATACTTCTAAATCTCAATAACGACAGTTGTCAACGATTATTTACCCACATTTATATCTAATAGTAGTAGTTTGAGAGTTTTTCAAATATTCTCCCCCTTCCCTCTCACCCCAATGTTTCCGCGATGCGGGGGATAAGCCCCGAATGCGGGGGCGGGAAAATCGTTTCTAATAATTTATACCTATTATTTTTACAAATTTTCGCTCAGTTTCATTACTCAGGACTGACAATTTTACATATTCATAGAAAATACCCCAAAAAACACGATTTCGGGAAGGGGTTTAATTGTTGAAAATAATTCGCCCTCATTATTAATACCGATTTTCACTCATATTTATTGCCCAGAGCTGAAATGTCAAGAAAATACCTTCCAGAAAAAGTTTTTACGATTTTGGGGGGGTTGCACCCCCTCAGGGGGTGATAACTTTATTGCTAATTATTCAACCCTCCGTGACGACCGAATTGCAAAAAAAAATCGGCGGAGCAATTTAAGTTGAACGTTTGTGAGAAAAATTGCTCTGTTTATTGGCCTATATCTCATAATCTCCAAAACGCAATATTTTTATGTAATTTTTGAAATCCTCAAATTTAGCACACCATAAGCAGCAGTCTGAACACACAGCACTGACTAAATATCTGTCTCCATAGTTTTCAAACATAAAAAAGACGATTTATTTTAAATCACTTCACCCTTGATAAGCCCCTCGGCCGATAGGTACACTGCGTTTAACCTTTCGTTTCGCCGTTTTAATTGGTTGAACACCAAGGATTTTTGCACTTTCACGTCAGTCAAGTCCACATGGACAGGCGCTTCCTCTAAATTTATACGAGCAGTAAATATTATTTTTTGTTTCCTAATTTGGCATGATTGCCGTGCGTACAGACTAAATATTGATTACTCCTCATATAACTGTTTTGCAATTGATAATGGATGAACTTTAGAACTTCACTTCGAAAGAAACTATTTTCAAAAAATATTAACTTTGTTTTCATTGGTTACAGATGACGGTACGAAGCCGTACACGAAACACACGACCAAATGGAAGCGAGAGCGGCGACAGCGTCCACCCGAATATCCTCGGAAGTCAGACTCCAAATATTCGGAAAGCTTCGGCTCGGAACCATCCAGTCCGATCAATTTCGAGCCAGTCGTTAACGCTGCCTCCTCGAACGGCTTCAAGACATCGCAAATCGCACCCGATTCGCCGCTTGACATGACTGTCAGGCAAAGGGGGTTGCCGCCCTCGTACGCGCAGACCATCAGCAATCCCGGGTACAGGTCGAGTTATAGACCTTCGGTCATACACAACGGGGTGCCGCCGGCGAGGGAGGAATTGCCTTCAGGTTAGTGAGTTCTAGGGGAGCACGTCGTTGTGCCCACATTTCAATACACCCAGACAGCGTTATGCCCTAATTTCGTTACGCCCACATTTGGTTGTGCTCATAGCCTCCAAACGTCTCCGAATGAAGCGCTGTTGACAAATGCTAACCTTCGTTCCCGAATTATCTGAAACAGTAATCTATCGATACATTGCGTTGTGCCCAAATTTTGTTATACCTACATTTCATTACACCCACATCGTGTTGTACAAGGGTTTAAATGAATACTGCCGTCTTTTTGCCCATATAAATCTCCTGGGTCAGATCAGATGTAATATTTCCTGTTTTACTGCAGCAGGGAATTGAAGATCTAGCACCAGAACTACGCAGACTTTACAGGATGAGCCTAGCACTTGGCTGGATACCACAAACCTGGAAATCTGTGAACGTGGTCTTCAAACCAAAACTTGGTCGAAACTCATACGACCAGGCCAAGAATTACTGACCAATAAGCTTATCATCCTTTCTCCTGGAAGGAGTAGAAAAACTGATAGACAGGGACATACGAAAGGCAGCTCTTATAGGCCGGCCTTTACATGTAAACCATCATGCCTATTTAACAGAAAAATCGTGCGAGAGACGGCTTAGCACCAATTGGTTTCAAAGCTGGAGGACACTCTGGCAAAAAAATAAATAGCACTATGCACTTTTCTAGACATCGAAGGAGTCTTTGACAATACATCGGCAGCATGGTCTCAGCGGCCAGGTGGAGAAGCGTTGACAAAACCACCTGCAAGTGGATAATGTCAATGCTCGAAAATCGACAGGACCAGACCAACACGTTTGAAGACTCCGCGAAGCTGGAACTTGCCAGGAGAACCCAACAGGGAGGGATACTATCCCCTTACTGTGGTACATGGTAGAAGGCGAACTTCTGGAATCTTTAAATAATCATGGAAAGTATGTGCAAATAACCTCTGAGCTAATGCAAAATGCACTGAGAGGACCGTAGAGGAATGGTGCAAAAAAGAAAGGCTGAGGACAAACCCCAAAACCACACTTCACACGCAAAATAATTCAGGAGGACATGAAGCCCAAGTTCTTTGACGTATCACGTACAAGTTGCTGATCATGTCAAATACTTAGGGCTGTTTTTAGATAAGAAACTAACCTAGAACATGCATCTACAACATTCAATCAATGGAAGCAAATAATCGTTTATGATGTTCAAAAGAGCTTTTGGAAAAACATGTGAACTGAAAACGAAAGTCATGCACTTATACACCTCGATCATAAGACCCAGAATCACATATGGCTCACTTTTGTTGAGGCCCAAAATGAATAAGAGACAGTCGAAAACCAACCTTGGTAAAATATAGTCTTGCCTGTCTGTGTATCACGAGTGCTATGAATAGCACTCCAACCGCTGCTATGAAAATCATCCTGAACCAAAACACGTCACAGTCATGGGGGAGGCGAGGATGAGTGCTTACAGACTTGAACAAACAGGTAATTGGAGAACCCAACCACATACTGGGCACACCAAAATCATCCATGAAGTCAACATTACCTAACTGGAAATGATATTGACTACATGCTACTCCAATACTCATACGAAAAACCATTCAAAACACAGCTCAAGTGGAATGAATGGGACTCGGGAGTAGAATCACTATGACCTGGAAACATAATCTGGCATACAGATGGTTCAAAAACAGATATAGGAACAGGAGCAGGAATATATGGGGTGAGGCCAAAAAATAATGTAATAGTTCCATTTGGCAACAACTCTGCATTCCAAGCCATACCATACCATAAGGACATGTATACAGATGAATCTAGACAGTGGGTATAAAAGAAAACACATCTACATTCTCATCTCATAGCCAAACCACAGATATAGTATGTGAAAGCATTTTTCTGTGTTATATCCAATCAAGTATAATCAGTGGTGTTTATCCACATTGTTTGATTTGTGCAAGTTTGATTTACTAATAACTAATATCGCTTGATTACTTCAGGTGCGATATGGGTCAGAATTTTATCAAATTCCTCTAAGCAGTTGGTTCCTTCAGTTTGCCCAAAGTAACCCAATGCAAACAGCTTTTTGAAATTCCTTGAGCACTTTCACCTTAATTATACGAAGTTCAAAATTATTCTGGTTTACGAGATAAAATCATGGACTTAGTTATTTATAAGTCCATGGATAAAATACGAATACAATTACATCAGAACTTGGATTATGTCAGACGAAGTAGTAATATTGGCCAAAATAAAACTTCTCTTTCTTTGAATTCCACGAGCCAAAAGTGTGAAGTCTGATAGGTCGAAAGTGGTAAATTACAAGAACAAATTTCAGACATGAAAACGCCGTTTTTCGAGGTAATTCACGGCGCATCCAAAAACATACCGCTACGATTCGATCATGCGCGATGTGATTTTATACCAAAGCTTGGGGATACTGGGAATCCTGGGTTCTCTTAAGCACTATTCTGTGGTAGGGTAATCACGTGCCAGGAAACCCTTTTACGGCAATGTTCCCAAACTTGTTCCCAAAAAAGTTTTTTCTCGGTTTCCAGTCCTAATCACAGTTTTCGAGATCTGCGACACACCTAATCTTTTTTTATTTATGCACCGCCTGGTTTTAGGGGCGTTAAGTGAAACTTAAGCGCCCGCGGATCCATTATGGCCCGCGGGCCGTAAAGTTGGTAATGTTCTCAAATTGCCCATATTTACACATCGATTCAGACCAGTGAAGAAATACTCATTCAACATTTCTTCATAAGCTACATTATCAAATCCATAAGCCTGGATATTAAAATTTTATAGTAACAATATTTTTGATACCGTTTCAGTTTGAATATGAATTTGGAGACCAATTTGCAGTTTATCGATGAAGCACTTGTACTTTACTAGTTTTACAAGCAAATGTATTTCAAAATATATTTGGCAATATATGAAAAAAAAGTTATTGGGTATAGCCCTCACATTGTTGTGCAACGGTAGACACGTGTTTCGAGCTTAAGCCCTCATCAGTACGGTAAAATCAAGTGCGAAGATCTGCAACACTTGGACGTAAAAATAGAAACAAAGGAAACAAACCACACATTTGAGACTTCGGTTAACAGCTAACGTCGCCACGGAGGCAGCTACAGCTACCAGCGTGACAATCCTACCCAGGAAAATACAATTCAGGATGGATTTATCGAGGGGCAATATATAAAAATATAAATAGAAAAGTTATTGTATAGTCCTCACATTGTTGTGCAACCGTAGAAACGTGTTTCGAGCTTAAGCTCTCATCAGTACGGTAAAATCAAGCGCGAAGATGTGCAACACTTGGACGTTAAAATAGAAACAAAGGAAGTCAACAACAGGAAGCAAACCACACATTTGTGGCTTCGGTTAGAAGACCTTGAGATTTCAAGGCAACAACTAACGTCGCTACGGATGATGAGAGCTTAAGCTCTAAACACGTGTCTACGGTTGCACTACAATGTGAGGGCTATACCCAATAACTTTTCTATTTATATTTTTACATACTGCCCCTCGATAAATCCATCCTAATTTCCTGGGTAGGATTGTCACGCTGGTAGCTATAGTTGCCTCCGTGGCGACGTTAGTTGTTGCCTCGAAAGCTCTAGGGCTTCTAACCGAAGACACAAATGTGTGGTTTGCTTCCTGTTGTTGACTTCCTTTGTTTCTATTTTTACGTCCAAGTGTTGCACATCTTCGCACTTGATCGTACCGTACTGATGAGAGCTTGAGCTCGAAACACGTGTCTACGATTGCACAACAATGTGAGGGCTATACCCAATAACTTTTCTATTTATATTTTTATATATTGCCCCTCGATGAATCCATCCTGATTTGGCAATACATATATGTATATATTCAAATTCCTACAAAAGAGAATTATATATGAGTAATCAGTCAACATAATTGTTAATATTCAACTTACGATTGCCCCTAAGTATTCAAAAGGGCTTTTTGGAATTCCAGCTTTAGATTTAAACAATAATAATAAGAAATGAAAGTATTTTAAAACTATTAAATTTCAATTAATCAGTATCTTTCACAGGTATCGTTCCGACACCATACTTTTGATTATTGAAGTTATGTCATAACTTATGAAACGTGTCGCCCATTAAAATTCAAGTCAGTATTTGTGATTCGTGCTTAACCACTAGTGCATGAAATTTTGTATGTATGACGTGCGTAAAATTCCTTTATGGCCTACAGCGTGTAATGGCCCTCGGCCGACGGCATCGGGCCATTATTCACGCCTCAGGCCATAAACGCCTTCTTTACGCCCTTGTCATTTAACGAATATGTGGAAATTAAGCTGTGGCATTCTAGTTTTTATTAAAATTTCAGTCTTCACCCTGCTGTACCCAACTGATGATAATAATAGGGATAATTAATGTTGGTAATTCTAAAACAATCTTTTTTTATTTCGTAGGTATGTCGATGTGTGACCCGATAATAGACGAACATTTCCGAAGGTCCTTGGGCAGTGATTACCACGCCGTCTTCCAGAACAACAACTTTTCCAAAGAAAAATCTCCGCCGAGATCACCACCGAAAATAGCACATCCTTCGACGACCAGCGTCATCGAACTCATGGACAGTACGGGGTTATCTGTGGACGACCATTTCGCCAAAGCTCTGGGCGACACTTGGGCTAAACTGAACAGGAAAGATCCTGAAATGAAAAGTAGTTCCAATGAAAACGGCCTCGTTTCCATCTAAACCTCAGTAATGGTATACTATTCTAGGCATATTTATAATCTTACAGTAGCTCAGTTGTATCGAAGGGTGTTGTGAATTTATGAGAAACCGAATCTTGTCTAGATTTGGCTTGGAAACTTGGTACCACATTGGTACTTGCAAAACTAGTGAAAGGTTGAGAGTTCGTAATTCGAAAATTTTATCATATATAAACTACCAATAACACTGAATTTTTCTCAGTATTCTGTTTTCTTTATTGAACAAAATGATTGTTTCAACTGTAGTTTCAAAATACCGGTCATTAATTCGTTCCAGTAGATCATTTATTGCGACCTGACATTTATTATTTCACTTTATATATATATATATATATATATATATATATATATATATATATATATTTCAAATTTCTCTTGGGTAATTCGAAAATAAACAAGGCTTTCGAAAGACTCAGGAAGGTTTTTTCATCGCAAAATCAGACTAAATAAACGATTTTTCGTGAATATTTCATAAATCTTTACCGAAAAACTTTTGAATGTCGGATTTTTAGCTGTCGAAATTTCCATAAAAAAATATGGCTTTTATTCATAAAAGTAAACGATTTGTAGATAATTTGATTCACAAAGTTGTGAGATATATACACCAATCAATGCAGCATAAAATGAGTGATTGTTTTGCAAAAATACTTGTAAAAAAACGAGTTTTCCATCACATGAAAGGCAGTCCGTAGTTATATTCTGTTATATTTTCAACTCACAACTGTCATTTATTAATTCATGAACATTTAAATACGAATTTACTGCCATTTTCAATGAAGTAGAGTTGGCCCATCTCATGAAAATATTGAATCATGGTGTACTTTTTGTGTGCATAAAACAGGTGCTGTCGGATCATTAGTGTTGGCACAATTGCAATTTGAATTTCTTCTTTGCACTAGCGTCTACCAGCGTGTCTAAATGCTCTAGTGATAGTCCGATTTCAATTTCTCAAATAGATTTTGAAAGTAGAAGTTTAGTACCACAAAATGTATATTCTCATTTTGCGCTACAATGCTGCGAAATGGGTGAAAAATGCTTGCAAACATGACTGAAAACAGCCGAGCCCGCGTAAGCGGTCGAGTGGTAGGAGAGACCGGGAGATGGGAATTCTCGTGATGAACGGGTCACGTGATGATACGCTTCACCCCATATCCCGGTCTCTCCGTTTTTTTATTTTCATATCTATGCCATTTTTCAAGTTGTAGGGTTGGTACTTCTCATGAAAGAGTTGAATCATGTGTACTTTATGTGTGCACAAAACAGAAAACAGGCGGACCATTAGCTTTGGCAATATTGCAATTTGATTTTTGTTTTGCTCTATCTTGCAGTGTGCCTGGATGCTCTAGTAATTGTCCGATTTCAATTTTTCAATCAGATTTTTAAAGTAGAAGGATAGTAATATATAACGTACATTCTCATTTTACACCACAATGTTGTGAAATGGGTGGAAAATAATTACATACATGACTGAAAGCGGCCGAGAAGAAGAGGCCGGGAGATGAGGGAAAGCGTATTATCACGTAACCCGTTCATTAGAAGAATTCCCCTCATCTCCCGGTCTCTCCTACCACTCGACCGCTTACGCGGGCTCGGCTGTTTTCAGTCGTGTTTGCAAGCATTTTTCACACATTTCGCAGCATTGTAGCGCAAAATGAGAATATACGTTTTGTGGTACTATACTTCCACTTTCAAAATCTGTTTGAGAAATTGAAATCGGACTATCACGTGAGCATCCAGACACGCTGCAATTGTGCCAAAACTAATGAACCGACAGCTCCTGTTTTGTGCACACATAAAGTACACATGATTCACTACTTTCATGAGAAGGGCTAACCATACATACTTGAAAAATGGCGGAGTTATGAATTTAAAAAAAAAACGGGTTTTTCGGATTTTCTCCGTTACTAATGATCCGATCGGGTCATAAATTATCCCATTTTGTTCGTAAATCAATTCTCTACATTTTTTTTATTAGAGAAACCCGATTGCTCCATTAGTTTTAATTTTATAGGCAAAACAATAATAAATTTTTTTTTTAATTTAAATCTTTATAACAAATTAATAAATCAGTCGAAAACACAACAGAATATAACTACGGACTAGTAATTTTGTTATGAAAAAATCCTCTATTGATTGGCCTAATACAGAACAGAGAATGTTGACGAAAAATGTACCCAACTTTGTAAAATCTCCATTGATTCGAGTGTCTCTAAAACTGTTACGGAGACCAGAAACAGTTTCACGAGAATTTCTCGTTAATGGTCACTTTTACAGAAAATGAATATTACTCAAATTTGTAGCGTCGAAAATTTCCTAAAAAGTTTTTTGGAAGCAGAGTTTAAACTGATTCCAAATTTCCATCAAAAAATATTATGACTTTTATTCATAACAGTAAACGTTTTGGATATAATTCGATTCACAAAGTTGTGAGATATATAATACAGAGAAGGTTGACAAAAAGTAAGACCATCTTTGGCAAATCTCCATTGATTCGAGTGTCGCTAAATTGGTTACGCCAGGTTAAATGTGACCAGAAACAGTTTTACGAGAATTTCTCGTTAATGGTTACTTTTACAAAGAATAAATTTTTTTCAAATTTGTAGCTTCGGAAATTTACTAGAAAGTTTTTTGGAAGTAGGGTTTAAACTGATACCAAATTGTTATCCCTTCACGTCAGTCCCCAGTCTTCAAGGTCTAGCCATTTCTTAAGTGTTGGATGTGACGGACGGCAGGTGAAGTGTTGACACATGACGTTTGACAGAGGTGACAGGTGAAGTGGTCAAGTAACTGTGGTCAGGAAGATGCTTCGGATCGAGTGGTCAATGCAGTCTCCTTTGAAAAGTCAAATACAAAGATTTGCACCACGTTTTATCAGTTGTGTCCAGCACGATGACCAGGAGTTTTTACAATACCTGCTGGAGGGACTACATGAAGACGTGAATATAGAATTATGGGTAAGCTCAAACTCATTGGGACCGAGTTTCTAGAGAACTTTAGCAACAGTGAAAATGCCAGAGAGTCTTGGTCGATATACTAAAGAATAGGACAATTCCAAGATAGTAGAAAACTTTGTTGAACAGCTGAAATCAACATTGAAATGTTCATTTTGTGGTCACTTTTGATACTTTCTGGGACATTTTCCTTCCGATTTCACAAAGAACAGGCCATCTTAGATTCTCACAATGTTTAGATTCATTCACTAGAAAAGAAACTTTGAATGGTAATGAGAAACCGACATGTTCGAAGTGCAAAGAAAGAAGGAAATGTACTAAACTCTCTATCGATTCATAAATTCCCCAAAATGTTAGTACCTACTCTATTTAAAAAAGGTTTTCTGAAACAGGAGTAAAGAATGCCACCAATGATTTTCCTCTAGAAGGATTAGAAATGAGCAACTACTCTGCGGACATAATTCCGATTTCGTTTTGAATCTAGTACAGACATCGTGACAGCTTTCGTATCGAGTGTTCATAATCCAATTCAACCGCAGGTGAAAGATGACAGATGAACTGTAAGCAGGTGATAGGTGACAGGTTAAGTGTTGGCAGGTGCCAGATGAAGTAAATCGCTACTGCGCATGCGGTCACCAAAGCCACTTTGTCCTACTACTCCTACTACTGTCAGACTCGATATAAATGTTGCGAGTATCAGTGATATTTTATTTACTGGGGTTTTACATACTATACATATCTAGGAGAAAATAGGTGAATTGAAGTTATATCTTTTTTATTGTGAAGTAACTGTTAACGAGATATTCATGAAAAACCGTTTTTGACCCGTGTAAAATTTTTAGAGGCACTAGTATCGATGGGGACATTTGACGTTTTGTCTAGATTTATACAAAAATCCAACTTTCCAAGTTTTTCGAAGTACTATGTTTAATTTATGTGAATTATCAACTTTATTCATCTCAATGTTTACACAAAAATACAATTTTCTCATGTCCTGAGAATCTTACGAGAATCTGTAGAAAGTTTCGGAAAAACGACTGTAGGTAGTGAATCCCAAAGCTTTGCCATACTGTAATTTGTAATTTCACTGACTGTGAAAACCACCGAAACTTCCATTATCTTCTTCCAAATACGAGAAAAAGTTAAATAAAATTAAAAAATATTCTTATTCACAACAAGCTTTTTATAAAGTTGAACTGCTTTTGTGTACAAACGTCTATGACGTCAACGAAACACTAGTATCTGAAACTCATAAAACACAGTGTCGTATGATCATAAGTCACAGTTACTAGGGGTCGTGTTGGTCTGACATATCATCGAGAATTCATTGACATCTGCCAATATTCACGCCATCGGGTGCTAAATGCCTTTATCCCTAGATACCTAAATAACTATTGAAGAATAAAAAAACATTACTTTTAATGCTTTTCAACAGTTCTTTACTTTGTCTCGTATACGGAAAAAGATAGTAAAAGAAGAAATGTAAAGGGTTTTGTCAAGAACACAATTTTTCAAGAAATTTTAAATATTTGTTCATTTGTATGAAAGAATCTTCTTTCCGTTACTTAACAAATGAATGAAGCATGCAAATCGAAATTATTGAATCTTTTTGATCGCGTCAGCTCTTAGTTATAACTAAATGTTGAATTTTCAAAGATTAGGTAGATAATGTGGACGCATAATTACATATGCTAACCCATTGAATGAATAGGGAAATTGAAGGTTAGATTTTAAATGTTGAAGCTTTGTGCACCCAAATTTATTTTATTTTATTATCATGTGAATATTCGCAATATTTCAGTTCTAGACTTCTAGTTGACATAGTTGTTCATGTAACTATTTTTTCCTGCCATTTATGTACATATTTTCTGCTGTATATATTGACTATTAGTTATGAATCTAAATATTTATGGATATCTATTTAGTTCAAATACGAGTATCTATATTACTGTTTGTTCAAACAGTTGCCTATGTTATTTAAGGTATCCATTTTTGTAATAAATAAATGATTGTCAGTGGTGATTTATTTGAATCAATTATTTCCATTCCTGTATTTTGGTCACCCCAATATCTTCTGTATTTGACCCAGGCATACGATATTTTAAACATATCTAAATTATTTTTCAATGATGTTTTCAAAGACGATAAAAAAAGAAATCATTCAATTTGAAAAAAATTAAATGTTCTTCGAAATGCCATAGTTTGATATGCTTCTTGAAGCACCTGTTCGTATTTTCTCAAGATGTTTGTGATCCCACTTGCTTTCATACTTTTTCCAGCGTAAGGGCAGTCAGGTCAACTGGCTATTACACTTGTGCAGTGAGGAGTGAGGGGTAGTGAGGAGAGACCAGTGTTATTGTTATGATCTTATCACGAGTGAAAACGGAAATACCCGACAATGCCTCTTATCATGATCCAGTTCCGATTTAAATAAAGTCAGGTGTGACAAAAAAGGCATGATTTTTGGTTATTGTTCTTAAGAAGAGACCCCAGCAGAACATTTGAGTGAGAAAATTGTAATTTGTGGCAGACATTTTCCTCATGAAGATTCAAGTGAAAACGACAATAGAATAATTTGAAACCTAGTGCAGTACCAAAATACTGTATCTGCGTAAGCATGTATGGCGAGTGATACAACTTTCTGCCACACTGCTTATATTATGAGTTCCAGATTCCTACAAAAAGTACTAAACATACATAGAATCGCCTCAGAAAATTAATGTCAAAAGTGCTTTTCTTTGATGGTAAGGAAAATGCTTGTGGCCTCACTTTTCCATGAACCGCCATTGTGGAAATTGCACTAAGGTAATACAACCAGAAATACTCGTAGAAATAGCATGTTAATCTCTTCAAATGATTTAAATTAAATGCAGTTGCATATTTTGACACGAATCTTTCTAGAAAAAAAAAACTCGAGCTTCCAAGCATCCAATTTGAGTTGATATTATTAATGATATTAGCTAAATTAAATTTTCATAGTTTTTTGTACTTTCAATTTATTTTCCAATCCAGTGCTTCCTTGAAATTCGCACCGACGATTTGGGGTGGTTCCGTAGATTTTTGTTCGTTAACCACAGCTGAAAAGGGAATATGATACCAAAAATCAGTCGCTTCAGAGCAATAAATAATGATAATAACAGTACTCTACTTTCTGATGGCCTTGGCTGTATATTTGGGATCATAAATATGTGAAAATATGTATTCAAATCGGCTAAAAACAAATAACAAGTATAAGTACAATGAGGTTTCCAACCTTATTCTCCGAGATTCAGAATTAACGTTTGTTAATCTTCACTAGTACCATAATATTTTGCTAAAACCGGGCCTGTTGCCTGTTATAAAAATCACTAATAACGCTCGTGCGCATTGCGGACTAGCCTGAACTTTTGGTTTTGACATGGTGATTAGCATTCTAGAGTAAGTATATAATATATATTTCTATGATATCTACTGGTAGTATTTTTCCGCATTTTATTCATGTACGAATACGAGGCTAGAAATTTACTGTTCCCTACTGCCAGCAAAAGGTCATGTTTTGGTCATGTACAACCAGCAAAGAGTAGGGGTCATAGACCAAGGAGACTAAAATTTAACAAGGAGAGTTTAATCCCCATAAGACAATGGGGACACTAGTAGAAAGAGGTGAAAGAACATTTGTGACGAAATGTGACGTAGTTGGACGTGTCATGGCCGTCGTTCTGTTTAGACAGTGGCGGACTAGCTCTTGGTATATGAGAGTTACTGCTGACAGTTTTGTTGCTTGGTTCGAGTTCGACTCCGTACTCATATCCAAGTACGTCACCATGACGCGATGATGGTACAAGATTCTGATTGGCTAGAGCTTATTAAACCCTCCTTGTTAGTTTAGTCTCTTGAAATATTTTACTAGGAGAGTCTAATCCCCAGACAATGGGGGAACTAATAGAAAAAGATGAAAGAACATTTGTGACGTAGTTGGTCATATCATGTCCGCCATTCTCCATAGACAGTGACGGACTAGCGCACTTCGCACTCTTGAGGTGCGTTTCAATTTAACGTCTGACGTCCGGTAACGGACGATGTATGACGTCATAGTTGTTTCGTAGGGCGATATCTTTCGGATTGAATTTTGAAACGCTCTCCTAAATCGTGGTGTAAATAGTTGACGGTCGGACGTTCCACTCAAGAATTTTGAAACGATGGAATGAAGTTTTCGGACAGGACGTTCTAATATCGAAACGCTTCGTAAGAAAAGTTAGACGTCGGACGTAATATTGAAACGCACCTTTGGTATAAGAGAGTTACATATGACAGTTGTGTTTCTAGGTTCGAGTTCGACTCTGTACTCATGTCCAAATCACTGAAATGAAATTATAATATGATGACTGGAATGCTCGTCAGGCTGCGCGACTGGATTTCTCATGGAGGCCGCCATGTTTGTTTTGTGGTTCCTGGCAGTGGCGGAGGAATCGAGATTGAGTTGATTATAACATATATAACTGTTACAAACTGCACTGGCGTGTTTACAAACCATAAATTGGGAAACTGATAACTCGTACGTGCAGATGAATGTCTCTCTCACACCCATACAAGTAAGCTAGATTGCATGTGCCTCCTTTCTTCATCTCATCTCATCTCACTTTATATGGGTGCGCAGTGGAACCAAGAGCATTCCAGTCATTATATTATAATTTCATTTCAGTGGCCCAAGTACGTCACTAAGGTGCATCGATGCTACAAGATTCTGATTGGCTAGAGCTGGGTCCATACATATTAGCAGAATGTAAAATATCCGACAGGTAATTCGTCAGAATGTAAAAACTCAAATTAGTAAACAAGCAGATTCGTATTATGTAAAAACCGTACTTTGGCGACCGGACAACTGTACATATGGCGATTGTATCCTGTCAGAAATTACATTTCTATAATGATACAATGGAGACTGCATTCTGTAAGAACGATAAAAATGTAAACCAGTAAAAATCTAAACTGGTACTGCAAAGAAATGGGAAATTATCAGAAAATTATTCCATCGAAACAGTATTACGACAGAAAATGAATACAGCAGAAGTGCATTTGAACAGATTCGAATTTTATCAAATTCGTACTTTGTCAGACCGGATTGTGTAGACCGTGAATCCGTCAGATTGCGCGATCCAAAACCATGCGCCATCAGACAGAATAGCAAGCAACACATAATACATAGCCTGGGTGTAGCGGTGTTGCCAAGCTGCACAGTAATGATTCCTCGAATCAAAGGAAAATGATTTTGTAATTGTACTACGTTAACTGAGTGAATTGCAGAGTCAGTTTTTAGAAGGAGCATTGGCATAATTTGATGTACTGTTATCGAAGGGATTTGGTTAATCTTTTTGGTATGATTCGAGACGTTTGAGGGGACTGGCATACAATTTGTGATTGATTGCATTGATTTGATAATGAAGTTTTGAAATCACTTTGACCAACAGTTTCTGAGCTCAGTGGGAATTTTCAAGAAATAATCAATCCACTCAAGTGCGGTTATTAAGATGAATAAGGATGGATTTAGCGAGGGGCAATATATGAAAATATAAGTAGAAAAGTTATTGGATATAACCCTCAAAATGTTGTGCAACCGTAGACACGTGTTTCGACCTTAAGCTCTCATCAGTACGGTAAAATCAAGTGCGAAGATGTACTACACTTGGATGTAAAAATAGAAACAAAGGAAGTCAACAACAGGAAGCCAACCACACATTTGTGGCTTCGGTCAGAAGACCTTGTGCTTACAAGGCAACAACTAACTTCGCCACGACACTTGATTTTACCGTACTGATAAGAGCTTAAGCTCGAAACACGTGTCTACGGTTGCACAACGTTATTAATATTTATATTCATATATATATATATATATATATATATATATATATATATATATATATATATATATATATATATATATATACCAGTGTTCAAGAGCGAGTTATTTTAGAAGAGAAGTATCAAATTGTTTCTATGGATCTATTTGAAAGTAGAAAATTTCAACATTAATCGAAAAAAAACTCGTAGAATTTTATATGAAAATAAAATAAATTTTGATAAATTCAGTTGTTTCAGTTAAGTGTATGTTAAATTAAATATGTGAATGAGCAAATAAAAAGTATTGAAAACAATCTATGTAAAACATTGTATAGAAAAAAACGCGTATATATGTATATTAGAATCTAAAATTGAATGTTCAGATTATAAATTTTCTCAAAAATAATTACAATTCGGAAAAAAAAATTCATTTCAGAAAATTGTTATTTAGGTGACCTAATTAACGAATAAAATTTTCCAGTCAATAATTTTGTCTCGTTATAAAATATGGCTCTTGTGATAATTTTGAAATTTTTCGGAATCTAAATTTCATAGCGATATAAAGATATAGGCCTCTGCAAAAGTATTAAAAATAAAATGATTTGGCTGAAACTATTTTTAAAATGTAGGTTAAAAAATGCATGTCAAGAATCTTTAAGCATATATTCATTCAGTGCGGAATTTTTTTCAATTTTAATAATTTTTTGTGTATATCAAGAAAATGGCATTTTTTTGTTCTAATTGTTATCTCTTCGTATTGTTGAAAATAAATTTCGATACTGTTATACCAAACAGATGAACACTGAACCAATAGAATATATAGTGGACAGGTAAGAAATGCAATAGAAACGGATGAAGGTATAAAATACGCTAGACTGCTGATGTCGCAGCTGCTCCGGTTTTCGGGAGTTTCGGTGTGTGCGCGGTCGGCAGCTCAGTCGTCTGCTCTCAGCTGTGTATCATAACGCTCACAACATCATATGATGTTATATCAGAGACAAGTTCTGATGAATCTGATGCTGAAAACAATGACGATGATAACGATAATATACAAAATGTAGATGATTCCATGTAATTTTTTTTCTAATTTTAATGAAAAACAAAACAAATGAAAACTTTCTAATTTAAATTAATTATTTCATACCCAGAGAAAAATAAAAAATCTAAAAAAATTATTTTCATAATTTTTTTGAAAACTTTGAGAAAAATTTAAAATTTTTAAACTTTTTAGTTACGAATCCTTAGAATAAAGTCCTTTTATATGAATAATGTTATATATATTTGAGTGGAATGTAATAATTTTGAATTTAAATCTTGAATTTTATCTCTTGTTTCTAGTACAAGATGGCTAATGGCGTAACTAATTTTTTGCGGACAAATATAACTCTGACAAAAAAAGAGCAGAATTTATTCTTGATCGAAAAATTCCCCTTCTGGATGTTTTTTTTATTTTCCATTATATTTATCCCAGCCCAAAATATTCTAGAATTTTAAAAATAAAAATATTTTTTGAAATTTTTTTGACTTTGGAAATTGACTGACCAGTGAACATTTTTTATATAAATCAGTATCCCAAAACTACTTATAAAAAAATACCAGCGTGAATGCTAATTACTTGTGCCCTATAACAAATTAGGATTCACCACGCACTAAACAGTCGATTCAATTTTTATTTTTCACGACAAACTAAAGATGTTTTGGCAATTAAAAAACATTGACTGGAAAGTTAAATGATTCACCAAACACAAACACTGAATAAAACGACGAAAAAATTTTACTAACTGGAAGAAAAACTGCTATCAAAAAGGATAAAAATACACGAGGACTTATGGTAGACGAACAGTTCTGGAGGCCAGGTGACGTCAAATGACGATGATGAAATTTGACCAATGTACGGAGATAGGAATTGAGCCATCCTTTGTAGTGCATAATCGTTGAGTCATTTCCACAGAAAATTGATTGTGGCGACACTGAATAGGAGTACCTACTGGAATCGTCCACTAACCTTATTCAATGATTATACATTACACAGGATGGCCCATTTCCTATGTCCGTTCATTGGTCAAATTTCAAAGCAGGTGCATCGTCATTTGACGTCACCTGGCCTCCAGAACTGTTCGTCTGCCATAAGAGCCCATATATTTTTATACTTTTTCACAGCGGTTTTTCTTCCTGTTAGTAAGATTTTTCCATCGTTTTCTTCAGTGTTTGTATTTTGTGAATCATTTTCTCTATCTTACTCTATCTTTAAATGGCATGAATCATGAGCGGTAATTCTCCTTAGTGTTACATAATAAATGAACATGTACATTTGCGAAGTTTAGTTGCGGCTAATTTACTCCTTCAATACTATTGTATTTATTGAGAAATTATTTATCAGCTTTTATTATTGTCATCCCTCGGCTTGAGCTAATTTTATGATCTCCAAACTGAGATATCTCTAAAAGAACAACGATTCACGAATACCTATTAAACGTAAATTTCGATATATATATATATATATATATATATATATATATATATATATATATATATATATATATATATATATATATATATATATATATATATATATATATATATATATATATATTTTAATGACGAATGAAAAACACTAGACATCTCTATACAGATGAGTTGATGGCGATATACCAATAGCAGAGCAAAATAAAAATGTACATTTAGTTACGAATTTGAAAATTTTATTTTTTCGTCAGGATACTCTATAAAAATTTTCATTTGGAAGGTTAATGCCTTTTTGTAAAACAAAATTTTTCTTATAAAATAACAGCGAACAAACACCATATTTCAAAATATTCAAACAAATTCAAATATCCATCAATCATGAACACTATTATTGTTGCAGATCCATTGTGTGTATGAGCGCTCAAAACAAGATGATCATTTCAAAAAATAAAAACTTTTGATCAATTAACGCTTCAACTATTCTTAAATTAAAATAAATGAACAATTCCCCAATTTGCTTTCCATTTATAAGCACCGGCAACACTGTACGAAAAATCCGTCAGTCGCCAAATTCTCAGTCTGACAAAGTACGATTCTGCTGTTTTCACTTTCTGATAAAATACGATTCTGACCGAATTCAATCGGCTCATGTATCGGTCGGAGCAAGTCCAGTCCGTGTTAGTACAGTATAGATAATTGTGGGTCTGCTGAGTTGCTGGTTTTGTGAAACACGAATCGGACGATGTACGAATTTGAAGATTTACTTTTCTGTTAAAATTCACTTCTGATACAATAAATTTCTGTGAAAAGCTCATTCTGATCATTTACATATTTGTCGAAATAACAATCCATGAAAGTACAGTCGATATTTTTCATTCTGCCGGCGTCCAGTCTGACGAAGTACGGTTTGATGTTGTGATGCTTTACATTGTGCAGTTGGGATAAGTATGGATCTGTTCATTTCATTTTCTGATCAAGTAGCTATCTGACGGAGTAAAGTTAGTCAGTTTCTTTATTTGATATTGTTCGTTCTGACAATAGCTGCTTTCCATTTAACGAAAGGAGCTCCTCATAGCTACCCAGAGCGTATGACCATGCGTTCCATTTAGTGGGGCTTCAAGCACCGATTGACATTCCTCTTGCCCCTCGAGCACCACCCGTTTTATTGGTGCATGAAGCACAAGTAGACAAAAGTCAAAACGCGAATGCACAGTTTTTTGGCGAAAAAGTCAGTGATGAAGTAATTTCCGATCTCAGGGGCTTGAAGCTCTGGGGCTTAACACTCCTAAATGGAAAACGCCTATAATGGGTGTCCCCGCTAGGGCTTAAAGCCTCCTGTTAGTTTACTCTCTTTGTTAGGAACTCACCTTTAGAGTGGCTGTGTCTATGAGAAAAAAGTGGAAAGCGCCTTGCTGGATGAAGCATAAAAGCGCTTCACAAGTCTACTATTATACGGTCCATAAAATGTCAAATTACAGGCCGCTGAATCGCTTCAAACAAATCCAGCGGAAAATAAAGCGCTTTATTTATCTACAGCGGCTGCAAGAGCTATCAGCCGTCTATCACGTGAAGCGTAAAAGCGGCTGCAACCGCTGCACGCTGTTAGACGCACCCAATGTGTGGAAAGAAAGTTTTTCTGACCTCATGTTGAGACTGAGTGATATTTTGGCGACGAACTAAGTTCAGAGCATATTGAACCCAGGTTATTGGTTTGACGTCATTATTTCTATGGAAGTAAATTTCTCACCAAAATGAAGTTTTCCATGTCGACTGTCGAAATGTGGTCGAGATCGAGGAAGTAATCATAACCTCTATATCCAAAATCATGGAGAGGACAAGCACTATAATTTTTTTAATTAATGAAATAATGTTTGATGATAGCATTGTACTTATATACTTCAACATACATGCCAACCAAATAATTTGGATAGGGATTTATTAGGAATCTTTAGAATAACCAAAGCAACATTTCACCATTTCATGAGAATAGTATCCCAGAAAGATGAAAGTACCAATAGTCAACACGGTGGATTTATTCCCATATCTGCTGAGAAATCTTTACTTGAATCATTATGGTTCCTCATCAATGGAGAAACTTTGAGGTCGATTGCTGATAGATTCAACTTGAGTGAATCAACTGTATTAATATAATCACTGAATATTATATTCAGCTTATAGCTGATTTATCTTCAACTTACATATAATTTGGCCCAAAGAGGAAGAATGTAAACAAATTGAAGAGGAGTTTCGTGCCAAGAGAAATTTTCCTGGTGGGTAAATAGAGTTCTGCTGAAACAAAATTATCATTTTGTTCTTCTCATCATTCGGCTGAACCATCAGAAATTTTCAGAAGAATATTGATACTTAGCATGTTTTTTTGGGTGGTTACTCGTTTGCTCTCTCCGTACCGCTCAGACTACGATATTTGCCGAAGCCAAGAGTGAAATTTGTGATGTGACGGTAGGTCATACCGCCCATCGTGACCCACTACGCCCCGACACCGCTCACGGCACCTACCTTTCGGTCTATCCGCAGCGCGGCTGCGAACGCAGTGGGGGATTTGGATACGCCAGATCAGCGCGCTTAGGCTGTGCAACGACACAGTCAAGCTACCATTTGCATATTACCAATGGTGAGGCCGTATACTGAAGTATACTACTGGCTCTGCAGTGTCAGTGCCCGAGCAAGTTTAGCGTTACTCACACGCCGAGATGGGCTTTGCCGCCCACCCCAACCCTAAGGGTGAGGGCATTGACCACCTCTACCGAATTACGGTATTGTTTTCCATTGTCCTATCCAGCGAAACCCCCGCCCCCTAGAGGCCAACACCTTATGGAAGGGCATCAAGTTTCCTTGATGGGGCTCCCCTTCCCCTAGGTACCCATGTTAGTCAGATTCCTCCGACAACGTTGATGGGTCGCCGTCTGCAGTCGTTTTCACCCATACTGCATACCCATGTCAGACTGGATCCCTCCAGCCTACGTTATATGGGTGACCGTTCGTGACTTTTCAGCCGCTACCATGTTGACTGGACGAGGACCCACGGCTTTCAACCAAAGGTGTTTGGAATCACCGTGGGCGATCCTCGCCCGACGCCGAGGGCCCATTTGCCGAAGCCAGTCGAACCCCTTTTAACATCTTCCGAACTACTACCGACAACTTTGAACGCTCAGTCAGAGGAGCTTCCATCGCTTCCCACGAACCGCGTTCCAAATGTGAAATCATGACGTCATGTGACGTCATGAGTTCGTCGCCAAAGCAGGGTGTTCCATCATTCTTTGGAAGTAGTTCATCGCCAAAATATCACTTTGTTCATACCCTAGCGAATATTCGCAATTTTTCTGATATTCAACTCTTGTGACTGAAAAATTGCGGTGAATGATGGATCGTAATATGCCATTTTTCATTATTTGGAATTAGATTTTTCTACATTACTTAAAAATTACATGATGATTCATCATTCACCACAATTTTTTTGTCGTATCACTTTAAATTGAAAAAAATTGCCAATATTCTCAAGGGTATGCAATAAAATGCACGGCATAAGCGGTCCGAGTGCTCCGACCAATAGACGAGGAAAGTGATGACGTCACAAATGTCATTCTTGTCAAAAACTGATTCCAAACAAATCTCCGTCGAATTTAAATCAGCTTGTCTGAAATTGTTTCCGTTGTTTTTCAACTTCTTTTGCCTGAGAAAACAAAATTCAAACAACCAAACACAAACTAATAAGCAAAACAACAAATCATCAACAGATAATGTCACCTAAAATTCTTTGTTTGGAATCAGTTTTTGACATGAATGACATTTGTGACGACACACTTTCCTCGTCTATACTAAGGTATTAACAATTTTGGATGAATAGTCGTTAAATCGCTAACAATTTTGAATGGTTATTCTGTCTACGTAAGTTAATTCAAGTTTTAGGTTGGCTAGTAATTCACAAAGAGACTAAACTAACAAGGAGGGTTTAATAAGCTCTAGCCAATCAGAATCTTGTAGCATTAACGCGTCATAGTGACGTACTTGAGTATGAGTACAGGGGTGGAATTACGTGAGCCATAGAATTCTATAGTCGACAGTTATGTCTCTGTCTCTCCCGTGAATTCAACCATAATGACACCTCTTATTCGATGAAAAGTAGAATTATATGGCTCACGGAATCCCACCCCAGAGTCGAACTCGAACCAAGCAACAAAACTGTCAGAGGTAACTCTCTCAAATACCAAGAGCTAGTCCGTCACTGTCTATAGAGAACGGCGGCCATGACACGTCCAACTACGTCACATTTCGTAACAAATGTTCTTTTATCTCTTTCTACTAGTGTCCCCATTGTCTTATGGGGATTAAACTCGCCTTGTTAAAGTTTATGGTGGATTTATGCAGCAATCATAAGTCATAAGTCTTAAGTCATAAGGAAGAATATTCGTCAATGATTGGTTGGTCCGTATATTCCAACCAATCATTGACGAATATTCTTCCTTATGACTTAAAATAATAATAATAATAATAATAATAATAAATAATAATAAATCCACCATTATGGTGGATTTATGCAGCAGTCATAAGTTTTAAGTCATAAGGAAGAGTATTCGTCAATGATTGGTTGGTCCGTTTATTCCAACCAATCACTGACGAATATTCTTTCTTATGACTTAAAACTTGTGAATTATTACTGCTGCATAAATCCACCATTAGTCTCCTTGGTCACTGTCTATAGAGAACGGCGGCCATGACATGTCCAACTACGTCACATTTCGTCACAAATGTTCTTTCATCTCTTTCCATTAGTGCCCCCATGGTCTTATGGCGATTAGACTCTCCTGTTAAATAACGTTTAGTCTCCTTGGTCTGTGGATGGTTGACAGTTGTTATTGAGGAACATTGACATATTCTGCTGAAGCGCATGCGCATTACGCGGCATAATTTCTCATTGATTTCAAAATATATTATTTTCATTTCCAATATTCCACAAGATATTCTTTGCATGTGAATCCAAATATTTAAAAAAAAATTCCTTACATATAGCCTTTGATAGGCGGGTTTTAAATTTTAGCCCCCCTGTATATTTACATGGACTAGTAAACTGACATATTTGTCACCACAGCACATCTTGCTCTTACATTACATTGTGCACATGCGCACAATGGCGTTCTTCAAACTAGGATTTTGTATTTCCACATAAATTATTTCTTAATTTGTGAATGCTACCTTCTTTGATTATATGAAATGATACCCTTATATTAAATGCAATTTCCAAATTTAACTAGAAAAAGGTTTAGAAACTTTGTCTTTGTTACGATATGAGTGATTATCTACCGCGGGCCGTGGGCCCTTGGTCAGCAAGAACGCTCACCATAGGAGCGCCATTTTATTATTAACCTTTTAGGCGGGGGTATGTGAATTTGTTGCTAATAATGTGTTTCATAAGATCCTATGTGGAATATTTATACGAAATATACCTGGGAAGAATATAAGGTAGGTTGTACTAACTAATCCCAGAACAGAAGTTAAGGCTTTCATCCTGCTAAGACGAAAATTCCACTGGCTTGGTGTCCTCGCATTTGTGAAATCCTTCATTCAGTATGATTATGATTCAGTCACACGATTAATGATTGACTCAAGTTCTTTATTGTAAGCTTCATTTTGACATTAAAAAGTATAAACATAATCCAATATCCACTAATAATTGATTTTGTTATTAGGTATCTGCAATAAACGAAAATTCGGCATGGAAAATGGTTCGAACGGCCCCCTGTCAGAAGCTGAGGTGTTGGAGCACACACAAAATGGAGTTGGGACCCTCATAATGATAAAAGATCCAGATGTGAATGTAAATGTTTCAGAAGACAAAACAAATCACATAGAAACAGAAAAAGTTAATGGGGACAATTTTACAGAGAGTATTCACAGTGAAGAAAATTCTTATAGTTCAGAAAGTGATGCTTTAGTTATAGATGAAAGTATTCCAAAAAAACAGAAACGATTAAAAAAGAAACCGAACCAGAAGCTAAAAGTTACCAGTGAAGAGGAAAATTTGAATTTAGACAGTGAAATTGTTACACATTCAAATCCATATTTTAACGAATCTCTCTTTGAATTATCCCAGTTGCATCATAATTCTCACGAAGAAGAAACTTTAAATGATGATTCCAACAATGAAGGTAAACTAGACAAAAGTTCTAAGCAAAAACAAAAAAAGGGTAAAGGCAAACCAAAGCCCAAATTGGAGTATGCTCAGTATCTTGGCTTGCAACCTACCGTTCAGTTCAAGTGTCCAAAGTGTGGTAGAGCTGGCTTTGAGTCATTGTCAATTCTCCAAGAACATGCTTTACAGTGTGACGAAGAGAACATTCAAGAGCCATTGCCTGAAAATTCATGTTCAGGATTCAAGTTAACAAGAAAAGTTTTTTTGTGTTCTGCCTGTGGAACTTACTATGAAAATTGGAACTTGTACATGCACATGCTAGAGTTCCATAGACGTTTTATATGTTTATATTGTTTAGGAATGTTTTCAACATTAGAGGACTTATGTCAGCATATTCAGTCACGGCATAACCTCGAACCAGGACATAAAAATACCCTTGATGAATTTTTCAATGTTTATAATGAACCGTGCTATGTAGTTTGCTGTGAATGTAACAAACTCTTCAGTGAACAAGACAATTTTTTTTATCACAATTGTAATAATAGAAATAAATTCAAAAAACTGATTAAGCAACAAATTACTCCTGAAAATCACGTTACTGGTGAGTCGGAGTCTGTGACTGAAACAAATAAAGACAATAGTGATGATAATATTGTACAGGACTCTGAGAGTAATGTAGGCATCATCATGGAAAACAGTGGCGACAAAAGAAATAATAAGGACAGTAATGACGATGAAAATGTTGATATTACTATGGAAACTAGTGCAAGTTTAACTCAGTTGGCCTGTGAAGAGAAAAATAGTGAAGGAACCTGTCACAGTAGGATAGAAGATGAGAAAATCTGTCAAGATCCTGAGATACCTAATGAAGCAGATGATGAACAAGACAACTGTAATGCCAGTGATGAAGAAAAAGAATTAGAAAATGATCAAACACCAATAATAAGCAACGAAAACCTGCAAGCATGTGAAAATTCCCAAGAATCTAATAAATTGGACACTCTCAGTGAAAACTTGGAGGAGCCTAGTGTTATGGAAGAAGACGCTTCTAGGGAAGAGCAACATGAGACTCTGAATAGTGATAGTGAAGAAAAGTTTGAAAAGGACAAAATGACTGTCGATAACGAGATGGTGTCTGAGCCGGTAGAAGAAGTAGAAACTCGTAAAGTACCAAAATTATCTCTCAAATTACCAAAACCTGGGTCATATGTTGAACCAGACCCAGAAGATAGTGATGATAGTGAGAAACTCACCATGGAGGTGGACCAAATAGAAAGCGAAAATGAGAACGAAAACGGTACAGAAACTCCTGACCAGGAAGAAAAGAAGGAACTTGACGATCAGGATAAGGAAGATGAACAAGAAAAAGAAGACGAATATGATCACGAAGATCATAGGATAGCTGAAGAACCTGCAAATCCTGAGCCTTACTTTCAAGTAGCTGGATCCGATATTCCCATAATAGAACTTGAATTAGAGCAGCCCTTGGATAAGTTTGATCCTAGAGTATTGTTGCAGACTTGTTTGAAGACCACCACGTCTTCTTGCATATACTGCAATCATGCCAGGAAAATTGCAGTGAATGGCAGGCAGCTTGGTTTGCATTGCATAGCAGAACATCGATTTTCAGCAATTGTGAACAGCATCACTGCTGAAGAGTTGATCCCTGAAAGTTTTGTTAATAGGATGAAAGAAAGCTTGGATGAGCTTGATTTGGTGTTTTTCAACCTGGAATCAAGTTTCAGTGACGAGGCCGTATCACTTTCCCACCTTTTCGAGTGTTTTCAGTGCCACTTCAGTACGACAGTACACAAGGAACTGTACCTGCATAATAGGAAGTTCCACTCAAAGAACTTGCTACTCTGCATTATGTGTAAATCGAACTTTTACAGCTATAGCGAGCTTATCTGTCATTTATGCCCTGGATTGTATATTTTAGACTATGATTTGAAATTTCGTTGTTGTATGTGTGTTAACGATGATTTGCCAAGTTCTTTCCGGCTCATGGTGCACCTCAGAAAGAGACACAATATATGTGATGTGTGTTTAGAAAATTGTCACACTCAATACCGTCTTTCGAATCATGTGTGGAAACATAAACTGCATCATTTCTGCTATCGGTGTGGTATTGCCTACCGTAACAAGCCTGACATCACAAGGCACTTGTTCTGGAAACATGGTACAGAGAGCGTCCTCTGTAAGAAATGCGTCCAGAAAAAATGGCCCCATGTTTACCATTTTTGTGTTCCTCCTGCTAGTTTTGCTTGTGAGGAGTGCGGACTCACCTTTACGAAAGCAGTGTCTGTGAAAGTTCATAAGAGAATTCATACCAATGAGAAAAAATGGGGGTGTACTTTTGATGGCTGTGAAGAGAAGTTTATTTCAAAGAAGTTGATGGAAAAACATGAGAGGAGGCATTGGGAACCGCCCGAGGAAGTCAAAGCAGATGAAAAAGTTCTGGAGGAGATGAAGGAGGATGGGGTAAGTTTTGAAAAAAAAAACGTGAGAATCGTTCATTTACATTATAAATAATGAAATATACAATGTACAGCTCTATCACTCTATCAGATTAGTCAGTTCACTAATATTGATAACAAAAAAAAATTATAATACTTAACCAGCCATTGACTAAAATTAATTAAGCTATACTAAATAATGTATATAACACCTTCATCCAGTAATGGATGTTACAAAACATACAAAATGGTTATTGAAAAAGTTTTATTTTTAAAATTTTTTACACAAAATGCGCATTTTTCACGAATTCTCTGTATCAATGTTATTTGTTAGATCAGAAATAATTTTTGGATAGCAAACAATCAAGTTGTTGGAAAAAGAGGGAAACTTCTAAGAAATGAATAGATTTTCATATTACGTATAATTAGGGACTATTTTGATTTGCACTTGAAAATTATTAATGAGATTAACTGTATCTGTAGGTGTTGAGTTGTTAGAATATTTCATTCAATAATAATAATTTATTTTTGTAATACTTAGCAAAGTCTAGCTGTCTACCAAGTACTTTCTCTGTTTTCAATGGCACATCCTATATACTCTTAGCATTTTTGTACTGGTTGAAAAATATGTTTAATTTCTCAATCGAATATACTGTGGAACAATAAATTTCTTTTGGAGATATGAGAAATTAAGAAGTTGATTTTACATTGTTTATAAATAATTCGTTTTGGATAATTTTATTGGGTACTAGAAATATCAGATGTCATGTTACCAAAGTTTAGACTACTGTCAATTGGTGAAAACACATTTGATTTGTTTGCATAACTACTCTTATTAGTATGAACAAGAATTCTTTTAAAATTCGGAGACATTTGTATATAACTTCCTTCCACTTCCTTGAGGTATAGTTTTTTCTATTTTATTAAGTGACATTTAGGAAAAAAAATCATTTTTTTACCTTATGCATACCTACTTTTTGTTTTCTTTCCTATGATTTCAAAACGAACAGACTTTTGAAGTAAGATGGAATGATCTGATTCTGTTGAACTTGATCTATAAAGTAAAATATGGCTGTTTCTATACTTCTTCCTTCAAGAAAACCATTCTGGAAATCATTTAACAAGTTTTATTTTAAAGAAGGAAGAAAATAAACCGGAAGTTACAAAAGAAGAGGAAGAAAAACCTAAACCAAAAATAGACATTCTGGATTTGCCTGCCTTAAATCTTTCTGAAAGCGACAGTAGTGATTCTGAAGCAGAAACCACTCCAAATAAGGAACAATCCAAACAAAAACCAGACTGTATCATTCCTGATACAGAATTGGAGCCCCCCGGAGATCTTCCACCCATCAACATTCTGCAAGAAGATAAACCCAGTGAACCTCCCGTGGAAGAGGAGAATTCCACATCTGTCATCCAACACATTTGGGATAATTTTAAGAACTACCAGGAGAGCAAACACAAGTTGGATAGTTTGTTCACGGAACCTACAGAGAAGGTTAGCGAAACCAACGACATTCCAGTGCCGATAATAGAAGAACTTACTGCAGAAACAGCACTCAGGTTTGTTAATTAAATTAATACCGATAGGCGAGTAAAATGATACATAATTCTCCCTAAATGTCTGATTTGTGTTCTGTGGATTGGATGGTTGTATTTTCCTGTTAATTAGGTCTAGTTTGTAATGGCTTGACGGGGCTCGACAATGAGTGTAATACATTAATATATTTTTATAATTAATTGTATTTCAGAGACCATGACTACTGTGCGGATCCTGAAAGGAAACCTGACACTACACTGATCGAGGTAAAACCTGCACTGAACGAGAGCGTTGATCATGACTACTGTTCTACAAAACCGGAAGGAACAGTTGCCGAGAAGCCTCCAATCGAAGTTCAATCCGAGACGGCTGAAGTGCAGCAAGAAAAAGTTAAAGAGCAGAAAAAACGTAGTTCTTCAAGCTCCAGCAGCGGTTCGGGATCCTCAAGCGATTCATGTGGTTCCAATTGCAGCTGTTGCTCGAGTTCTGGCGGCAGTTCCAGTTCCAGCTCGGATAGTTCTAACAGTGATAGTTCCACCGAAGAGGGAAGGAGAAAGCAGCTAGCAAGGCGCCAGAAAAGGAAAGAGAGGGGAAAGAAGATGAAGAAGGAAGAGGGTGAGGGAACTTTATTTGAAACTACTTGTTTAGTTCATTATAATTCTTGGTTTTGTCAACACCTCAACAAATACTAAAGACTAGAACAGTTATGGTCATAACGGATGGCAATACGTCGAGTAAAATTACGATCGTTATGTTCTGTTATAACGGAAGCAGTTAATGAAACACACCCATCGCGAATATTTGCAAATACGAACACTTGTGATGTGTGTGGAAAGAGATGCTCGCGAACATTTGCTAATCGCACTCGCAGTTGCCTATACTCGCGGACTGTGGGTAAATTTGTACCGAGTGAAAGGAAATTCATACTAGTAATTACTTGGATTTCCAGTAGGCGCGCTGCTCCCACACGCATCGCGTCAAATGCGAGTCTATACAAGTCTATTTTTCGTTCATGATTTTGGCCTTTTAATATTGTTTCAACTTTCAAGTCTCGTCGATAGTAAATAACTGACCAACCTACTCGGGAAGGGGCGCATGCGTGCAACTCACGATTATGTGCGAATTAAAAGTGCAAGGCGTGTGGGGCCTCCGATGGCTCATTGCTCGTGCTTGAACATACTCGGAAATGTTTGTGCTCCTTAGGAAATGTTTGTGCTCCTTAGGAAATGTTTGTGCTCCTTAGTACTTGCGATGAGTATGGGACTGGCTTGATACAGCACACCGATCTTATCAAAATACCGGAACTGGCGAATAACGTTGACGTTATGTTTAACGGAAGTGATACAGCATAGGGCTGATTGTCCTTTCAACGTGACTGAATCAAAAAACAGCAGTAACCATGAATGACCCAGCTTTTGAATCAATGCACTATAGTTTCTTGACAAATTGACCAATTTTTCAGTACCTATTTCAGGTTTTATGATCAAGCTATGCTCTGGTGAAATTACAGCAACATGTCCTTAACACCTTGTACAGTATAAAAGATTGTTACACAAATCGCCAAACCGCAATATTTCATTTATTTCTAGAGAAAAAAGTGGTTGATGTAGTGGTTACTGATGCCCCTCCAGTCGTAGTGGAAACCCCAATTCGCGAATCCGACTTGGACACAACGGAGAGTGAAACAGACGAAGAATTCTACGATGAAGCGCCGCAGAAATTAGCCAAGAAATTATTGGAAGAGAAACGCCAGCAGTTGCTTGAGATGATGGGGCCAAACAGTGTGCCCAACGGTACGTTTATCGAGAGCACAAGTAGGCCGCCTACTCCGCCTGCAGGCGTCGTTGAAGAAGAAAGAAAGAAGAAGAAATCCAAATCGAAAAAACGCAAGAAGAGAAAGAGCGAAAGGAGAGAGCAAGAACAATCGGTGAGTGAATGAGTTGTGGTTGTATGTCAAAGATAGGTGTTAGAATGTTCTTTCTTGAGGTTTTCGACAAACTAGTTTTAGTCGCTTTTATTGGTTTAATGTTATAAATAATGATAATAAGGCGTTTGGCATTATTGGTAAAATTTGTAAAAAAAAAAACTTGGGAGCTTTCTGTCTTGTTGGCATTAATATGTCCCGTACTCTGTAACTTTAAATGAGCTGTCAAATTGAATAATTTTTTATCAATGTCACAATTGGCAACAAACTCGAGCAAATCCATTTAAAAATTGAGTCTTGAAAAAATATAAATAAAATAAAATTAAGCATATATATAAAACACATTTCACATAACAATTAATGTATTGTTAAAGAATGACATATATTTAAAGTAGATTAAAAATTGAAATTGAAGGATCACTCATATTTTTATTGAGGTAATCTTAGACATCATAAAATTCTTCTTCCATAAGAATATGTTTCACCGATTTTCTGAATCAATGATTTTCACACTTGCTGGAAGATGGTTATACAATTTAGCAGCATTGTAAATTATTGAGCTTTTTATCAAGTTGGAAGATGGAAGTTGTTATTTTGGCGGGTGGGTCTAAGAATTCTTCAAAGAAATGCCACGACAATAATTGCATTTATAAATCTCATCTTATTGATTTATAGTCCATAAAAAAATCTATACTGACTAACGGTTGCGTTGACGAGCCTGTCCAGTCATTTTCAGAAAAAAAGTATTTCGGAATATTGCATTCTCACGTAACTCGTATCCAGGTTTCGATTTTATATTTCATCAAGTTATAGAATTAAAAATTATTGAAAACACCAAACTAAACTACCAAATTCAAACAATCAGGTGCAGAAGAACAGGCGGGAAGTCCTGTGACGTTAGTACGCGAGTGATTCTGATTGGTCACTCTCGGCCATGTCCGCGCCACCCCAAACTTCAGCCAATCATATTACAAGAAGACACTGACGTCACAGCTGAGGAGCGTTTGAATTCACATATATTGAAACATCTTTTTCAATATTGAATAATAAATTAGTTTTTCAAAATTTAGGATGCACAAAAATTATTAGGACTGTTTTCTAAACTTCCCTACATTACGTCATGTGAAAAAAGTGCATATTTTAAGATACTGGAAATGCCTATTGACTTTTGACACGAGCATCTCACGGCTCACAATTTTACGTAAAATGGTCCTTCTAATTTTAAATTCGTACTCATAAAAAATACGAGGTACTTCTGTTTTCATCGAACTTGAATTATATTACGTTTTTTATTATATCGTATTATTTCTAAACGAAGTATTGCAACTGTTTCTCTGAGAACAATAAAATTAAAAAAATTACCAATTCTGTATACCAACAATACAAATTTTTTGGTTTACATATTGACACAACACTCTCTTTGTTCAATCATTTCAACAATACTATTTAGAAAAAGACAATATACCCCACTAAAATATTTCAGTTTAATTTATTCAAAATTGCAATGCCTCATTTCTGTTTGGAGCTCAGCCAAAATTTCTATCATGAAACCAATACAAACTTTGCAAAACAAACCTATAAAATGCATATACAAAATTCCCTTTTTACAACCCTCAAAAAAATTATTTAAACCTAATAACTTACTGAATCTTCTTTCATTATATGAATTTAAAATTTCAATTTTCATCCACCGTTTTTTCACAGGAAAAAAACATTCGGATCTTACTTTTGATCATATTTCGAATATCCATTACCATAAATAAAACAAGAAATGTAAATAAAATGAACACATTACGTTTCAAATCAAACTTTGTAAAAACGTCTATTTTTTATGAAGGAATTGGGATATATGATAAAACATCACAGCCAATAAAAGAAATTAGGACTAACACTAAATTCAAAAATGAACTTTAGAAATGTTTACTTAACAGATGGCTTTTCAATTCCTATAATATAACAATGTTTCACCTTTGACTGTTTTGCTTTTGTTTCTTTTTGCTTTGATATTACTTATTTATTCATATTTCACAGATTACTCTTATTACTCTTTTTCTATTAATTGTTTGATTTCTTCATTAATTTGTATTTCGTATGTATTGCCTTCATTCGATTTATGTAAAAAATGTAATCCCTCTGTAAACAGAAATGTTTCTTGGAACCAGTAAATAAAGTTAAGTAAATTATTGTTTTAGAATGAATGTTTTTTATTTTGAATTCTCCAGATGGTGACAGCAAATGTGATATCACCCGACATTCCCATACCACCTTATTACCAGCAGTTCCACCAACAGCAGCAGTTGCATTATCAACAGCTCCCTACGGTGGCACCAATAACTCTGACAATATCGAGGAACTCTCCTGTTCCGACCCAATCTTCGGTCACCATCGCCCCGAGCTTGCCTTCGGCTTATCCCAAGGTTCACACCGAACAAGCTTTTTCCAGGCAGGATTCCAGCGATTCTAGTTTAAGGGCATCGAAAAGGAGGAGAGTGCCCAATAAATTCTATGGTTATTCCAGCGACGAAGACCAAGATAGAGTGCCCCCGCACGGTCCCAAGTGGAGGAAAACTGAGGTGAGTAAAGTTTTTTTGAAGAGAATATTACACGCCAACATTTACTGAAAAGAGATAAACACTGTATGTTTATTGTGCAAAAGAAATAATTCGTAGTTACAAAACACACTAAATACCTGAGTAATTTTTTGAATTGATGTAGCCAATACTTGATGAAAATCCATGTTAACATTTATGATATTACTTTAATGTTGATTTTCACAAAATTTTGGTTTATTAAACCGCGACATGTGTTTCGCCAATACAATGGCTTCTTCAAGCAGAAGTATATTGAGTCACAATTACGATGCAAAAACTATAATTTCATTTTCCAAAAATTTGAAAAAAAATTTACCATTGAAATGTTCATAAAAATATAATAAAACTTTATGAATTATTTTTATTATTTGATAGTTTATTATATTTGATACCTGAACTTGTTCTGACTGGAAGTTATTTTTACAATATATAAATAAAATAAATTCTTTGGAAAAATATTTACAAATTACAAAATTACACAACCCTTTGACAGAATAAGAATTTAAACAGACGCAGATGTAAGGAAATATAATGTCGCATATAAAATATACAAACACAAATAACCCATTTATCATTGTTTAAAAAAAAAGTGAAGGACTGGAGTTATAATGAAAGTAGAATGTTTATACATAGCCTGGTTGATTTGAATAATATTTATTATTTAACATAATAAAACGTTTACAAATTCAATGAAATTGTATTGAAGATATTTAATTTAATGTTGTTTTTATTCGCTCCATGATGTATTAGGGAATTTTCTATTAGCATATCGCTGATGAATGATCAATTGCAATACGGCTGAAAAGTGGTTTCACTGCGTTAGCATTTTTCTACAATTTTTATTCTACTTCTCTTTACTTTGTAATAATAATAATGATAATAATAATTCGTTAGTTGAGTACAGCTCAGTCTCACAGATATATTGGAAACTGGCTTTCTTGAAAGCACTATCATAAACATTTGGGGAACATGTTTCAAAAATAATTTCAACAAAATTTCCATTTTATGTAAAAAAGCCTTAAAAGTATTGTATCGTCTTCCATATGATACGCCAACAATTCAACTCTATACAATTACAGAAAAATTTTCCTTAGAAGAACTCTATTCTATAGAAACTTTCGAAATGTCTTTCAATATTGTGAATAAAAAAGTTAAATCAAACTTCATATTACCTAGAAATTCTGAAATTCATAGTTATCGTACTAGGCAACATAACATGTTCCATATTGATCCTGCTAACTCAATTTTTGGACAAAAGAGATTTGCACATTCAGCTCTGTCAAATTTTAATAAATTACCAATTGAGATCAAGAATTCCAGAAACATCATTCAATTTAAAAATCGATTAAAAAAGTACATGCTTGCACAAAGAAATAATCTCAATTAATATTGATTTTCAGTATGTGACATAGTCAAGGCCTCCTTTACTTTAAAATTACCAAGGACTATTCTTTGTATATCTGGATTCTTATTTTATTTTATTTAATTTTTTTTTATTTTGTCTGTTTTGAACTTTTCTACTTTAAATTTATAGAATATAAATTGTTTGAAATGTTCATAAACAGTCTTCATACCAGTTTTACGTAACTGTCTGACTGTTTTATGGTATTCATTTTAGAAACGTTATTTTACTAATGAATAATTTTTTTTTATACTCCTTGTATTTTGATGTATTATTATGTCTTTTGGGTTTTGAATATATTGAGGGAGTTTATTAAAAAATTGTAAAGCAGAGTACATGCAATTTTTTTCGGTTATACTTAGATTATGATACGGATAGTTGTATGTTATGTTTCTCCTTGTACTATGAGGGTGATTTATTTTGTACACTTCGAACTTTTCAGGGTTCTTTTCAACAAATTTGATACTATCAAGAAAAATAATATATGTACTGTAGGCTGTGAGTAAACAGTTTTTTTTTTTAAAGAAAGTTCTACAAGATTGGTGATAACCCAGGTGAAACATGATTCTACTTGCCATTTTTTGTAGTCTGAACACTCGATCAAAAGAACACGAGTTACCCCAAAACATTATACCATATTTGAGGAAGGACATGAAATTACAGTGATATACAGTGCGAGTAAGATTGACATCAAGATTTCTTGCAATAACTCTGAGGGAATAAAGACAAGAGGAGAGTTTGGAACATACATATTCAATTTGAGGTTCCCATTTCAAGGTGTGAATCTACGTAAATGCCTAATAGTTTGCAAGCTTTTGTTACATTTATTGTATATCCATCGAAGTCAATAGAACTTCTACTATTTAAGATTATACTTTGAGTTTTTTCTTTATTCAAGACAAGGCCAAGGACATGTTGATCTTATTGTAAAAAATGAATCAGAAAATAAACATTACTATTATTATTAAATACCTCATATAAGAAATATCAGTAAAGACAGTAAAGTATATTTGACTAGACCATTCTGATTGTGATTTACGCGTTTCGTTGATTGACAAGTTTAGTGACATTTTAAAAATATTGTTGCAAATAGGTCTGCTAGGATTGCAAGGAGTCGTCGTATATGGCGCTGCTCCCATAATACGAAATGCGCCTTGGAGTGCAGCTACAGATGGTAGCTATTGAAACTCACGGATAACAAAATAATACAAACATATTATTTTATAACAACTGGGATACTGGGGGAAAGTTAAATACATATTTCAAATAAGGGACACTCAATAATTATGATATGGGATAAAACTCTTACTCTTACCATAACTATTACTGAACCTCAACAATACTGAATCCTTTGTCCTTTCATGGAGTTCAGCTGAGCCTGAAAAGGCCAAGCCTATACGGCCAAATGAGTGCTAGGACTCCCCACCACAGAGCTCAGTTACTAACTCCTCTATCACTTCTGTCATCTTGTATTTATATAATGATAGAAATGTTTATATTTTCATTCGGTCAACAGTTTTAGCACGCCACGAGACTGCCAATTTCAATGCCAGCCATATGACAATGAACTGCCAACCTGATCGAATTATTATAACAAGAATGAATGGATCAATGCACTAAAGCCGCACAAAGAGCTTTTCTGGCATTCACGATATTATACTTTATTGTCAGAAGTCTTCGAACTCATAAAACATTACAGGTACCCCAAACTCCAACTTCCCCCATGGTCGTTCCGCCGATCACCATCAAAACGACTCCGCAGCCGCCCGCCCCGCCGCCCCAACCCACGGTCGAGCCTATCTCCATCCGGACAGGAACACACCTCAGCGACTTCAGGGTGCAACGCCCGAGGCCTCGACCCACTATGCCCCCCATCCGACTGCTGAGCCGCGGCCCCGACGAGAAGGACAGCGCCAGCGAATCGAACGACTCGAGTTCGGAAGAGCAATCCGTGCTGCCCCCGAAACCCGCCCAGCCGCAACTCTACTGCTACTGCCAGTGCCCCTACGACGAGGTGTCAGAGATGATCGGATGCGACGCTACCGACTGCGCCATCGAATGGTTTCACTTCGAGTGCGTCGGCATTATGGTGCCGCCCAAGGGGCAGTGGTTCTGCCCGGACTGCAGGAAGAAAAAGGCGAGGCGGGAGCTCATGCAGAACATGAAGAATTGAAGCTGTACGCTTTGTTCCTGTATACGTGTGAGTAGCATGGTATTTTCATGAATCTTTTTTTTATGTTCTCGTTTCCCCGAAAAGGAAATTCCTGTAATTTTCAGAGAAGAGATATGGATACTCCTGACATAATTACGCTGGCCACTCTGAGATCTGCCTTTCTAGAGAAAGACGTGCTTGTGTTTTGTTTGCATTAAATTATACCAAGTTGTTGGATCCCGATTCGAGAATTTTTGCTCCATCCATATTTGAATTGTTCACTTTCGTTCCCCGTTCATTTTTAGATTCACGGGTTGATATCAGAGCTTTTGAAGAGAAAGCAGTATGAAGGGTATTACCCATATATCTATCAACTACGAATATGGATAATAAGGACAGCCTATGTGATACCAAAAAAATGAGCATCGAATTGGGCGCTGCTGCTGACATTTCCTCAAGTTTAATGAGTTTTTATCCGCTTTTGGCAGAAAATTGACTGATGAAACTCTGGTAGTAGGTAACAAACAGACATTATATTATTACAAAATCAATGAATCGTTTTTTAAATGACACGATGTTTATTTAACCGTCTTGCATAATTCTCACTTCTTTTATCCACATTATAGAAAAATATTTGCCCATTTCCAATTTGGGAGGTTGAAAATGTCAAAAGAAGCACAACCTTAAAAATGTATGACATTTGTCATGTTTTAGAATTTGGCATGCGCAATTGTTTCCCAGCGCCCGTTTGAGAAAAGGTAAGAATGGTAAGATCATTGTTTATATAGAAGTAAGATAGCCAACCTTATGGGATTTATATTGGATTCAAATGGATGCGACATGTAGATGGCGACAGTGATCTCGCATCCAAGTCATGTCGTAACTTCAGTGATCTGGCCTCCAAGTCATGTCGTAACTTGATTAAATCAATGGAAAAGCATTAAAATCAGGGTTTTTTTAAGAAACCTGCATTAAAATTACGTCAAATATTCATGTTTGTAACTAATCACGCTAGATGACACTCGCGTTTGTGTCCAATACCTTTTCCACAGGCATTGACTAACTATCTTCTATTTACACAATGGTAAGATATATATTTTTGGCTTCAATTTGATTACATTGCGTCTTATGGCGTGTTATCCATTTTCGTAGTTAATAGATATATGGTATCACCATCCGCAAACTGTGCACCCAACAAATCATTGATGTGAAGAAACATTGTTGCTGCTAGAATCGATCTCATGGGGCGAATGAACTTAATTTGAAATATTTTTCGTGGAGAACTAAATTTTATACAGGGCGGTAAGGGTTATGAGAGTCAGTGTTACCAGATGACTTCTTGAACTAAAACGAGTTATATTATTATTATACATGACTCTATAAGGAGTAGTACACTACAGTTCTCCAGGGGAGAAATTATGTCTGTCTGTAGCTCCGTCCGTCTGTCGTAAGCACTTCAAACCTTTATATTTTCCGAACCCTAGAGGTATCGAAATTTTACGGGTTTCTTCCGTTTTTACTTTCCTCGATAAACGGTCAGGAATTGATTTGATCCATTCCGTATTGTTTTAATATATACTTCAATATGTTCGCAACCAGTGTATAGTTTTTGAGAATGATAGGAGAATGCTAACAGGGTTTTTCCGTCGATTTTACAGGTTTGCAAAAAGTTCAAATGAAGTTTCCCAATGTATGTTAAAAATTTTTGATTATGTTCCCCCATTTTCCCCTCCCCCAATTTTTCAAAGCGCTTTGCATCTGGATTTTTGATAATGTCCCCCCATTCCCCCTTCCCCAAATATTTTCTGGCGCTTTGCGCCCAGAGTTTTGATTATGTACCCCCATTTCCGCCCTCGCCTTATTTTTCCAAGCGCTACGCGCCCAGTTTTCATCATTGTACCCCCCATTTCCCTCCTCCCCCTTTAGTAAAGTCCGGGCGTTTGGCGACTGGATTTTTCATTATTTACTCCACATTTCCCTCTCTCCACAATTTTCTAGGCGCTTAACGCCTGGATTCTTGATTATTTTCGATGAAGTACAATTAGTCATAAAGATAATTAAGAAGCATTTCTTAACAATAATTGATAATAACTTATTAAATAAGATAACTTATTCTAGATTTGAAAAAAAAATGGAATATACTACTACATTACTCATTTCGAAGCATTTAAAAGAATTCATTTTTTTTCAAGAACTGCCCAAATTTCCCTATCAAACGCAAATCCCTTAATTTATTTTAATTTGTACAATTTCAAATCCTAGTAGAAAAATTGAACAAATTTTGTGATGCTTCTCAAAACAAATGAAGAGCATCCTTTTGTTATTAAATATTCCTCTTGGTACACTACATTTTTTAATTTTTCGTCTTGATTTTCGTTCTTTGTCGATAATTCCTGAACTATTGTGATATGAAAAGCAATAATACCCACAAAATTGATGAACGGGTGATTTATGATTTTCAATGCTCAATTTTATATTTTCTTACATTCCGCTGTACATCTAGAAAATGAATTCTTCGTTTTTTTTATTTCTGATTTTCTACATAGAAAAAGTAGAAAATTTTATATTGTTCAATTGTTTATTGATTTCTACTTTCAAAAATAAAAAGGTTCCATTTTGAAGATCATCTGTATTATACGAGATATAAGGTCAAAATCAATTACTATAACTTATAAGTGTCGTTCGTTGAGAAGTACTCTGATTGCTCTACTTGCTCGAAGTTGATTTTTCAAAAGAGAAAGACAAATGAAGTACAAGTGTTAGAGAGAGAAGAACATATGTGAAAGTGATCTCGACCAACTAGAGCAATCTTCAATGAATGAGCCTATTGACTTTAGCTTAATGATAATGTTAAACAAATGAGACAAATGAGATTTGTATTTGGTGATTTGACGGAATGAATCATCAGAGTGTAAACTTCATAAATAAAGGTTATAGTATGTTTTTTTTTTCAGACTAACTTAAGGAACTGCAGACACGTAGCTGCGCTGCTTGTTTATATTGGAACTTCCCAATTAATATCCACAAATTATAACAATTTCCGATATTTTTATTAATGACAGACAAGTATCCAATACGAAATTGAATGAACTTGAATAATCAAATATTTACCGAAGTAGGTACTGGAAAATAGATAAAACAACAGTTTCACAGTCTGTGGAAACGTGAGTGTTTTCCAAGCGAAACCGTTCAGTTTTGAATGAAACTAATCACATTGTGTCCTGAAAACTGAGTAACTTCATAACTATGAATGTTGAAGTAGACTTGAATTTGTATTAATCCACTAATATAAGTATGACACATGACTTGGAAAATTATGGTAAACATTAATTTCGTAACTTGGAATTGATTCAATTACTGTGTTCATTAGTATGGATCTCATTCGTTTACTATATAAAGACCTTGAGAAATTACCGCCAAATATTCTGAAAAAACGTTTTTAATGATAAGTTGATACATTATATGCAGTAAAAAATTGGAAGATTCAATAATTATTGATGTATCAATAATCAAAAAATAAACTATCTTGTATAATTTCACAACGACGGACGACAGTCGTGCTAAAAAAATTAAATTAAAGATTTGAGTTTTTATTCGTCCAAAAATGAACCAGAATTTGTTTCTGTGGCAGTAGGTGGGGAGTTACCTACACAAGAAAATAGTCTAAAACCAACCCAAAGAACAGGTCGTGTTCCATATTTGTTGTTCGATTTATTAGTACTATTAATTTGTTTCGAAGACCATTTCAGAATAATTCGTTATAAAGGTTTATTTGTTGAAAAGTAGTATTTATAAGCTTGGCGGTTGCCAGACCTGTTGGCTGTGGTCTAGAGAATATTACCGACGTTTTGTCTAAAACTGCGGCACATATGAAAGGCGATGTGGCTGTTTCTGCTGAATGGAGAGAAGCCATCTCCAATTCTGATTAGTCGCTTCTGTTCGATGATTGGTCCTTATCTTCTATCTTCCTTGCAGGGTGTTTGTTGTGCCTAGACTTCGATCAGTTTGAAACCCTCTTTCTTGTAATTATGGGTTTTGGTCTTAACAAAGCTTGGTGATTGAATCAGCACCCGTTAGTGTCACTGATTCAGTTAAAAACGTGCTTTCCGCATGCGCACTGCGGCCGTTGCCACATCGCCTTTCAAAGTATCTGCCGCAGTTGAAGACGAATCGAGTAGAGTGTGGTATGAGAATTCGGCCTCATCTCAAATGGGAAAAAGCTTTCCCCTCCCCAGTCCCTTGTCGCGAAGAGCAGCCAAAGAGCCGCTAAAGAGTAGCCAACGGGCTGCCAAACAGCCGCCAAGAGTCTGGGGTGGGAGAGAAAAATTTGCAAAAAGGACCTTAGCATTTTCATATGTTATTTTCTATAAGAGATGAGGCCAAACTCTCATAGTCACTCTACTGAAACGTTAGGTTAGGATTTCTTGAGACAGTTTTTGGGATACAGTGTACTTGGGTAGTTGGTGTAGTTTGGTGAAATATGAATATGAAAATGAGATAATGTCTAGGTATAGCGAAAGTACGTTGATTCAGTTCATCTCTGATACAAGTAATTTTATTGAGAAAAATGGTTCTCATTTTCCAAATTCCTACCACAGACTAATTGAAGTTAACTTTTTACACGAGTTCACGTAAAAATTGAAAGAATAATTCAGATCCCTGAAAATGTGAAGGTTAGATGGTGGCGATTGAATACCACAAAAAAAACGGAAGAAAACAAATGACATCTTTGACGTTTCGTTTTTGTCGCAACCATTATCAATTCGAAGGCAATAAAATGTTTTTGTTAATAATCTTTTTCAGTAGTAATCTGTTTACTGTTTTCATTGCACTTTGAGTTTCTGGAGTTTTTATTTCTGAATGATTATCTAAAAAGAAATCTGATACATTGGTACTAAATATCACTATTTCTTGAAGAAAAAAAATACAGAATGTCATGCTGTTTTATATAACGAGGTAACATTAAAAATAAAATAAAAGTGGTCTGTATCTTTGATACTGAGCAAACAAATGCCGGAAAAATCAACATGTTTTCGCTTCATTAACCTATAATTTTCTGTAGAGTTGTAAATATAGCACTAAACCTTGTACCTGTAAATATTTATAAATAATACTTAAAATTATGTGATTACAGTTTATTGAATTATAATTGTTTATTTAATTTTCGGTTAGGGTAGGTTCTGCGTTGACAGTCTTAGTCGATTTTCCCCTTGCATCATGTACCATATATTGAAGTAATATTACGATGGATTTGCCAAATTAGTGTTGTACACAGTTGTAAATATAGTTTAAGGTGTTGCTCTGGTCGCTTCAAGCAAATTCATGTTTGTTGTAGGCAGAGCTGGAAAGTACTCTCGTATTATTTCAGAATTCTTTGTGTATATCTCTTCTGATATGTCAATAAAAAAGGTAAAACTGGATATTGTGTTTTACTTTCTGAGTTTTCCTTACAGAGTTGGTCCATAGCACCTTCAAGTGAAGAAGAAATTTTGAGAATAATTGAAAAACTGAACCCCAGGAAAGCTATACTTAGCTGCTTCTCTAAAATAATTGAGATAGCCCTGTATAACCAATTAGTCAATTACCTAAACCAATATAATATAATAACACCGTCTCAACACGGATTTCGCCGCTACTACTCAATAGAAACTGCATCAATAGAGTTAACACAGTATATCCATGAAAATAGTGACCAGAATACATTCTTAGTAGGAATATTCTTTGATCTCAAGCGAGCTTTTGACACGATCAATCCCAAACACCTAACAATAAAACTAGAGGCGATGGGTATCAGGGAACCAATCCAGTCCTGGATTAAATCCTATATGTCCGGTAGAAAACTCAAGGTCCGAGTCGAGGATGAGCTTTCCAACGAATTTGACAGCCTCCGTGGAACTCCCCAAGGTGGGGTGTTAGGCCCACTATTGTTTCTACTCTATGTGAACGATTTATCATCATATATCAAACAAGGACGCGTTTTCATCTACGCCGATGACACCACAATTATAGTCACAGCTGATAGCCTAACTGAGATAAACAATAAAACACAAGCAGTTATGAGCAACTTCGCACACTGGTGCCAAAGAAACCACCTTATTATTAATGAGAACAAAACCGTAATTATCGAATTCACTGCACCGCTCAAGGTAGATAATAATATAACCTTAACAACAAGCAGTAACACCATAATCCGAACATCCAAATTCCTTGGAATAGAACTAGACTCCAAGATGAACTTCAACAAACAAATAGACTGCTTGTACAAAAAACTGAATAGATTGTATTATGCCTTTAACAGCTTACAATCTAACATCTATGAATCTCACCTAATCCACTTATACCATGCATTAGTCCACTCCGCAATCAGCTGTAATATAATTGTGTGGGGCAGATCAACCGAAATCTCGCGGGTATTTATTTTGCAAAAGCGATTCATTCGCCTAATATTCTAGTTAGACTTCAGGGAGTCCTGTAGAGACAATTTCAGGAGGAATGGCTTACTGACCTGTACAGGTACTTACCTCCACAAGCTACTCAGTTATACCCACAAGAACAAGGATAAATTTAAAAAAAACAGTGACATCCATGTTTATAACACCCGAACCAAGAATGACGTCCACCTATGCAAATTCAACCGAATGCAACTAAAAAAATCTCCGCTATATGCAGGAGGATACTTCTATAACATGCTACCAGACAAAATAAAAGAACTTGGAAATATACATAAATTTAAATCCACCCTGAAAGCTTTCCTGATTGAAAATTGCTTCTATTCATTAGAGGAATTCACAAGCCAATGCTCATAACTTATCATATTGTATTTTCAATGACTGTTTTAATTATAAACTTCATACAATGATGATTAGGATTGTTTTAACTATAAACTATACAATATTGTTTATCTACATATACTTTTTCTTAAATTGTAATGTACTGTGCTGCAAATTTTACTTATTTTAAACCTACCACTGTAAGACTTATCTCATGTCCTGTATGTGATTCGAAGAGATCAATAAATCTATCATTTGAGTTGGCTATGGCACCAGATCAAATTAAAATTGTTCTATTATCACTGATAGATAAAAATGGCAAAAAACTCTTTTAAATTATTTTAGAAAAAAAAATTATTTGATTATTCATATAGAGAAAGAGCGGCACAAGATGTAATATCATTTGTACAAAAAATAGTTGGTGGTCAAAAATGTGCCATATTGTCTCTTGATATAGAAAAGCTTTTGATACTGTTGACCAAGGGATTTTATTGAGGAAATTGGATAAAATTCGTGTCAGAGGGCACATTTATAATTGGTTCGAAAACTTTTTGACCAATAGAAAACAATATGTGTGCAATGGAGAAAATAAGAGTCAGCATAAAAATGTGAATTGTAGTGTACAACAGGGATCTGTGTTAGGACCTGTGCTATTCCTGATTCATATCAATTCTATTTATTTCTTGAAATTGAAATGTACTCTCGAATTATAAACAGTTGGTACAACAATCATTTATTCTGGACCTGATCTAGAATTAATTGAAAGTGATATCAAGTATATTTCCAGAATACTCTCATGGTTACAAATTCATAAATTAACATAATATTTTTCTAAAACCTCATACATATTCATATCGACAAAAATAATAAGAAATACCTTTCCACCTATAGAATTCGAAAATAATCATAGTATACACAAATTGTATAACATTTTTGGGTTTTTATATTGATGAATCATCAGTTGACAAAAACATAGAGAAACACTTTACGTCCTTTCTAAACCGAAAAAGTGATTTGATACTTTTAATGATTGATGGAATGTGATTAAACATCTTACATCCATTACAAATTATTGAATTTTTGGTTAGTGCTTTTAGGGATTGGCAATTTCAATTCATTATTTTGTCTTGTAATATGTTAAGAATAGTAAATTTTGTTTTGTGCTTGTATATCAAACACACAGTTTCAAGTATGAAAATTGCTACAACTGTTAATATTTTGGTTTTGCATAGACAAGAGTTATGCATCTCCAGAGGTTACCTTTGGTTTTGATCCAAGTCAAAGCTACTATGGAATCAATCTAATAGTTTTCAACTGTTTCTCCGCCTATTCTTCGCTTTAATGAGTGAGGACCAGTTTGGTTTTCAAAAGCAAAAGAGCACTAATGACGCAATATTTTCCTTTTTAACAAAAGTTTACAACGAAATTAATGAAGGAGAAGCAGCCGCAGCAGTGTTTTGTGACTTATCTAAAGCATTTGACTGTGTAAGTCACAGAATACTGCTGGATAAATTGAAATACTATGGTTTTAGATGAAGCAGCCATCAGTGGTTCGAATCCTACCTAGTAAATCGCAATCAAGTAGTAAAAACTAACTTCCTCTCTCGAATTGGGGCAACTCAATGTGGTGTTCCACAGGGTTCAGTACTCGGTCCCACGCTGTTCCTACTTTATATAAACGATCTTACAAAGATCAATATTTCTGGGAAGTATACATTATTTGCCGACGATACAACCATACTTTGGCATGATAAAAATGAGCACTCATTACATCATAATATTCAGGTAGACTTAGAACTAATAAAATCCTGGTGTGATGATAACTTGCTTGTTTTCAACGTCCCTAAAACAAATTTACTATCCTTCCGTTGCGAGATTTCGACCCTGAACTTAGGCACTAATAAAATCGAAAACGTCTCCTACACCAAATTTCTTGGACTACACATTGATAAGAAATTGAAATTCAGCGAGCATGTCACCAAACTATGCAATAAATTGTCTTCCGGATGCTATGCCATTAGGATAATATCGCGTTATCTGGGTTATACTGCTGCTATTATAGAATCACATCTGCTCTATGGTATAGCATTCTGGGGAGTGGCAGCAAACAATTAATGCAGATGGTACAAGTCACTCAAAAAAGGGCCATTAGGGCTCTCTGTAAAGTAAATCCGCGAGATTCTTGTAGAGAGCTTTTCATAAACCACAGAATCCTCACTGCTACGGCAATATTTATTTTAGAAACCACCTGCTTAATTCACAAAAATCGTAACAAATATATTACAATGTTATCAATACATAATACTCGCTCATCACAAAAAATGACTTTACCATTACCATTGCCAAAAAATAATCTTGTTAAAGAATCCATTATCTATAACGGGCTAAAAATTTACAATTATTTACCACCACGAGTAAGGGAAATTGAAGCATTTGGATTATTTAAAAAAAAAGTTAAAGAATTGCTATATACTCACCCCTTCTACAATATGGAAGAAGATTTTAGTTGTGAAAACTTATGACAACAATAATGTTAAATATGCCCCTTCTTTTTGAAACGACTGATATGTTTACATCTGTTGGACTTCTTATTTATTCCATGTATACAAATTTTAATATGTCTTTAGTACCAGTACCAGTATTTTATTGTATTTTGTATTTTTTATTTTATGATCCATTATTAATATTGTTCTTCATCTTTGAATTTGCGATACATGACTTTGTCGATAAGATTGTTTATCTTCTGACAATAAAGCATATTTTGATTTCGATTTTTGAATGCCTGCATTTCCCCAATCACATTGTACTTTGAGAAAATATTTTCAGTTTCAATTGTAAGAATTATTTTCATAATATTTAACACGTTCAACGCCAGGGTATCTTTTTCGATACACTTAGTTAAAAGATTGTGTATCTTAAAAGATACACCAACAAAAATTTTGTTTTGGCCGTGTGTATCGCTAAAACACACTTTATGTAAATTTTAGATGGGGAATTATAAGCTATGGCCTCCTAGAATTTCCCCTGAAATTGAGGTTTAGGATGGATGAAGGTTTTGTTTGTCAATTGCGTGAATCCTGATTATTAAAATCAAATTCTTGAAAATCACGAAAATTTTTCACCAAGGCTTGGCGCTGAACGTGTTAACTGACCCCCGTTAATTATTTAAGTCAGTTTATCCCTTCTGTAAACATGGAATGTTTCTTGGGGTTATAAAGTTGATTAAATAAACCAGTATATCAGTTTCGAAAAGGTAAAAAAATGTGTTATCAGTAATGAAAATATGCATTTACATTTGAACTGAAAACAGTGAATTCATATAAATAACTTTTTGTTACAATCAATAACAATATCGAGATTGAAAGTTAACTTATATTTATTTATTCTATTTATAAAATTTACATGTAACGAGTTATAAATGAAAAGATGCTGATTACTTTAATAAAAAATAAAATTCATAGTTCTCCTGTTAAGGCTCAAGTTGGATATTTGAAAAACTAACAAACATTAGTTGCATCATCGTTCATTTAAGAACAGACAAATTTCACACAAACTGGTATTTCGCACAAGAGTGTCCCAAAAACAATAACACGACTTGCACAACCATGCTCTACTTCATCTCTTTAGTGTAGGCGTCCAGCTCTGCATCCAGTTCTTCCGCCGTGGGCTGCTTCCTTTGGATGTTTCTTTGAGTACGTCCACCACCTCGACCTAGGAAAACAAAAATTAATGTGAGATAATATTAGATATATTCTTTAGTTATTTCTTGTTTACAAAAAAAGAACTGCATGTACAAAGCATTACAAAAATTATTAGAATAGAATTTATTTAACCACGTTATGCATAAGCAACACCGTATCTTAGATGAATCTTCACCAGTGAGAAGTAAACATTTCTAGTGATTTTTAAGCCTAATTCAATGACAACAGCTCATACTGCAAAACAACCAGATATTTTTTCCTAGTGCTACAATGTGAGTGTTAAATTTCAAATTGAGGTCAACATTTAACCTAGAAATTTTTTATTTTTCATTTTATGAATCAAGTAATAATTTAGACTGATATTTTCAATGGTATCTTAGAAGGAAATCATATTGGTTTTATTGTAGTTAATCCATAAAAACTTCATATTGCACCAGGCTTTGATGACTCATATATCTGTTTCAATTACCTTGTGATGAAAATGCATACAGCATAATGCAGTTATAATTCTTAGTGGGAAGTTGGCCAACTTCATAATAAATCAGTGTAAATGTAATACAATAATGTGTTTTCATGAACGCCTCCTATGAAGTACAAGTGCTTAATTTTTCTTTTAGTAATGTAGTGAAAATGTAATTATAATTTATAATGAACATTACATGTATCAGCCTTTACTATTGTAAAACAGAATATATGTAAAAAAAAACTTGCAGAGTTGAGCATCACCCAAAAGACACTCAGTATATATTGGGATTTGTAACTGAATGAATAAAATCGGTGTTTTGTAATAATACTGCAAATGGCAAGTCGAATGACCACCATGGGTGAGAATGAAACACAGCCCTATTTTTCAAACAGTCACTAAAAAAGTCATTGCACCCACCTCTGCTTGCTCTTGTTCTTCCTCCCCTCGGACTTCTACTTTGAAACTTCCGTTCTCCAACACTTCTTCTCATGGGGCTTGGTATTTCCGATGTGGTGAGTTGAATATTCATTGCTCGTCCATCTAAAGGCACTCCATTGTACTGCTTCATGGCTTTGATTGCGTCACTTCTCCTTTCGAAAATAACATCAGCAGTACCCAATGACCGACCTGATCTGTCGTAGTGTACAGCAGCACTTTTCAGGGGGCCAAATTCAGCGAATAGCTCCTGAATGTCGGAGTCAGAAACGCCAAAGTCAAGATTTGATACCATGAGCTTTGTAGGTCCCATGGTAGCCTGCACAGTTGCTCTAGCAGCAGCCAATTTTCGGGGGCCATAACCCTCAAATAGATCGTGCTTCCAAGCACTGTTTACGTCTCCCTAAAGAAACAATTGTTGTGGTCAGCATTCTAAGATTCGGCGGCACAATCCAAGTCTGAGCCTCAAAAGACAAGAAATTTCATTAAAAAAAGTTGTAAGTCTATTTACCCGAGAGAAACTTCGAGAAATTCCCCCACGTCCTCGGCCTCTTTGAACAGTTCCTGTTGCAGCAGATCGACCTGAGCTTCTGAAATTTCCTCGGCGTTGACCTCCTCCTCCTCCACCACCGCCACTGGTACTGCTGCCTCCACGAGATCTACCACCTCGTCGGCCCCCACGTCCTCGGGGGTTCTTGTTCGATTTTATGATATCATCGAGGCTCATTTCAATTTTATCTACCATTTTAATGAAATATATTCACGATCTTCTATAACAATCACTCTACAAAGCGGGCGTCAGTCTACTTTTTCTCCTTTCCAATCACAGCAAGATGGCGCGCTATTGGAAATTGGAACGGAACGGAACACCGGAACAGTCTGTCACGGAAGCACGGAACTGCAAAACACCCGAATGAGATTTCTCCTGTCAATAAAAAATGATGCTAATATATAATTAGAGAAAAGATCTATTTCTGTTTTCTAATTCTACACCAGTTGATTTGATAGGGCCATATATAAGGTCCAGCTATTTATTCCATTTTTCATTTGCACTTTGCAGTTTTGCCACACAACAAGCAATCAATCGTAAGCAGTGTTGCCACCAGCCAATATTGACAGCACATGAATGGACGATTCCAGTACCCATGTTCAGTGTTGCCAGGATTGATTTTCTGGTTGAATTGACTGACATTTTCCAGGCTTTTTCTGATATGATTCAGGGTCGGAATGGATACAATTTTTAATTAGAAAGATTCCTGGTTGTTCCTGGATATGCGAATCAAAGTACTAATGATGATATTGTCATAAATAAAATATTCTAGGGAATTTCACGTAAGTAGGTACATTTTTCAACATGACAGATAAAATTCTATAGGATATTTTTATTTTGTCCATTTCAGCAATGTTACTTCGATTTATTCATCCGGGAACACGGGTGATACTTTATAATTTAAAACTGCATCTGTTTCGACCATGAACCATAACAGATAAGGTCTAAAAATGCCAGAGATTTCACCCAGAAAATCATTTGTGGCAACACTGAATAGGGGTACTGGAATCGTCCATTCGAAAAGTAACACCCTATTCGGATCATGGACTAATCGGATCCGTCAGCAGCTGCGCACGAGCAGGTGACCATATGAATAAGGAATAATCAGATTCGAATTAATCCAAGTATTTTACGTCGTGGCGCAAGGAAACTAAAATTTAACAAGGAGGGTTTATTAAGCTCTAGCCAATCAGAAACTTGTAGCATCAACGCGTCATAGTGACGTACTTGGGTATGAGTACAGAGTCGAACTCGAATCAAGCAACAAAACTGTCAGTAGTAACTCTCATATACCAAGAGCTAGTCCGTCACTGTCTATAGAGAACGGCGGCCATGACATGTATAACTACGTCACATTTCGTCACAAATGTTCTTTCATCTCTTTCTACTAGTGTCCCCATTGTCTTATGGGAATCAAACACTCCTTGTTTTTAGTCTTCTTGACTAATTCTTGACGAAAGCTGTCACGTTACGTCGGTTAGAACGGTGGTTGTTCTCGATTCGAAACGAAATCAAAACTATGAAATTTCTTAGAATAGAGATAGAATGGAATTATATCTACGATATAGACCATTGATATCGACTCAAGTTGCAATATATTTTGAATTGTATTGGTTTTCATAATTGCTTAAATCTGACATATGTCAAACTCGCGACGAATCTGATTCCACGGATTTCGTTCAGTGTTTCCAACATCTAGAACATAAAACGTACACAAATTTACAGAATATTTATGTTTCTTACCAGAATGAGAGAGTATTGCACAAGTTGCCAAGTTATAAATAAAACTGACTGGTTGAATGGCAAATTCGAAATGAACTAACAAAATGATCTTTGGTTAAAAGCGCTTATACAGGGTGTTTCTTAAGTACATGTAGAAAATTTAGGAGCGTGTTGCCGACATCAAAATAAGAAGAAAAGTTCCCATTAACATATGTCCGCAAGTTATTCGTTTCTGAGATACATAGTGTCAAAGTTGAATTCTTATTTTTTTGTGAACAATTTCAAAATAATCTTGATATCTGGGTGAAGTTTGGTATCTGGGAATATTCATTATTTAGTTTGTGTAAAAAATATATTCTTGGTAGAGGTCACTGAGAGTAACTGTTTTCGAATTATGACAAGATTTTTAAATTTAAAAAAAATTCAATTAGAAATCAGTTTTTTCGCAATTAACATAAAATTTGATTTTGTCATTGAAAAATCATCCCAGATACCTACCAAACTTTACTCGAATATCAAAAATATTTTGGAATTTATTTACAAAAAACAAATATAAGAATTAATCTTTGACACTCTGTATCTTCGAAATGAATATAACTTGCGGACATGTATATATGGGAACTTTTTTTCTTATTTCGACGTCAGCAACATGCTCCTAAAGTTTCTACACGTACTTAAGAAACACCCTGTATATATATTTATTTAAATCAGATTGACAATAAGTTATTTTTTTTTGGATAGAACACAATCATCTAAGATATTTGATAAATTCAATCTGATTCATGAAACTAATAGTATCCGTAGAACAAGTCAAAGGAGTTTTATTCTAGTTTAACACGAATTTGCACAAAATAAACCCACAATTTCGTTAGAACTGAAGTCGTCTCAACTGATAACATTAACATATAATACATTCAATTAAAATAACTATACTCACGAAAAAGACCCAAATCTTTTCCCACAACCACTTTAGGAAAAACTTCCAAATGTTGTGTTCCTCGATCCAACTGAAGCCATTCGAATAGAAAATATAACATTTTATCAGGGAGAATGTTTTGTTGTGAATCTAGTAAAAATATTACTTATTAATACTTACAAAAGTAACGTCGGTTATGATAGAGTGATATTTGCTAACATATGAGAGCTAGGGTGTATTGAAGATAATTAAAATGGGAACAAGAAATTTGAGTAATTCTTTTGGAAATGATTATTTCAAAAACCCTAAAAAAATTATATCCAAATCATTTTTAGAAAAATATTTGACTTCAGTGCTTATAAATACTCTCCAAAAATTTATGTTATTATACAAGTAGAGAAATAAGTAATACATATATTTTAGGTGTGTTTATAATACAACAGAAAAGACCGGTGTAATATATCGAAAAATATTTTGTAAATAATGAATTCAAGATGGAAATCTGAATAAAACCCGGGTCTCGTGCACTGAAATGAAATTATAATATATTATAATTTCATTTCAGTGGTCTCGTGGTTACGGCGCTTTCGCTCTCTTAAGCCTGATTCACATAATGGCAGTAGCAGTGGCGTCACCCCCTCTATTGATAAGATAACCAATGGCAAACATGTTTAGACGACGCTGAAAATTCAAGGTCACGCTGCTGAAAGTTTGATTCATTTAAACTTTTTGCAGTAAAATCTAGCAGTGTTCGCATTTCTAACCTTAAAATTATCATGAAATCAAGATTGCTGTTATGATTCCTTTCTACTGCTTTTAACAAACAATTGGTTGAAAATTTCCATCCCGATGTCACTCATTCGGATAACAGCGTCAAAAGGGGCGGAGTCACCGCCTTCAGTGCCACTGCTACTGCCATTATGTGAATCAGGCTTTATTCCAATATCGAATGTGAAAGCTGTCATATGAACAATACTAGTTATTGTAGGAAACCAACCCAGCCAAGTTTGTTGACTGAAATTGCATTTTATCCTCTAAGTGTCATGGCATCCGATCAAAAAGTATCCTGTTGTCAATGCCTGGAAAAGAAAAATCCTAAGTAAAGGCCACAGAACTCATAATAATATATCTTTTATGAGTTCTGTGGTAAAGGCTCGGAATATTCCGAAACTAGTCGGCTTTTGCCGACAAATTCAAATTGAGCTTATCGGGGCCGCTTTATCAATATAGTCACTAGTCACAGTCAAATATCTCTGCTATATGACTATGGTAACATGTGAGTTTATTCCTTGATTTAGCATATCTGACATTCATTCTAAACACCCGTCAAATTTAGCATAGACCCCCTACTCTTTGGTAAAAGAGTATTGTAGAATTTGTAGATATTCTTTGGTAAAAGTACGCTAACCTAACAGGATATTGATCTGGTATAGTTAAGGGAATTTCAAAGTATTCAGTCCGAAAATATTAGTTTTCTCGGATATTTACAGGTAAAGTTGTACACACGAAGTAGGAAAGCGCTGTGTCCTGCATCAAATGTATCCCTGTAGGGGTCCATGACCTAAATGATTAGCTCTACAAATGTTGAGCTAGGATCGAACGAAGTAATATGTTGATCGTTCTGTGAATGTTGGTTTCGGACAAACCTCCATTACCTCCATAAAAGGTTTATTCTATTGTTGTTCTTGGCTTGTGTAGTTCTCAAAATCGTTTTGTCTGAAATATAGATACCTAGAGTTGTATGTGAGTTTTTCTCATTTTCATTTAAGCTCGACTGTCGCAGTTTTAAACAGAGCATTTTATATTTTGTATATAGTTTTATTAGTGGTGTGTTATCGCAAACACAATTAATGAAGAAAATAAACGGTTGATACGAATAGGTAATTCAAAATAAAATTTCTTCTTGTGAATTTGAATTTAAATGAAAGTGGTATAGTTTGAAGATTTCATAAAACACAATTAATGAAGAAAATAAACGGTTGATACGAATAATTCAAAATAAAATTTCTTCTTGTGACTTTAAATTCAAATGAAAGTGGTAATTTCAATATTTCAAGTAAGCAATAATATTATTATGAATTTTCTTACCATTATATGGAATTTTGAAATTCATCCCGTCCACATTTCCAGAAATTTTTGTCAATTATTTTCTTGGCATATAGTTACCAAAGATTAGATTAGCAAAGATGGCGTATTCGCATAAGGCCTTTTATGAAGTTAGCACACACATATAGCACAGATATAGAGTACAAAACAGTAAACAAAATGAAAAGTTGGTTAAGAATCAAACGTAAAACAGACAAATAACACAACCTTAAAGAATATCCCCCCCTTTTCTCGAAAAAAGTTGTAAAACTGGCGAAATTAAAATTGGAAAAATCCGTTAAAATAGTGAAAAATATTTGACCGTCGAATATTATGGTTTAAAAAAAATTCACCCCCTTTCCCCCCTCAAAAGCTTGATAGAGAACGCAAAGGAATTCGAAAAATGTTTCAACAGTTTCAGACATGGAAAATTATGATGAAAAAAAATCGATCGGGCTGCTTGCCACGAAAAAAAAAATGGAAAACTCGCGAAATAGAAATCGAAAAAATCCGTAAGAATATTGAAAATTATCTGACCAAAATAATTTACCCCTCTTCCCCCTCGAAAGCTAGATAGAGAACGCGTAGAAATTCGAAAAAAATTTCAACGGTAAATTAACAGGCAAGCGACCTTGCACCTATATATGATTGAAATGAACAGACTAAGAAACATATAGCCACAGAAAACTGAAAAATAAATAAATAAACTTAAAAATAAGTTTTTAGAGGAAAGCTTTTATTTAAAAGCATTAAAAAGAAGAAAATAAATTTTAAAGTGAAGAAATCTTGGGGTAATCTTAAATTTAATTTACAATAAGAAATACTAGATACTTCTCGGGACAAGCCTTTATATTATTTTACAAAATTTCTATTCTTCTTTTTAGTGCATTTAAATGAAAGCTTTTCTCTAAAAAGTTATTTTTAAGTTTATTTATTGTCCTATAGAATGTTTCTTTTGCCTGTTTGGTAACAATCCAGTAGATTCTACAATAATTTTGGAAATATGTGTGAAAAAAATATGAATCTGTAACTTTTCTGACATAATATATGCAACGCACGGATATTTTTGGAAGAAATGTTGATTCCCTGTTTTTTTTGTTTGATTTTGATTTTTTTCATAGGAAAGATTATTCCAAATATATTGGCTTTTTCAAGAGCTGTATTCACCAAACTCACATTCATCCAAATAATGAAAAAGCTCATTTCGAAACAAATTAATATTTATTGAAATATAAAGTTAAATAAAAGAACGAAAGCTACTTCAAAAGCGGGTAAATGAATGAACACATAATGAATTATGAAAAAATCTAAATATAAAAATAATTTACAATGTGCTGGTAACCAGCAGAGCCAAAGATGGGGAGATGAAAACATTCTAGCAAGGGCGTCACAAATTTTTTTCTTGGGGGGGGGGGGCTTTTCGGCTTGGGTAGTGAAAAAAAAATTACCCTGTTTTATAATTTTATAATTATTCTTGGGTGGTATATAATTACCCTCATTACCCCCCATATTGACGCCCTTGCATTCTAGTGATTTCTAATAATCAACTCTAGATAAGAAATGACAGGATAATTAATAACGAATGAACGAATGACGATCTTGACCTGTCCCAATATTCATAATGAGATTTGTGCTAAGCTTGCATTTTCGTCAGGTTGCTGTTACGCAGAAAAATCTTATTACAATATCCGTGCAGGTTTGTGAATTTTGAGCTGTTTTATATTTCTGTATCCGGTAACTGTATCAATTTTGATGTCTATGAACTTGGAAAATTAAGCTATCGAATTGTGAAAACTGAATTATTTCAAGATTGCATTATATATGTGACTAGGGGTGTTTTAAAGGTCAGAGGCGCCTTGCTAAAAATAGTGAAAATTAATCAGCGCCTGCATTAGCCAGTGATTTTTTTAAACAAGAGGCTTGCTTATTTCTTGTTCGGAAATATGTTATATTGAATTGAGAAAATATCCAGTATATGTAAGAAGTCATAAAAAATTAAAACACTAGGAGAATAAACAGTACTTTTCTCATTCACCACACAAGTATTTTCACTCCTAGATGCTCATTCGATAACCAAGTTATCTTCATCACAAGGAATACTGAACAGTTTGGTATTGTTCCTATTGTTCTATCAAAAGCATTTGATACTGTCTGCCACCAGAAACTTTTGAATAAAATATCCTATGGACTGAGGGGGAAGGTATATAATATACTCAAAAGTTATTTATCTGAGAGAGAACAACGAGTGAGTATTGATGGAAAAACAGGTGCGACCAAGACTGTTTCCTACGGGGATCCACAGGGAACAGTGTTGGGACCACTGCTATTTACAATTTACATAAACGGGCTACTTGAAATACAAACTGAAGGGAACATTTTGAGTTTTGCCGACGACACTGCCATTCTCTATAAATCTGAATCATGGCAAGAACTGAAAACCCTGGTAGAAACAGATTTCCTGCAGATAGAGAAATGGTTCAGTTACAATAAGCTGACTTTGAATTTCAGTAAAACAAAGTATTTGCCGTTCTCCTCTTACAGTAACAGCTTACCGAATATGGGACCATTGAAAATAGGAAAGAGCTACGAAATCCCTGAAGATAAATCTGTGAAATATCTTGGGATCGTAATTGATCGTCATATGCGATGGGACCTGCAAATCAAAAATGTTTTAGGAAAGTTACAAGAGGATTATTACATAAATTCAAGTATTTGAGGGATTTTCTCGATATTGGAAACTTGCGCACTCTATACTATGCATTAGTCGAGTCTCAATTGCATTATGGTATAATAGGATAGGGAGGAGTGACCGACAATTATGTAGAGAATTTAAATGTTATACAAAAATATATTCTCAAAATAATATATCGTAAAGTCCGTACTTACCCAAGTGATGACTTATTTGCAGAATCTGGAGTGTTCGACGTGAGACAACTTTTTTGTTTGAGTATTTTGAAAAATATTAACAAAGGAAATATCGTTTTACAGTCTACGAACCATGACCATACCATACCATACCATACCAGAAACAGAAAAAATAATGCATTGCAACCTCGTTCTGAAAAAACTATCGGTCAACGAAATGCATCTTACCTTGGACCTCGTCTTTATAACAGCGTACCAATACAGATTAAGGATATCAAAAATAAGAATAGTTTTAAAGAAGCAGTAAAAATATGGATAAAAAAATCTGCTAGATATTTTTTCGGAGATTTTATAAATCAAGTATGATTCTGCCACTCAATGATGTTCACTACTTCACATAGTTGAGTTCTTTTTGTTAACTCTAATTTTCTTACGAGCCACAAAAAAAAAAAATTCTAATTCTCTTGAATTTTGTTAATATGTACTACTAATACCATGTGTTATTAATCTTATATTAATGTATTTTGTATCTATATACATGTATTCGTTTTATTGTCATTCTACGATATCTATGTTCTATGTAACCACATATTTAATTTTTAATGACTTCACTTTTAATTATATATTATTTAACATTTATATTATTACATTAATTCTAACTCATGCGTTCAATAACATGAGAAGTCACACACAAGTGGTATAGCAGCTGATAACTGCTATACACACTTCAGTGAACTGTTCATGTTTATTTGCCATTACGGTTATTAACTGATATGTATAAAAATTGTACCCATGAATGATTATGCAAATAAACATTATTATTATTATTATTATAAAATTTGATTTTTCCCCTGAATGCGAGTTGTTTTTAAAAAGTAGCAACTATTCGTTTGAGAACATTGTTCCAGTAGTCCTTCTCTATCAGATACTTTTCGGGTAGGTAGATCCGTGTCAATTTTGCCCAAAACTCTTGAACTATACCTACGAATGAGAGCTATGAAAACTGCTGTATTTCTCAGATGCTCTAGAGAACTTTCATGCAGATTAATTTTGTAAAAATTTGTCCAATAAATGGAACGATTAAGAACATTGTGTTTTTAATATTGAATAATTTACATTGTAAGCAGATACCAGAAATGGAATTCAAATATAAGAGACATTCAAAATCTATGGCATCTTGGAACGGTGCATTTTTCTTTACATATTAAATGAAATTTTCTTCTTTTTCTTCCTACAGATATGGATATTCTATTACGCTATAATATGTTGTTTTAGATTACACTTTATTCTTTTCGTCACCAATTCTCTGTCTGATTCAGTGTATTTTTTGGCATTGGCGTCTGATGATTCTACTGGTATGAGATTCAGATATCTAGTTCTAGAATCTAGTTCTTCTAAATATATATCTAAAATTGAAATATATAATAATTTGTCAGCACCATATAAACTGATACTTAAAAATATTGCACTCATAGATCATACTAACCAACTAACAAATATTGAGAAATAATAATTTTGTTCAATCTGTCACATCATGCAGTTTTTATGAAACTGAAAAATTCTAGGGTATACGGTATGCTCATATACTTCGTGCAATCGGGCAATTGATAGACCATCTTGACCATCATGACCCGATGTGGCGAGAACTGCCCATGCTCCAGCCCGCCAGCCCTTGTCGGCCACAGCACGGATATAATCAAGAATTTGCTGAATCCTACTTCCTAAAATTCGAACGAAGATCAAAAAATGTTTGCCGGGGAGTTTCTTAAATCTGATAGTTATAATACATCTGCACCCGACATAATATGTAATATTATTACATATCTGATATTTAAAAAAGTAATCAATTCAGAAACACATACCCGATACCGGTACTATAACGCCTATACAGACGTTGATGGTTGCACTGACGCACGGTTTCGATCTCATTTAATATTCTACTTAGAAATATTGGGAATATGTTGAACTAATTCAGCAGTTCTTTATTTTTCCAATTTTAATTACGCTTAGAGTACCACTTAATTTTTTATTCGAACTTATATGACAAGTCTACATGACAAGTCTACATGACAAAAGTGTTCCCTGCTGCCGGCTCAGTGGTGGATGAATCCTTCAATTTCGTTCCTAACGTTTCAAAGTTTTGCCTTTTTGCTAGAATCCGCTGGCGCCCCTAATACTTGCGGCGCCTGAGGCTTTAGCCTAATCAGCCTTATGGGTAAAACGCCCCTGTATTTGACGACATATCGGATTTTGTTGTAGAATTCTGTAAATGGATCGTTCGAATTTTTCAAGTGTTGCCAATTTGTTTCCAAGCAAGCTGAGTAAAACCTATTTTAATTTCTACTACAGAAAAATTCTGTCGTAGCTAAATTTCTGGGACTCCAAGTTAACATCCACATGGAGTTTACAAGAGATTACTTCATGGTCTGATTAAAATTCTTATTTCCGTCAACCGATTGCACCCCTATACGCGCAATCCTCGGAAGTATTCGAGAGACTCGTGGTGAGCTAGGGAAGACGCAGCCTTTACCTTTTAACGTGTGATGCCATGCACGAGACCGATGACAATGCCGGCATTTGAACCCTCGACCCTTCACTCGAAAGGCGAACGCTCTACCAGCGCAGACACCACGACCATGCAGACAAACCTGCATGAACCACTGAACAAGAAATAAGAATAGTTGAATATTGTGGTCAATATTCTAGGGAAACAGGTGGCCTCAGTTTGAACCCACCGTTTTGAAATCGATTCTGATCTTGTCACAGCGCAGCCTCCAAGTGTCCAAATGGGAATTGATCTTTTCGTTTACCATATGTTAAATCAGTTTGATACAACACAGTACGCTACTGATTTTGTGCTCCTGACATCTGTATAGAAATTAGACAAACCAAAAACTATTTTGTGGGCTGAGAACGAATCGGGAAGAAAGATTTTGATTGGTTCATTTGAATTCACGCGTTTCACAATAATACAATGGGTCATTATTTCATTGAAACCAATAATAAAATGAATGGGCCATAATCCAATTGAACTGGGTAAACATATGTACGTATGAAATGTTACTAGTGTGTTATTTGAACCCAAGCACCTGTTATTTATTCAATATACTCGGTAGTTCTATTATACAATATTTCGTAATATTATGTAGGTACCTTGGTAGGTAGTCGATTTTGCGGCAGAAAAATCAATCCTGAATTTACGAAATTCAAAATAAAGTGGCGCAGCTGACAAAACTTCGTTCTGTAATGATAATTATTAATAATGGACATTTCTCGTGCTTGTTGATAAAGATAACCATTACGTACATTGATGTAATATTGACGAACAATAATTATTAGAACAGTGTTTTCCTGTGTTCTATAGAAACCGCTATATAACCTGTGACCATCAATTAAAAATACACTTATTTCATGTGACTGAATGAGGATCCTCTAATTATTATTTTTAGAACAAGAATTCCCGTCCAAGATTTCGTGATAAAACCAAGTGCAGACAAGTAAGTATAAACAATTTGACATCAAGATTTGCTCTCACTTAAAGTAAACCAAACTTTCTGCTGTTTGTGTTTGATAATGAAAGATTTATGTAGATAAGTCAGTTTGCGTCAGCCTGGCGGGAAATTCAAAATCAATAATAGATTAACATTATCATTTAATTATCTACAGACGTATATTAATAAATTTCTATATCAGAAGTTGAGTGGATTTGATAAGTCATGGATTATCGTGTTTATGTTTACATAAGCTGCTGAAACCAAGAAATAATTGTTTACGACATGTTTTCAACAGTGGCATGGGTAATTTTGAGCTTCGAAAATATATTTTCTGTGTATAGTCCAATCATTTGGTATTTTTGTCCTACAAAAGGAGGGATACAATGATACAAAGGATTTTGGTTCTTATGTCAGGACCCCTTAAAAAACATTTCTAGTACAAATTTGAAGGAGACAAAATCTTGTTTGATTTTTTTTGTACTTCTGAAGTGTAACGAGTTACAACGTCAGAAACGCAAACGCACAAAAAACTCCTTATTTTTCTTAAAAAAAAATATTCGTATGGTTATTAAGTGGGACACATATTATTTGTTTTTAATGAACGTCACTTAGTTTATTTTTTATTATTATTACTTTTACCCTCAAACTGTTTATCTCTTAGTGAGTACCCCTTAGATGTAAGTTAAATTCGGTTTTACCTGATTATACTTTCTCTCTGTCTCCTCGTCTGGGGGATTTACTTATTCACTCACTCACACTATCACTGAATTTTGATTTCGATTCTGAATTTTGATGATAACCCCGAAAAGTAAAAAAAAAGAGTTAGGAAAGCCTAACTCCCGTCCTCGGTCTTCGTCAAGAATCTCATTCTCAGAAAAAATTGTTTTATTCCAGGTCAGATCTCAGACCTCCCATCTTAAGGAATTTTCTCCGCCCATTTGTCAAATCAATGAGTTACTTATGGGGTTTCACCTCAAATTCATAGTCCTCACTCCGTCCCCAACGAAGATGGCTTCTTTTCGTTTTTTTTCGGAGTGTTTGGTTCTCAGGTTCAACTTGTCGAGTAAGCGTCCCACATTCCGAAAGATCTACGCATTCCTTTGGGCCGATATGTATACAATTGTTACATGTTGACATTATTTAATTCCTTAGAAACTACTATTATTATATTATTACTATCTCATTATTAATTGTGTCCAATGAATCCCGAGTATTCAATCACAAGCTGTGATTTAACAAAATAAACTGACCACTGAATACTTTTTCATCTGCCTACAGTGCACGCCATTATCTAACAGAAACAATTGTTCCTATGGCTAATACCAGGACGGGTATTGAATTACATATATTATCAAACTGATATTTGTTCAATAATCCTCATTGTCGAGGACACTATTGTAAGTGATCCCTGTAACCAATTAATAGAATGTTGTATTGCTTCGACTTTTATGTCAAAAATTCAACTCTAATGTTGAAATTATGATTTTTTCCCTAAATATCGAACTTTTTCTTTAAATTCGTACTTTTTTTTTCGAAATTCCGACTTTCATTTCAAAATTTCGACTTGTTTTGAAATTCCGACTTTGATGTCATGTATATAATTCCGACTTTTTTCTCGAAATATCGACTTTTTTTGCGAAATTTAAATTTCTACTCGAAGTTTCGAGAATAAAGTCGAATTGATAAAAAATAAAAACCTTGTAATGATGATAATAATCGTCTTTATTATAAGTAGTCAAGTAAAAGTTTGACTGCATGCGGTCTTGGTGACATAGATTTAACATATTGGCCATAAGGGCGAAGTTTATTTTTGATCGAGTACATTACTAAAAATATTCTTCCACTCAACTCAAAACCAGAGATGTACTTATAACAATTGATTATTACGAAAGAATTATTTGAAACAGTTTCAGTCAAAATCATTGAAAATGCAGCGCTAGAACCTAAGAAATACGTTTAGGCTCACAAAACATAAGCACCGAAGGTTTGAAAAATCATAAATGTTATTGGTTGTCCAAGAGGTGTGCTTTGAATTTTCGCGTAAATTTTGGAACACTGAAGTTCTCATATTATAAGCTCTGATGGAACTGAGTTATATAAATGACCTATTTGGTAGCTAAAGAACGTCTGAAAATTTCTGTCTTCAAGGAAGGAACAGTCAGTTACCCATTATTTTTTAAATTAGTGTTGTGTAATTTAACGATGCAAATATGGAGGTTTTTTGTTCACAATTACGCCATGACATACATAAGTAAAATACATCTTTCTCCTGTTTTCGACCATATTCAACAATCTTATTTCCCTCAATTTATGCGAAATCCTTTGTCTTCTTCGTATACCAAAAATCAGAGGTAGACAAGAATTCTGAACTTTTTGAATTATAATTTTGAATTGGACGGTTCAATTGGACCCATACAGGGCATCTGCATAATTAAATAATGACAGGACTAGCGTTTCACAAAGTAGCTCTTTAACGTGAATAGGAAATAGATGCCGATTATACCACATATTCACTCAATGTTACAATAAGCTCGTTGTAACAATGTAATGATGTGATTCTCAAATCTCAAGTCAGAATCCAATACCACGCCTAAATTTTTTGCTTCATTTACCAATGGTTGAAACCGTTTATGGGCACCTTATCCGGCATGGTTCACACATCCCATAAGATGGTGTTGGTCCCCGGAGTCCGAATTGAATCCCCCTCAGGTATACCCACTAAACACTCCACCTCGTGCGTGGTAGGCTCGTCCAGCCACCTAGACTGATGCCCATAGTATCTTACCATACCACTTTCTCGGGCCATCAGAAAAATTCTGCAGTCGCTGTGGTTTGAACCAGCGCCTGGCAGCCAAAGTGATTTAAACATTGACGCTTCAACCACTTGGCCACCTGGCACTTTACCACTGCTAGTTCTTCATTAATAACATTAATAGTCTATGATTTTTACTAGCAAATATCATGACTTTAGATTTTGTTGAATTGATGAGCAGTGATTGGTGGCATAATCAATGAAAAATTTTAAATCATCATTGACAACTGCACAAACATTTTCTATTTCTTGAGGTTTGAAGCTATAATACAGCTGGGTGTCATCAGCGTAAAGACGAATATTTATTGCATTTTTTGATTTTTACAAGAATGTGGCCCTCCTGCGTTTTCGTAGAGACGAGTCGACACTGACTAGTAGGTAAATCATATTTATAAGATAAACAAACGGAATTAATATACTCTCCAGTACAGCTGCTAAAACTCCCAAAACCGAAACATACGCCCTGGGCAATATATTTCAATTGAACTTCACTTTTCAGTAGAGCAGCCATGGCTGAATACGTCTTGGGAATAGACATCGGAACTACGTCAGTCAAAGTGTGCATAGTAAATTCGAAAACAGGTGAAGTGGTAGCGCAACACCTCAAAGACACCCAATCAAATATACCGAGTGATACAGGCCCGGGTGGCAATAAACAGGACGTGCCTAAAATTATATCGGCTCTGAATTTGTGTGTTTCTAAATTGCCTAAGCAGAGACTTCAGGAGGTAAGACAGACTTTTATATCATTTTATATCATTATTTTCAATAAAACTTCTTTGATGGTTACAAAATATCAAGACGTATGTGCGGCTTTTTTTAGTCCCCCCCCCCTGTTAACTTTTGAACGGTTCGACGTACAATCATGAATAAAAAACCGTTTAGAGGGTTTCACCGATACTACTTTTTGAAACAAAAAATATGGTGATTGCTAGACAGGGGGCGCGGGGGGGCACATCAATTCAAATTTTTTAAAAGGCATGGGGGGTCGAGTGTCACATCGTTAAAAAGAGAATTTAATTCTCACAACAATCTAATTTTTTTTGAATTTCGTTAATATTTTTTTTGCAATTCAAATTCGAAATATCAAATATAAATGCGGATCTGAAAACTAGTCATACCTTGATAAATTTGAACGGTTTGTTGTGGAATAATGAAACCAAAAACATTCCGAAGGGTATTACCGATACTACTTTTTGAGAGAGGAAATATTGCAATTACACTACAGATGGCGCTGGGGGCACATCTACTAGAAAATTTCGATAGACATAAATATCGAAATTGGGAAAAATTCCTCAACCAAATTCAAAAATATTTAGATGGTTGTAAAGAGAATTGAATTCTCTTTTCAACGATGTGACACTCGACCCGCCATGCCATTTAAAAATTTTGAGTTGATGTGTCCCCCGCGCCCCCTGTGGAGCAATCACCATATTTTTTGTTTCTAAAAGTAGTATTAGTGAAACCCACCAAACATTTTGTTTCATGTTTGTACGTCGAACCGTTCAAAAGTTAACAGGGGGGGGGGGACTTACTTAAAGCCGCACTGTATATAAACGGCACGAATAATGAAATAGTACATAGCAATGTTGGATTTGTTAAAAATATCGCTCTCATATCATTTAAAATTTTATAATGTAATAAAATGATGGGTTTAATTCACTTTAAAATTGATTTTCTTCTTTTCAGTGCATTTAAATAAAAGCTTTTCTCTGAAAAGTTTTTTTAAAAGTTCTTTATTTCTTTTTTAGTTTTCTTTGGATAGTTTCTTAGTGTGTTCATTTCAATTGATGCGTCATTGTTGCACGGTCGCTTGCCTGTTAATTCACTACAATCTAGTTCTCCAATGAGACCTTCCAGTGACTTGACCCTACTTAAAGCCACATATGCTTGGCCAGCAGCGAAGATCTTTGGGCCTAGATATACAACGGCATGGTCAACAGTACTACCCCTGCATTTTGTTTACTGTGCAAGCCCAGCATAATATAATTGGCAACATTCTTCGTTCAGCAGTACCGTGACCATATGAGTTTTCGCTACTTTAGGGGGGTCTGAGTACCCTGAACAATATTTTCTTTCGTCGTAACTTCCATCGTCCGAAATAATCAGGAAATTTTCCAATTTCCTACGTATTCTCAATCTAGATAGGGGGGTAACATTTTTCAAAACAATACTAATAAGGTATTCGATGCTTAGATGTTTTTCACTATTTTTACGGATTTTTCCGATTTTGTTTTCGTAATTTATTTGAAAAGAGGGGAGGGAGCAAGCCAACCGGCAGACATATTTTTTGTCGTAATTTTCCAGGTAAGAAACCGATGTAAATTTTTCCCGAATTTCTACGCGTTCTCTATCTAGCTTTCGAAGGCGGAAGAGGAATACATTTTTTTGAAAACGTATTATTCAATGGTTAGATAATTTTCAATATTTTTACGGATTTTTTCGATTTCTATTTCGCGAGTTCTCCTAATTTTTTCGTGACAGGAAAGGGGGGCAAACCCCCCGATAGATTTTTTTTCATCATTATTTTCCATGTCCGAAACTGTTGAAATATTTTCCGAGTTCCTGTGTATTGTCTATCTAGCTTTTGAGGGGGGACAGGGAATGTGACATTTTTTTAAACCATGATATTCGACGGTCAGATATTTTTCGCTATTTTTACGGAGTTTTACGATTTTAATTCCGCGAGATTTCTAACTTTTTTCTAGAGAAGGGGTTCGAGAAAAGGGGTGGGGCGAGTTCCCTAACTAATTTTTTATTCGCTGTAATTTTTGACGTCCAAATCTGTCTGTCTGTTCTTTTCTTGCTTTCGGGGAGCATGGGGGACAATTTCTTCGAAATTACTGTATTGTCATGTCGGGGCGTGGCGCAGTGGTTAGAGCGTCCAACTTTGGGTCGAAAGGTCCGGAGTTCCAGCCCCAGTTGCGGCTGGGATTTTTCAATTTAATTTGACCGATTAAATTATTCAAATCTCGTGGCTGGACTTGGGTGAGTCCTGCACGATTCACTGTTGCGTCCAATTAACAGTGCTGCTTCTAAGGTGGCGTATGGAGTTAGTAACAAGGCATATCCAGAACACGTGGCTAATGACCATAGCAGTCGATGCCAAGACACCAAAAAAAAAAAAAATTACTGTATTGTCATTGGAACTGAACCAAAATGTTGAATTTTGGGAAGATAGTAAAAAAAAATTCCCAGATATGTGCATTGCCTAAGGACCCCGACATGGTTAATCCGGTCCTGATCGAAATCGTATTCCAAGAAAATCCGTAGCTATACTGCTCAGTAATTGAAATGGATTATACAAATATTCCCGAAATGTGCCTTATATTATTGTATTTCTCTTAGAGATATCGTATTGTAATGAACACTTTCTCAGCGAATATGTTTGGGATGTTTCAGGTTTCTAAAATTGGGATTTGTGGACAAATGCACGGTGTTGTATTTTGGAAAAACGACGATGAAAAAATGGCTTGGGAAATAATAGAGAAAGATACAACCGTAAGATATGACGTTTGCCAAGAGAGGGTATCTGCCCTGTATACTTGGCAGGACAATCGATGTAGTCCAGATTTTCTTGCCACCTTGCCTACACCCAAATCCCATCTGAATATTTCCACAGGATTTGGCAATGCTACAATTTTCTGGATGAAGAGAAACAAGTAAGAACATTTGAGGTTTTTCAGTACAGATAAGCATTTTTAGAATTATCAGTAATCATATTGCAATATAATAACAACCCTTTTCCTCCCAAAACCTTACGGACTAGGTATGTTGCATCTTCGAGTTCGATGCAATATGTCACAGCTCAACCACAGCCATTTAACGAAATGACAGATACCGCCAATGCAGCGCATCATATCCCTCAGAGCGCTTCTCATTAATCACATAGTATGCCACTGAAGCCGCAACCACTAGCTCGTGGTCATGGGGTTGATTCAGGATTGTCTTTTAGAAGAGGCTGACATCTGCCAATTCAACTCTGTCGTATATGACGCCGCGCAGACTATGTCTCACAGACGTAACGGAGGAATATCGCCCCTATCATCCCCTATGTTTGAGAGGCATGATCAACGTATACACAAGTCTGAAGGTAGGATCAAGTAGGCGAGACAACAGGTGTCTCTTATCCAGTGTGTGATGAACTACGGGGCGGTCAAAAGACTTCTCACGCTCCTAGTGCGGCGAATAGCTGAAAAATTGCACTGTCTTTATAGGATACGAATGCTGGTGGGTCCAAAAGAGGTGGAAAATATGAAGGTTCGCGATATACCCATAGAAATATATATTATATATTTACTCTAGAATGCTAATCCCCATGTCAAAAGTATTGTAAAAAGTTCATAACAAAAAACTCTGAATTGGAACACCAAATTATTTTCAAACTTGGCAACGATCTACCCAAACTACACTGATGACGAGCATGCGCACATCGTAAACGGGTCGCAAATGCGGCATGCTTTTCGCCGTGAAAATTGGCGTGATTATCATTCTAGAGTTAGAATATAATATATATTTTTATGGATATACCCCCTATTCTAAGAGCATCCACGTGTTGTAGAAGACACGTTGTTCACTGATCGGGTGGAAACCTTCTGTAAGAACATCTATAGTATCCGCAACAACTCAACAGGTACTCCGGCCCCAGCGCAGTTCCAGGCTTTCTGCAGGAGGTTTCATCAGCCTGGACAATGGACACAATGCTCTACCACAGCGAGCACAAAAATCGCTGGGAGGTTTTGATATGTTTCGAAAATGTAGACACGCCGAAGTTTCTTTGAAACATAATATATTCTTCCCGAAGAGGTCTCTGAAGGATATTCAATGTTTTTTTAATGCCAATTGGAATGTATCGGCGATGTGCACGAAATGTTATCGTGTGGATGTTTTCACTTGACATGACAGTTCATCCTTGAGACGTTCACCAAGAATATATATACCGATTGCGCAAATGTGATCTTGTGATCTCAGTGATCTGTTTGATGTTGACGGAGAGTGTGGTTTCTAGTTTTCTAGTTTCTAAATTAAACTGAAACCTTCTTTGATGCTGTCACTAAGTGAAATCGGTCCATGTATGTTTTCAGGCCTGAAAAATTGGAAAAATACAACTGCTCTGGAACGATAGCTGATTTTGCTGTTGCTATGCTTTGTAATTTAAAAAGGCCTATAATGTCCCACCAAAATGCAGCCAGTTGGGGCTATTTTGATTGCTGCGACAATACGTGGAATTTGGATATTTTGAAGAATGCAGACTTTCCCGTCCATCTCCTCTCGCAAGTGAAACCCAGTGGGGATATTGCAGGAAATTTATCTGGAAGTTGGCATAGCATACCCCAAGGAACTCCTATCGGTAATTATTAAATATTCGATAATATCAAAGTGTGTTACTAATTTTGTCTTGGTTCTTGGCACTGCGATGCACATTAATTTGATCTACAATGCATGCCATTATTAAATAATCGTAGCAAAGTTCATGTCAGTGGCGGTTCGTGTCATTTGGAAAATATCGAAATCACTATAGCTAGATTCATAATTGAATATAATAAAATTGTGGAATAAGTCACGGCTTCCATGAATGTAAAAGTTTATGACAATTTGTAGACCAGTGCTGATGCATTTTTGAGATAAAAACAGCATAAGACCTACTGGAAGAGGATCAAAATATTGTTCGAATTACGGGAAAAATTAATTGGAGTCGAAAAAATGGAAAAGGGAGAAACGGGGTGAACTTTTAGGGGTTGAAAGCGATATTTCACGGTTTTTCGCGATTGACAACGAAAGTTGAATAAAAAGATCTAGACAGGGCTGGGGCAAACAGGTCTGCCGTCCTAGGCATAAGGTTACATTTGCCGGCCCTTCCAGTACCAAAAAAGCTAGATAATATCCAGAAGATAACTGTAGCGGATATTTAATAAACAGCGAAATAAATGTTGATACATAAATGAAATAATGGATCAGTTTCATTAACATTAATATATATTTGTTGATCACGAATAACTATGGAATAGAAACACGAAGGCGTATCATCTATAGCATATCAGATGAATCACTCAGTTCTGGAGCGAAATTTTTATTTCTCCCGCCTTAATGCTTTCGAGTTTTCTGTTTTTGAAAAATTAATGACTTTAAATTTTTTTGCCGCCCCTAAAGAGTCGCCTGATTCTCTTAATGGACTCGCCGGCCCTGGATCTAGAACTTGTATTCAACATTTTTTCACATAACCTCAAACTAGGGAGAATCAGAAAAACCAATTTTTTTTGTAGCGGACTACAGATATTTTCTTTTTTTTTCGACAAATTCCGAAAAAACGACATCATTTTGAACTGAAAAGTTTCACCGATAAAGTTCGTCTTTTCGCTGTAGGCGGTTAATTTTCGCTGCAAATCGTGAGAAACCATTTTTACCCCCAAAAGTTCATCTCCTTTCGCCCTTCTATCATAATCAATTATTTAGGTCCTTGTTTATCTTCTGTACCTATTAAGGTAACATGGAATTGATATTCTCGAAAGGTTTCACTTAATAATTTCAAAAATTTTAATGAATAAATATGAGTTTAGAACAGAAATTAGAAAAATTTTGAAAATCTGTTTTTTTTGTTTTCGCGTTTTCAGTAGAAAATGAGGTCGTTTTTTCGAAATTTAACGAAAAAAAAGGAAAAATCTGTATTCCGCTATAAAAAAATTACAGCTTACTTGAAACATGTTGAGTTATATTTCCATCAAATTTCTTGAAAAAAAATAGATTTTTGCGCAAGAAAAATATTAAAAACTGAAAAATCAGTTTTTCCGATTTTCCCGTAAAATTTGAGGTAATATGGAAAAATGTTCGATACAAAACTTGTAGATCTTTTTATTTTCAACAACTTTACCACTAAACTTTTTTCGATAGGAGATCAACTTTCATTGTCAATCGCGAAAAACCGTGAAATATCGCTTTCAACCTCTAAAAGTTCACCCCGTTCCACCCTTTATTTTTTTGACTCCAATTTATTTTTTCCGTCATTCAAACAATATTCTGCTCCTCTTTTAGTAGGTCTCATGCTGTTAATAATTTTTCCCGCTTTCATATTTTTGTCGTCTATCATCACTGGTCTATTGGTTCGATAGCCTCTATATTCTTCTATAAAATAAAAATTAAATGCTGTTTTAACACCTTTCAAAATTAACTTTTCCTCCCTAGTTTTAGGGTAGGAAGTAGCACTTTTCCTCCCTAAATTTTAAATAAAGTTTATAATAGATGTCAAAATTAAACGTCTTGAAACAATTAACTAGATCAACTGGGTTTGAATTTTTAGTTTTTTTCTTGTGTTTGAAAAATGTGAAAAATGCTTGCAAATATTACCGAAATCGGCGTCGAGTAGTAGAAGAGACAGGGTGAAAAGGGGAATTCTTCTAATGAACGGTTTACGTGATAATAGCCAGGCTTCCCCTCATCTCCAGATCTCTCCTACTACTCGACCAATAAAGCGGAGTGCTCGGCTGTTTTCAGTCATGTTTGCAAGCATTTTTCACCCATTTAGTGCAAAAAATCGAATTGCGATTATGCCAAAAACTAATGGTCCTACATGGCCTACAATTTAAAAATGGAGTTGCGGGAATAAAAAAAACGCAAAATTTTCCGGTTTTTCCAGTTTTTCTCCGTTACTAATGATCTGAACGGGACGTAAAATCTCATTTTGGTCCTATTTCAATTCTCTCATTGGAGCAATCAGATTGCTAATATTAGTTTTAATTTTATAAGGAAATAACATTATAATAGCCGTCCTCTACCCACGCAGAGAGGCTATGCCTTTGTACACTCTTCGAGTGTTTATGAGGTAGTATTATTAATATCACTACTAAAGGTTGTGCAATATACATCTTGTGGTAAACAAAATTATTCTTCCTCTCAAATAAATTTCAGTTATTTAGTATAATTTCCAGTTTCTACTCCTAACCTCAGCTCATTTTATCAACCTATATAGGTACCTTGAAAATAATAAGGTACCCACCCATTTCACTACCCCCTTGAGGGCAACACATTGTGTCCTATATGTCATCGCCCCTTAGGAACTTTCTGGATCCGCCTCTGACCAGTTTGTTAAAACATTCAATATTCCTTGTTGCAAAATGCATATGTTTATTCAACTTTGACATGCCGGGTTTTCCCAACGAAAAAAGGCTATCAGAAAAGTGCTACTCGACAAAAGAAGCAATATAATAAACGGAATACGCGACGAGGTCTCATTCCGATCAAGAACCCGATTTGAACGAAGAACGAACATCTCAAACAAAAGATCGTCGTCGTCAGTCTTGCTACCTTGCTAGTTGTTTGGTTTAGTGCTGTGAAATGAGCAAGTTCATCGTTCTTCTGGTACTCCTTGCCATGTGTGTTGCGGTTTTCGCTTCATGGAATGTGATGAGCACCCAAGACTGTAAATGGAACTGCGACACAGATTGCGCACGAATGAAAAAACAAGGAGAATGTATCAAACAAGGAGGCTTGTTTCCTAAATATGCCGAGTGCCATTGCTGGTAGGAATTAATCAAAGGAATGTGGAAAGCGGATATTCGACAATGCCCTGCTGCCCAGTGACAATGAATATTTTGTAGTAGTAGGCTTAGATTTAAAGTAAATGTGAATAAAACATGATTATATCTATTGAATTGGTATATTCAAACTGATTATCTGATTATTGAATAAATAGGTAGTTGTACGCACTCGACTTGCTTTATTTTTTTTGGTATTAATTTTCTTGCAGGGTAGTTATCTACCTAGTTGGTGAATACCTCTCAGCAATAATTTCATTTCCGGAGGTACATACTTTTCATATTTCAACGGAAATAAAAGGTAGAAGGAATCCTCAGAAAGTTTTTATTTACGACAGTAAAATGCAATGGGGCGCGCTCTGTGATTGGTCACTGTAATGGCGGGAAGTTCAAAATGACTGACAGCCGAATGCAAACTGAGTTGAAATAACTTTACGTAAACAGAATAATCATACAAAATTATTACGATATATATGGATATAACGACTATCTATCCAAAATTCAGAAAGAGACATTTCATCTGAATCAATTACAGAGCACGTTTCCATTGCATTCTACTGTATTGTCTACTTACCGACTTTCATATTTAAAAAACCCTTAAAATGGAGTTGGGAAAACAAATTATGACAATTTTCTGCATTCACATTTACAAAAAGGTTGTTTTACTTAATTTATTCAGTTGATACTGTGGTAATGGAGACCTTACAAAAATAATGAATTGGTTGCAAACAGGTATGAAAACCTATTTGCCAATTTTAATAAAACCGTGAATGTTTATTGCGATAAGGGCATTCTTTTTATGTACTTATAATAAAATTAATAAAAACAGTGGCATTCCAAGGGGTAATAAAATTGATATTAGGCCAAATTATTGTACTTCACTGTGTTTTTGTATGTTCAATTTTTTCATTACTGAGCTTTTAGAGACACAATTTTTTTCTTGCATGTGCCTAACACTTTGAAGGTGTCTAAGTAATTGCGTTATCACGACCAATTTATTTATTTTAATTTATTAGAAGACGGGAACGACAGATTATGCAGATGCACGGTGTGATATCTGGTGCTGTTTGAACAATTATTTCCTGTCGTGGATGGGCTTAGCATAAACTTTGGTTTTCATTGCACCCTATATAAAAATCCATAGCGGGTTAAGCAAGGAGAGCTCGCAGGCCAGAAACTTTGACGCCTTTTATTTCGAAAATGAAGCAAGTTAGGACACATGATTATAGGAAACAAAAATCTTATTTTCGCATCAAAAATCGATCCCAAAAACGTTTGGCGGTTTAACCCTGGGTTACCCTGTATAATCTAACTAAACTTTAAAAACTGAGGTGTTGGTGAAGGTGTTCGTGCCATCGTAGAAAAACTCAAATCAAACCCCTCATAAAGAGTATTTTATTTATACTTCAGATATTTCATTCAAACATTAGACTAGGATTGCCAAAATATCCTTTTTTTCTACTATCAAAAAAATTCAGATCATCCTCCTCATAAGGGTGGTTTATTCTTGTGATTAAAAAAATTTTGCAGTTCGGTGGTTTCTAGTGGAGAGAGTTCATTGAAACAGAATGAATAAATGATTGTTAGAAATATATAGGCAAGCACCAGAAGTCAAAATTGGCATCTAGGCAACTCATCAAACCATTGTGGCTTCACGACAAGACCATGTGGTCGCCTATATCAATACCGATGAACCAGAGAAATTTCATCAGATGTAATTCAATGTTCGTCGTGGCATTAGCCAGGAAAGTAGTTGTTTTCTGATGGATTTTCGACCCAACTTTTCCTATTGTATAGGATATTAGCAATGAGCAGTCCTCCGGACATCTTATGCCTCATGTCATAAGCTCATTGTGAACTACAGATTTCTTTTTCGTGTTATACGGTCTTGACGATCGTGGTCATGGGTATTACTTGGTTGGGCTTCCGGCGCTGAGATGGCGCTCGCAGTTTGAAGTTAATCCACTGTGCGGGCGCGATCTCAGTTTCGGTCTTTAAATGGGTTTGGTTGTCGATTTATTCGTTGCAGTCATTAGTTATTGACTGCTAGACCTACACTATACTGATGAGGAGCAACACTCCGATATCGATATATAGGTGGTCCGAATGTTTCGATGAACATTCCCATGCAACCAAGCAATTGCGGAGATAACCTTGTAGGAACTCTGCACGGAAATTTCATCAGATGTAATTCAATGTTCGTCGTGGCATTAGCCAGGAAAGTAGTTGTTTTCTGATGGATTTTCGACCCAACTTTTCCTATTGTATAGGATATTAGCAATGAGCAGTCCTCCGGACATCTTATGCCTCATGTCATAAGCTCATTATTGTGAACTACAGATTTCTTTTTCATAGAACATTAACAGATAAATGAAATTTTGCGTGACTGTCATATTATACTTATCAAACACAATTTTTACAGAAAACCTAGTTTTAGGATTTACTATTTTATTTGTTATTTCCGTCAACCTGTTGCACCCCATATATACGCGCAACCCTCAGAAGTCTTAGAGAGACTTGTGCGAGCTAGGAAAGACACAGCCACACAGTGTAATGCCATGCCTGAAACCGGTGACCTTGCTGAGAATCGAACCCCGACCCTACGCTTAAGAGGCGAACTGTTTACTAGCCGACCACCACGGCCCCAAGTATGCTTTATTTAATATTTCATTTCGTAGTGATCCCAATTTTTTAATGGTGGCACAAGAAGTGCGTTTTGAGAAATCATAATCTACTAGCTGTTTCAATGAAATATCTCTTCTAGAAATCTCCGGCCAGCAAAGTTTTTCGAAAAATCACAAGAATAAACTACCCTCCTGACGAGCTGATTTTTTCTTTGGTGGCATAAAAAAAAACTACGATTTGAGAAACCATAATTTTTTGTTTCAATGAAATAACTCTACTAGAACCTCCCGGTCAGCAAAGTTTTTCGAAAAAACACAATAATAATATACTATACATAACCTTATGTGGGAGGCTGATCCAAATTTTCTCTGTAGAGGCACAAAAAGTATAATTTGAGAAATCATAATCTACTGTTTCAATGAAACAGCAAAGTATCTCGAAAAATCACAAGAATAACTTCCCTTTATGTGGGGCGGGTCCAAATTTTTTCTACGGTGGCCCTAAAAGTACGTTTTGAGAAATCATAATATATTGTTTCAATGAAATATTTTCACTAGAAACCCCTCGGCAAGCAAAGTTTCCTGAAAAATCACCAGAATAAAGTACCCTTATGTGGGGGCTGATACGAATTTTTTCTATGTTGTCACAAAAAGTATATTTTGAGAAATCTCAGTCTACTGTTTCAATGAAATAACTCCCCTGGAAACACGCGGGCAGCAGTTTTTCGAAAACTCACAAGAGTAAACAACCCTTACTTAGGGGCTGATCTATGGTTGCACGAAAAGTGCGTTCTGAGAAATCATAATATGCTGTCCTCAAATATCTCAAATCGAAACCTACTGTCAGTTTTTTCTGTAGTGGCATAAAAAGTATATTTGGCGCAATCATAATTTATTTATTTTTTAACTGATCAAGGGTGGATTTAGTCAACTAGCACAAGCATTATCATAAACATAACGGTAACATCAAAGGTTTTTAGCATAAACTTAACATTGTTGTATATAAACGGTACCATTTGATATAACTGATTCAAATTTCGCTTTTAACATACAATTAAGCAGAATTTTATAATGATGTTGCCTAAATACACCTTTAGCTGATCAGAGGCGGATCCAGGGTATTGGTTAGGGGGGTAATGAATATAAAAATTCCCATATAAGAAAAGTAAAATACGAATATATTTCCAATAGACCTATGAAATAATAAAAACAAACACTAGAGTTCGGTATGTCACAAAAATGAGATGATAATATATTCCCAGTCATAAATACCTACTCACCATAAAAAATAATTTAAAAAAATGTGAGTCATCTGAAAGATTCGGCAAGACACATTATATTTGCGAGAAAAAAAAAATTGTCTTCATTTGTAATAGAATCGCCGTCTTTCCAAAAATAATTTCGAAAAGGTAAACAGGGAACTGAAAACTGATTTTTGTGGTTCGGTTTGTTGATGTAAACCACCAAACTTTGTGAACACAAAACAAAATTTACAACATAAACCTTTTGAACTTTCCAAAAACATCAACAAGAATTGTTTGAAATTTTATTTGGAGGGTACATAACACCTCACTTTTTCTTACATTTTTTTGTGTAGAGAGAATGGTAGTCTTGTACGTGTAGTTTCCTATATCTATTGCCCAGCTTCCGCCGCAAGCAAAAAGCAATATTTTTTTACTCCACGTTTGTCACCATCACTTTCCACAACCCAACTAATTGGGCGTAGAAAACACGAGGCTATCTTTACTCATCGCCGAATAATTATCAATTTCTCCAATTTTTGTATTCCTCCTATGGTCCGTGTTCTGTGGGAGAACTACTCTATTCTGCAGTCTCAATATCCAGCTCATCTTCAAGGGATTCCTGAAATTTTCAACAAGTTGTATCTCATTCTTCACTGCACTCTGTGCACACCCACATCTTCAGTTGATGTTGATGGCTGAAATGCTGCAACCCCAATATCCAGCTGATCTATATACAAAGGATCACTGGACTTTTTTCTACTCGGTAAAATGTATTGCATTCTATGCTGAACACGAACAGCTCACTATTTCTAATTCAGCTTTGGTATAGTTACTTATTTACAACTGGGCCGTGGTAGTCGTGCTGGTAGAGCGTACGCCTCTCAAGCGTATAGGGTCGAGGCTTCAAATCCCCGCATGGTCATCGGCCTCGTGCACGGCATCTCACGTTAAACGGTGAGGGCTGCGTTTTCTCTAGCTCTCACTAGTCTCGCGAAGTCTTCTGACGGTTGCTCGTAAGGGTGCAATCGGTTGACGAGAATAACATTTTTAACAAATTTGTTACCTGATTCGTGAACAGTTTTTCGAAAGTTTTAGGCCACTTGATAAACAATGAATCTAATATGGTGGCCGGTAGCTTAGCGGTTCGATGCATGGGACGTATTTTCGGTGTGTCGGCCGTTGAACCTTCCGCTAGCATCTGACCTGGATCGAATCGGGAGTATGAGGGAATTTTTCTCAAGTTTTTCTCAAGTGGTGGTGTTGTAGGTTTTCTGGATTTTCCTGCTTCTGAAAAGTGAATACGTCACCAAAAATCAGTAAGAGGCCCCGGAGCGCCACGGAAAATAATAATAATAGCAGTCCTCTACCCGCACAGGCTATGAGTGTTTATGTGGAAGTATTATTATTATTATTATCAGCTCTTTTTTAGTCATTGTTGTCTGAAAAATCTAGAAATCATTATTTGTGAATACATCATACTTCGAAATTGATTTATTTAGCACTCACATAAGCAAAAAGAACGATATAAACCTTCCAATACATAAAACGGTGAAATAAAGTCCTGCTGGCGCTCACTTTTACGAACGAAATGCAACAGAAACAGATCGGATCGCAGCCGCGGTTGATCTGTTGGGTCGGGTCGGCAAATATATTCTAGTTCAAGAAGAGGATTGAGATGAACAATGCATCTGAATTCAGAAAACTAGAAACGCCGTTCAACGTTATACCTAGTATATGTCTCTTGGGGAAAGCTAATGATTCGGCTCTCGAACTATATGTCGGGCGAGCCTTTACCCCCCCTGGATCCGCCACTGTAGCCGATAGGTTTTTGATGAAAATCCATATGATATCCACGCCAAGGCAAATAATCATAATATCCGTCCTATGGGTCACTCTTCGCGTATTTATGAGCGAGTATATTATTATCTATTAGGTATACCGGGTGACACAGCAGGCATGTAGCAGCCTGTGGTTTTTTTATTTGAAGAGATGAAGATTTGAAATTTGCAGAAATTACGTAATCAATGATAGCGCTTCATTTGAATCTAACGACAACTTTTTTCAACCACCTGTTTGATCGGCAGTAACTCCAACTTTCTTATTTGTTTTGAAATTCTCTATTCAACCGTGTATCACAAAGTGGCATTCGTTTTTTATTCGCAGATGAATTGCATTTTATTAAAAAACATCAAGTTGGCTGTTATCCTAATTCGATAATCTTTCGATGCTTGGTAGGCTTGGAAATCCAAAGAGTATCAGTTAAACGATATAATTTCAGTTTTTTCCATACCTGATCACTTCCTACAGATTGTCAATAATTTCTTAAATAAAAAAAAATATCTGAAAATGACTGACGATATTGCGAAAACAGAGATAGGAACATGTTTTTTTCAATTTGGCTACTTGTGAAGGAAGTATCTGTCTTTCTCTTTGGCCATGTAGCCATATCATGAATGAAAAGGTCGATATTATGTTGTTGATATTTGGAGAATGCAAGAGAAATTGTAGACAGGCTGAACAATTGTAAGTCGAAAGATTTCCGGAAAGACGCCATCCGCTTAAAAATTATTTCGCTAGAGTAGAAGAGCAGTTCAGAAGAGAACCGGAAAATCAAAACAATCTCCAATACATTGTCGACGAGGAAGTAAACGTTTTGGCCATAGTACATGCAGATCCGACGATATCACTGAGACAAATTGAGGACGAAATCGGCGTGAATCGAGAGAAGAGTTTTGAAAAGAACTGCTCTGAACTGCTCTTTTACTCTAGCGAAATAATTATCAGGTAGGTGGCGTCTTTCCGGAAATCTTTCGACATACAATTGTTCAGCCTGTCTACAATTTCTCTTGCACTCTCCGAATATCAACAACATATCGACCTTTTCGTTCTTTGAATACATATTTAGTATCTAATTAAACGATGCAATTTCAATCAGCATAAAACTGACGGAGATAATCATTGCAACCAAATGATGTTTACCTGTCAAACACAAAACATTTTGTGTACTCCGCCTCCTAGGCAAAATATTATTGCAAATATCTAGACTGATACACTTGTGAATTGGTGGATCAGGGGAACAATTTTAATTTTATGTTTCCAAATGGAAAGATCATGATATGGCCAAAGAGAAAGACAGATAGTTTCTTCACAAGTAGCCAAATTGAAAAAAATATGTTCCTATCTCAGTTTTCGCAATATCATGAGTTATTTTCAGATGTTTTTTCTTTTTATTTAAGAAATTATTGACAATCTGTAGGAAGTGATCAGGTATGGAAAAAACTGAAATTATATCGTTTAACTGATACTCTTTGGATTTCCAAGCCTACCAAGCATCGAAAGATCGAATTCGGGTAACAGCCAACTTGATGTTTTTCAATAAAAAGCAATTCATCTGCGAATTGAGAAACGAATGCCACTTTGTGATACACGGTTGAATAGAGAATTTCAAGACAAATAAGATAGGCTAGATAAATGTACAGGGTGTCATTTTAAAAAAAGAAGTTGGAGTTACTGTCGATCTAACTGGTAGTTGAAAAAAGTTGTCGTTAGATTCAAATGAAGCGCTATCATTGATTACGTAACTTCTGCAAATTTCAAATTTTCATCTATTCAAATAAAAAAACTACAGGCTGCTACATGTCTGCTGTGTCACCCGGTATAGATATTAATCATAATTAACTGTTTCAATGAAATGTCTGAAATCCCCGGTCATCAAAGTTTTTAGAAAAACTTCAAATATAAACTACCTAACCCTAAACGGGGGTGGATTTGAATTTTGAATATCATACCTATAATATGGTAAATCTTTTGCATTAGTTTCAATAATCTGTGATTATGTTTTCGATATCCGCAGTAGAAGTCTGAAATCCAACGAAATATTGAATTCTGGCCAGCAAAGTATTTTTTCCGTGTGGTATTAGGTACTTTCTCAAAATTGCACAATTTACATCTTGTGGTAAACGAAATTCTTCCTCTATAATGGATTGCAATTATTTATCATACCATTCATACCTAACAATCTTTCAGCTCATTTTATCGACCCATCTATCTCGAAAATAAGATACATAGGTATTACCCGTTTATTGAAAGATTGGTTATTCCCTATTGCGAAATGCAGCACTCCGCAGAAGTGTTGTTCAACTTTGATATTCCGGGTTTTCCCAATAAAAGAAGGCGATGGAAAAAACAAGTGCCGCTCGAACAAAAGAACCCACCATATAAATAAACGGAATACGCGACAAGGTCTCATTATTCCTGTTGAAAACAACGAACAGATAGGTAATCCCAAACAAAAGATCGTCGTCACTCTTGTTAGTGATTTTTTTAGTGCCGTAATCGTAAAATGAGTAAGTTCATCGTTCTCTTGGTGCTTCTTGCCATGTGTGTTGCCGCATTCGCTTCATGGAATGTGATGAGCAGACAAGACTGTAAATGGAACTGCGAAACCGATTGCGGACGAATGAACCAACAGGCAGAATGTATCAATCAAGGAGGCTTGTTTCCTAAGTATGCAGAGTGCCACTGCTGGTAGAAATGCAGAGGATCATAGACAAGAGTTATATACTGAGGCAGAGGATATAGATGGGTACTCGACATCGTGACCTGTGACACTGAATATTTTGATTTAGGAAGGCTTTAGAAGCCAAGTGAATGTGAATAAAATTGGTAAATTCAAACTGAATATCTGATTATTGAATAAATAATTATACGTACACGACTTGCATACTATTTTGGGTGGGTAGGTACCACTGTATTAAATTATAATAGTCAATAATTTCATTTCAGTGGTGGGTACCTATTAATTTTTCTAGCTACGCATTTTATTGCATGACAGGTATACCTATATATACCTATCAGTTGGAGAATGTTTTCCGTATTTCAAACGAAATAAAAGATAGATGGAGTCTAGGAAGGGACTACCGTACCAAGAAGAATAAACAATATGTAACAGATTAGTCAGATATAGCTTATTCTGCTTGCTACCGTACTATCATAGTAAAATGCAATGAGCCGCGCTCTGTGATTGGTCACTGTAATGGCGTGAAGTTCAAACAGCCGCATGCAAACTGAAGTAAAGGGTTATAAGAGTTGACAATGCGTAAATAATTACCTAAGCTGGACCTGACTAAATCTGACGTAAACAGAATCACCTTACAGAATGGAAAACTGTTATTTTCAACTTGTTGCAGCCTTTAGTGCAACCCCTCAGAAGTGTTCGAGGTACTTGTGCCAGCTAGCGAAGACGTGTGATATGCCATGCACGAGACTATGCTGGGAATTGAACCCACGACCATATGCTTGAGAGGTGAACGCTCTACCAGCACGATCACCACGGCCTATGAAGTAATATAATTAATACTGACTATTTTACATCATGCATTATCTGAACCAATCACAGAGCGCGTCCCCATTGGATTATTTGTCTACGCAACGGTTACGCTATCTATAATTATTTGGTTGAACTGATATAAAGTATTTCATATCTTTCTTGCGATAAACGTTGGCGTATCTGTTTCAACTGTTTTCACATTTTTGATCTATTTTTGGATGACAAATTGAGTGTAGTGATATTCTCAAGTGTTCATTGTCCCAGAAAAGGATAACTTGAAATGACGGCAGAAGTCAAAATGTCTATTACCAGGTGTACTTGCTTATTAGTACCACAGAAAAAGTTTCTTTACATTTTACAATCGAAAACAAAGAGTTATCCAAAAAGTGGCAGTGCCTGCGTAGGTGAAAATCAGCTGTTCGCGCCTAAATTCTGAGCGTCATCTAGCGGGTACGCATTCTGCGACATCTACAATTATTTCGTTGAACCGATATAAAGTATTCAGGCCTTTCTTGCCATTAGCGTTAGAATATTTATTTTAAATGTTTTTGCATTATTAATCGATTTTAGGACAAAAATTGAGTTCTGTGAGATTTTTTAATGTTCAGACTGAGTTGAAGAATAACTTGAAATGGCGACAGAAGTAAAAATTTCCATTACTAGGCGTATTTGCTCAGTATCCCAGAGCATCAATCGTACCACATTCAAAAGTTTCTTTACATCATCTTATCACTTATGATAATATTCTAATAGAGCACTGCATATAAATCATTAAGAGCCAATCTATTCAGCAACCTATTTCTGAAAAGATCCTGGAGGTTTTTCTATATTCGGCAGTCGAGGAAAATGCTACTTATAAATTTAGTTCTTTCGATATTTAGATATTTAAAATCAATGAACTATTATTGAGCCAACTAGAATTCAATTGTATTCCTTTTCCAGCTTTGTCAAGTGACTCTTAATCCAGGTGTCACCTACACTAGTTATTTTTATATCTAGTGCGCGAAATGCTAGGTACTTTGGAGATCGAGAATTGATTTTTTTGAACGAGGCGAAGCCGAGTTAATAAAAAAATAGTCGAGATCACCAAAGTATCTCGCGCACGAGTTGCAAACAAAATTTTTTCTACAAACGTCAAAAAATATTGTTCGAAAATGAGTAATATGATTAGCTTGTACAAAACATAGTGTTGAACTGACTTAAAATGTTTTTCCAAATCAAGTAATTACTGTAACTATACTATATATGGAAATGAAATGGCATTTGTTGACAATAAATGATTTCTTGGATTTTTGCTTGATTGAGGAACATGAAGGTTAATAGTTATTTATGTATCAAGGGAGTAAAGTAGGCGTTTATGGCCTGCGGCGTGGATGATGGCCCGATGGCGTTAGCCGAGGGCCATCACACGCTGAAGGCCTTAAACGCATTTTACGCACGTGATACATACAAAATTTTATGCACTAGCGGTTTTATAGCGCGAATCACAAATACTGACTTGAATTGCAATGTTCTACACGTTTCATACGTTATGCATACAATAATTAAGGGTAACATAATATGAGGAATGTGAAACTATTGTAGCTGAGTGCTGTATTGGAGAATCTATTTCAAATAAATAGATCATCACCGAAAAAATTGCTAACGATTATGAACAAATGTTAGAAAGAGTATTGCTTTATTGAACTGAAATGATTCAAATTCGTGTCAGGAATTGTATGAAATGATGTGTGAGTATAGACAATTTGAGAATTTTGTCTACTTTACGGTCCGCCGGGCCATAATGCGCCCACGGGCGGTAAAGTGCCACTTTACGCCCGGCGAAACTGGCGGTAAAGTGTACTTTACCGCCCGCTAGTGCATAAAATATAAAAATCCCATTTAGTTTACATGCAGTGTGCGAAGTATTTCGTACACTACTTCGCGCACGGTGTCATGGTAACGAAGGAAAATGAAAAAAGGATCACTTCGCATATTGTTGTCAATGCGCGAACCTTGTCATTTATAACTTTTGTAGAAAAATATAAATATATGTTATTTGAGCTTGATAACCTAAATCCTAATAGTTTATGTTATCTTGAGATTGACTGCCCGCCTATTTAAGCATGAATGATGTTTATTACTTTAATTTTTTAGGTGTGGGTTTGGGCGATTTGCAATGTTCTGTGATATCGACAGTAGAAACACCAAGAGATGCAGTTTTGAATATTTCTACTTCTGCGCAGATTTCCTTTGTCGTTGACGATTACGTACCAAATGCTGGTCCTCCGGAAGTTGTTCCTCTGTATTACTGGCCATTTTTCAAAAACAAATTCGTGGCTGTAGCCGCCTCGCTAAACGGCGGGAATTCACTTGCTACTTTCGTTAAAATGCTTCAACAATGGACCATGGAGCTGGGATTCAACGTGCCTCAATGTAAGTTCCGCTATTCTCACATAGATGGCACAAGCTGTTCTAGAATTTGAAATTCGCCCAAAAGACAGAATAGTAACTTTTTCTTCCGAAAATTTATGTATGTAGCATTGTCTAAAGAAGTAGACAATGTATGTAGCATGTGTTTTCGTGAAGTAGTGATAAAAATTTATCAGCTAGTTTCTTTGATTGATGTCTGAACCAGCTAGTTTACTCAAGAAACCATTTTTTTTTATTTCAGCAAAAGTATGGGAGAAAGTTATTGCACTCAGTTCAGACGAGAATGCTGCCTCAGATCTACGAATAAAACCAACCTGTTTAGGAGAAAGGCATAGTCCTGATTCGTCCGCTTCTGTATCCAATATTCACGTCGGAAATTTGGGATTGGGAAACGTTTTCAGAGCGTTGTGTAGAGGCTTACTAGAAAATTTACATAGGTAATATTACATATCATTTACAGTTTGGCAAATTTCATCTTGGGCGGGAGATGAGTACCTAGATAAAGAAATGAGTTCGCACTAGGTCAGAAAGGGCTAGGGCAATGATATGAGATTTGTTATACCTAGTAACATTAAAAAATTTTTGGAAATACTTTTCCTTGCTCTGGACTATCATGATAAAATAGTCAAGAATATTGGACTATGTAGCTACCTATATATCAATTATTCATGTGAATCAAATGATAGGATGTTATTGAAGGATCTGTTACATATAGTTTTAATCTAGGCTTCAAAAACCCGGAATCGAAGAGAATTTTCACGTACTTAAAATGGAAGTATACCGGGTGGCTACGGAAAATCTCAGTTATTGTATGAGGTAGGCTTGTGAAATTTGAGGCATCGATATAATGACATAAGAGCTAGAATTTGAGCATATTGACATGTCGAAGTCAACTTCCGGTCCGACCGGAAGTAACATCAACTTTTTTATTTTAAATGGCAACCCTATTTTTTTCTTTTCACGTTATTCAGCATTCAATTCCCTTTCTAATGACATATCACAAATTGGTATTTAACTAGAAAATAGATCAGAAAAAAATTATCACTTGTAATCTCCCAAGTGCTTGAATTATTGCCGGAAATTTTTCGAGTACATGAATTTTTTGAAAATTACCCGAGTCGCGAAGCGACGAGGGTAATTTTCTTTGAAAATTCATGTACGAGATAAATTTACGGCAATTAATTCAAGCACGAGGGAGATTCGGTAAGAAAATTTCACACCGAGAAATGAAAATCATCCAACAATTCATAAGAAATAACTAACGATGGTTTCACCTGAACTATTTATATGCATAGTACAAAAAAGATGCATGAAAATATAGATATGTAAAACACACTTAACAAAATTTCAATTTGATTTTTTTAATAAAAAAAAAAGTAAAAATGTTCTTGCTCCACTGGGAGAACTAGTGACCACACGACCACGAGGCGGACACTTTACCGACTCGCCACGGGGCCTTTGATTTACATGTAGACAACTGGAGTATTGAAGTGTTTCTGAAATTTGATTTCAGAATTTGCAAATTCTGCGATTATCGTGAAGAAAATATTCAGACACATTCGAAATATTTAATAAATACATAAATATGAAATATTATCTCATTTCAAATGAAAAATACAATTCCATTTGTACATCAAAGCCAAATATAAACTATCCCCTGTCAAATATTTGACAGAAAAATTTCCACTTATTAATTTCGGCCAGGGTACCCAGGAGGATAAAAATTTCCGGAAATTTTTTGGGTTGCCATGGCATCTAAACAAGAACGAATGTTTTGGTTCTCTCTAAAAGTGAGGTGTGAAATTTTCATTGAAATTCACTGATTAGTCCGTTGAAGCAAAATGAAAGCAAAAATTGATAAGTTGGCCATGGAAACCATACATCACTTGATAACAGTTGCTACTACTGTGATATTTTATTTTTATTCGTCAGCGGTATAAAAGGTCGTCAATAAAAAGATTGGAAAAATTGGGAAAAACAATACTATGTAGGTCCAAATAGGAACATACAATTTTTTCTTGCTTGTACTATTCAGCATAAGTATTTATTTCTAATGATATAATAGAAAGTAATTGTTTGAAATGAAATACCGAAAAATCCTATTTTATTATTTTTTAAATTACAAAACAGATTATCGCCATACGCAAAAATAAAATTGAAAAATAATGTGTAATGATGAATAATATCCTGTAGATTCTAAAACTTAAATAGGAACATAACTAACGTTCTTGGTCTGTGCCATCGTCCTTAGATACTCTAATATCTATGGACGATGTGTGTGCTATTAGTATAATCATTCCATTGCAATGATAATTCGAACCAAAATATCAAGTAGGCTGATTAATATGTATTATGGAATGAAACAAAAAAGAAACGAGAGCTGTCACGAACGCTGCTATCCATATTATTTTGACGTTCGAAGTAGTGTTTTTGATTCTGCCATTTTAAAAGGGTTTGGAAATTGAAATCAGTTAGTGGAATATTAAAAAAATGCCCCGTTATTCACGAACCGAATTAATGGACATGCTTCTTACTTATGGTGAATGTTTAAAAATTCTTATGCCGCTGAACGATTGTATTTAGAGCGATATCCAGGGAGGCAACATTCGTCAAGAAGGTATTTTCAGTGGCTGGAAGAAAAATTAAGAACTTAGCCTGATGTTCAGGAAGACCAAGAAGCATTTGTTATTAATGAAGAAACTGAAATTAATGTAATAGCTTTAATACAATATGATAGCATAATTTCCTCAAGACAGATTGGCGCCGGATTAGCTATAAGAAAGGACTCTGCTAGGAAAATTTTGAAAAAAAAAGGATTGAAATCCTTCAAGTATCAGTTGCAACAACATTTGTATGAAAATGACGGTGAAAGGCGCCTGAAATATTGTAATTGGTTTCTTCGTCAAAATGCTGAGAATCACCTATTTATTAACTATTATATCTTGTTTACGCATGAGTTAAGATTCCCCAATAATGGATTATTTAACAGGTATAATACAAGGTAGGTACACGATTATCGTCGATAGTCGAAGTGCTAAAAGTGTGAACGGTCGTTTGTTCCACGTACTGGGCGATAGAAAACGAGCACAGGTATCGACAAGGCGGCTTTCAGGAAAGATTCGGTGTGAATGTTTGGGCAGGGATAGTTGGAACTCATATTGTTGGCCCCATTCTTTTTCAATGCCAACTAACCGGAGAGAGATACTTTAATTTTTTAACGAATGAAATTTCGAAATTCATATCAACAATCTACCAGCGGAAATAACTGAGAGCATATGCTTCCAACAAGACAGCGCCCTTCCGCATAATTCAAGAATAGCGGTAAATTATCTTCAAAATCGCTTTCAAGATAGACTTATAACAACCCATGGTTCAGTCAGGTGGCCACCAAGGTCACGTGATCTTACTCCGTGTGACTTTTTTCTATAAGGGCATCTCAGAAATAAGGTGTACTGCACACAGCCTACAACTCTATATGAGCTAGAAGTTAAAATTCGGAGAACTTTAAATACTTCAGATAATCCATGGATTTTTTTTCAATTTATGTTCTTTGCTAAGTGATACACAGTTCACACACAAAAACGGCTTCATCGTCGTCACTATCTACATCGGCACAGGAGTTATGTACCCATTTGTGACAGGATGAACAGGATATCCTTTGGTAGACTTTGAATAGAAGTCCATACATCCTGCAGAACGAGAAACATCTCATTCTGTCCCGTGCCATTCCGCCCAGACGCACAGTTTTTTTGAATATAAAATTGTGAGGGTATGCGATGATCTTTTGTGACCACGTGTATGTTATTCTAAAAAGCATTCATAAGTCTGAATACTATCCAATTTTCAGTAAACTGCAATTAATAGAAAATGACTTACCTTAGAATGAAAACACACGATATGTAAAAAATTACTTTAAAAAATAAGGAAAATGTGGGTACACAACATATAGGGGAGAGCGGGGCAAGATGGGCCCCTAATTTTAATCGCTTCTAAATATGTTGTTTGTTGCATTAGCGATTTCAAATTTGAACAGCTGGACAGGCTGATGTATTATTTACTACTTACATATACAGATTAATATTTTTTTAAATTTGGCGATAACATAGTAAAAAACATTTTTGACGAAAGTGTATATTTCCCATCTTGCCCCGCAGGTGGGGTAAGATGGGAAACTAGGTGGGGCAAGTTGGGATATACATGATTTTGTAAAATAATATAATTTTTTATTGAATTTTAATTATTCTGTTGTACAAAGTGCACAAATATGTTGTACTTCGTCATCATCTTCCTCTCCAGCACAGGAACAGTGTGCCCAACGTCTGCACTTAATGCATAGCACCCATCCTTTCGTTGACTGGGAATATAAATGGCTGCAACAAAGACATGCTACATCATCTTCCACGTTTCCTTCGTCTTTCCCAGATGAGTCACTCTCTATAGTTTTGTTTTTCTTCTGTTGATTATCATCAAGGTGAATCTGAGGTTTAACAATTTCGCGAGGAGTTTCAGATTTCCGTTTCTTTACCAAATGTTTTCCTTTTTCGGAACTTTTTCTTTTAACTACCGTCTTTTCTTTGCTCAAATTATTTTTTTTCATTTTTCTTATATTTCGTTTTTGTTGCTCCTCCTCTTCATGCTGAAATTCTTCCTCTAATTCCTTCTTGTACGGTGACTCTGTTATAACAGTACATTTTCCTTTCTTCCCAACTCTTCGTTTTGTCGTCTGTTTTTCGTTTTTAATGTGTGGAATGAGAACAAGATCCTTTGGCGATGATATCTGAAATGCAGTGGATGATGATGCACCAATATTTAATGAGTTTTCCAAAACTGCCGCTTTTCTATTGATGCTTTTGTTGTATGGATAACATTGAGAGTTAAAGGTGGTGTTTTCACAGATTGATGTGGCAAATTATCAGACTCTTGTGCTTCAGGATCCAAATTTTCATCAATATTTTTTGTTGCTGCAGATAATTCTATTGTTGGTTTATTAGGTATTTCAGACTCTAAAACACCTTCAGCTGTTTGATGATGAAAAATTCCCGCTTTTTCAAACGAAGTTACAGCTGTTAACATAGACACTGCTCGTATAAACGCCGTTCCAAATAACTTAGATATTTGATATAGGGTCACAACTCTCCCTGGATGATTTCGAAGCCAATTTCTCATCTCCTGATCATAATAGACACTTAAAGGTTTCATGAAACATATGTCAAGTGGCTGAAGTCGGTGTGTGCAGTGGGGAGGAAAACATAATATTACCACACCATTATTTCTTGCATAGTCAATTACTTTAATATTTTTTATATGAGTAGAGTGTCCATCTAATAAGAGTAGCACAGGACGATCCTTTGTTGCACCAGAAAATTCTGTGAAGCGTGTAAACCAAATGAAAAAAAATTACAGTTTGCATCCAGCCACTAGGATGACATTCTCCTGTTGCAGCAGGAGGAGCAATATTTGAAAACTCTGGATTCATCCTTACTCTGGGAAAAATGAATAACGGTGGCATATAAGCTCCTGCTGCACTGCAACAAATTTCCACAGTGACGGTTTCACCTCCATCTGCCGATGTGAGGGATCCAACTTGTTTCCTACCTTTTGTTGCCAATATCTTAGATTTGGTTTTAGGCACAACTGTAACACCTGTCTCGTCACAGTTGTATATTCTATCGGCGGTAAAGTTATACTTATCAAAAAGTTGTTTAAGTAAATCGTTAAATCCATCCATAGCCACTTAATTGAAACCTATCGCTCTTGCAGCGGAAGTAGCTTCAGGTTTCCTAATTGACAAGTCTGGGTGTCGTCTTAAAAAAGCTGTCATCCAATCTTTACCAGCTTCATTTTTACTTTTATTAAAACTGTGTTGTTTTTTATTTTTTTCCGCAAGCTGGATAGCTAACCGTCTTAGCTCAACACAGGTTAATCCGAATAATCTCGATTCCATTAATTTTATGTAGTCAACAAGCTCTCGCTCTTCTTGATGTGTGAAAACGCATTTATCCGGGCCTAGTTTCGGCTTTATAATTTGAGTAGTATTTAATCTCGCTTGTTTTGTTTTACGTTCTAATGTTGAATTTGGTACATCAAAATGTGTAGATGCGGTCATGCATCCCATTTGACCAGAGATTACAGTCTCTACTGCTTGTACCATGCTCTCTTCACTCCATTGCCCCCGTTCTGATACACGTTTATAAGTAGAAAAACAATACGTCTGCTTTAATATTACTTTTTTGATGGGACCCTATCCTTTCTTGCCCCTCCCAAAATACCTCTTCTTGCCCCACAGGAATTCAAAAGGTTAAACAAGATTCCCATAATTAAATTATTATTAAAATTTATATGTATGATGTCCTCAACAACAGTAATTAAACTACCATCAAACAAAATACATTTGCATAAATACTTACATAAAACTCTCAGCAGATGCACAAACGTAACACATTTATTTATCGTCAGATTCGGTGGGATCCCATCTTACCCCAAGGAGACTAAACGTTATTTAACAAGGAGAGTTTAATCCCCATAAGACAATGGGGACACTAGTAGAAAGAGATGAAAGAACATTTGTGACGAAATGTGACGTTGTTGGATGTGTCATGGCCGCCGTTCTCTATAGACAGTGACGGACTAGCTCTTGGTAGGTATATGAGAGTTACTGCTGACAGTTTTGTTGCTTGGTTCGAGCTCGATTCTGTACTCATATCCAAGAACGTCACTATGACGCGTTGATGCTACAAGATTCTGATTGGCTAGAGCTTATTAAACCCTCCTTGTTAGCTTATTCTCTTTGATCTTACCCCGCGTCTTCATCTTGCCCCGCCCTCCCCTACTGTTTAAGTATCGGCGACGACTAGCTCGTACAAACGATTGATACAGGCGGTTTTCTTCCACCGAATTTTTAGTGCATATATCTCCGAGATATCGATACTTCTCATTCCGCCTCGCCGGTCCTTTCCACCCCGCTTTCCCCTAATTCTGAAAGTAACACTTAAGTAAGTACTAGGAGCAATTACTTCATACTTTGCTTTATTTATTTCGATATATAGGAGTTAATACTGCAGAAATACTAGTTTTGTCTAGTATTTCCTCCATTTGCGAGTGTTTGGTATAGTTATTGAGAAACCACTTATAGAGTAACTTCAAATCTTCGAATGAAAAGGTTTTCATGAATTATGGTGAAAAAGGAGGAAAATGTGTGAATGTATGGGGAGGAACAATATATAAAATTATTTCGTCAATTATTCGTCAATTATTTTAGGTAGCTTGCTACTATTAGGCACTGTAATTTCATCTTAAATTGTTATTGTTGTTGTTGTTGTTGAGAAATTGTTATTTCCGTCCCTACGCGCAACCCTCGGAAGTCTTCGAGAGACTTGTGTGAGCTAGGGAAGACGCAGCCCTTACCTTTTAACGTGTGATGCCATGCACAAGACCGATGACCATGCGAGGCTTTGAACCCTCGACCCTTCGCTCCAAAGGCGAACGTTCTACCAGCACGGCCACCACGGCCCATGCAAACACTGTTACAGAATGGATAGCTAGATGCTTCTTAGGAAATTATATTGAGATGACGGGAGCACCTTCATCAAATGTTACGGAAACTGAGGTATTTTTAAGAACTCCCAACAATCTGGACAATTTGAGGTTAAACATGTCCCAGTATTTACTACTAGTCTAACCTATGTCAACACTTCCAATCAAAGAATTTGCTTCATGTAAAATATTATACTCTACAAAATACTAGGAAGTAAAAGCTCTCGAAGAACAAGTAAATATACTCTTTTTAATCATACCGCTCATTGTCTCAATTAGTGTAGTACCTTGTACGACTTTTTTATGCACACCACTGTACGTCAACGGAATAGAAAAAGTGCTTAGAAAATTGGTTCAATTGCATGCAAAAGTGTATTGGATGGAGAGTATTTTGAAAAACAATAAATATATTTCCTAATATAATTTTTTTTAATTTGTCTATCTCAAAACTAGCAACCCTCGTACCTACAATGTTTATTGTATTACGTACTACCTGACAATTAAAAGTAGGACACTTGATGCTTAGAATGGAACACTGTTAGGCATCTGTATTGAGAAAAACATCCAAATGTACGTTCACTGAGTAACTGAACTAACGATGAAATTTGCCGAACCGTATTTTGTTTCCTATTTTTGAGATTTTCATTCCATCTGACGAATTTTCAGTATGATGCCAAAAGAAATTTTACACAAAGCAAAAATCAACCGAATAGTTGGAAACGGTTCAGGGCTGTCCAGAAATAAAGTGCTGCAGATGGAAGTTCAGCAACTATATCAGCTGCCATTAGTTTTCACCAACGGAGGAGATGCTGCTAAAGGAGCGGCAATGGCTGCTTTCAATCAATAATATTATGTTCCTTTCAATATTTGTTCAGGTTTTATAATTAAATGGGTTTTGTCATTACAGGAATTAGTGGATTTGAGTTATTTGATGCAGCTTTTCGAAATAAACGCCGCTTAAGTATTGAAATGACTGATATAAGAATATTTGAATTTTCTTTCAGGAGAGTTTATGTTTACCAACCAAAACTATCATGCCAAGGAAAGCAAATGAAACAAGGAAGGTAATAACGTCTCCTAGTTATTGATTGAAATTTTGATTTTGAGGAGAAAATTTGTTTCTTGACATGGTTTTTTGAGATTTCCAGCTTTCAGTTTCTCTTTTTTGAATAACATTTGTTATCTCCAAATATTTTACAAATAGAGTATTGAATTGTATCAAACAGATATTTGATATAATATCCATTGTGGTATTAGCCAGGGGATTAGTTGTTTTCTGACAGATGGTGTAGATCGATGCAAGAAAAAAGGGGAAAGCTGTGGTCGTTAACAACTATCGTTATTTATTTAATGAAACTATTTACATACTATTTCGAAATATAATGGTGACAAAGATCATCTCTGATTTCTATAAATGCATAATAACAAAAAATGATTTATTGTTGACAATCAGTGGCGTAGCTAACACCCCCGCGGCGCGGGGGGACGCAAGCTTGTCAGAGGCGCAAGGAAATAAAAAAATTTGCACCAAATTATAACCAGAGCGGGGGCTCGCTTAAAGTTAGCTGCGCCACTGGTGAAAATAAAGCCAGTACAAGAACATTTATATCACAAAAAATAACCACAATTTTCTTTGTTTGAACAGATAGGTGTACAAATTATAAAAAAAGGAAATACAAAGATATGTAAGTGTGGCTGGTCCCGCTGGTCACAGTGCGGCTTTTTTTAGTCCCACCCTTGTTAACTTTTGAACAGTTTGACGTAGAATTCAATTATCTTTTTAACCATATGATTTTATCAAATTTTCGTCAATACGTATTTTCACAATTCTGGTCTCTTTGCAATTCGAAATTTTCAAGTTGATTTGGACCCAGCGCCATTTTTCGAGTAATTGTAATGTTTCTTCTCTCAAAAAGTATTATCCGTAATACCATTCAAAATATTTTCGCCCCATTGCTCCACATCAAACTGTTCAATTATTTCGAGAAAAGGTGACCATTCAGATTCGCACTTATACTTGATATTTCGAGTGCATTTGGGGAAAAAAATAATAACAAAATACGAAAAAATTCAGATGGTTGAAAAGAGAATTGAATTCTCTTTTCAACGATGTGTCACTTGACCCCCCAAGCCATTTGAAATTTTTAAATTATTGTGCCCCCCATCCCCCCTATCAAGTAATCGCAATATTTTTTATTCCAGAAAGTAGTATTGGTGATACCATTCAAAAAGGTTTTTGATCGATGTCTGTAAGTGAAACCATTGTAAAGTTAACATGGGGGGGACTAAAAAAGCCACACTGTATACAAAACGGTTTTTTGAAGGTTAACTTCAAGATAATTGTAATTAAACATTTGATTTGTTGTATTATGCAATCGGAATTCTGACTCAATCTAATCGAATTTAACGATAACGGAAGCATGTAGGTATGTATGACTTACCTTGCAGGTGGCTATGCAACTGACTTATTGTCGCGGCTTCAATTGTGAGGAAATATCAGCTAAGTAGTTTATATAATATAAATAAATTGTGACAAAGTGATAATTGAACTAATCGACCAAGTGCGCAAACTGAAATATCGAATATCAAATTGACATATTTTTGAGCCTGGAAATATTCCGTAGAGGTCCATCCCAGTATTTTCAGTATAGGTTCTTTAACCCTCGTTCCGTAGACATATTTTACTTTCAGTACCTATTGTTAATTCGAACGAATCTTGCCTTGTACAGTGTGTTTCACGCTGAGCACCACCACGGAAAAAGTTTGCTATTCATGATAGTACTAGACTGAAATATTCAAACGAATATACAGAGTGTATACTAAATGATGTCATTAATTTCAGGTGGTGATTCCTAGTCATATTTTATGAAAAAAAGTTCATATAAACTTGTGTCCTAATTTTGTTTTCAAGTGACGGATTGTCAAAGTTTTAATAAAAAATCGGTTAATTATTAATTACTTAAAAGTCTTTTCACCAATTTTCATGAAACCTTGCGTGTTTATTAGCAGTTACAAAGGGCTTATTTTCATGAGTTTAGATTTCAAATTACAAGTAGCGAAGGGTCACCCGATTGATAATTATGGTAAAAATCAATGCACGCCACTAAGTTTCATATCTTTATCTTATAATGCCGTGAATTTGAAATAGCAATACTTTATCAATCGATAGATTTCTTTAGTTAAATTTTTCTACCTGAACTCTTTTATTGGATTCGTCTTTGATGGACTGGTTGTTTGTTGTGTACCTGGGCCTATTCTTGTCAACTGTTTCTATCAAAATTTAACAATACAATGTGTTGTAATGTCCGCCGTCTAAAGAACGTGCATTCACCCAAGATTTAAGTGTTTGTGAAGTCCGCTGTAAAACCATAGCGCAAAGGTTATGGTTAAAACGTGCCAGCAAAAATATAAAAAAGTGCCAATATAACATGGGATGCAGCATTGCCTAGAGCAAGACTGCATTCCCCCGATAAAGCGTCGCTGTCTACGCCGGTTAACGGCCGGATGGGAACGGACTTCTCGCAGCGAGGCATGTCCATATAGCGCCGAAAGGAAGCTCACGGACAAAAATTGAGAGAGAGAGAGAACAATACATTTGTACATAATATTAAATAGAATTTCAAGAGAATATCTGAAAAAAGATCACATCATTTCTACTTTGATTTGACAAAGTTGAGCTATTTCAATTTCACGGCCTTATAAGAAAGTTGTATTTTTAATTATTTATTCTGGAAAAATTTGAAACTTAGATTTTCACTATAAATATCAATTAGGTAACTATCTGTTACTTACAACAGGTTTCTTAAAAATCGTCAAAAATACTTTTGAGTAATTGATGAAATACCGATTTTTAAATGAAACTTTGACACCCCGTTTCTTGGAAACGAAGTGAGTTAGGACACACATTTATATGAAATATTCTCCATAAAATATGACAAGGAATCACCACCTGAATTAATGACATAATTTAGTACACACCTTGTATTTATCTTCGAACAATACTTTTCACGGTAACTCAAAGTGAAACATGCCAATAACACTGAAAAGTTCTTTAAGAATTCAAATGAACATTTGTACTGCTATTGAATATCAGAGAAAATAAAGAAATTGAGTCAATTCTGGATTTCATTGCAGACAATTTTACAAAATACGGCATGACGATCATTCCTAAAAAAAATCATTTCGCAATGCACATGCTAAGCCTTTGGGTTCACTCATGAGACCATTTGTGAGGAATATTATTATTATTTTTCCGCCGTAATGAGTATCTCCGTCAGGTCCATTCCCCACTTCCGTTGGGAAAGTGATTATTGAGTACGAGAATCATGTGTCCTGAGTGTCCGGCTAGTATTTCTGCCGTCTTACCATAAGCTAGTATTATTTTTAGAGTCGAGAGCGACGTGTCTATAATTCCACCAAGGTCGTTTGTGATCAAAACCACCATTTTTTTTTTCGTAAAATTTGTTTTTACGAAACTCCCAGGTTTTCGGAGAAAACCCCTCAAAAGCAGAGCTTGTGCGAGCAAGGGAGATCCGGGACCTACAGTTTAAATAAAAGTGGAATCCGAACCACTTCAGCTCAGTGACACACGACCGGGGACCGTCTGGGTGGAAGCCAAACGCTCTAACACCTCGACCACTTCGCTGTGACATGGTTTGGGTAGAGCCTGCGGAGTTCAAATAGTTGATCTTCTCATTATTTATAACAGACTCAATTCCGATGAGTTACAACTCGGAATTTTAGGAAGAGATTTTTTTTTAAATTTTGGCGTACCTTGGGGGGTTGTGTTCCAAAACCTTACTCTCTTACCTGGAGTCTACTCTCACTGTTCCAAAACTTACTCTGACGAGTTATTTTACGCTTGTCAAACGTTCCAAAACCTGTCGGGTTTACCCCAGAGCTTACTCAAGCGTACCTCACCGAAAAGGAGGGTAGAAGTGTACTCGGACAGTTATTCTGTCACATTTTTCATTTCTGTGTTAAACTGTAGGGTCAAATCGTTTCAAACTTCAAAACGAAAGTCGAAAGTACGTTATAACAAATTTCAAATTGATTTTTCAGACTTCCTTTGTTTATTAAAATGGATTTCTATACATTATACAAGTTTGGTGATATAAATCTGTTGAATAAAATGAAATGTTTGTATTGACGTAGTTACATAATTATCAAAGTAGTCAAATTATCTTTTAGGTGAATCAGTGTTATAACTCCCTGAATCCAATAAGTATTTAGATATGTTTTCTTCAGAAATTGTTGATGTGGAAAGCCCCGAGAAATTTTGTGTGGGAGATAACTCGGTTTAGGTCGTTCAAAAAGAACCAGAAGTAGTGTTTTGGAATGATTCACCTATAATAAGTTGCCTGATATATTTATATAAAGATAATGAAAAAACCTTCGCTGAGTAAACAACGAGAAATATTTTGTATGTTTAAAGGTTCAGTCGCTGTCCTACGTCATAAAATCGAACACCGTTCCAAAACCTAGCTTACTCTCTGCCGAGCTAATTGTTTGTTTTTTTTGTTTTTTTTTTACGAAACTCCCAGGTTTTCGGAGAAAACCCCTCAAAAGCAGAGCTTGTGCGAGCAAGGGAGATCCGGGACCTACAGTTTAAATAAAAGTGGAATCCGAACCACTTCAGCTCAGTGACACACGACCGGGGATCGAACCCGGACCGTCTGGGTGGAAGCCAAACGCTCTAACACCTAGACCACTTCGCTATAAATTACCTTGACATTACTTGTACTCTTACTCCACGGTAAGTTTTGGAACATAGCCCGGCTTCGTAGAATCTATAGCATGAGAACCTCCATGAGAACACCTGATTGAATTAAAATTATAATCGATTATTTCCCTCATCTGTCAAAATTTATTCGCTGATAAACCCGCTTCGTTCCTTTTGCGAATAAACTGCATGGTTCTTCTTGACAATAATATTGGCTATGTTCCAAAACTCACCCTGGAGTAAGAGTAAAAGTAATGTCAAGGTACTAGCTTGACAGAGAGTAAGTAAGGTTTTGGAACAGTGTTCAATCTTATGATGTAGAAAGCAAATGAAACTTCAATCGATTCTTGGTGTTTTATCATTGAAGGATTTCTCATTACCTTTATACAGTGTGTCCCACTTTGAGCAGCCACACCCTCATATTTCGTTGAGCATGAAATAATTCGAAATTTTCTTTGACTCAAGTTGTAGTACTCGGAAATACCTATCTTTATGTTTACGTAACCTTTGTATATCCATTTTCCACTGCTAACTATGACCAAATGAAAAGTGAAAAATTGGGAAAAACATACTAGACATTTTTTTATCGCAAAAATAACACCAGATTCTGTTTCAGAACATCTTAAAACCCCCAAATCTCAATGCTTGAATCATTTGAATATACAGGGTATCATTCATTCTGATCAGAGTTAGCCTTGGAAAAGTGATATTTGGCTATTTTTCAAAATATTAATTAAATATTTTTGGGAATTCTGTGACAAGAGAAGACATTTTGGAAATTTTCCAAGCATTATTTATGGATTAGAGTTGATAATGCTACCAGCTACAGATGATACCCCGTATATTCAAATGATTCAAGCATTGAGATTTGAGGGTTTTAAGGTGTTCTGAAACAGAACCTGGTGTTATTTTTGCGATAAAAAAATGCCTAGTATGTTTTTCCCAATTTTTCACTTTTCATTTGGTCGTAGTTAACCGTGGAAAATGGATATACAAAGGTTCCGTAAACATAAAGATAGGTATTTCCGAGTACTACAACTTGAGTCAAAGAAAATTTCGAATTATTTCATGTTCAACGAAATATGAGGGTAAGGCTGCTCAAAGTGGGACACACTGTAGAAATATATCAGGCACCTTGTAGCTGCATCATTGAAAGAAACTTTTTCTGGTTCTTTTTGAGCGACCTGAACCGAGTTGTCTCTCACACTAGATTTCTCGGGGATTCTACCTTACTAAGCAAACCTTAGAAGCAAACATCTCTATAATCATTGGATTCAGGGAGTTATTTCACCGGTTCATCTAAAACGAACTTTGAGAATTATGTATCTACGTCAATACAAAATCAACAGAATTCTATAACCAGTAATTGATCTTATGAAATTAATAGAAATCCATTTTATTAGATAAAAGCAGAAAGAACAATATATTTGTTATAACGTACTTTTGTTTTGAAGTTTTAAAATGAAAGATGTGACAGAATAACTGTCAGAGTACTCTTCTACCCTCCTTTTTGGTAGAGTACGGTTGAGTAAGCTCTGGGGTCAACCCGACAGGCTTTTGAACAGTGAGAGTAGACTCCGGGTGAGAGAGTAAGGTTTTGGAACACAACCCTGAATGTATGCAACACATTTCACAACTCGTGTGACATATTAGCTGTTTTCCATTTAACGCAAGGAGCTCCTCAGAGCTACCCAGAGCGTATGCCCATGCGTTCCATTTAGTGGGGCTTCAAGCACTGATTGACATTCCCCTTTTGCTCCTCTAGCACCACCCGTTTTATTGGTGCATGAAGCACAAGTAGACAAAAGTCAAAACGCGAATACACAGTTTATTGGCGAAAAAGTCAGTGATAGAGTAATTTCCGATCTCAGTGGCTTGTAGCTCTGGGGCTTAACACTCCTAAAAGTCCTAACCCATATAGCACACGACGTCCAGTGGACGTCCATTTTGGGTCCAAGATTGATCCAAACGTCCAGGGACTCGATATGGATGTACTATGGACGTTCTATTCTGGATGTGCTTTTACATTGCGTATTGTACGTCTTATGGATGTTCAGTGGACGTAAAATATTGGACCAACATGAAACATCAACTTGAGAACAATTTTGGATGTACAATGAATGTACAATAATGGACCAATAATCCAAATTTTACTTATTATACGGATATGTACGTCCATTGGACGAACAGTACTGGATCAACCTGACACGTCCATAAACTGTACGTAATTGGATGTATATCTCAAATGTTCAATATTGGACTTGATCTGTACGTTCAATATTTTACGTTTTCGTACGTCCATTGGATGAACTGAACTGGATCAAATGGAAAGTTCCATAATTGTACGTTTACGGATGTACACCGAATGTAAAATACTGGACCACATAAGTACGTCCATTATTGTACGTACATTGGACGGACAGAACCCGGTCAACTTGAAATGTCTTTAATGGACCTTTACATTTACGGAAAATAAATGACAAAACTCGTTTAAATCGATAGTTGTTAGTCTGAAAAGTCCATTTAACAAAAAGTTCCATTATTTTTCTTTCATTTTGAAAAAATATTATATTTGAAAGTGTGCCGCTGACGTCACGTTCATCGGAAATACCTCCCACCAGAATCCAAGTTCCGAAACGGGTAATACTGTTGTCCTTAAAAATATAACTTCTAGCATGATATAAGCCGTTGAGAAATAATCAATACATTGTCACTTGATCAACTCATAGATAAAAATCCACATATTAGCTATTTTTTACTGTATTTGTAACTTTAAAATTTTCTGAACGGACCATTCTTTTGATGAAGAATGAGCATTGACAACACAGCAAATCGTAATGACAGTTCTCAATTGTCAAAAGTTTATGGAGATGTGAGGTTAATGTTTATTTTATTTATATTCAACAATCAACATTCATTTTGATAGTTCAAGGTCTTTTTTGCAATGACTAATATTTTAAATCATTCCTTGAACTCTGCTTTGAATACAATAACGTAAAGTGCTCACTTGGAAATGTTCTTCACAAAAACATATATTTCCGCTTTTCACAAAAGGTTTATTCACTGTTTCGAACCACATTTTCCGACGCACTTCATCTTTAGGTGCATAAAATAATTGTTTATTGGAATTTTCACTGGTGTTCAGACAACCGGGTACAAAGCATCTTTTCGACATGTTCAGTTATTGCAGGGAGACACTGGAGATACAGGAATTAATAACAAATTTTAGAACATAAATAACAAAAGCTCTCAAAACTTAAAAAACCGCATTAATCTCAAAAAATAAATCAAGGTAGTGTTCGTTGAAGTTTAGATGATGGAACTGCTCCACTTGTATCAAATGGGTAGACAAATGAGTTGACAGAGACAAACTATTCTTATTAATCGCACCGTGAAACAGACGAAAGAACCCATCTGGTATCAAATGACAACTGTCATACGACACATTATATTTCAATGAGAATTTGGTGCACAACTTTAACAACGTTGCCAAGTTTAGTTTTGATGAACGTGACGTCACGAAACCACTTTTCTTCCGATTATAGATAAATTAGCGGTCAGAAAAAATAAATAAAAAATCCCGAGTGATATTAGCGTATTTACTTTCTAATTTCAGTGTTACCTCATATCTCTTGGAAAGGTCCATTGTACGTTTTCGGATGTACACGGAATGTAGAATTCTGGACCTCATATGTACGTTCACTATATTCTGCGTTTTTGGATGTACACGGAATGTAGAATTCTGGACATGATCTGTACGTTCAATAAGCTACGTTTTTGAACGTCCTTTGTATGAACAAAATTGAATTATTTGGAAATATACATTATTATACGTTTACGAATGTACACCGAATGTAGAATACAATATGTACGGCTCGCTGTCATTTTGAAATTCCCGCCATAAACAGTGACAAATCACAGAGCATTTACTGTCGTAAGGGATATTCGCCCATTCGCCGTTTATGGGTGTGATGCTATTTGATGTTTCGTTATACTGTTGTTGTTACTGTTATTGTTGGTTGTTGGTACTGTTATTGTTGTTGGGTGAGTTTTGTGAATATTTTTGAAACTTGTTATTGTTAATAGTTTGGTGAAGATCAAAGTGTGTGAAAAGAACAGAGGTTAGGTTCAATGAATATACCAATAAATGGTGAAATAGATATTATATTATTGTTAGAAAAAACAGTAATGATGGCCACAATAGGCCATGAGCCGCTGTGAATGGACCGGTACAGGTACTTTTAAACGTAACCTAACCTGTAAGTCCGAAAAAGATGTTTTTTTCTGAAAATGTGGCTGGAACTTCCGATACAGGTTTTTGCTGCTGCTGTCTAGCACATAAACAAATTATTCAGACAGGTATGCAGGATAGTTCAATTCAGTTTGGAATGAATACTTCTGATTCAATGAAAATTTTTGATTCAAACTGAATTTTACAGGGAGTTGCAGAACAATCAAGAGTAGTGGCAACAAGAAAAGACAGAAGAATCCATCCCCAACTGGCTCAGAAGGGCAAATGAGAGGAAAGGGCAATAATACTAGTCTAGCTCTTTTTGTTCATGATACTTTATATTTGAAAATGTGCATAAATTTGTAAATGTGCATTTTGATACGTATTTTAGTATTTTTTGTTGTTGAATGTGTGAAATGAGAGTTCGAAAGTTTTTTTCTGACTGATGGTTTGATATTTCATTTAAATTTTATGTTTACATTTTTGTTGAAAACAAGAGTGGATTTTTATTTTAGAATATTATTCTTTTTTTAATGGAAATATAGTCATATCTATTGAAAACTGTTACAAGTAATAAAATAAGTGAGTTTTTACCAGATTCTTATTTAATTGAAAAACTTTTACAAGATCCATATTGTACTTCCAATGTACGTCAACTGGGACCTATTTCCATTGGCCATCCTCGGCCAATGGATATCCAGTGGACGTTCTTTATGTACGTCCATTGGACATCCTCGGCGTACGTACATAATATGTTATATTTAGTGTATCTGGACATTTAGTGGACTTATAAAGGACATTTATGGAGGTAACTGGACGTCCAGTGGACGTCCTTGAGATCCATGTTGGACATCCACTGGACGTACATTAGACGTACATGTGCTATGTGGGAAATGGAAAACGCCTGTGGTAAATAAATCTAGTGCGCTAATTTTGGCATTTTCTTGTAGTTATACATTGATATTGTTATGAAAATGGAGAAAAGTGGAGGTGTAAATAAAGAAAATATAAGCAAATTAATAATAAAATCAGTAGCAAGTAATACTCTGCGTACCAAAAAATCAGTATGGACTCAATTTGAACTGTTTTGCTTCAGCAGAAACTATCAAATTTCAGAAGATACTACAAATGTAGAGTTAGCAAATAAATTAAAGACTGATGGGCAGTAAATATGCGGAAGTTGAATGGCGAAGATTACAAAGATTTTTCAGTCATGACCTCAGAGTAAGGTCATGACTAATGGAATATAACCACAAAGATGTTACAGGATAAATATTCCATGAAATTTTGTCGGTCTTTCAACCCCTTTATAGACATCAAGTTCAAAAGTGCAAGAGATGCAAGAAATGAAAAAAGAAAACTTCTACAAGTAGAACCGAAAAACAGGAAACAAAGTTCTGCATCTCTTGAGAGAAATGAATGTATTGATATTATGCGAACTGTTACGATAAGGACACTCCAGAAGGTTTGATGAAAAAGTTTTATCATTCGAATTCGCATGGAAAGGTGGAGAAGGAGTAAAATGTCAAATTGATTTTTTCAAACCCGAAACCAACAATTGGGGTAACGAGAAGGGTAGAATAGAATATGAATCCCATTTTCAGCAAAACTTGTTAGGGAAAACAAAGATTAACCTGGAAGATGCCCTGTTCGACTTTTCCATAAAATAATGTCTAAAATAGCCGTTTCATTTTGACGTCTAATCCACTTTGGACAAAAAATGGAATATGGTATAAAAACTCACCTGTTGGAAGGAATGAACTATCAAAATGGTTGAAAAAATCTGTTGAACAATGTGGAATTGACGTAAAGAATCGGAAGATAACAAATCATTCTAGTCGTTCGACGATTGTCTCTCATTTAGCAAAGGCAGGAGTAGAAGAACAACAATTAATTAAAATCACAGGACACGCAAGTGCCTCGTCTATACAACCGTATTTGAATATTGACTCAAGCCATCACACTACCATCATAGAGAAGATTCGAAAGGAACCTTCTTCTTTTGGAATCAATGCCAGTGTGACGAAAATATCTACATATACTTGTTCATTGGCAGAAAGTAAAGAAGAATATTCTGATGAAATTATTAAAAAACCTTATAATGTTGTGTATCCAAATTGTGTTTTCAATGATTGTAATTTCAGTAAATAATTATGTTCATTAATTAAATAAAAATAATTATGTACGTTGTAGAATAAATGTTTTTGGTTAATTGACATATTAGGGAAATAATCTGATCAAATATAACTCGAACGTCATTTATCAAATCGAATAAATTTTGGAATTTTCACTCAAACATATTTGTTTCAAAAATTCATCTCGTTAACGAAGATTTATGTTTCAAAGAATAAAACCCTCGTGCTTAAAAGCTCTCGAGTTTTATTCAGAACATAAATCTCCGAAATCAACTCGAAAATTTTCAAAAAAAAAAAATTTATTCGCTGATAAACGAGGTCTTGTTATATTACCCCCGATAATAATAACCACAAACAATGAAAACTCAAATGAGAAAAGTTCTCAATGAAAAAGAAAAATGAACAGTACCAGATATGAAACAGTACAGATGTATCAAACTTGCTTTGATCTATGAACTAGACAATAGAGTCTTTAACTAGAAATTATGGCCGAATATCCAGGGCGAACCAATGAAAATCTACAAGTCGGGTTATTTTCTAAAAAGGAAAATGGTTTGTATAATTGTACAGTAACCATAAATCATAATAATGTTCCAAATGTAGATTAAAAAAAATTGTTGTGAAGTTGTGAAACATACCTAGTATATAATTTTGTGAAATTTTTCGAAATAAAATTATGAAAAAATCTAAAGATGCAATAAAATACAGAGTATCCCATTTGAAAAAATGAAATACTCTGTCATATGTACAGACTTTTTTGGCCGTAGGTAAAGTATAGTACGTAATGCGCGTTGTAAAGCAATTACGCACTCATGCGTAATATGTTTTTTACAACACTTGTTACGTAATATACTATTACGATATGATCGAGTAATTTTCTGTGTATTAGGATTTCTGTACTATAAATTATGATGCATTGGGTGTTCCCATTATACAGAATGTTGAAATATACAACTAGTCATCTGATATACTTACCTATCGGAATAATATATCGATTAAAAATGAAGGAGATTTTTAAACACTAATCCTGGTTATATTCCCGTCTTTATGGGGTTGAATGTACCTCGATCTTTGGCGGCAAAGACAAAATTTGTGTTTCGTTCCTCAGACTTGTTAATTAAAGCTTCTCGGTTGTCGCCATGCACTGTATTTCCACATTCCGCGGTGGCTATTAAAATCCCTAATGTAACAACCCACTCTGGTGTGGGTGAATTTTTATCACCTCTGGTGTACAGGTAGTGGCGGGAATTTTTTACGAGGGTAACACTGAGTATTTATAGAAACTAAGGAAAACAAAATGTATTTGGAACAGCTGGCTTTATTACTTTATTTTTTTAACTGTATACCTACTTGCCTTCAAGATCCACTTTAGCATCGGCTCGAAGCAATTCTGGAAGGACTCATTTGTTGGTGATGTACTTTCATGACTTTGAAAGTGGCTCCCGGACTATGACGAACTTGAAATGTCACCTGACAGAAGAAAAAAAGGACTATCAAAAATTAACAAAAATTGTTATTCTGTTCGAATTGTCATTCTATTTCAATTTGTCAATTTGTATCCAAAAGCAATTCAAAATACATAATTTTCATTAAAAACACAAACATTATTTCACTCAGAAGTAGGTATCTGAGAAACATACCTTTCGAGCGTACCAACAGCATCTTCAGCCGTTGAAAATCGCTCTCCACGCATTTTACGGACAAGGAGAAATTAATTCGATCTTTCAGTTCAGCTCACTTGCAATGGATATACGTGAAAACTCGGGAAAAATTTATTTATGGCATACAAGACGTTCCATATATTTGAACGACTGAACTCATAAAAATTAACATAACATAGATATATGATAAAAAACACATGAACATTTGAATTAGTTCAAGTTTGATCATCAACACTCCCCTTAAAACTTGAAACTGATATAAACATGTTCAGGTCACTCCCAACAGCGATCTCAAAAACTGAAATCTCGACTTGAGTATCGAACTCTTCGAAAATACGTTGGGTCAACTTTCGTTTAGCTGAAATTAGTTAAGGAAAAACTTTCATGGCAACCGTTGCCTTGGTAACGAGAATACAGGAAACCGATTCCCATGGTGCGAAAATGCATGGTTGCCAAGTAGTTTAGCTGAAATCAGTTATGGAAAAAATGTTACCATGATAAACGTTGTTAGGGTGGATAATGAATAAAAATGTTATTCCTGTTTTGCGAAAATGCATAGTTGCCAAGTTGGCCAGTTATGGAAAAACTGATGCCATAGCAATTGTTGCCATAATCTCAAGTAAACAAAAACCCAATTTCCATAGTTCGGAACTGCGCGGTTGCCAAATTATTGACTTGAAAATAGATTAAAACTTGAAAACAGGAACATTCTCAATTAATACCAAAAAAAAAACAAAAAACCTTTTTTGAAAATTGAAAACTTCTCCCGATACGACCCAAAATTATAATGTTGTTTATAAAATTTCTTGTTACGATTGTAATAAAGTATACCTACATTGGAGAGACATCTAGATTCTTGAATGGTACAATAATTTCTACTAAAAGTGATTGTGAAATATATATATATATATATATATATATATATATATATTCCTGTGCATTGGCTAAATATGTTAAACAATATGACCATAGAATTAATTTCGATGATGTTAGTGTTCTTGAAATAGAAAACAACATTTCTGAAAGACAATTTCAAAAACGTTACAAATCAATGATGAGAGTGACAGCATGAACAAGAAAACTGATCTCAATAATTCAACTAAAATTTGCACCCATATTATCAAGCTGAATAGAGATGAGTCGAAAAATTATAGTAATGCTGATATACCCAATACTAATCAATTTGAAGTTGATTGAGATTTATTTTCAAATTCTGTAAAAGTATCTATCGAATATTTTAATTTTTATACAACAGCCTTTTTTAATTCTAATTTCTTTCTTCCAGTTTCACGTTCCTCATCTGGTCGATAAATTCTAGTGAATTTTTCACACTAAAAGGCTTGGTTGTGCCACTGGAAGACTTTCAAACTCTTTTGTAAGCCATTTTGCTATTTCGAAATGTTAGATAATTTGACGTCAATTAAGAAATAGTGGTATAAATAGAAGTAAGGTAGGATAAGGATAAGAAGTAAGAAGTAAGGTAGATAAGGTAGGATAAGGATAAGATAAGTGTGATTGTGACGTAGTTTTGGTGTTTGGGTAGTTTCTTTTTCTTGAATTGTATTCACACCAAAGGTTCCAAATTATTCACTTATTTGACTAACTTACAGTGGCTGTAGCTCGAAGGGAGTGCATTTTCAGACACATGTTTATTCGAAGAAAAAGTCTGATTTTGATCCCAACAACACGTCCTTGAAATTTTTAAATCGAATTTCGAATCACACTGTATTTGAATAAATATCAAAATTATTATTATTAATCAGTTAGCCAAGGGGCTCTCGGTTTCGTAACCCTCGATGTTTTCGATGAATAATTATTATTATTCACGACCTCCGATCATCAGTTCTCGATTTCTCCCCTCAAGACACGCTCTTTCCATCAATCAACCCCGTCATCAATCCACCACCCCGTGCACACTTCGCCAAACCACCTGATGACTATTTTACATTCCGTCGCCGAGACGGCATTGGGTTGCGCGCCGCGCCAAACAAACCTATTAGGCCAAATACTTTAGCATTTAAAATCAAAAATGGGGAAAAAATTGCAAAACAATGCAAACTTTCACAAATGTTCTGTTTTAGTGCGCAATGAAACTATAAAAATTTGCGCCCCTGTACAAGGTCGGCAATATTGTAAACAATGTAAATTATAAACAAATTTAGTTATTTTGTAAATAAAAAAATGCAAAATAGTCGAAAAATTACAAAATCAAAGAAAATCATCCTTGGGGCAAGCGTCATCGACTAGGCCCCAGTGGGCCCATTTCGTAAACCCTGGCATATTCAGTCATCCCGTGGCGGTTCGACCTTCTTATGACAGTCGAAATGTCCTTCCATTGCAATGAGTGCCTCCTTAATAGTGGCAGCTCCGAAGACGTTTTGTCTGAGCCTGCCATAATTTCCACATTCGCACAGGAAGTGGAAGGAGTCCTCCTCCTCACCACATTTCGCGCATAGGAGGTCTGACTCAACTCTGATGAGAGTCAGATGCCTTCTGAGTGGCAGTGGCCGGTTAGAACTACCACCAAGAGTCGGAGTTCTTTGCGGCTCAGCTTCAGTATCTTGGCCGTCCTTGACCTATCGGGCTCCGATATCATCTACTTTCACTGCCAGCAGCCGTCTACACCTCTCCACTCTTGTCCTAATGTATCAACGGCCCACTAATTCAGTGCCGTTGTTACGTCTCCTTGTTATGCCGAGTGCGGGTTCGGACCCGTAGTAAGGTTGCCCGGCTCCTTAGAGTCCTTAGAAAGATCGCTATTGGAAAAATTAAAAAATATTGATTTTTCACTTTATTTATTAACATTCTAAGAGACTAATTAAAAATGCAAATAAAGCTATGAAAAATTTTTTTTAATACTTTTTTATTATTTAAAGTTACATGAAAATTATTTTTAAAATGTCTTACTCTGATTGTTTAAATAATTGTAATAAACAAATGCATTGTTTATAAGATATTTGAACTTTTGATTTTGGAATTTTAATTATTTTTTTGCTACCAAATATTAATATTAATTTTTTTACACAACAAATGACACATGGTTGTTTTTGCTACTTTTTGCAGTATTAAAAAAAATTGTATAGTGAAAATTTATTTGTTTATAACAAATTGTATATTAAATAAAAAAGAAAATATAAATAAATATTATTTTTTAGAATATTGAAGAGTAATGGAAATTATGATTGAAAAAAATGGTTAATATTAATATTTGGTAGAAAAAAAATAGTTAATCAACTAATGCGTTTTTAAGCAATACTTTTTTTTAAAGACTGGTTTTGGTCTTAAAGATCATAATATTTATTGCTGATTAAAAATCCGAAAACAAAAATTCAAATATCTAATAAACAATGCATTTATTTATAACAATTATTCAAACAATCAGAGTAAGAAATAAAAAAAAAAAATTTTTATGTAACTTCAAATAATTAAAATACCAACAAATTGGAATGAAAATATTATCATCTTTAAGAAAAAAACATTTCTTGAAAAAAAGTTTATTGCTTAAAAACGCATTTGTTGATTACCTATTTTTTTTGCTACCAAATATTAATATTTAGGAACCATTTTTTTATCATAATTTCCATTGCTCTTTGATATTCTAAAAAAATATTTATTTATATTTTCTTTGTTTATTTAATAAACAATTTGTTATAAACAAATGAATTTTCACGATACGATTTTTTTTAAATACTGCAAAAAAACAAAAACAACCATGTGTCATTTGTTGTGTAAAAAAATGTTGTTCTATTTCTACAAAATTTTAAATATTTTTCTATTTTTACGTTTGTCGTTTTCTCGTGGCTCTCAATCATTGTTATTAAAATAACTCATAAACAAATGGAGATAGGACAAATACACTTCAGGTCTTTAAAGGATAGGAGTGTAGCTTTCAACCAAAGCTGCACTCCTATCATTTAACAAATTTTATAGCAGTTGTTTATAAAAGTACCCCCAAAATCTGAATTTTACGGCTTTCATACTTGACAAACTCTTTAACTATTTGGAATAGGATAAAGACACTTCAGGTCTTTTTTGTACTGTTCTTAATAATAAACAAAGTAGCTTCTGAACAAAAGCTCTAACCCCATTATTCATGAACTATTTTAGCAATTATTTATGAAAATATTTCTAATATCTGTTTTTTACATTGATTGAGAGCTACGAAGAAACGCCAAACGTAAAAATGGAAAAATATTTAAGATTATGTAGAAAGTAGGAAAAGTTTTTTTTACACAACAAATGACACATGGTTATTTTGTTATTTTTTGCAGTATTTATAAAAAAAAATTGTATCGTGAAAATTCATTTGTTTATGACAAATTGTTAAATTAAATAAACAAAGAAACTATAAATGAATATATTTTTTTTAAATATTGAAGAGCAATGGAAATTATGATAAAGAAATGGTTCCTTAATATTGATATTTGGTAGCAAAAATAATAGTTAATCAACAAATGAGTTTTTAGGCAGTAAATTTTTTTTAGAAATGATTTTGTTCTTAAAGATTATAATATTTATTGCTGATTAAAATTCCAGAAACAAAAATGCACATATCTTATAAACAATGCATTTGTTTATAACAATTATTTAAACAATCAGAGTAAGAAATTAAAAAAAACATTTTCATCTTACTATAAATAATTAAAATACGAACAAATTGAAAAAAAAAAAAAATGTTTCATAGCTGTATTTGCATTTTTCATTTTTTAGTCTCTTACATTGTTAATAACAAAGTGGAAAATCAACATTTTTTGATTTCTCCAATGGGGATCTTTTTTAAAGCCTTTCAAGAATAGCTCCAAGAAGTGAAATAAATTTGAGGTTTTTAGTTTAACAATTATCAGGGTTTGTATATAAATTTGAAACAAGTTAATTAACAAAAGCATAATAATATGTAATAAAATAATTACGGGGAAAATTTGTTTACATGGATTTTCGTTTATTCAAGTATCTTAAAGGTGAGTGAATCATTTTATTTCCTAATATAGATATTTAATGGGTTAAAATTATTTTTACTGTTCAAGGGTCCGTATCAGTCAGCGCACGCGGGACTCGCATCAGCCGCTTTTAGCGCTATTTTCGCCTTCAAATTAAAATTCTAAATATCGGTGGTAAAGTTACTTCCAGGAAATTTCCTCCTGTTTCAGGAACTTTTTTCAAATTTTGGATATCTTTGATAGTTTCCGAGATATTTGCAAAAAACCAAACCCTTCCCTTTTTTACCACATTGTTTATAACTTTTGCAATTTTTTCCGGCGCACCTTCAAATGTTTCAAAAAGTTTCTAGTGGTCATTCCGAATCGAATGAGCCCTGGATCATAATTTTCGGTGTCCTTGAAGATAAATTCACCAAAATAGTACTTGTAGACTATACTAATGAAGGTTGACTTAATGCAGAAGGGATTTTTTCTTGTTTTTAAGCTGAAATACAAATATCGGGAAATACGATCAATCGGTAAAAGGGAAAACACTTGCAACGGCTTCTTATATTGCATAAAATAGTCTGCAGCAACTAAAATAAATATACATTTTCCATTCCAGTGAGATTTTCGAGTAGTTTTACTCTTCCGCACTCGGTGCGGAAAAAAGTCTTATCCGTACGGCGCGCGTGCGAAAAGTGTAACTTTGCGCACACAAATGTGTGCGGAAAAGTACTACTTTGCGCACGCTCGTAGGAAAAATTATTTATTCAAACTTTTGTTAATAACTCGTCCGAGAAAATCTAAAACAGTGGCAAACGCAACTAAATGTTTCTCTCTACGTCATAAGTCTCGCCGAAACTTTGCCATCTCCGCCGATGACAGCAACATATTTTTTTTTGTTTATTTTACACTAAAGAATTATTTTGCAACCTTAATTGATTATGAAAATAATGCAAAAGTGTTTTGAATTGGTCGGGAACGAACGAACGAAAACATATTAAATTTGCCACCACCACAGATTTCGGGAACTTTGTCAAATTTCAAAAGAATGAAAAAATGCAAAATTGTTTTTTTTTTATTTGACGAAATTTATAAATATATGGGATTGCTCGTTTTTATACAGGCTGGGTCACGGTCTATGGCACCTTAGACGTTTACGGAGAACGGGACATTTAGTTGAAAATTTGGTTACTCAAGTAATTGCTCTTGATCTATCGATCTAAAATATTTTCAGCAATGCAGTGTTGACGCTTATACCAAAAAGAAGCAGCATCTTTGTTATTTTAAATGGAACACCCTGTATATTACCACATTTTTCAACTTATCATTATTTTCTGACTAGTTCTGCCTCTTACTCTCCTATACCTATCTTTAACGGTTTTTGAGATATTGATAATTTTCCATATTTTTATCCAAAACATAGCTCGAATTGATTGTTCATTTCTGCGGTATTTGAATTCTTAGGAAGCTGCAATTTTTATGTTTAGTTCATCAAGATCGTGTATATTGATTCTGTATAGAAGTTTGTTCTGCGTTATACAGGGTCGTTCAATAAACGGCTGAAAGTGCGTTTTTTTATGGAACACCCTGTATATTATGAAATATCCTGAAAGATGACTAAATTCCCTTCGAATTGATATATCAGTTTCCTATTCCTAAACTGGCAGATTATGACACATGGTATTATGATAATTTGACAATTAGTGCATTATTTATAATACCTATCTATGTGTGTTTCTCAACGAAAGTGACTCAGAAAGAATTGAAATGGAGGGAAATAACTATTCAAACGAAGAATTGTTCATTCTTTAAGGAAAATGTGAGGAAATTGTAGCAAGAACGTGCAGAAAATTCATGAAACGTGTTTGATCAAAAATAAATATATCGGAAAGCAAAATAAAAAATATGGCTGCAACTAATAAATATACTGACACAAAATTTTATATATTTGCGAAAACTCTTTTTACCCAAACAGCGCCTCATACTATTGTTTCGCCAAAAATGAAATCGAAATATTCTTCTAGAGAATAATAGTTATTTATGTATCAAGGGCGTAAAGTAGGCGTTTATGGCCTGCGGCGTGGATGATGGCCAGATGGCGTCAGCCGAAGGCCATCACACGCCGAAGGCCTTTTACGCATGTGATACATACAAAATTTTATGCACTAGCGGTTTTATAGTGCGAATCACAAATACTGACTTGAATTGCAATGGTCTATACGTTTCATACGTTATGCATACAATAATAATTAAGGGTAACATAATATGAGGAATGTGAAACTATAGTAGCTGAGTGCTATATTGGAGAATCTATTTCAAATAAATAGATCATCACCGAAAAAATTGCCAACGATTATGAACAAATGTTAGAAAGAGTATTGCTCTATTGAACTGAAATGATACTAATTCGTGTTAGGAATTGCATGAAATGATGTGTGAGTATAGACAATTTGAGAATTTTGTCTACTTTACGGCTCGCCGGGCCATAATGCGCCCACGGGCGGTAAAGTACCACTTTACGCCCGGCGAACCGGGCGGTAAAGTGTACTTTACCGCCAGCTAGTGCATAAAATGTATTTTTTAATGAAACTTTGATGATTTCTGCCTTCAACTGTTTGATAGGGTAATTTTTCAGTGCATTCAACAATTTGTCAAAAATTTTGAGGGAAGAATGATTAATTGGTTGATGAGCTTTTTTCAGGTGGTGATGGGGAATACTCAACGAATTTTTATATCTGTTAGGATGAATTTAAAGAGAGTTAGTTTTCGTTTTCTTTCATAAACATTACACATTGTAAAATGAATACTGAGGGTGAAGTTAAGTTACTGAGTTTTTTAATAACGTTTTGCAGTGTTCTTGATAACTAGCCTTTGCTATTATACGTACAATTGTTTCTTGTGGTCCAAAAGAAGGAAAGGAATAGAGATTACTTTTTATAATAGTATGTTAGTGGTATCGAGAGTTGTGAATTCCGTTCCGATAGTGCACTACCAAGTAATGTCAGGCAGTAATAAAGTCGACGTTATTTTGACATGTACGCACGCGCAGTGTGTATCGGGAATAAGGACGACTTTACTAAAATACTGCCTGCCTTTATTAGTCGACGTTTAAAGGTGAGGATAAATATTCTTTTATTTCTACTTCTGGTGATATCGTAAATTATCGTGACATGATCAGTGGATTTGACATAGCTCTGACTGATAAATATATGAGATTTTCAACAAGAGTCGACGTAGAAGTTCGTTTGGGCAATTCTATCATCAGAATAATTCTGAAAATGATTATGTAGAAAGAAAAATCTAAGAGACAAGCTCGATTTAGGTTAAGAACACATCTGTCAATCACATGTAAATAAGAGACGAACAGACGAAACTTGCAATATCTCTGTTTTTAATCACAGAATAGAGGCATTCACTATCAACATTTTTTAATTGATGTAGGTAACCTATACTTGATGAACATCCATGTTAATATCTATAATAAAACTAAATGAATGATTTTCACTACCAAGGGTTTACAAAACCACGATGATCGTTTCACTATACAACAGCTTCTTCAAGATAATCTTCTCCACTTGAAGAAGCGGTTGAACAGCGAATCGATCGTCGTGGTTTTGTAAACCCTTTGAAGTGAAAATCATTCATTTAGTTTCATTTTAGATGCTTTCAAAATGAAGTTGCCATAAGTACTACCTGGCGTTATTGCAATATCTCTCTGATGTCACTGCGTCAGCCTTCTAATATTTTGGTAAGTCATTTACGAAAATAATTAAAAATACGGGTCCCAGTATTGATCCTTGGGGAACTCCAATATCTATGTTGACGACCTTGTATGAGGGCGCACAATTTAATTGTTTCATTGAGCACAAACATACAACTTTTGTGAAAGTTTGCATTGTTTTGCGATTTTTCTCCATTTTCACTAAAGCGATTGGCCTAGTGTTACTCTCCGTCCCGTTCGCGTCTTGCGCACCTCGCCGAAAGGTACTCCTCCGGAGTCCGGAGTCGTATCCCTGCCGGTGACAGTTGTTGCTCGCGAACTCTCCCACCGGTCGACGGCCAAAAGTGGCGGCGATCATGGCGCTCTGCGGAGAACACGCGACCGCGCTCGGGCTTTAATCATTCAACTCTGATCGCGCCGACCCGCGGCGTCTGGCAGGCCGAAGTTCCAACTATGGAATGGATTACTTGCATCGACAAAAGGTATTTGGTTTTTTACCGAAAAAAATCACGCTTTCTACCTACAGAGTGATCCATTTAAAATGAAACCACTCCTGCAATACGCATTTTTCAATCAATATGAAATATTTTTTTTTCAATATCAATCGTCAAAAACTGTATTTTGACACTAATTTTCATAACTTTAGTTTCATTTCTAAAGTTTTCTTCTTTGCCAAAAGTGGCAATAGTTTATTGTGCAATTTTCAAGTATGACTACACGACTGGATTTATAGGCGTTATAAATAAAAACCATCAGAATTTCATAAAAAAATATTTGTTAACAACGAAGTTACAACAACTTTGATTTTGAAACAAAGTAAAAGTCCGAATATACTTTGATGTCAGAAGTTTTTCAACTTATCGACAAAGCTTTTCAAGTGTAAGTAAAATTGTGAACTGAAATAGTGATGCATTATAGACTATAACGGTTATAGTCTCCCTATCTGAACATAAGTACAGACGAAAGAGAGTACCACCACCATATGAACTCCGGGGCAACTTAACAAAAAAGTGGCGCATTTGCTATTCCAACGTAGGCCAATCAATAGAGCATTTTTTCCTAACAAAAATAGTAGTAGAAAACCTACTGTGCCAACACGTGAAAGATATGTTTTCGACTCGCAACTGTCATTTATTAATTTGTTATAAACATTTAAATAACAAAAGACGTGCTTTCTGAAATTGTTTTGCTGATAAAATGAAAAATAACTGAGCAATCTGGTTGCTTCAATGGAAAGAATTTTAGATAATTGAAATACGGACAAAATGGAATGATCGGATCATTAGTAAAGGAGAAAAACCGAAAAAAATTATGATTTTTTAAAAAATTCATGACTCCGCAATTTTCCAAGAAATAGGCTTGACCCTCCTCATGAGAGTATTGAATCATGTGTACTGTATATGTGCACAGAACAGGCTCTGAAGGATCATTATTTTTGGCACAATTGCATTTTGAATTTTTTATATTGCAGCGTGCCTGGATGCTCTAGTGAAAGTCCGATTTCAATTTCTGAAACAGATTTTGAAAGTAGAGGTACAGTACCACAAAACGTATATTCTCATTTTGCACTAAAATGCTGCGAAATTGGTGAAAAATGCTTGCAAACATGACTGAAAACGGCCGAGCTGGTGAAAGCGGTCGAGTGGTAGGAGAGAGCGGGATATGAAGGGAAGCGTATTATCACGTAACCCGTTCATTAGAAGAATTCCCCTCATCTCCCGGACTCTCCTACCACTCAGCCGTTTTCAGTCATGTTTGCATGCATTTTCGTACCATTGTAGCGCAAAATGAGAATATACGTTTTGTAGTACTATACTTCTACTTACATAATCTGTTTGAAAAATGAAATAGGGATCTCAGTAGAGCATTCAGGCATGCTGCAAAATAGTGCAAAAAAATAATTCAATTATGCCAAAACTAACTATCCCACAGCTCCTGTTTTGTGCACACATAAAGCGCACATGATTCAATACTTCCATGAGAAAGGCCAATCCGACTTCTTGAAAAATGACGGAGGAAGGAATTTTTCAAAAAATCGCAAAATTTTCCGGTTTTTCTCCATTACTAATGATCCGACCGGTTCGTAAAATATCCCATTTTGTTTGAATTTCAATTATCTACAATTCTTTTCATTGGAGCAACCAGATTGCTCTATTAGTTTTCATTTTATAAGCAAAATGATTTAAAAAAACACGATTTTTCTTATTTAAATGTTTATAACAAATTAATAAATGACAGTTGCGAGTCGAAAACATATCAGAATATGACCAAGGACTGTCTTTCATGTGATGGCATAGTCGGTTTTCCACTAGTATTTTCGTTAAAAACTCGCTTATTTTATGCTCTATTGCTTGGTGTAACGGCAGGAAAAACGTGGAAAAACCTACAGTACCATCAGAGACTCAATTTTTGAAATCGTAGGAATTGATTCTCTGATGAAATATTTCTCTAGATTAAATTCTCGCGTGGAACATTGAAACGAGAGAACCGCTACTTTTGAACACCGTAGGAAGTCATTTCGTAGGAGCTTAGTTTTGGGACGTATGTCTTGCATGCGATCATAGAAGAATTTTGTTTGACCAATGAAAAAATTGGATTTTTGGGGACACACATTTGAATTTGACGTTTGAAGATACGTTTTTTGCTAGGTTTTGTTATAACTTCCTGGAGATAGACGTCAAAATAAGATTTATAAGCAGCGCTCAAAATAATGCATTTTAGAACTGCAGAAAATGATGCAGAACTAAGAATTGGAAATTTACGAAAACTTTTACTCATAAGGCTCGTTCATCAAAGACTGCTCTGGTTGATCGAGATCACTTTCACATATGTTCATCTCTCTCTAACACTTGTACTTCATCTGCATTTCTCTTTTGAAAAATCAACTTCGAGCAAGTAGAAAAATCAGAGTACGTCTTAACGATTGACACTATAATATCGCATAAGAAAGGTGGGATTGTCATTAAAATGAATGCCATTTCTGTGGAACTTAAAACTGGGGTTTGTAGGAAAAAGGTATGTTGGTGGAATCATACATAAGAGAGTGAAGCAAAATTTTCCTATCGTATAGAGTTGGCAAGATCCGAAAAATCAAGCAAATAAAAAGAATATAGGGACGCAAAAAATTATAACAAAATGAACCGGCGGAGGGCCACCAAAAACAAACACTGATAATGAATTAATAAAGAATTGAAAAAAACACAGTGGTCAATAATTTCGCATCTGCATGGGCTATTAAAAGTTTAGTTTATTTTTTCATTGCGAAAGCTTGACAGGGAGGTTGCAGCTTTTATCATCGATTTCTAACAATAACTTCTGAAATGTGTAAATCTAAAGTGTTTCACAAACTGTCGTTCACTGAATTGTGGAACGAATTTTGGTATCGCAAAAAATTCTGTCATGCTTTAAAGCCAAATTGTTCAAAACCATCTCTTGTACATAAATAAATCTTCGAGTTTCTTTACTAGGAATTTCATCTGTCAATATAAAGAGAAATATTTCTCTCGTGACATTTCAAAAATAGGTATTGCTTGAAATTGAGAGAAAATGACGTCATATTTCTCTAGAGACTCAATTCCGACAATTCAATAATTGGGTCACAGAGGAGTCACTGAGGCGAGAATGAGTGTAACTAAATGAGTCTAAAAATACAAACACTAACGCTCATTGTCACATCAAGTATCCCTTTATTTCTGCCATCTTATGCCAATCCATCCGCAGCACTTGGTGAAAACATTCCAGTCAAAGATGAGAATGCGCATATTGAAAGAAATATACTTAACTCTAAAAGTAATTTAGATGGAAACAGTGAATTATGAGTTTCAGAACCCATCATTATAGAACTCTTGCAAACTATAATACACTCTTTCAGACAACAAATACTTTACATTCTTTCTAGACCGATAAAGTGATTTGATACTGCTACTGTTTGATGGAAGGTGATTAAACATCTTACATCCATTATAAATTATTGAATTTTTGATCAAAGTACTTATAGAAATTGGCAATTTCAATTCATTATTTTGTTTTGTGAAATGATCAGGAGATAGTAAATTTTGTTTTATGTTGTATATCAAACACACAGTTTCAAGTATGAAAGTTGCAAATGTTATAATTATCTGTTTTAAAAACAGAGGTCGACATGAATCCCGATACTTTTGCTTTGCATAAATATCGCAAAGCAAACTTCTGTAAAATAAGAACATTCTGAAATCGATAACAGATATGATTCAATAAGAGATGATACACAGATCTGGAAGCTGAAAATTCATTCGTTTCAACTCTCAATGCATAATAACCAGAAGAGAGCCTTTTATATAGAATTTCGGTGTGTTGCTTAAATTTTAATGAACTAACAAGATTTAGAACTAGATTTCTAATTGATTTTCAACAATGTTATAGACCGTCAGATAGTGACAGATTTTCACATACAAGCCTCGAATAGGGTTGAAAAGTACAACGATGTTGAGTAAAATGGAGGGAAATTTACGAGTGGCTCCTGGGGAGAACATATGAAAAATTCAATTTTCCATGGAAAATTCGATTTTCCATATTTTAACGCAAGACGTGTTCACCCAATCATTAATTAATAGAACCTAGCTTCGGAATACCAAAGGCTTGAGTGTTGCAGGTTGCTAAAGGGTTAAAATGAGGGCGTAATCTTGTAAGGAAAAATCGAGATTTTAACATATTTTCCCACACAACCCCATCGAAACTATGAAAACCTACATCGTCACTAGACCGAAAAACATAATGGCTTGAGTGGCGCAAATGGATAAGTAGATTTTTTCGTCTGAAAATTTAATGGAAATTCTTTTTCATTTTTCGAAATGTTCTCCCCAGGAGCCACTCGTAAATTTCCCTCCATATTACTCAACATCGATAAACTTTTTGAAACATTTTTAGAGAAATTTGTAAAACTGAATATTTAAATTTTTGTGGCTTCCATCAAACCTCCACTTAGTTCAATACATTTATAGTATCTCTTCGGAATATTTTTTACCCTATTCTTTATTTTTGTGGAGTTATAATTTCAGTATAAGCTTCTCGTATTCTTTGCATGAGTTCAGCTCGATCCTTGGTCTCGCTTTGTATACTTCTTGTGTCAGAATACCTACCCATTAGAAAAAAGTCTAGTATTGTTATATCAGGCGATCTACGTGGCCACTCAATTAAGTCACCACCTCGTCCTACCGAACGATTTGGCAACTGGTCATTTAGCCACTATTTAACAATCCTGGAACAGCCGTCGAGCTGAAAATGTAAATTTACTCGATCCGCACGTGGAATTTCTTTTAATTCGTCTGATAATTGGTTAATTAAAATTTTCCGAACAATTTTGCCTGTTCATGTTTCCATCAAAAAAATATGAACCTATTATTCTATCTTGAACTATACCACAACGAACTTTAATTTTTTTGGAATTTTGACTTTTACAATTTAGGATACAGTGCGTATTTTCAGTAGACCAATACCGAGCATTATGCGGTACTGAAAGAAGCTTCAGAAGTAAACATTATGTGGTTCAACAAATTGTGGTTTATAAAAATTCTTTGTATTCAGGTACTCGCCTTGTGCCCACAAAAAAAAATCCTTACGTATCTCTTCATCACCTTCTTTTGAAGTGTGAAGATTTTAATTTTTCATGAAATTTTGAAGGTTTCCATCTATGACGACTACGAATCCAGTGGTGTAGTCAACTTGAAAACAAAAATTGCCTAATAAACTTTTGCCATTTTTGACAAAGAAAAAAAACATAGGGTGCCTTGCAGAAGAAACTAAAGTTATGAAAATTTGTGTCAAGATACAGTTTTTGATGCCTGATATAAAAATGTTGAGATTGATTGAAAAATGCGTATTCCACAGGGGAGATTCTGTTTTAAATGGGTAACACTTTATAACATTTACTAAATGTTTTATAATGTCTAATATCGCAACTTTGTAGGCACTGGTACTGAAAATGGTGGATGTGCTATTCCCGATTATTATTTCGCACTTTATTTTGTTTCTTAAGATATCGTAATTTAACTACAATTAGTGATTTTTAAATTTACCATCCTATGCATTTTTACTTTTTGTAATACCTGAGAATTTCCTGAATAGTTTGAAATTATGTTAGTGAGTTTTTGCAGGGGCTGGATTTATTTTGAAGATAGGTTCTATTTTGGATCTAGCGTGCTGAGATCATTTGAGAATCATCATTAATATATGAATCATTTTAGTCCAACACTTATAGGTATACATTAATATATTCCAAATATAAAAAATAATGAAATATGGTAATCAAATTATTTTTAAGAATAGGATTCTAACTTCTAAATAAGACAAAGTAAGTGAAAATAGAGTATTTTTCGATTTGATTCCGAGAATTCCAACCTTCAACTGCTGTTTCGTGGTGACCCACTCGTCAGAAAGGATTTCTGACAAGTTACTCTTTGTAATATACTGTCGTTGCCTTTCAGTACTAATTTTTAGTGGATTCGTTGTGACAAATAATAAAAATGGATTAAGCAATCCAGACTTCTGCCCTAACCTATCCATTAGGTAAAATCGTCGGCAAGTCTCCAACATACAACAGCTACTGCCCCCTACGATTATTGAATTACATCTGTTAGATTCTTGGCAAAGTGTTTTACAAGAACTACAAACCCAATTTTTTCTCAACGCCAGCGCCAAAAAATAGGAAGAGTTAATGCCTACAACCCTATATCTAAATTAAACGGTTTTTGTAGAAACTTGGAAAAACTAAAATTTCCGTGTGGTTATTATCAGTAGGCTTTTTTGGAAAAATCGACAAGAACCAAATGCTGAACTGTTCAAAGTAACTACCACCAACAGTAATACAAGCTTCTGCTCTTGTAATCAAATAATTCCGCAACCGTTGGAAAATGCCGGGAGTGTTTCTTATCATTTCGCAGCAAGCTATGATGCGATCCTTTAACATTTTCTCGTTTAGAATAGGGCTAGCATAAACCAGTGATTTTAGGTGTCTCCAAAAGAAGAAATCGACGGGATTGAGGTCCGGTGACCTCGGGGGCCAATGCTGAGTGCCTACTCTGCCTATCCATCGTCATATGCCACGTCTAAGAAATTTCTAAAATGAGCATTAACCCAGAGTGATTTCGGAGACCAATAGGAACATCCACTATAAGCTGGGGAAGTTCATGTTCCAAAAAATTTTGGTAAGCGTCTCCACCCAAATGTAAGGAGAGAAAATAGGGCACAATTGAATAATCCTTAATTATGCCCCCCATGCATTGAAAGAGAATCTGTATTGGAAACGAGTTTGTTTTATCAAATGTGGGTTATCTTCTGCCCAGATGTGATTGTTATGGAAGTTCATAATACCATTTCTTGAAAAATTTGCCTCATCTGTGAAGAGGATTTTCGATAAAATTTGGGGATGTTCTACGACTTTCCTTTGAAGAAATGGAGCAAATTCGATGAGTGGTTGAAAATCTGATATTTCTCATTTGTCGTTACCTGAATCCCACAACTGCACCAAATCGAAAATAACTTTTCTGCATCTCCATTGATGCGTAAATTTTTACTTTCTTTCACCGTGAAAAAAAATACTTTTTTCACTGCCAATATAATTCTTAAAATAAACCTGAAATATTACTTTTTGAAGGAAGTCAATTATTAATTGATTATTCATCATAAAACAATTTCATTTATTGGTATATTGATTGATAGTAAAGTTTGAACAATTAATTCCAACATAAATTCCCGAAGATGTTCCATGTTGCTGCTGATCAGAAACGTCAGATATTTCTTGACGTGTTGATTCCACAATTTTATCAGATATTTTAATTTGTTTGGAAGGAGATGGACAATTCACTAATTTGTTTGAAATCTCAATTCTGTTATTCAAACTTTCTTCTATATATGCTTCTGCTACGGAGGCAGATTTCCAGCCACCGTGACGGTTTATGGATGTAATGTTGCCCCCTGAATTGGCCAGAAGAGTTACAGAGTTTCTCCTGAAACAGTGACCTGTGTAGCTCTTATACATGTTTTTTACAAGCCATTTTGCAATCAAGCTGGAAATTTCTCCTATTTTATTCATCCCCACATGTTGGTTAATACATTTTCCTCTCGAATATTTCAAAAATAATCTGTTACTTTTTGTATGAGGCGGCCGTAGTGCTCTATACTTACGGGATATCTCCATATAATCAGAATTTGAAACAGTACACGTTCTTGCGCAATAGGTCTTCTTATCAGGTATTTTAACAATCAATATAGATCCAGCATCTTCAATGGCATCAATAGTTAGTCAATAAAGTAAATTTGTTTCATTATCAGAATCTTGAATAAATTTTTTGATATCATCCCTTGATAAAACTTTAGATTTCTTTCCTCGGTATCCGACGCTTTTGTTCTCAATGAGCGGGACTAATTTTGAAAACTTCCTCATGTCAATATTTTCCTTAATATTCAATGTACTTATCAACATTGAGTAGACACTCGATAACGGAGGAGGTTTTATAATTTTTGATTTTTCCTCATAATAGCAGATAAGCACATTTTCAGAAACCTTACATGTTTCTTGTCGCACCGTTCACGAAATTGATCATATGTTTTCTCATATATTAACTAGGATTTGGCCGGTAACATATTAGATACTATTGCATTTGCTTTCTCAGATATATCTGATGGGGTATCACTACCACTATCATAATCAACATCCATCTTCTTGAAAATAACTTGAAATTGAAGCAACTACGAGCAAACACAGTCAAACAGTCAAACACGCGGCTTGCCAACAAACCGTTTCTATAGTAACGACACAGAAAGACCACTGGATGCTGTGAAATTGTATTGAAAGTATTGATAACATTAAAGATAACATGTATGGAAAAGAGAAGTATTATTTGGTTATTTTGGACTTATTTTTTTAAGACAGGAAAAAAAATTTAATACGATTTTACTGAAAACATTGAGTAATATTTTTAAGACAACAGTCGTTTAAAAGCGATAACTTATCGGGATAAAAAAAAACACGTTAAGATGTAAATGTAGATGTACTGATCGTCAAGCGTAAGGATGCCTCCGAGAATTGGTTGCGCAGTAGACAAAACCCTGGAGTGGGGCAGGAGCTCAATCGCTCTACCTTATTAAACAGTAGTCGATCTTTGTCGCACATCTACTCACGCTTTCTATCGTTTGCGCATCTCAGAGGCATCCTTACGCTTGTCGATCTGTAGAAGTATTTATTTTTAATATATTTCGGACGCTGTAAATTCACATTTGTTTGTATTTCGTGTATAAAATTCGTTTTTTCATGGCACATTCGAGATAATTTTTGGCCTCGACCTTCGGTCTCGTCCAAAAATTAACACTCTTATTGCCATTAAAAAAACACTCATTTTACGCTCTTAATACAAAAATAACCTCTGCACGGACATTTTTTCCTATCTAAAATAAGAAAGCAGCTATGGTCCATCCATTCATCGTTGATACACCCTGTTTACTACGAGTCCTTCCTATCGTTCATGCAGAATTCAAGAATTGACAACAAACAGTTTTCAATTCCCATCCGTGTGAAAGTCGAGCTCTCATCAGGGGACGAAGCCTCAATAGCCTCATCTCATGAATAATTTAGTCGGACGCTTGCCTGCTGTATTTTCTCTTAATGAGATGGGAAATATCCCAAGTAAATGTGTGATGGTTTCCCGAGGACGACAACTACACATTTTCTATTTTCCGAACAAAATTGAATACCGCCGAATGCACGTCACGTCTACAATATCTCATAAATTCTAGGGAATGAATATCATACTTTCCTTGGGTGATACAGGGAAATTCTTAATAAGGCATTTATTCCTCAAAAGTAGACACACATCTGTTCCAATTCTGCAATATTGCCTACAGGTCGTGTGTAAACTAGGTACTTCCAATATCTACAAACGAACTACTAGTTGACATGACCAACTATTGGAATAGATTTGGTGCTGTAGTATCATCAAACTGAAATGAGATGATATGTCATCTAGTGAATTAGTGAGCACATTTTGTAAAAAGTGCAGATTACATGTCTCTTGAAGTCCTCACCTCGAAATTCACAAATATTAAATAATTGATACCACAAGGATTGCTCTTTGGTCCACTCATGTTTTTAATTTGCATCAATAACATCTGTGCAAGATGTATATACATCTTGCATCTGTGTTATGTATTCTTGTTTTTATTGATGACTCTGTGTATAAATCTTATTTTTGACGTGAATGGAAATAGAGTGACAGTTTAGTGACAAAGGGGGATTGATAACGTTTTGTAAAGAGATACATGTCAAGAGAGAAATTACCAAGAGAGAAATTTTGAAAGATATCATGTCAGTTTTCAACCCATTAGGACTAATCGTCAACTTTACCATAAGAGGAAGAATGATTGTTCAAGACATATGGCGAACTGGTATTGGGTGGAACGACAGCATTACTGAAGACATAAACCGACTCTGGCAAACTTGTAGAAAAGACCTGAAGAATATAGAGAGTCTAACGATTCCAAGATGCTATTCTTGGAAGATTCCTAGAGCTGATACAATCGAACTGCAGATTTTTTGTGACGGTTCAAGTAAAGCCTTCGCAGCAGTTGCGTACTTGAGGGTAAAACATACTGACGCCGTTAAATTAGCTCTCATCCTAGCTCGAGCTAGAGTTACTCCTACGAAACCGATCTCCATACCTCGTCTAGAGCAGCTGCAAGCCGTAGTGATGGGAAGTCGTTTAGCAGGAACAATAAAGAACACATTGAACATCAAGATTGATAGAACCTGTATGTGGTTTGATTCAACGACAGTTCTACATTGGAAAAGGGGTTTATGCTAGCAAGTTAGGACAATTCGAGGCTCACAGAATTGGTGAAATCCACGAAATAACGAATACCAACGACTGGCGATGGGTACCATCCAAATTGAATGCGGCTGATAATGCTATCCGTACCTATGACAAAAACGAGTTCATATATTTTGAATCCTGGTTCAAGGGACCTGAATTTTTATATGACAAAGACGAACAGTCATGGCCAAAAAGTAGCGTATTTTCCGAAAACTTGGAAGAAAATGAAATAATGACACTCATCACAGAAAAGCCTACATATTTTCTGGATGCACAAAGATAGACAAAATGGATTCGATTGCTGAGAACGACCGCATGAATTCTAAGATTTGCTAAAATCAGTATGAGTAAATTAAGACATAGACAAGAGATCATTCCTGCAGAACTGTCAGCGACGGAAATTGAACAATCTAAAATTATACTAATAAAACAGTGTCAATCGGAAACCTTCAAAGAAGACATAGATTGCATCAAAAACAACAAACCACTGAAAGGACACAGCAGATTGAATAATTTGTCTCCTATTCTAGACGACCGCGGATTATTGGTTTTGAGTGGAAGAATAGACAATGTTCCTGACTTAGGACCTTTCACTAAACGCCCAATGATTATTAGCAAAGGAATCTAGAATAACCCGCCTTCTACTCCAATAATTCCATGAAAAATTTGCCCATCAAGGAGTGGAGACAGACCTGAATGCAGTAAGTCAGACATATTGGGTGCTTGATGGCAGATGTGCTGTAAAGTCGACCTTCACTAGTTGTCAAAGATGCAAAGTGAAGAAAGCGAAGCCAGTTACTCCACTAATGGGACAACTTCCAATCCATCGGTTGACATCAAATGTGAGACCATTTACATATTTATACAGGTATGGATTATTTTGGACCGCTATTTGTATCCGTTGGACGAAGACGAGAAAAGAGATGAGGAGTTCTTTTCACGAGTCTGACTATCAGAGCTGTGCGTCTCGAGATAGCCCATTCATTGACAACTGAATCTGCAATCATGGCCGTGCGAAGGATGATCTCTAGAAGGGGACAACCGAAAGAAATACTTTCCGACAACGGGACGAACCTGGGAGGTGCTGCCGAAGAATTGAAACGAGCTATCAAAGAAATTGATCAGAAGAAAATGATCGACAGTTTCACGGAAAACGAAAAGAACTGGAAGTTTTTAGCTCCTGCATCACCTCATATGGCTGGTGCGTGGGAGAGACTGGTACGCTCTGTAAAAACTACGTTCAATTCAATTTTGAAAGGGCAAGTTATCAAAGACGAGCTTCTTCTCACTATTTTTGCTGAATGCGAATACATAGTCAACTCAAGACCGCTCACAAAGGTATCCACTGATCCAAATGATTTAGAAGCACTGACCCCAAATCACCTTTTGATAAATCTCGGCAGTGGAATAACCGAATTCAGATACCTACAACAAAGTCATAGGAATGGATGGAGAAAATCACTGTCATTCATTGAAGCATATTGGAAAAGATGGACTAGAGAGTACTTACCAACTTTGACCAAAAGAACTAAATGGACAAACGATAGAAAACCTTTAGAAACCGACGAAATAGTAATTATAATCGAGGACAACGTGCCACGGAGATCTTGGAAGATAGGAAAAGTCATAGCAGTCTACCCCGGACCTGATGGCAGAATTCGAGTGGTGGATGTGAAACCTGCATTAAAATGACGTCAAATATTCATGTTTGTAACTAATCACGCTAGATGACACTCGCGTTTGCGTCCAACACCAATTACACAGGCATTGACTAACTATCTTACTTCTATATAAACAATGCTATAAGCTTCCAGTAGCCAGACTATGTCGTGTCAACGTAGAAGACCAGAGCTGAAGAGATCAACTCCACTTCAGGGGGGAGGATGTTATGTATTCTTGTTTTTATTGATGACTCTGTATATAAATCTTATTTTTGACGTGAATGGAAATGGAGTGGCAGTTTAGTGACAAAGGGGGATTGATGACGTTTTGTAAAGAGATATATGTCAAGACCTTTTCTTTACGATATTTTTAATTAAAATCCTTCAATTAAGACATACAAATTATTTCCGACGACGAATTAACAATCTGTAAACAACTTATTTCTGAAATCCGATAAATGACATTCCATTACAATTACTAGAAACACGAATGTTTTCGATGGTCATCACACTCTAAATGGATTTTTTTTTGGGAACGATGCAGCGAATTAAGAGACTCAGAGTCACGCATATGATAGCAAAGTGATATTCGACATCTGTATCAATAATTTAATAAAAACTTTCCTTGGAATGATAGGTCAAGGGGGGAACATCTCCTTTTAATCTCTACAACTAGAAATTTTGAGTCATTCAAGTCAATTTTCAGTCATGAAATCTTCGCTTCAGTCATCGGTTTGAGTTAGTCATCGGCTTGAGTCTTTCAGTCTCGTACATATTTTTGCGAGATGTTTCCCCCTCGTATTAGGTTACATCACGAGACAAACTAATTTCATCTTTATTAGCTCTATTTTACGAAAGCGTAGGAGTGCCACAAAGATAAAATCAAGCTTTTGCCAAAAATCAATTCTACATCCTGGTTTGAACACATATAATAATTATAATGATAAATCGACTTGATTCATCATCAGTAATATGAAATATAAAATACAATACGTTATGAAACATGAAAGATATTGAAGAGATGAAGAGGCGGAGTGTCAGCAAGTGCTGTTTTTCAAAAACTTCAGAAAAAATTATTAACAGACATGTTGAAAAACACTCAAAAAGACATTTACATTATTGAGATATTGCATTTCAGACATACATTTACAGGGCGGGCGTATTCTCCTCACCAAAAACCCATTCCTACCTGTAAAAGCAAGGGTGTTCGATAATCCTATAGGTAATCTCCTCACCAAACTGAAATTGAAGGGACAGGTAATTTAGTAGGTATATTATATTAAATATATTCCTTTTGAGATATATAATTCAATTTCCACGCACTAGAGTGTCTACGCAGGGACGCGCCAAGTATTTTCGGCGCCGTCGTGCGGAATAATGATAGGCGCCTTTCACCAATATTATAATATTGAGCTAAAATTGCCACCCTTCCCTCATAGTTTACTGTCGAAATTTTTGAAGAAAACTCTATACTTTTTAGTACTAATGTCTATATTTATTTGTGACAAACGAAAAGAACACAAAAAATATTAGAATATAGAAAATGAAACAACGCAGTAACAAAACAAAAACAGTATTAAAGTTACAAACTATTGAAAAAATTTAGAAATAAAATAACGATTGTTTTAAGACAGATATCTAATATATGATCATGATACATGATGGAGAGGATTTACAAAAATTGGACTTTTCTAGCTTTACTTTTTGCAAATTCATTTACAAGATCTTTCATTTCAAGTTTCTTTAAAAAGTCAGATTCTATAGAAATAATAGCAAGATTTTCTAACCGCTCTTGGCCCATTCTAGATCGTAAATAATTTTTAATCAACTTTAATTTAGAGAATGACCTCTCGGCTGTAGCTACAGAAACTGGAATGGTTAATAATATGCGCAATGCAATCATAATGTTTGGAAATGAGTGAGTTAGGTTATTTATTGCAATGTAATTAAGTGTTTCTACTACAGACGTCGCCTTTTTGTCGCCATTTTGCAGAAATTGTAATTCGTGTAAAAGTTCTGTTCCGTCTATATCTTTCTCGTTTCGATCTTTGTCAGTTAAGGTTTCTTCCAGTTTTTTACAAAAATTAAATTGATCTTGGTCAGAATATTTGCCGAAATCCTCAACATTCCACAAAAAATTGAAAACATCAGAATGGCACGATAGTAATTTAAATCTTTCATGTACGGATGAAAAAGTAATGTCTAGCACTCCGAAAAAGCAATTTACTTTATATTTCATTTCTTGATTTTCAATCGGCTGGTCGTCACCTTCATAAGAAAAATTTTTTTTAATCTTTCGTGGCCTTAACATTTCTGCGGATTTGAATTTTGCATCAACTTCCAAGCAAGACGCTAGTTCTTTGGCATCTACTAATAAGTCAATAAAGCCTTTGTCAGATCGATATTGTTTCACAAATTCATTGAGTTTATTCAAACTTTCGCAAGCCTGGGAAATATTAAATGTTTTTGATTGCAGAATCTTAGTAACAACATCCACTTTATTTAGAATCTTGTACCACAAGACTACCATACACACAAACTCATATTTTTTTATTTTTTTACCTAAGGAGGTAGCTAGATGTTTTGTACTATTGTCAAAATGATTTCCGGATAAAATTTCAAAAAGAGCATCGTAAATTTCGCCCAACTGAAATCTTAGAGGGGTTATTGCATCAATTCGGCTTGACCATCTAGTGTCCGACAAAGGCTTTAACGTCAGACTTGAAATGTTACTTTTCAAAACAGACCACCGATTGGTTGAGGCAGAAAAAAAATTATATAATTCTCGAACAGTTGAAAAAAAATGTATACTGGTAATGTTGGATTTCACAGCATCGTTTATGACAAGGTTCAAACTGTGGTTACAACAAGATACAAACATTGCTCGTGGATTAATGTCTAAAATTCTTTTTTGTACACCTTTTGATGTTTACCCTTCATATTTGAACCAATATCATAACCTTGGCCACGCATATTATAAATGTCTAAACCATAATTCTCCAACGTTTTTAGTAAAAAGTTGGTTAAACCTTCACCTGTTGTATCACTCACAGGATGAAATGTTAAAAAACGTTCTTCGACACTAAATCTATTGTTTTTTAAATTAACGTATCTTAAGCAAACAGAAATCTGCTCCTGGCGGCTCACATCCGGAGTACAATCAAGTAATATAGAAAAATACTTCGCTTCTTTAATTTCATGTAGAATATTATTTCTTATATTGTCACCTATTAATTTAATGGTTTCGTTTTGAATTTTATCCCCAAGATAAAGTGGAATATTTTTTTGAGATCTATTAATATGTGCAGACATGACTGGATCAAATTTTGCTATCATTTCTATACATTTTAAAAAATTTCCATTATTTCTTTCGAATAATTTGTTACTAGGACCACGAAAAGCCAAGTTTTGTTCAGCCAGAAATTGAATAGTATAAATTATTCTTTCAATGACGCTGCGCCAATGTTTGGTTTCATTTTTTAATAAATTTTGCATGTCCGAATCAACGGTTTGATTCGTTTTTAATCTTTCTAGTAAATCTGACCAGACACGTAAATTTTGAAAATGAGATATACTTTTTTCGTGGATTTTCAAATGTTCGCTCAAATGATGCCAATCATTGAAACCGTCTTGGTTACTTAATTTAGTGTTTTTAAAAGTCAATGGATTGTTGGGGTCATTGAATATTTTACAGCAAAAGCAGAAAACTGCATTTTTTTCATTAGAATATAGCAACCAATGACGCTGAACCTTTTCACCATTTAACAAAATTCGACTAAAATATATATATATATATATATCGGAAAACTTTGTCATTGGCCCTTTTTCGACAAGTTCTTGCACCTGAATTGAAGACAATACACTTGGCCAGAGACCTGGATCGTAAGAAAGGGGCGCTTCTTCGGATAATTCGTCTTGCTTACTCGAACATGATGTTACCGACACTGACTGCAACGTATCAAGATCTAATTCTTCAGAATCTTCATCCTCATAAGCTTGCTTTTTTAATTCTGATGGCAAGTTTGACTGTGTTGATTGTAGACAATTACTTTTATCAGAAGTAGTGTCTTGTGCAGTCTTTCGAAAAAAGTGACTAATTTTGAAATTGGTTTTCTCCAAGTCTTCCTCCTGTTTTCGCTTGTTAAGCAAGTTCTGGTAACCAGACAATTTCTTTTTTTCTTCTCTGGCCATCTAAATAAAATAAATAAAAATTATTAAACACCGCGTCTTATTTGTTTCATAAACAAAAGTCATTAAAAAGGAAAACAATTATTTGCCATGTTTGCATCCCTGTTAATTATCGTTTACTTACCTTTTTTGTAATTATTTTTCACAATTTCGGTAGATACGTAATAGCAAATGTCTGTATGTCTTATGCGCTATGCGCTTATCAAGACAAGAATGAAAAATCAACCTGCTACATCGATTACGAACACGCGTAATTTTGCAAGTTCAAACCTGCGTGTCGAAAGCTACGCGGATGTTCGCGCCCCCACAGGCCACAGGAATAGGAGTAGAAAAATTTCACCACTGGTACTGGTCGCAGATCGGCGGTCTGTATTGGCGGATAATGTAACGGACGATGAGCGATACTGTAATATATATTATAGCTTTGTTTCTCCAGACACGAGAAAATCCCTTTGCTATGGTAATAATATTATAGCATCGTGTGCGGCGAATTATTCTTTTTAATGATGAGCGATATTTTTATAATATGTGAGATAAAATATATATTACATAAATGTCCGTTGCCGGCTTTAATTGTGTTGAAAATTCAACGTCCGTAGGCGCCTTTAAGACCTTGGCGCCGTCGTGCGCCGCACGACCTTGCCCATATGGACCGCGTCCCTGTGTCTACGTGAGGTTAGTTCGTTCTGGTTCGATTATACTAAATAAGTTCTCACAAAATGTGTGTATTCAATTTCCACGCACTCGATTGTCTACGTAAGGTTAGTTCGTTCTGGTTCCATTATACTAAATAATTTCTCCTCACAAAATGTGTGTAATCAATTTCCACGCACTCGAATGTCTACGTAAGGTTAGTTCGTTCTGGTTCGATTATACTAAATAATTTCTCCTCACAAAATGTGTGTATTCAATTTCCACGCACTCAAATGTCTACGTGAGGTTAGTTCGTTCTGGTTCGATTATACTAAATAAGTTCTCCTCACAAAATGTTTGTATTCAATTTCCACGAATACCTATGGGACTAACGACGACCCTTAGTTTTGGTGAGGAGAATACCTATAGGATTATCTGACCCGAGCGGTTGGTGAGGAGTTTACCTCCGCCCCATTTACAATATTACACTTTTGAAGATTCTTATTTGTATGATTAGGTATGGAAGTTCCATTATATAATTTGTTCTTTTCTTTTGGATTCCTACCATTGCAAAGTTTCTTGAGATAATGTAGTATTGATAAAAGAAAAAAAAAAACAGTTTTCACAAACCTGAACGTGAAGTATGACCTCCACATGGCATGGTTGATACAAGGAAATATATCCACTCACTTCGATGAAACAGCTGCTCTAAAAATATTACAAAGATACTAACACTAACTAAATTTTTTATATTCTAACCAATCTTCTTAAGATGAAAGTCAATACAGAATTTTTAATCTCGTATTCGAAAGGAAAGGTTCCATTTTTGCAATTTATAGGTGCTTATTAGGATAAGTCACTTTTTTCAAATACCATTTTTGACGATTTTCTTGAAATCATTGGTTCGAAAATGAATCTGAGAATTTTTTAAATGGGTTGATAACCAGAACAATTCTGAAAAAAATTGTCAGTCCTATTAAAAATATCAATATTTACACTGCACACACGAAAGTCACAATTTTCCAAGAACCATTCAATAGTGAAAGCCATTTCTTTTTCAAGTTTTTCCGCTTCAATCCTGAAAAAAAGAACTAATTAGAAATTCAAGAAAGAAGAAAAGTTGAAGTTTTTGGTACTTATTAACGACTGTTTCGTCCTACAACAAGTGCGTAAAATGTTACTTTTCCGCACGCAAATACAGTTAGGCGAACGACGCGAAGCGGAGTTCGTATAAGTTTTTGCGTACTAGAAACTTGACTGAACCTTGGGTTAGTCGTTGGCTGCCAATGAGTAGATAAACATCTAACTTTGGATTCCTTGGTTCGTGTCAAATTAAGTTTCAACTAGTGACTATAGATGTCATAACTAACTTTCTGTAATATTTTCTCTCGCCATCACGGTACTAACTTTGAGTGGATTCGTTTTGATTTCGAGAGATCCATAAATCCTTTCTGATGAGTGGGTGACCACGAAACAACTGTCAAAGGTTGGAACTCTCGAAATCAAATCGAAAAATACTCTATTTATAGCATATATGTAGGTATAGGTAGTTTACATTTAAAAGGGCATGCAATGCGTAAATGAAATATCGCAATAATAAAAAATAAGGACATAAAAATTGATATTTCTTTACATGTGTCATTAGTTCAAAGATCGGACCTAATTTTTTGTTACAAAATGGTGGTTTTATTTGGGATATTGAAACAATAGACCATATTAGCTATGACGTCACGCTTCCAATTGTGGTTGGTGTAAGTCAGGTTCTATTATCGAAACAATGGGTTTGCTTATGTCGTTTTACGTGTGATAGTTATTTGGTGGTGATTTTGAGAACTATACAAGATTTAAAAGAAATTTTTCGTGTATTTTTGGGAAGCTCGAAAACCTAAGTGAATACCTACTGTCAAAGTTTAATGAAGTTATGAGTGGAAGTAAGGAAAATTCATTTTGAATATCAAAAAGTGTGATTACCATTTCATTTGGGAAGGTACGACTTAGTAATAATCATACGAGTGTTATCAATAACAAACTGCTCTCAAAATCGGTACTAACTCTAATATTATACTCAAAATACATTGTTTGGATATTGAATCAAACCATTGTGAAGGAAAGGTAACTTGAACTTGAACTAATATTTGAAAAGGGATAATAATAATAATTTTTATTCACAAAAAATATCACAAAAAGCAGTAGAAGCCGATAAATGCTAGAGCACTTGTTTCAGCATTGAACAAATTAAATCTTTTGTAAGGTACTAATAATATTAAATGAAAATAATGACTAGTTATAATACTTATTTCTAACAAGGGTTGGTGAAAAAAGATCGGCGATATAGTATGAAATGAGTATAAAAATATTAAAATGTAGGATATACCTACCTATTAATAATAGTAATAATAAAATGTATTTAAAATTGAAAAAAAAAAAATAAAATCATGTATGTATTTATACTCGATGGGTGCAAAATACTAGTTGAGAGACTGGTAAAAAATGCGTATAACATAAGTATGAGTGGCCTAGATATCAGATAAGTAAAAACATTTAGTAAGTAATAGGAACAAAAGATGTTAAAAAATCAACATAAAAATAGTAGGTAGGTAGGTATAAAATTTGGATCCAGTGTGTTTTGGGATAGATACAATATACAGTGACCACCAAAAAGTATGTAGGGTAAATGCGTATAAGAGTACGCATGAGAATAAGAGGACGCACGCTTATTTTTAATATACAGGGTGTCAATTTGAAAACTTCCCACCCTTAATATCTTCCTTCCAGTAAACAATATGAGTAATCGAAAAAAAAACAGGTCAATTTTATTGTCAAGGGGGACACTTTCACGGGCTATTTGTAGCCCTCGTGGTTCAACCCCCTAGGAGGGGTAGATGTTACCCTTAGAATTTTAAATGGGAAGAGGGGTCAAGTGGCACATCATTTTGATGGGCGTTCAATTCTTGTTCCAATGGTACCCTGACTTATTATTTTGTGATGAGCATTTTCCGAAAAATTGCGTTCTAAACTAACAGAAGTAATTATTAGAACGCCTATACTGAGATGCATTATTGTATTGACTCCCTTTAATAAAAATGGTTAGAAGAGTAGGTGGCACCGCTCCAACCCTTGAATGACAGGAATAAATTTATTACGCATGGGATTTTTTATTTGGTGGTTATTTTCCTTCTACACAATAAAATTTAATTTGCGAGAAAGACATTTCCAACATAAAATGTACTTACGCTTATCTTATTAGCTGTTCGAAATGTTGTCCATTTTGCTCTAAACAGTAATACAGTCTGTTTTCGAACTCCCCTCTAACATTACGGAAAACTTCACTAGGAATTGACCGGCATGCTGCTGTAATTCGTCTTTTAAGTTCGTCAATATCAGAAGGTTGTGTTTTATAAACAACGGATTTAAGATGCCCCCAAAGAAAGAAATCTAAGGGTGTTAAATCCGGTGATCTCGGAGGCCATTCAACTGCTCCCCTTCTGTCAATCCATCTACCCGGAAATCTCTCGTTTAACCACTGTCGGACGGGAAGAAAATAATGAGGTGGAGCACCGTCCTGCTGGAAATGTAACAGATCCTCCTGCAAAAGTTCATTACCTTCTGCATCAATTTGAGTTTCTAGCTCGTGAGTTATAAGAGGATCGATAGTCTCTTCAAGCATATCAAGGTACAGATTGCCAGTCAAGTTTTCTTCCAGAAATAATGGACCAAGAACGGCATTTCCAAGAATACCAGCCCAAACATTAACTTTTTGTGGGTGTTGTGTATGCCCTTCCCGAAAAATATGTGGGTTTTCGTCACTCCAATAGCGACAATTTTGTCTATTAACATTGCCATTCAGAAAAAATGAACACTCATCGCTGAAACAGATGTTTAACAGAAGATTAGGGATGGTATTGACTCGATGAGACATGATTTCACAAAACTCTATTCTTCTATCATAATCATCCTCGTGGAGCTCTTGAAGAATCTGCATTTTATATGGATGAAATTTATGCATTTTCAATGCTTTTCTTATAGTCTCGCGTGACATTCCCGTCTGTTCTGATACTGATCGTAAGGAGCTCGTGGGCTCTGCAGCAAATGTTCCCAAAACTTCAATTTGAGCTGCTTCATTTAGTACTCTGGGGTTATTTCTTTTTTTATTTGTCACTGAACCAGTTTCGTAAAACTTATTCACCAAATCAAGCACATACCGGTGACTTACATTACAATTTGGATGTCTTTCGTTAAAAAGACATGCCGCCCTTCGTGCGCACTTTCCAACTTCGCCATAAATTACAATCATTTCAATTCTGTCTTGAAGAATGTAAACCATTTTTACACTTTTATACACTTATTAAAGTAATTCCTAAACAGCCCAACAGGTACAACGGTATTCACAATACTACCACATAGTTAAAATTTGCTAACCAATTTTTTGCCGGAAAACAGAAACTTTTTACAGCAGAAGTAGCAAAAAAGGAAGGCTATCTGTACAATTTCTGCGATGACACTTAAAAATTCAGCATTTAATAAACACAACTTTACTACCATCTACGTTTTACTATTAGACTACTTTTTTATGTAAAGTGTTTGGAGCTAATGGCTAATGTTACCCCTAATAAAGGGTTGGAACGGTACCACCTAATATTCTAACCAGTTCTGGCCAAACCATGCATCTCAGTATAGGCGTTCTAATAATTACTTCTGTTAGTTTAGAACGCAATTTTTCGGAAAATGCTCATCAAAAAATAATAAGTCAGGGTACCATTGGAACAAGAATTGAACGCCCATCAAAATGATGTGCCACTTGACCCCCCTTCCCATTTAAAATTCTAAGGGTAACATCTACCCCTCCTAGGGGGTTGAACCACGAGGGCTACAAATAGTCCTTGAAAGTGTCCCCCTTGACAATAAAATTGACCTGTTTTTTCGATATTGTTTACTGGAAGGAAGATATTAAGGGTGGGAAGTTTTCAAATTGACACCCTGTATACCGCCACCTGTTGAATAGTCTAAGCATTCAGTTCCAAATAGCATGCGACAATAGAGGCAGAAGTGGAAATCAACATTACCGGCACACCTGTTATAACAAATGGCTGATAATGTATACGAGGGTTGACGACCTAGTTTCTGGTGCTTGGTTTTGTTTTGCTAGGTGAGTACCGGTGCTTTAGAGTAATGACGGTTCTTGTATGTTTTTGTATAATATTGTTAATATTCCTGTAGGTAAAAATTAAACAGAAACATGTTATTATAGAAGATATTAACTAAAATCTAAAATTTTACACATATGCACAAGAGTACGCAGTGGGAAAAGCATAAGAGTACGAACGCAAGACGTGCTCTTATAGTTCGTAGTGCGTACTCTTATGCGAAAGATTGCTGTAGTGAATCTAGTATAGAAATTGAAGTTTTTTTGTAGATTACTAATTTCCGAATATGAGTCGTTATAAAAGAAAAAGCGAGCGAAAGCTAGTGTTTACCGAAAGAAATTTAGAGGAGATTAAGCGGAAAATCGCAGAAGGATTTAGTAAAAGAAGTATAGCTAAGTAAATGGGCATAAATGAAGCAACACTAAGAAAACGGTTAAAAGCTGGAACCATCCCAAACTCTTTAGGACGATTTAAAACAGATATTCCTGCAGATATGGTAGCTGATTTAGCACAACAAGTACGTGATGTGGATCTACGTTTTTATGGTATAACCAAGAAAGATATGAAAATCACAGCTTACAAGTTTGCTGAAGCAAACAAAATTCAGCACAGGTTTAACAAGGTCAAAAAAATGGCAGGCGAGTCGTGGATAAAACGGTTTTGTCAACGACACAAAATAACACTTCGACAGCCAGAGAAATGTTCAATAGGTCGAATAATGGGTTTCAATAAAGTTCAAGTGGATTTTTTTTTAAATCTCCCTTTATGAAAAAAGAAAAACCCACCAAACTCCATTTACAATATGGACGAAACAGGTATATCGACAGTGTCTAATAAACTACCGAAGGAAAACAATTGGTGGGAAAAGTAGCTAGCGCAGACCGGGGAAAGCTCGTAACAGCTGTATGTTGCTTCAGCGCCACAGGGACATATATCCCTCCAGCTATGATATTTCCCAGAAAAAGAATGAAGGATGAGCTCTTTTCAAATGCACCTACTGGTACATGCAAAATGATATCGGATTCTGCGTTTATTAACATTTCAAGAACTACAGCAAGCCTAGTTCAGAAAATCCAATACTTTTGATCTTTGACAAACATTCCTCACATCGTGTCTTAGAAGCCATAGAGTTCTACAGGACAAATCACATAGATTTACTCTCCTTTCCACCTCATGCAAGCCACAGAATGCAACCGCCGGATGTTGGTTTCTTTGGTCCATTAAAAGGTGCTTACAGCAGGGAGTGTGATAAATGGATGGTGAGTAATCCGAGAAAAGTAATAACATAGATGCAAGTTGCCGGACTGTTTAACTATGCTTACACCAGCGTTTCCAATATTGAAAAATCCGAGAACTCATTCAGAGCTTCCGGAATCTATCCCTACAATCCAGATCAGTTTAACGACAATGACTTTGCGCCCTCCTACTACTACTCTACTCTACTAAATGCGTACTCTTATACGCATTGACCCTACCATATGGAAAAAAAGTTGTTAGAGTATTGGAAAAACATTTTTGGGAAAAGTTTGTGCATGTCCGATAACCTGATAATCGATTTTGACACATGTCACGTTAGCACTAGTATAGCGGCAAATTGGAAGAAAATACCATGAAGAGGCCAAAACTGGGGTAAGATGGCAAGATATCGAAAAAAATATTTTTCCGATCTCTTTACAAAAATTGAAGTTTTTCTGAATGGCTTGACTATGTGGAACATTTGTATCTTGATGATAATGACAAAAGTCTCTCATTTTCTCTACACCAGATGGCACTAAATTGGAAAAATTGGTTTTTGTCAGAACCCTCGCAGTTACATTGGTTCGTAACTAACAATTATATTATAATTCCAAGACAATTGTGGTGATGTGGCAATCTAGAAACGTGATTTTTTCTGATTATAATTCAGTTTAAATGATAATGCTGCATGAGCATTTCACTTTGCACATAAACTTTAATTTGACGCACTATTTTCAAGTTAACGTGCGAAGTGAAATGCTCATGCACGATTATCATCGAAACTTATTATAAAACCAGAATGTTCCTAGATTGCTATATCACAGCTATAGTCTTGGAATTCTGATATAACTGTTAGATACGAACCAATGTAACAGCGAGGGTTCTGATAAAAACCATATTGTTCAATTTAGTGCTATCTGGAGCGGAGAAAATGAGAAAGTTTTATCTTTATCATCAAAATACAAATATTCCACTACAAGCCATTCAAAGAAATAACTTTGATTTTTGTAAAGAGATCGGAAAATATTGAAAAAAAAATTGCAATTACAATTTTTTCTGATTTATTACTTGAAACTGACTGTGAATATGAAATTCATTTCCAAGCAACTTTTTCAAATTACTTTTTTTGATATCTTGCCATCTTACCCCAAGGAGACTAAACGTTATTTAACAAGGAGAGTTTAATCCCCATAAGACAATAGTAGAAAGAGATGAAAGAACATTTGTGACGAAATGTGACGTAGTTGGACGTGTCATAGCCGCCGTTCTCTATAGACAGTGACGGTCTAGCTCTTGGTATATGAGAGTTACTGCTAACAGTTTTGTTGCTTGGTTCGAGTTCGACTCTGGTACTCATATCCAAGTACGTCATTATGACGCGTTGATACTACAAGATTCTGATTGGCTAGAGCTTATTAAACCCTCCTTGTTAGTTTATTTTCCTTGTTCTTACCCTACATTTGGCCTCTCTCATGGTTTCTTTTTCCAATTTACCGCCATACTAGTGGTCACGTGACCTGTGTCAAAATCGATATTTAGGTTATCAGACATTCACAAACTTTTCCCCAGAAATATTTTTTCAATACGCTAGCAATAAACTTTTTTCCCTTATGGGACATACTTTCTGTCGGTCACTGTAGATGAATACAAAAATACACCCATTATGTTCCATTGAAACGCAAGAACGAGATTTTTTTTTGAGGAGGATAAAGTCATTTATGAATCATTAAAAATATCTCTTATCAATAAGATCAGCGATTATCTGCCTTGTCTGAATGGAAACGAAGGATGTACATGATAATATGTCAAAGTTATCATATTGAAACAAAGGAGTATAGAGTGGAGAGTTGGGTTCAATCGACATAGAATTCCAGACATTATCATCTAATACACCAAGCAGAGCGAATTTTTAACAATAATACTAGTAGAAAACCGACTACGCCATCACATAGAAGACAGTCCGTAGTTATATTCTGTTATGTTTTCGACTCGCAACTGTCATTTATTAATTTGTTATAAACATTTAAATAACAAAAAACGTGTTTGTTATAATTGTTTTGCTTATAAAATGAAAAGTAATAGAGCAACCTGGTTGCTCCAATGGAAGGAATTGTAGATAATTAAAATACGAACAAAATGTAATGTTTTACGATCCGGTCGGATCATTAGCAACAGAGAAAAATTGAAAAAACTAGAAAATTTTGAAATTTTTGAAAAATTGATATCTCCGCCATTTTTCAAGAAGTAGGATTAGCCTTTCCCATGAACGTTTTGAATCATGTGTAGTTTATGTGTGCACAAAACAGGCGCTGTCGGTTCGTTAGTTTTGGCACAATTCCAATTTAATTTTTTTTGCACTATCTTGCAGCGTGCCTGGATGCTCTAGTTATAGCCCGATTTCATTTTCTCAAACAGATCATGAAAGTAGAAGTATAGTACTACAAAACGTATATTGTCATTTTACGCGACAATGGTGCGATATGGGTGAAAAATGCATGCAGACATTATTTAAAACGGCCGAGCCCGCGTTAGCTGCCGAGTGGAAGGAGAGGACGGGAGATTCGTTTAATGAACTGGTTACGTGATAATACTCTTCCCCTCATCTCCCGCTCTCTCCTTCCACTCGACCGCTTCTACCAGCTTAGCCGTTTTCAGTCGTTTTTGCCATTTTTCACCCATTTCGCAGCATTTAAGCGCAAAATGAGACTATAAATTTTGTGGTACTGTACTTCTACTTTCAAAATCTGTTTCAGGAATTGAAATCGGACTATCACTAGAGCACCCAGGCACGGTGCAAAAAAAAATAGCAATTGTTCCAAAACTAATGATCCGTCAGAGCCTGTTTTATGCACGCATAAAGTACACATGATTCAGTACTTTCATAAGAAGGGCCAACTCTATTTCTTGAAAAATGGCGGAGTTATGGATTTTTTAAAATATCGTCCAATTTTCCGGTTATTCTGGTTTTCCTGCGTTAATAATGGACTATTTTCCATGTGATGGCACAGTCGGTTTTCTACTAGTATTTTTGTTAGGAAAAAATGCTCTATTGATTGGCCCATAAGAACAAAAACGGTTTTACACTGCAAAATGAAACCGTAAAACCACGTTGATCGAGACCTACATACGGTATCAGCTAAATATAGCAACAGCCTTATTATTGAATTTTCGAGTGAGATTTTGTTCCCGCTCCAATCAACAGATTATCGAAAAAATTCCCTGCGGATCGGTACGACCAATTCAATCCAGCCACCCGCGCACCGAGCGAACGAAACGCACTCAAGAAACACGTTTTCCTCCGCTCTCTCCATTTCCATTCGACGGCAGACCTGGAGATGCACCTCGACAACTCCATTTCGAGTGCAGGGCACGGTTTCTGGATGGAAGTTTCTCGGCTAGAAGTGCGTCCTCGACATTTTCTCGATTCGCGGCGGAGGAAATGGAGACGTAATTGCTTTTCCAGATACAAATCGAGAAGCTATCGCAGTTCGGCGGTTTAGATTTGGATTACTTATTACGATTTTTATATGTTCTGAAATTACTCGGGAATAATTGATGAAATCTATTATGAAAAGCGAAGTTGAAACTGCAACTCACTTTATCAGACTATCACAAAATATAAATTCAAATTTTCCATGAACTATCTTTCGCAGATATTACCATTCGTAATAGTCCAAGATCCCAGGGCCGTCAGACGTTACTTATTTTTAAACGAACGAAATGTGTACGATTGAGTAGTGTTAGTATGTACTATGTTCGCATGCCTACCTGCTAGCATGTCCAGATGACCATTCTTCAGATATTAGGGAATCAAGGTACGTAAAAACACTACTCACTTAGTTGAATTGCCAGTCTACAGATATTTTTCTGTAACCCATGGTGGGTTAGTGGACAGAGTAACTAGCTACCAGACTAAACCAGGTTTTTTCATTAGCTTTTCCGGGAAATAGAAGGAAAGTCCAACCTGAATGACTACAATGATCTGATGCCTAACTCGAAAACATATTGACTCCCCCTATATAACTTTGAGGAGATAGGGATGAAACAAAAAGAACTTCGACTAAGCCGCCTACATGCAAAAGACCCACATAACATCGTGGGGCTGCCTTAGGGCAGTTGTGAGCGGGTCTGCCCGCCCTCTGTTCGCCCAGATGGGCAGAAATGGACCTAACTCCCGTAGCAGTCAAACTCCCTCTTCTACCCCTACCCTTTGGTACTGTGATAGTTTTAATGTGGTTTTATTTATTTTTTTGTATTGCAATGTGAGCTTTATACTTTTATATTATTTAATAAACACTTTTTCACTTTTTCACTTTTCACTTTCACTAGCTACCATCCCGGAGCTCCGAGTTCAAATCTCGTCTCCAACAATTTTTTTTTTGAAAAAAAAACCCAGCAGACGCATAACACTAGGGTCAGCCATCTCGGTTGGAAACGGCTTCGACTCTGGGAGGATTTTTGTTCAAAAAGAAATTTAAAAGAAAACAGAATTTTGGTAAATAAAAGATTTTGTTGAGATTTCCTTGTAAGTAAAATCCCAGGGCCTTCAGATATAACTTATTTTTGAAAAGATGAATACTGAGGTACTGAGTGGTGTCTCATGTACTTTTAATACCTGCGTGCTTATGGAGTTCGCTCTGTGACACCTGGGTAGGTACCAGGTGAGAAAGGTAACTAAAAATAAGAGTTACTTAACTTAAATTTGTGTGGCTGATTTTTATGTATATTTTGTAGAATATCACTCTAATATCTGAAGAATGGTCAGTTTGTCACGCTAGCAGGTAGGCATGCAAACATAGTACATACTAACACTACTCAATCGTACACATTTCGATCGTTTAAAAATAAGTAACGTCTGACGGCCCTGGGATCTTGCTCTATAATATATTAGCGAAGTAGGGAATATTTTCAATTAATAGTTATGGAGCAGCGGGTCTAAAACCGCGATGAGAAGATGTAGACCGTCAGATAGTGACACATTTAGTTGCCCCATTTTCACATACAAAACTGAGTTTCTGGTCCCTGAAGAAGCTCCCTACAAAATTTGGCCGCCTATGATTGAACCCAAGTGCAGTTTTCGATTTTTCAACTTAGCCGCTCCTGAGAGTTTTTTAATTTGTTTATTTGGTCAACCCTGAGGCAGGGCCCTACTGAAAAAGTATTCCACAAGGATTTTCCCGAAGTAAAGACCATAACAAAGCGAAGGAACACAAAATTATGCATATATGAGACGTCGAATTTTTGCGATGATCGATTTTGGGTCCCAAAATTGTGCGCCTCAACCAAACCGTCTTCCGCTTTGTCAGATGATTACTAGTCACTTTCTAAACAAAATCATCGTAACGGAAGACATATATAAATCGTTGAAAAAATCGATAGAAATTGTTCCTTCGTACTGGGGTCCGCCCTGCCCGATTTCAAAAATATTTGGCATTTGGGGTTTTTGTGGGATGGACTTTCACCTCACGAAACGGAAGATGTAAGTGGGTCATCGCGTCTGAGATCCCGCGGCCCTCTAACTATATAAGGTATTATTATGGACAGCGGCCTATTCTTGAATGTCGAATGACATTTGTCGTATTCGACATAATGTCGACAGAAATGGTCGCACAACATTGGCATGTGGCATTCTCAAGTGGGTCCGATATCCGAAGCCGCAAGAGATACATTTTATCGAATAACATGAGTTAGCAACACCCTTGTTGATTTTATGGTGAGTTTCTGATGAATTGTTTTGTTTTTTTTATGTTCAAAATTGTTTTTTCCGTTAACCAGCTGTCGTCTCCTTACGAACGGCAGCCCTCAAAAGTCGAAACTTGTGCGAGCCAAGGATTAACGAGGTCTTACCTTTTAACGTGCGATTCCTAGCACGATCCGAGGAGAATATCGAAAGGAGGTCCGTTGGTCACCCATCCAAACCATGGCCTCGCCTAGCGTTGCTTGGCTTCCGACATCGGTGAACCGGTTGCTCTCCGTTCGAGATATCCCCGCGGATCCGCAATACTAGATTCATTTTCTCGCGAATATCTAGAATTTATTTTCATTAGCAGTATTTCAGTAGGTATATTATAGTACATCACAGCATTGAATATTCTGCAGAATACAAAAGAAATTACACTAAAAGCAAGATGTATAGATTGTGTTGCAGCTGCTTCCGCTGCCGTAGCCGTTGCCGTAGCCGCAGGCAAAATTATGACCAATTTATAGTTTTATTTTGTGTTCATTGAGCGACAACTGTTTTTCTTCATGAACATATTCTTATCATTCTTGTCCTTCATATTATGTATATGTGGAAATGGAAATCCTTCTAGTAGGTTTAGGAATACGCCTACATCAACATCTATATTTTCCTTATATTATGACATTTCTGAATAAAATTAATTCTTGCTTTCAAACTATATAAACAAATAGATAACCTTAATTATGTGACCTTTCGTTTATTTTTGACACGGAAATTTTGAGTGTCTTGTCATTTTCCGCTGCCGATGCCGTCCAAGATAAAAGTTGGTTAACTACCGGCGGCAGCGACAACAGCAACTGCAACGGCTGCCGTTGGATCCATAAACGTATACATGAGCAACGGCACATTTATCTTCGTACGGCAACGTCAACTGCAACGACTGCGGCTGCGACTCAATCTATAAATCCAGCTCAAATCCGAGTTGTGAAAGTCGAAATAATACTGATTTCGAGTTGTAAATTCAGAATTATACTAATTTCGAGTTTTAAAGTTGAAATTAGGCTAATTTGGGAAAATTTGGAAAAGGGAAATAAAAATAATAATTGGTACTAATAGAGATATTTGAATCTATTCTTTTATTTGGTTCTTTCTTTTGACTAAATTATTTGTCATCAAGAAACTGCACAGAACTTCACAGCAACCACCCTGCAGAAAAATAGATTTCATGTTCATTGGCACTCAAACTGAGATAGGAGAAAAGGTAATTAAAAGAAGAAATACAGGTAAAAGGTATAACTGAAATTGTTGAATTACCTCAATTATTGCTAAGTGACTTGACAAATTGTCGCCCGCCGATCATTAATTTTTTGCCTTCCTTGTTCCGAAAGTACGGTAGGACAATTTGGCAAAACCATTCTATAAAACCATCAGCTTCAAACCATCTAGATTTGCTCGTGCCATATTCACATAAAGTATGAATTATACTAATTCCAAGTCGCGAAGTCGGAATTAAGCTAATCCGAGTTGTGAAGTCGGAATTATATTTTATAAATCTTTGTGATCCATCTAACCGTTCGTATAAAGGCCATAAAAAATGAAAAAATATAATTCCGACTTGGCAACTCGGAATTAGTATAATTCCGACTTCAAAATTCAGAATTAGCCTAATTCCGACTCGGAATTATCCTGATTACGACTTCGCTACTCGGAATTAGCATAATTCCACCTATAATCGTATCTATATCAATTCCGTAGATTAAGGTAAGTCCAAAATTTCGCCAATTTAGCAAAAAATCTTATAACGTGCTCTTGAAAAACCTTTCTCGTGCGGCACATTTTCCAGCATTATTTCCTGCACTAGTGTGGAAAAATTAGTCTTTGAGAACCATACTGGATGCGGGAAAATGGTGAGTCGTGCATGTTTGTTGAAAAAAATATATTTTATATATTATCACAAACAGACTAACACAACCCGTGTTCTTAGAATAGGTATTCCCAACCCGGTGTTCTATTTTGAGAATATTCCATGAAAATTAAAAATAATATGAGAACATTATCACAATCTTCGATATCATTCTAGGAATGTTCAAAAAACCAGCATCAGAATATTACACCAATATCGTCAGATTACTCAATTTGAGAATATCTTCTGGTATATTCCGAGGAATATTAAAATATTCTGAGAATATTACTAAATCGTCCTCATCAGAATATTCTGAGGGGAGGGGTTGAAAATAACCTGAAATTTGAGCGCTAAACACCTGGAAAATTTTGGGGAAGGGGAAAAATGATGAGAGAACCGAGCGCGAAGAAAATAATAAAAAATCTGGGTTAACGTCATTTTTGTACTATGATTTGATAATTTCATCAGGTTAAGCGACTGTTTCCACATTTGTTTTTAAAGTGATACTCTTTGAAGACCTGTTCAAGGACTATAAAACTGATCACATATTATTTATCGATATCTGGTTTTGTTTTCGAATTTTTGGTGATTTGAGAGAAAAAGTACAAATTTTATAAATTTTTAAAAATTTTGTCAGCATTTTGGTTTCCATTTTACACGAAAAATAGTTCCAGTATGATTTGTTCCTCTATTCGACCTCTACCTGCCGCATTTTTCGATATTCGATTTAAATAAACGGTTAGGTGTTTTTTATTCTATTTTTTAAATCGACATATTCCGGAAAATCGCCTGTTAGCATTTTCCGATCATTCTCAAAAACTACCCACTTCTGTATGACATATTCAGAAAATACGGTATGTAACAAATCAATTCCTGAACAAAAAAAACAGAAAAACCCTTGTACATTTTTCCAGATTTTTCAACCGCGAAAAAATTAAAACTGACCAATAATAACTGTCCTCGATTTATTGAAATTACTAAAATTTCAAAGCGATATCTCTATGGGTTCGGAAAATATAACGATTTGAAGTGCTAACAGACAGATCTACAGACAGACCTACAGACATGGGTCCCCTCTGAAATCAACCTTATGTCGTGTATAATAATTACGAATTAATTAGCACAGCCTGTCGTGAAAGCAAGTTCGTTATTCGGAAAGCAACTTTGTCCTTTGTATCATAACAAAAACACTATGTACATAGTTGAGGGCAAAATTCAGTCGGAGTTTACTTCTCCCCCGACTCTGGGTCGTTTCGAAGTTGGAACTATGGTTTCCTTGTTTGTATGTGGCGTAATGTTGGCATGCATTAAGTACCTTACAAAAAGCTATAATACGTGCCAAAACTTTCTAATGAAAACTCGTTAAATACATTTGCCTTGTGTTCACTTAGTTTTTTGTTATAATAGCAAATGGTGCACTCGCATTTCTACAAAAAGGAGTTCAGTGTATGCAGAAATTTACTTGTTTCAATTTCATGTTCAGAAATCTAGGGTATGAAATATGATGAGTACGAAAAACGAGTTTGTTCTGAGTAGGGAATGTAATCCCGGGATCCGGGATCCCGGGATTCCGGGATCACGGAATAAAAAATTCTCGGGATTGTGTAAAGTCAATCCCGGGATTTTCGGGATCTAAAAAAGGCTATTTTTCAAAGGTGAGAACACCATTCAGTGGAGCTGCAGAAGAATCCTTAATCAGGAGAATAAAATAACGTCGATCAATCACATTTGGTGTCTTTTCGTATTTGAATAATCGTAATATTCCTGATGAAGACATCTTTGAACTACGTGAAAAGACAATTATTAGACAATTCATCGTCGAATTCCTTAGGCAGTTCAAAATACAAAATGTCGAAAATGAAACCGAGGATCGAGATGACAACATACCTCTATCAGAATTAAAGAATAATGAGGTTTCTTACTCATTGAAACAATCTCCTATCAAAAATTCGACCAACTAGTGTCGAATCAGAAAGAGCATTTTCTGCTGCTGGCACATTGTGCACTAAAGTAAGGAGCAGATTGAGTGATGATTCTCTGGATACGCTTCTATTCCTGAAGAGTTACTTCCAGAACCAGGACTAAATATAAATTTCACTAAGAGAATTTCTAGATTCTTTGTTTACACTTCTTTTTTAGCAAACAAGAAATTTCCATTTCATTTTATTAAGTTTCAAGTTTTATTTTTCATTTACATACGGATTGTTATTCAATTTTATTCATATTTTGATTAAAACCAAATTTTTCATATGAAGTTTCAACAGTTTTTCCAGTGAAGAATGGATCCCGGAATCAATCCCGGGATCCCGGGATCGAAAAATGTTGATACCGAAATCCCGATACACTGATCCCGATCCGGGATTACATTCCCTAGTTCTGAGGCTGAAAATATATGTTAGATATGATAGTCTGATTTGATTACTTTTAGTTCAGGAATATTAGTTTTCACCTTGGAATGGAAGAAAGTCAGCTATAAACTTGACAATAACCTACTTATCCTAGGGTGTCCGCGACTACAGATATTCCAAGGTCATAAAATCGATTTTTTACACATTTATTGCAAATGTCTCGTTTCCTATGGTTTTTATTCTATTTGTACTCATCACAAATATTTTAGGAGATCAAATTTTCTACAACTTTTGTTTAAACATTTTTCTTATATCCTGAACCATTTTCGAGATAGAGGGCAGAGCACGCGCAGTGTTTAATTAGAGTATCATCGAGGTTAATCAACGACATTTGTCTCCAGTTTTTCTATGATTTTGGGGTCAAAAGTACCGTCTTCATTGATATCACTCTGATATGGTGGAGTATTAGACATTATGTTACAATAGGAGAAGTATAGATTTACTTGTCATTTTAATTGGGAGTACTCTATCTCATCAACAAGAAATTTTCTTTATAAAAGTTGGCAAAGGAAATATAAAAACTGAAATATCTTCTAAAAGTTTTGATAAATATCCTCGTTCTAAAAGACACATTTATGCGCTCTTTAGAAAAGGAAAAAACTTTTGTGAAAACGCTCGAGAAACTTCCGAATTTGGATCAAATTGCTGCAGCATTTGAAGAAGAAAACTGCCCGGTTCAATCATTATTTGAGAATGGAGTGCGGACCTTGTTGGCAATCTATAATGCTCCAAAATCTGAGGACTGCATCGATCGTCTTCGCTACAGTTCATCAAGTTCACAAAACTGAATAAACCTGTGCAGTTATCAAATCTTTCACCAACGAGTGCTGCAGCTCACCATCATTTCAACCGTATTTCAGACTTGGTTAGGGCATGATTTAGAACCCCAGAATTGGGGTTGGATAATGCATGATGAATTCCTGGAATCTGCTAAGACAATGAATCCACCAGCTCCGGAGGAATTGCTTAATACAATATTCTGCACCTGTAAGAAAGGTTGTAGTTCGCGATGTGGATGCATGAAGGCAGGGTTGCAGTGCTTTTTAGCTTGCGGCCAGTGTAATAGGCAAGATTGTCTTAATGCTTCACCATATCAGAGTGATATCAATGAAGACGGTACTTTTGACCCCAAAATCCTGGAAGAACCGGAGATAAATGTGGTTGAAGACGAAAACACAGAGGAATTTGAAATTTTATAGCGACTGGAAGACGGTGATGATGAAGAACAAGGATATTGAAATAATTATTTTTGTTGCGGATATGATTAAGGTATGAACGCTTCTACCAAAGGTTTTTGCCCTTTCTTTCCTCTTCTGGCTATCTAGGTGCAGGGGATGCATCCTCCCAATCGGTAGGGAGGTTAGCGGATTGTATCAGGGGGTGTATGTGGAGAGCACACGTTAAACCGGCACTATTGTGTTTATCTGGCACCACCGACTCGCTATTTTGTACAACTGCCATCGCTCGTCAAGAGACATTCAGGCTAGTCTCCTTGACTATAATGAAACGCGCAAAGAGCATACCGGGTGTGGCAAAAGATGCGGGTAACTTATCTGATATATGCTTAATACCAAAATGAGAGTAAACTTAAATCTTAAATTTAATTTCTAGAGCCATTTAGATGAGGAAAACATCCGAGGACTTAACAATAATTATTGAATTTTTTTGATTTCGACGTTCATAATTATATGAAATAGTATTTTTCAATAAAAACATTAATTATAATTTCTTTTTATTTGGTCAGGAAGGAATTAGTATGAAAAAGATCAGAATTAAAAACTAATCAAAATATTTCCCTCAATAACTTTATAATTACACGAGTAAGTGTTATTAAATGAAAAATGAAAATAAAATATTAATTATAACGTAAGAGTTAATAAATAATGCAAATTATTTAGAATTAAACATTCATCAATAATTTGTAAATTTTATACGGCTTGTTTTTTATGGGTACTACAGGTTGACCTCGAATGATACTCTAAATAGTTAAAGACTGCGCGCATTCTGCCCTCTATTCAAACGAAAGTGGTAGAGAATTTAGTCCTGTACAAAATTTATGATGAATTCAAATAGCATAAAACCCAGAGGAAACGAGATATTTGCAAAAAATTTGTAAAAAATCGATTTTTACCTTTGACCTAGGAATATCTGTTGGTAGTCGGGTACACCCTACGATAAGTAGGTTTTGAGACAAGTTTTAGGTTGCCAAAATAAAGGTTTATACAAGTTTATAGCTGACTACCTCTCATTCCGAGATACTTGCACTTATTTGACTAACAAAGCTGGGCTATTTCGTTTCGGAAATCCACCGTCTTCAATGGTGGAAGTTTTTTCACGACGTTTTGCTTGCTTGTAAGCAATATTATTAATGAACCACAAAGTTATGTCATAGATTACCTCCTATTTCTTATCTATGTAGATGGCTTACAAAATGGTATGTAATTTATAAAATCAACAATTTTCGACAAATTAAAGAAATGTCATCTTGGATAACCTGGTTGGAAATCAGCTTTGAGTGAGAATAACGAAAAAAAAACTACAGTGAGTTGTGTTTTAACTGCAGCAGATTGGGGCTACTTCTTGACGCTCTTCGATTTAAAACTTATGGCAAAAATGTACTTGGGGATAGGAAAACAGTTTCCAATGCAATTTCTAATAGTAATAATGTTCTCAAAATAAATGTGATAGATTCAAATTCAAATACCTATGTGTTTTATTTATGATCAATGCAATAAATGTGTCTTTGATTTTTCAGTTCTTACCTATTCCCTGCGATAGATACCTTATAGATAAGAAAAATATTTACTGGTGGCAATATAATATGATGAATGATGCAATTTTGTTTTGGTAACATGGTGCAGTAGTGACTAACGCTGCCTCGTATTATTCATTTGAAATTTACACAGATCATCTAGTATATCCACAATACTTCAAAAGTGGCTATGATATTATTTCAATACTTATTCTACGACTTATAGTTAATATTTTAATAGGCGAGAACGCGAAATTTTAAAAATATTTTCATTGGATTCTGCAGCTTGTAAAATCTCTGTTGGGAAAGTACGTCACAAAGAGCGCCAATATTAGTAGCTTTGAAATTTGCGGATTTTCAGAAACAGATGGAAACGGCTGAAATTTGACCTCAAAAATATTTTCTGGTTTAATTTATACAGGGTGTCCCAAAACTCAACGTCATCCTTTGGATGGCTGATAGTCCAGCTCATGACTGACCAGAATATCACAATATGACCTTTGTAAAATATTGATAGTTTCGGAGATATTGGCAGTTTTATGAATTTCGTGAAAATCGAAACCTTTGAACAGTATTTCGAGTGCCGCAAGTACAAAACTTCATAGTTTAACAATCTAATTTTTGTTATGCAACCTTTATTAACCCTTTTATTGTTTAAAATCCAAAATAAAAACTTTGGAGTGATACCTTTGGAAAAAAAAATCAAATTTGCCCGATTCACGAGTTAATTCATTTTATTAGCATACTCACACTCTTTATACTGTGAACAAAATCATCACGCGAAGTTATTTCAAAATATTGCTCATTCGGTGTAGTTTTTGACATGATACAACATTCACTATCTTCCACCTGAGGAAAAAAGATATTCCTAGTTTACTGCAACAGGAGCTCAATGTGAAATTAATTCAATAATTACGAATTCGAATGGAAACACTTGGTAAATTGAAGTGACAGGTATTTATTGACAACTAAACGAACAGCCTACTCTTTTGGAAGATGTATCTTTGGCCATACGCAGGGCATCGTGGTTCCAAAATGACAGCTGTCCAGTTGATTCGCACGACCAGTGAGAAATTATTTGGATCAAACTTATCCACAGAGATGGATCGGCTGCCTTGGTCCCATTTTGTGGCCTCCCCAGTCTTTAGATTTAAACCCGCTAGATGCACACCCAGTAAATGATGAACATGAATTGAGACGTCTGCGTCGTATGAATGAAGCAGCTGTCCAAATAAGTTCCAAAGGAAGTACACAACGAATAAGAAGATCATTTTTAAAAAGATGACTTGATGGCAGGCAGTTTGTACAAATTCTCTAATGTTCTTTTGTCTTTCGTTTAGTTGTCAATAAATACCTGTCACTTCAATTTACCAAGAGTTTTCATTCGAATTCGTAATTATTGAATTAATTTTACAATGAACTAGGAATATCTTTTTTCCTCAAGTGGAAGATAGTGAATGTTGTAGCATGTCAAAAACTACACCAAATGAGCAATTTTTGAAATAACTTGCAAGGTTTGCGTGGTGATTTTTTTACAGTATGAAGAGTCTAAGTAAGCTAATAAAACAAATTAACTTGTGAATCGGAAAATATGATTTTTTTCTCCAAAGTTATTGCACCAATATTTTTATTTTGGATTTCAATCAATAGAAGGGTTATTAAAGATTTCATAACGATAATTAGAATCTCAAACTATGAAGTTTTGTACCTGTGGCACTCGAAATACTGATCAAAGATTTCAATTTTTACGAAATTCATAAAACTGCCAATATCTCCAAAACTTTCAATATTTTACTCATGTCATATTATTATATTCTGGTCAGTCATGAGCTGAGTCAGCCCTCCAAAGGATGACGTTAAGTTTTTGGACACCCTGTATATGCGTTGTTTATTTTAAAGCATATTTGGAGCGAAATTTTTTTCGTTGTTGTTTTCAAATTTCTTGTAGTGAAATTCTGGTAATATGTTTGGGTTATAGACATTTCGATGATAGACAAGGTATTCAATACGAAATGAAGAGTTTTCCTGGTCTTTTGGAAATGGTTTAGGCTAGAAATACCTTGTTGTGTTGGAGGTTGATTCTAGGCGTTGGCTGCTCCTTTTCAGATAGGATTTCCTCGTTGTGGCTTTCTCAGTTACGTGGTTTTTACTTGTATATGTGCTATTGATGATTATCTGTAGATTAGAGTAACTTTTGGATCGTTGTTTAACATTTTTCTTTTTCATTTTCGATTTTCAAAAGTGCCGGTAAATTTTTTCTGCAAACTTTTCAATTTCACTACACTTGTCAGAATCAACAATCCCTTGGTAACCGATTGCTACTAATTTTATTATTTAATTACTACTAATAATCCTATGTATAATATTTACTTATCCTAGATCCTTGAATTACCCAATAATAATTATTTTAAAGTTTTCACGTTTTTACTAACTTTCATTCGATTTGATTTAGAAGCTACATTATGACTACGTTTTCTTGCAGTTTCTTTCTGAGTTTTTCATTGTTGGAATCTACATTTGCTTGACTGGATACCGAATGTCCTATACTTTTAATTTACATTTTATTCAGATTCTTCTTTAGATTTTATTTTTCTTTACTTTTACATTTCTTTCTGACTTCTTTTTGATTACTTATAACTTCCTTTGTGTCATTTTTTTTTAGGGTTTTTGGCATCGACTTCTATGGTCATTAGCCACGTGTTCTGGATAGGCCTTGTTACTAACTCCATGCGCCACTTCAGGAGCAGCACTGTTGATTGAAACGCAACAGTGAATCGTGCAGGACTCACCCCAGTCCAGCCACGAGATTTAAATAAATTTAATCGGTCAAATTAAATTAAAAAATCCCAGCCATAACTGGGGCTCGAACTCCGGACCTTTCGACTCAGAGTCGGACGCTCTAACCACTGCGCCACGCCCCGACATCTTTGTGTCATTTTTTCACAAATAAAATCCTTTTTAGGAAATTGAGCTGTTGTTGGAAAAGTTTAGTATGCAGTGTAGACTGGACTCGTACTCTACTGTTTTGGTACTAAATTTGGAAGTGTAGAGTTTTTGATTGCTTTTTAATGGAACTTTTTCATAAAACATTTCATAAAAATATATTAAGGATTGGCTTCGACCTGCAAAACAATGGTAGAAGCGAATGCTGAATAAAAATAATTAATAGAATGAAAAAAAGTCATTGGATGTTTTGTTGTTACAAAGATCTGCTTTTTACTTTGTATTAAATATTTTTTTTGTTTCATTATCGTCATGTGCATCAAATAAGGTTATACGTTTTTTTGCTGAACTTCACGCTCATACATACGAACGAACTGGTATCTTAAATAACTATGACTTGCAATTATCTGATTAAAATTTTTTGAATAATAGTGCATGCGCGCTTCACCTTGTATATTCCAGTTTCGATCTCTTTCAAAGTTTTGGAGCCATCGGTGAACATCTTACCTATCGCATATTGAATTTTTCATAATAAAATCAATCAATCAATCAATCAATCAAAATATACTTTATTGTCTGAAGAAATGTATCCTTATTGACAAAGCGTTAATGAGCATAAAGCGTGAAAAATATCTAGTGGGTGTATATATATATATATAAAGTAAATGAATTAAGTTTGGTAAACAAATCATTAAAAACTATTGCATCACAGTTATACTTCCTGGTATTTGTGTAAATATATACATACATTCACAGACAGTTTAAAAAGGTTTAGCAAAAACATTGGTAGGTGATACAATTGTGCTAGTCAATTAATATTTATAAATAATTAAAGTTAGACAACTAAAATAGTTACACAGTCACATTAATAGTAAAATAAGTTAAAGTTTACACTAATATTAATCAAAGTTAAGCCAGTACAATACAGGTGTCACAGTCACATTAATAATAATATAAATAAAAGTTAGACTACTAAAATATATAAAAGGGTTGACTAACAACTTAGCATTGTCACTAATTTGATTATATCAGAAAGTAATCTTGAATGTCGTAAATAACTAGTTCAAGGAGAAATTTTTTTATAGAAGAAAATAGGATTCAATTTAGAAACAATGGCTATTTGGATTTCAATCTACCTCAGGGTATGGAAAAGAAATGTTCTTAACAGTAACCAATCCTAATGCCAGACTGAAAACCAGAACAAAGAACAATTATATGCGTTTAATGGGAGTCATTTCGTAAAACCATCACGGAAAAGTAAACTCAACAAGAGCAGCTACTTGAAAATCACCAATTCACAGTATGAGAGATTGCTAGGAAAATGTTATGCTTCCACGAAGAAAATGAATGGCTCAATTATGCAAAAGTGCAATTTTCTTCCAAGTTTTAATAAGAATTGCGAGGCCAGTAAAGTATCCGATGGCGTTATTCGAAAGTCTCTGAGGCTTTCTTATCGTTAATTATAATACAATTTGAAGTCAATCTTTCGTGAAACACCCCTCAGTCGAAAATTACTTCAACTTTGAAGCGGTTAAACTATGGAGAGGGTAAGCGCGAGAGATCAAAACTGGGAGGAGAAAATTAATTTCCATATTTTTTCTCAATGACAAAAAAAGATGAGATTTTGGTTTTTTTCAGTGAATAGAGGAGACTTACCTTACAAGCGTTGTAACTGTTTAAAATGCGAAATGCACAATTCCCCCCTCCGCGCCCTCCAAAATAAAGAAAAAAACGAAAAAAATAGACACTTTGTTTCTGTGCATTTCACCTAGAAGAGAGTTTCACTTAATGTTGGAGAGAATTAAGTTTCCTTTAATTTCCGTTTTAAATTCTGTTTATAGGATTGATAATTACGAAAAAATGCACTTCTCGAAAAAATAAAAGATTCGTATATTCCGGAAAGGATACCGTACACTTTAATAGGAAAATTGGCCCCCAGTCGAATTGGCTGAAATTTTGATATGCTATAGTACAAGTCATTCCAAACCAAAAGTTCAATAGGAACAACTTTTCTATATTCTAGTTTTGGCGCTAGAGGCCCCTGAAAACTCTCATTTGTTATTTATTGTTAAACAACACAAAACGTAATCCTGGATAGTCATCACTATTCTGATTGATCAAAATGAGGACAGTCATTAATATGAGATGCTATAACAGTATTAAAAGTTGATTTCCCTGATGATCTTAGAAGAGTGAAATAGATTTTAGTCGACCAAAATGTATTGGAGGCCTAGCGAAAGAGATGCAATTATTTACGCATCAATGGAATGAGCGATTTTCTGTGAGTGATACTTCTGAATAACATTCTCCCTTATCTCATTCATAGATAAGAATCTCCAAAGGAAACTGGACATTCAATAAATAATCAACTATCTGAATGAAAATGCAAATTTTCACTTTCAAGTTATATAGGGTTATATAGGGTCTTTCTCAATATATATCAGATGTAGTTCAATGTCCAGCGTGGCTTTTGCCGGGGAAGTAGTTGTTTTCTGTTAGATATTACAAAAAAGTAACTTCAATTTTATCGTAGGGTTTTTCCATTTCCAGAGGAGTCATGTATTGATTCAATTTTCAATTGAGAATGTTTCTCTTCAAAGCATTAAAAGCGTTTTGTAATATTAGAGTTCAATAATTCTAAAATGGTTACAGGTCGCCTTAGAGATCTTCAATCAAAAGATGTTTATGAGTCCTATTCTGCACGATATTCTACGTCACATAGTTGAAAAATATATGGAGTGTTCCTTTTAAAAGAAAGATAAAGTTATACTTGAAAAGTTCCGAATGAAAAATATTTTTTGACCATTCTGTATAATTTCAAGGCATGAGAAAGTATAAGAAATATTACAAACCTGCCAATAAAATTGCATTACAATTTATTTATCATTGTAATGTCAGGGATTTTTACGGAATGCATCTCCAAATGGACTCATTTCGACCAAAAATTCGTTACATCTAAGCGATTCAGATTAAATAGTAGTTTAGGGATGAGTGAAGGTTACGTAGATACTTGAATTTACTAATATATTATTATTATCATATTATCAATCGAAAATGGTATATTGAACGCCTGTGGTATCACTCATTGACAACAAATAGTATTATACCTCTTCACCACACAAGTAATTTAATTCCTAGTTGCGCATTTCGATAACAAAGTTATCTTCATCAGTAGGGATTACTAAACTAACTGTAAATCGGCATACCAGTCTTATTTATACAGGGTGTCCGGTAAACCTTGTACAATATTGAAACTGATGATAGACCAGGTCATGACTGTTCAGAATATCGGAATTTCACCTCAGTAAAAATATCACCGTTTTCGAGATAATGGGCATTTCAAGAATTTCTGGAAAATCGCTACCTAATATTGGATTTTTGAGTGCCATGTATACAAATTGGGGCGAATCCAAATATCTTTGCTGCTGAAGATTACTGATGAGTGATGCTTCTAGACGTACAGAACAGTTTCTTAGAAAGTGAAAACATTTTTCAAGAAATGAGGGTAAAATGACAGATTTGAGTTTCATCAATTTTAAAAAAAAAAGTTTGACACTATTATTTGAAATAAACATAACCAATTGGAAGTGGACCTTCATTTCAAAAGAATGCTTACTTTGTCCAGACTCTACCATGATATAAAACAAACTATAATTATTTTTGGAAGAAGTAATTTCCATTGAATTAGGCGTGGTTTTAATCTAGGCTTCCATCAACTTTTATTCAAGAAAAAAAGGAAACACCCAAACACCAAACCTACGTCTCAATCACACTCGACGCGCGTTTCGCCAACAAAGTTAGCATCCTCAGGAGCTAAAAGTAAGCTTTTAAGATTTTAAGATTGTGGCGTAGTTTTGGTATTTGGGTATTTTATTTTTTTCTTGAATTGTATTCACACCAAAGGTTCCAAAATATTATTTATTTGATCAACTTTTATACTTACGCCCAAAAATTATTTTATTTAGATTTTATCAAGATAAAATGTGGAAATAATCATTAATAATAAAGAATAGACTACTTGGTAGCATTAAATAGTATGTCAATAAAATTAACTTTTCATGTAATTAAACCTAATAAAATTATCGAAATGAAATGTCGATTATCCGACATGGCACCGATTAATACGAATTCTTGTGATAAATGTCGCAATTGTCCAACATCCAGATTCCAACGAAGTTTCAGAGACCGACAGATATACAGGGTGTAACCAAATAAGTGCAAACTTTTTTAAGAGACGAATCCTTGTTGAAAATTAAAAACTTTTGTTTGAACAACTTGTGACTTCTGTCGTAGTTTCATTCAGTGGTATTTATTTCTTTGTCATGCCGTACATAATTTATACTCCCCGAGAATATGCGCATATGCACTACATTTATGGTGAATATGGAGGTAGTGCTACTGCTGCAGCAGCGATTTATGCAGAACTATATCCGATTGCACAATGCCGCTCATAGAATCACTGATTTAGGGGCTATATAAGGTTCTTCTTGAAAATATGTCGTCTCTGCATACGAGTGTATGGAAAATAACATTTTTGTAATAATATTCAGTGCGATGTTGAATAATCGTTATTGTGGTTTATAGTGTGTGTTGATTAAAAAAAAACGTTGAATTAGTATTTATTCATTACATCTCATTGAATGCTTCTAAGCAGTTGATTCGATATTACTCATACCTATTTAATCATTTCATCTTGATAGGATAAAAATAAAAGACATTACTGACAAAGTCTAATGGAGTTCACACTATAATATTATCGAAATTCTACTCCTTCCAAAAATAATGATCGTATGTTTTATACCACAGTAGAGCCTGGACGAAATGAGCATTCTTTTGTAATGAATATCTAGTTCTACTTGATTATGTTTTTTCAAACAATAATGTCAAACTGTTGTTAAAAAAATTGGTGAAACTCAAATTTGTCATTTTGCCCTCATTTCTTGAAAAATTGTATTGTTTTCTGAAAAACTGTTTCGTACATCTAAAAGCATCACTCATCAGTAATCTTCAGCAGCAAAGATATTTGAATTCGTCCCAATTTGTATACATGGTATTCAAAAATCCAAGGTGAGGTTGTGATTTTCCAGAAATTAAAAAAATGCTCATTATCTCCATTACCATGAGGTAATCTGTGTATTAGGAAGTGACCTTACCTGATGGACAGGTACAACCCCACCCAATAAACAATACAACAAAGGCACTTAATTATTCCTTTACTGGTATCAAGTCAAATAGTTTGGAATTTAATGGTCCATTGAATTCCAAACTATTTGTTGTATTGTTTATTGGGTGGGGTTGTAGGTTAGGTTAGGTTACTAGACAACTAGATGCTGTTGAACAAGAATTTGTTGCCACACATACAGGGCGAGTGCATTATTTTGAAATGAAATATTGATAATAATGTGAGAAAAGAAGTATTTTACCCCTTCACTACATAAGTAATTTATTTCCTAGACGCGCATTTCGATAACAAAGTTATCTTCATCAGTGGGGATTACTAAACTAACTGTAAATTGGCATACCAGTCTTATTTATATCACATAATTAATTACCATGAGGTAATCTAGGAAGTGACCCTACCTGATGGACAGGTACAACCCCACCCAATAAACAATACAACAAATAGTTTGGAATTCAATGGACCATTAAATTCCAAACTATTTGACTTGATACCAGTAAAGGAATAATTAAGTGCCTATTAAAGTGTGGGTATCCTTTGTCAGACTTTAAAGATTAGAACGCTCTATATCAGTTACGGCCTATTTTAGGAAAACGAGTATCAGAGTAAAATTTGTAGAGAACATATTTATCTACAAAAAGTATGTGAATTTTTTTAACCAACTCTATGGTGTGGGGGGTAAACATAAAACAACGACTGCTTGCTTTTTTTTGTTATTGTGAGTCCACATTGTATCCAATGAAATGCAAGCGTCAAATATAGTCACATACCTACCAAGCTTCTGAAGATGCTGACTGGTTACCACTTTTATTCATAGAAGTGGTATAAAAACATGAAAAGTTTAATTTCCAATTTTTCGTGATATTGGAAACGTCAACAGTAATGTGTAGAAATGAACAAATATCGAGTTATAAAAATATTGAAAGTAATAATAGATATTAAGAATAAATAAAAATTAAAAAATGTATGAAATATCTGATGAAAAGACAAACACAGTTATTTGCTTAAATACATCAGTTCACTATTGGGGTTAACGCTCATATTTTTCATTGATCTGATGCGAATTTTCAAAAATACGTCGAATCTAGTAATACGATAGAGTTGAAAGACTTATTTCTGTAAGATGTGTGCGTGCTCCTTTATTTCAATCAATTTTTGTTGGTACTATAATAATGCCAAACTGATATGAAGTGATAAAAATACATCGGAAGTATCTAATTGAATGTAAGGACTTTTTACAGAAATTTTTTTAAGCAATTGGATAGAAAAAATGTAATATTTGACATGTAGCGAAAGTCAAGTGACCCCACCCCGTCCGAGTAAGCAAATTTTTGTTTTTTTTTGAACGCCCAAATCGAATTTTAAAATAACTTATTATTAAGTTTTTCCCAACTTTTTGAAAGACAGAGGATGTGAATGATTTTATTACAACAAATGAAATGAAACTATGTTCATTCCATTTGCAGCGGAAGCAAAATATCTAGGTATCATCCTAGACTTTATCACTTCGAAGAAAACAACAAAATCAAATGATGACGGTGTTACCGCAAAATACCAATTTAATGTTCCCCAAACTTTTATCTTCCACTAAATTTGATTAATACTTCCCTGGAAACATGAAAGTTTCCATGTTCGTTAAAAGTTGCTGTAATACGTTTTATCCCCAAAGTAAATGGACCCAAAAATCCATCTAAATTCAGATCAGTTAAGCTGTTACCAGTAATCGGGGAGATTGTGGAAACTATTGTGTGTAATTGGCTTAGCCAGTAGTTTGAATACAACCAGTTGCTTTAAATGAAGCTCTACAGTATAGGTCTGCATATTGGAGAAAAAACTCAGCAAAGTGAAATCTTTATTGTGGACTTGAAACGGATCTTTGAAACATAGATCGTAGTAATCTGCTGAATAAATTGACATATAGCATGAAACAAGCTTTTATAGCAATATAAAAAATGAAAAATGATCTTCAAAAATTAACTTTAATGTTAAAAAGCATGGGATGCTTTTCATTCAGTAGTAATAAAAAATAAAGATAACTGATATAGGGGCCAGGTAGCCGAGTGGTAAAAGCGCAGATGTTTCAATCACTTCGACTGCCAGTCAAACCCTAGCGACTGCAGATATTTTTATGATGACCCGAGAAAGTGCTAGGAATCGCACGTGAAAAGGTAAGACCTCGTTAATCCTTGGCTAGCACAAGTTTCGACTTCTGAGGGCTACCGTTCGTAAGGGGATGACAGCTGGTTAACAGGAAAAACCATTTTTTAATTTAAAAAATCAAGCACTTTTCAGTTTACTGTAATGAATATAACGTCTGAACGGTTTTAAAGTAGTTTATTTTTATTCATATAATCTAATTTACGAAGGCGTAGAACGGACATGCAATATTTTTTTCTCACTAATTTCGAGTTACAACTTGAAATTAGCTTAATATCGAGTTTTAACTCAAAATTAAGCCAGGTATGCAAGTGCTGCTCCTATATGAATCTCGGTATAAATGGTGCAATGGATAAAATTATTTCGTATTGACAAGGGAAACCAAATTATACATCGTTGAAAATTTTCTTTATTTATCGAGATAAGAGTACCATTTGGATCCGCACTTATACTTGATATTTCGGGTGCATATGGTAAAAAAATAATAACAAAATCCGAATAAATAGAGATGTTTGAAAAGAGAATTGAATTATCTTTTCAAATATATATTACTTGATCCTCCATGCTACTTGAAGTTATTAAATTGATGTGCCTCCCTGTCCTTCTATCAAGCAATCACGATATTTCAAAAAGTAGTATCGGTGATAACATTCAAAATTGTTTTTGTTGTATGTACGTCAAACCGTTCAAAAGTTAACAGGGGGGGGGGGTGGAATAAAAAAATCTGCACTGTATATGAATCTCCAATGGAAACTGAACATTAGAGAAATAATCAACTGTCCGAATTAAAATGCAAATTTTTACTTTCAAATATTTTCTTTCAAGGTAGGTTCTTGTCACAATATCTATCAGATTTAGTTCAATGTCCAGCGTGGCTTTTGCCAGGGAAGTAGTTGATTTCTGTTAGATTTACAAAAATTAGCTTCTTTTCATTTCAACTATCTGAATGAAAATTCAAATTTCCACTATCGGATTTTTTCATTCAAGTTATATAAGATCATTCCACAATATGTATCAGATGTTTTTCAATGTCCAACGTGGCTTCAGCCAGAAAAGTAGTTTTTTTCTGTAAGATATTACAAAAATTAGCTTCTTTTTATTCCAACTATCTGAATGAAAATGCAAATTTTCACTTTCGGATTTTTCTTTTCAAGTTACATACGGTCTTTTCACAATATCTGTCAGATGTATTTCAATGTCCAGCGTGGCTCTAGACAAGAAAGTAGTAACTCGAAATTGAGCTTGACTTCGAGTTATAACTCGAATTAAGCTAATTTCGAGTTGTAACTCGAATTTAAGAAAAAAAATATCGCACGTCTGTTCTACGTCGTCGTACTAATTACTAGATCATAATATAAAACTTATCTGGAAATCACACTAATTTATTTCAAAGCAGACTGTCTATGATGAACTCTGTCTTTCACTATGTAACTCTGATCCCTGTCATGTCGGCGTGATATTTATATACACGTAGATTGGCGGTTTTACTGGAAATTCCAGATCGGCCGCCGCTTGTTCGGTTGCACGATTCTACGAGGATGTAATGATATCTAGTTAGCCTAGACCAGTTCCCTGCATAAAGAATACTTATATTGCGTTACCATAGCAACGAACAATTAGAAGTGTCAGTGTGAAGCTTGACGTCAAAAAAGTAAACCAGAGTTAGGCAATAAATTAAAAGAAAAAATATGTTCACCGAAATTGTGAAAATCTAAAAATTGGAGTTTCGAGCCATCATCAAGTACCTGTATTCAAAAGGGTTAAGAGGTAAGCAGATTTACGAAGATATGCTTAATACCTACCCTTGGTGATCAATGTCCTTCGTATGCGACCGTGAAAAATTGGACTGCAAGCTTCAAAAGAGGTGAATTTTCCATTGTAGATGATGACCGATCGGGAAGGCCAGTTTCTGTGTCAGTCCCCGAAAATATCGATGCAGTTCCATGACATGAATTTAACAGACCGTCAAATTGGGCTAAAACGGATATCTGAAGCACTGAATATTTCATACTAACGCGTTCATCATATAGTTCACGTCAATTTGGACATGAGAAAAATTGCTGTAAAATGGATCCCCAAATGTTTGAATGTTGACCAAAAGCGTGCAAGGGTAGCAGCATCGCGTTCGATCTGTGCTCGATTTGAAAACGATGTAGACTTGTTAAACCGAATTGTTACTATGTATGAGACTTGGGTACATTTCTACTATCCAGAAACAAAGCAACAATCGATAGAATGGCGACACTCCGGTTCTCCAAGACCTAAGAAGTTTCGTGTCCAAAAATCTGCTGGAAAAGTTCTTGCTTCAGTTTTTTGGGATTGCCATGGAGTAATCATGATTGATTTTTTGGATAAGGGTAGAACAATAACTGTAGATTACTATTCGACATTACTGACCACTCTACGGGAAAAAATTAAAGAGAAAAGATGCGGAAAGCTATCCAAAGGTGTTTTGTTTTTGTAGGACAAAGCCCCTGCACACAAATCTTATGTTGCCATGCAAAACATTCGTGGTTTAGGGTTTGAATTACTAGAACACCCCCCTTATTGACCAGATTTGGCTCCGTCCGACTATCATCTCTTTCCTCAACTGAAAAAAAGTTTGAAAGGTCGTAAATTTTCTTCCAACGAGGAAGTAATAAAAGCTGTGGAGGTCTGGTTTGCAGAGCAAGAAGAAACATTTTTTTTGAAAGGTCTAGAGACGTTGCAGGTTCGCTGTAATAAATGCATCCAATTAAGAGGAGAATATGTTTGGTTCTATAGTGAAATTTTGTGGAAATTTCAAACGGTATTTTGATGATTTTCCCGTCAATGATTTGGAGTGCGATTTTAATATGATGATATGAATATTCATTACGCAAAATGTTATGAGTGTCGGGCATGTTCTTCATATTAATAATTATTTACGAATTTGTAGAAAAACCTATGAAAATGTATACCATTTTGTTTTTCGTGTCATTTTCCAAGTGCTTCGAAAAAGTTATTTCAAGTCCCTGTAACAAAAGGCATAAGTAATGAAGTTGCCGAAAGTAAAAAAAAACATAAAAAATTATCGCAAACATTATTCTACACCAAGAGCTAGCAACGTATTTCCAGATGTCGTTTTATGTTACAGTACTGAACCTCATATGCCTGTTGAACAATAAAAGTAGTGAACAATTGAAAGAAGTGAAAATCTTTCAACCATTAAGACGAGGAAAGTCCGAAATACAAGTAAGAATGGCGCCGTCGTTGGTGCGGAATGCGGTAAATCAAAAAAAAGTGTTAGAATAGGAAGAAATAAGAATTGGTTGATTCCTAATATTATTCTAATTATTTCTTCTAATTATTTGTTAGGTATAAAAAACTCACGATAATAGCAATCTTTATATTGAAAACTGTTTGTTTGATTAGGAAATATTTGAAGTTGTTTAACAAACTATCTTCACAATATGTTACTCGACAAGCTATAAATACAGGGTGTTTCCGAAATTGGAGCGTTCTGTTCCATCAATTTCAAGAATCAAGACCCAGTCCTTAGTGTTGAAAATCACTTTACTATCTTTAGTTGACTCGACTATAAGAAAATGATTTATATTTTTTTGAATGACAACTGAAAAAAGTCAATAAAAAAGTTTTGCAACTGATGCTTCAGAAATTATAATTTTTCTATATTAGTTGGTATAATTCCACCGGTTTGTCTCGACAAATGTTTGTCGTTAACATTACTCCATTATCAATTCCGTTCGTGTTGAAATAGCCCGTTCAATTCAGTGTCTTTGTTTCGATTGAAATTAAGCCAAATATTATCACTGATAAGATTGAGGAAATAACAATGAACTGGCAACAGTGCGGGAGAACCAGCTAAAACACACTGCCAGCTGGCAGACACGCTGTGGCCTGGAAAATGAAACGAGTTACTCCCAAACTACAAGTGTTTTACTTATTAAAAATAAAGAAAAAGGGGTAAGTTTTCAATTGTGTTGGAATTCTGCATCCAACTGAAACCTGTTTCAATCCGACAACCCTGCAGAAATCATCACACTCATATTTGTCTCTTTGTATGGCCATACGGTCAAGGAACTAATATATCCAAACGGCAAGATTTTCAGGAGCCAATCAGGTACTCGCCGGTCAGACACCCTCACACCCACTCACAAAAAGAGTTGGCAAGGACATTAGCAGAAGGATTCTTGGCAGATTGACTGCATAGACAATGACACCCGATTAAGTTCGAATATTTTTGTTCTTCTGTACCCGAAAATTTCTACCGGCTAACGATCTCTTCTCCAATTCTCTTGGAGCCGTCAGTTTTGTAATTTTTATGTAGTTATCCGTGAAAGCGTGGCAGTGTAAAACTGAATAAACAAAATTAGCAGTTCAGAGAACATGAATCTGAAGTGATTTTCTTCTTAGATCATAGTGATATCGTTATGGTGAATGTATTCTGAACCATGTTGAAGAAAAACGTTAGAAAAAACCCCTGATGTTTTTGAGAGGTTACCAAAAGAATGAAAATTGTCCCATCTCCATGCCAGCGACTTAAAAGAAAGAAAAAGAATGCCGACTCAAAACAAATTAAGTAAAAAGTATTTGAAACAGGAATTTGAAGATTCATTAAATTTTTTTTCGTGGTATTTTCCTGAATAGTAGCAATTTTCATAGATTTGCATCATCGATCGTTCTACCATTTGTAATAGGAGCATGAAAACATTTCTTCAAGTTGCATGCAGAAAAGCACCAAGATTAAATTCCCGAAAATTATTTGGGAAATCTGCAGTCTTGTTCAATGTTTGCTATAATTTTCAATTTTGTTTTACATGTTCGGCATTATCGATAGTTATGCCTTTTCTTTCAGGGGCATAAAATTACTTTTTCTACGACAGTGCGTAAACTAAGCATTTACGTACTGCTGACAGTGCGTAAAGTGATACTTTTTCGCACAAGTGCGTAAAAAAATCATCTGTGCGTAAAGTAATTTTTTACACACTGTTCATATATTTATGCATTTTTGAAAAATACAGTATTTTGCGTCAAATATAACTCGGAAGTCTCTATTTGATGACACGACGACAATTCATATCATTAAACATTCAAATTAATGATATAATTGCTACAATTTCGCAATATAATAACTGTCGAAGAAAAAACTTTGCATGAAACACTTTCGTAAAGGGCTTTTTTGTACTCGCGTGTTTGTTGAACTCGGCTGCGCCTCATTCAACAAACTTCACGCTCATACAAAAAAAGTCCTACTTTACGAACTTTTTCTACTACCGTTTACCAAAGTAGCCTTTGACGCTTTCAGATCTCAATACAAAGTTGACGTTTTTCGAGGAATGTCATTTTGTAACAGCTTTTACGCTCTATAGCGAGAATATTGAAAAAACGCTCGAACTCCCTAGCTTTTGTTGAAAACGAACCTATTCTTGGAAAGTGAACACAAGAAATTCAAAGCACTCTAAGGAACTGCGGAGGTGCGGTGGTTAGAGATGCTTCCTACTAAATCTCAGGATTAGGTATTTTTTAGGCAGTTTTTTTCTTTTTTCCTTTTGTCGCGCGGTAATTCTCTTTGTCGAGCGGCAATCAATCACTTTGCGCTCTAAATACACAAATAGCTATTTCTAGGCACCAGCAAAATGGCATGAAAAACAAAATGGTGAAAATTTTCATACAATTATCTGCAACTTTTTAGCTTATGCCTTCATTTTGGACACTTTCAACCACCATGCCAATTTTACATAATAAATAATTCATCATAAACTTCATATAGTTTCAAAGGCGTAAGAGATGATATCATCAAAAAACCCTTTGAAATTTCCACAAAATTTTCCGGCACTTAACCTCACTTCGACATCCGCAAACCTTGTGCCAATTTTTTTATGGGACATTCAATCAATTCAATTGACAGCAACGAGAATATCGTCTAAAATTTTTTTTACAAGTTGGCCACGTGCAACCCTTATGCCTTTAATTTTTTCGCTGCTATTAGGTACCTTTACATTCACGCGCAATCACGCGTGATTGGAGCACCACGTTCCAATAGGTACCCATACACGAAGACATTTTCCTTCGGGACTGGAATGACAAGAAAGTGCGCGGGCAAGCTCGTGAGATAGAACGCAGAGCGCTAAGATTGGACTGGCCACTAACGTGAAGCAAGACACAGCGTACGAATCGCACGGGACTGGATGCGAAAGGAAAGGTATGTGAGTTAGTGGACGAAAACTGTCATTTTTCGTGCAAGATAGAATGGCGTGTAGGATTTTAGAAATTCTAAAATTTCTCTGACGAGCAGCAGTTGGCAGTGAGAAAATTGATATAGACCAACAAGTCTTTTTCGGTATTTTTGTGAAATATGTGGACCAATAACAAAAAACAAAAAGCTGTTCTTGCTTGTTCCATGGTTTATATATACTCAAGCTTGGTTAACAAAAAAAGACGTAAGAGACGAGACTGGACAAAGACTTGGTTGCTTCAAAAACATAAATATAGTCACGTCAATCTGCTGAAATAACTGAGAGAAACTTATCCTGAAGATTTCAAGAATTATTTAAGAATGAATATTGGAACATTTGATATTCTACAAAACATACTTCGACCGCATTTAACCAAACAAGATACTGTAATGAGGAATTAGATACCGCCAGAAGAACGGTTAATGGCAACTCTAAGATTCTTGGCTACAGGAAGGAGTTACGAAGATTTGAAATTTTCAACTGGAATTTCAGCCCAAGCATTGGGTTATATCATTCCAGAAACTTGCGAAGTGATATATCACACATTAAAACACAAGTATATGCAGGTAGGTCCCTTCATTTATTGAACTACTTCAAACGAACATTATAACACCAATAAAATCTGAAACGAAATAAACATTATTCTCAAATAACATATGACACTAACTTGAAATTATTCAAAAACGCAAAAAATAATTTGGTTGAAACGACATTATATATTGGTCAGACTAGAGAAGTTTCCAAAAAAATGTGCAGTTGTAGAGGAACTGCTACTAGCTATGTTCGATGGAGGCAGTACGTTATATCTTTGGGTGGTCATAGGTTGTTATGTTGTAGAAGGACCATACACGAATGGAATATTGTTTATCAAATCAGTATTTTCGCTCAGTTTATTCAATGCTCCCCACGTTAGCACTTTTTGAATTAAATATTCAGCATACACCTATTGTGATGATGGCATTTTCTGTAACTTCGCTGAAATATTCATTCCAACCGCTTGGAATTCTTCGGTAATTGAACTTTTGGTCGAAAGAGCCCAGTGCAGGCTTTCATGAAGTTGGCAGTAGATTCATTATTAGAATTACATTTATTTCTCTTCAATTTCTTTGATGGGGCAGCAGGCAATGGAAATGTCTGTGAAAAATTATATTACTTACAATTATACCGAGTACTATTGTTTGTTTACAGTTTCCAAGGACCAAACAAGAGTGACAATCTATTGCGGCAGAGTTTAAAGAACGGTGGCAATTAATAAATTGTGGCGGAGCTTTCGACGGAAAACATATAAGGATTATTCCACCTGCTCGTTCTGGCGCACAGTACTATAACTATAAAAATTTCTATAGCATCATTCTTATGGCACTAGTGAATTCCAAATATGAATTTATTTATGTCGATGTCGGAAAAAATGGACGTGTTGGGGATGCAGGAGTATTTGAACAAACCTTGTTCCATCAAGCCCTATCAAACGGTAATTAGAATTTACCTACATGTAATGAAACTGATAGACAGTTCAATTTCAATTTTATTGGTGACGAGGCATTTGCTTTGGGAGAACATTTTTTGAAGTCATTTCCACAAAAAGAGCTGTCACATGAAAGACGAATATACAACTACAGACTTTCTCGTGCCAGAAATGTAGTGGAAAACGCATTTGGGTTGATATCATCTCGATTCCGAATTCTTCAGACAAGTATCAACATTGAACCTCAGAAAATTAACTATGTCATTTGCGCTATTTGTGTGTTGCATAATTTTCTTACAAGACATAGTCCATCTTATGCCACAAACACATCATTTGATAGAGGAGATACAGATTTTCACAATACAATTGAAGAAGAAAGGCGAGGAACTGGCTCTAGCCTATTTGGATTGCAGTCAACATCTGGAAGGAATGTTAGTAACAGGAAAGCAAAAGCAAATAGAGAGAGTTATGTAAAATATTTCATGGGTGAAGGAAAAGTCAGCTGGCAAGAAGACATGATTAGAAAAGGAAAATCTTAGTTGAAAATTCTTGTTATGATTATTATATAAAAAATATATTTCTTTGAAAACTGAACTCCACCCAAATGTTAACATTTTCGGAAGTAATTACACAAGTGCATCAAAATTATGGATAATTTTCCATGAAAGCATGACTGCATGACTTTATTTTCATATTTTGTCGTAACAAAATACGAAAATAACCGAATGCAGTTTTTTACTGACAACAAGATACAAAAATATCTTTGATCTTACTTCAATGACGTCCACTTCATTTTGGGAACGTTCCCCTTCCTCATCCTGACTTGGGTTTTCTCTCTCATTGCTTTGTTGGTCTTGTCTCTCGTCACAAGAATCACTGACTTCGCTGGTTGGACTTCCCATATTTGAAATACTCTCTGTCGCAGTTTCTTGATCGATTGTAAACTGTAGTAGTTCGAAGAACCATAAAGTTGGTTCATAAATGTCATCTGCTGATGCCCCACTTCTTTGTTAGTCTTTAATTTTTTTTAGTTCTTTTCTGAACGATCCACGGATTGATTGAACTTTTTTCAAAACGAAGTTCTTATCTACTTCCATTATCTTGAATTGTATGCAAACTTCAATCAATTCTGTAATTCCTATATTTTTCAAATTTTTATTCAAGTACTCTTTCGATTTGATTTTCCATAGGGATGTGTGTTGCCTATATACTCTAATGAATTCCGTCATAAATTCTTTCGAGAAGTATCTGTAACATAAACATTCTATTACATTTTCGATGACTATGAACGATAAACCAAAACCTACTTTTGTAGGTACTTCAAAAATGATAAAATCTCTGCTTTCAACTTAAACGAAAAAATAAATATAATATTCAACCCATTTCAATTCATAACTCACCTCGTATCCGTCATTTTCTTCACCTGTTTTCAAGGGCCACAAACGATAAAAGATGCATATACTAAGCACGTGGTATTGCGCGTCAACAGAACCATGGCACGCCTGATCGCCTCAAGGATTGGCGTGTTGCACCACACATACATAAGCGCTTTCCGACAGGATTGGCGCGTCACGTTCCTATCCCGCAGGAAATCGTCATCGTGTATGGCGGGCTAATAGCTTCCAAATTCTAATAATCACTCGGTTCTTATCATTTACACTGACGTTCTTTCGTGCGCGATTGGAACGTGGCGCTCCAATCGAGCATTATTGCGCGTGAATGTAAAGGTACCTATCATCTATCTTGATATGCCGTTGGTGAACATGGCAGCGGCGATAAAATCGTCGCAAAACACATATTTTTTGTGCATAAGAAAATTGATTTTTTTGTATTAAAGCCACGCAGCGACCACTCATTTTGGTCAGAATTTTCATATCTTTCACTGGTCTCAGAGGCATAAACGAGAAAATCGTCACCTTAAATCTGTCACCATCTCTCAGTCTATTAGATCAGACTAATAAAATGCCACCCTCAAAATGAATTTTTCTTTAACTTCCAAGCTCCCAACTAGCGAGCGAGGTTAGTTCTTTCAGATTAGACCAGACTAATAATTGGACGGGATAACTTAACTTAAGGTGATTATTGTTTATAGGTAATATTATTTTCATTTGTTATTTTAGAATAATATTATTCTGAGAAATGTTATTATGATTCATGTTTTTATTGTACATTGATATATTTTTTTAATAGTATTTTTGTATGTGATATTATGGAGTGATATTCTGTATCTATGTTATTCTGACGTAGAACCCAACAGGTCCGGCTCCAATTCGTTAATATATTACTATAAAAGCGCGTTTCTCTAGTTTTTTTAAATATAATTCTTCTAATGCATTTTGTTCAAGAACTTATCGAGCGAGGTTAGTTCTTTCAGATTAGATCAGACTAATAATTGGACAGGATAACTTAACTTAAGGTGATTATTGTATATAGGTAATATTATTTTCATTTGTTATTTTAGAATAATATTATTCTGAGAAATGGTATTATGATTCATGTTTTTATTGTACATTGATATATTTTTTTAATAGTATTTTTGTATGTGATATTATGAAGTGATATTCTGTATCTATGTTATTCTGACGTAAAACCCAACAGGTCCGGCACCAATTCGTTAATATATTACTATAAAAGAGCGTTTCTCTAGCTTTTTTAAATGTAATTCTTCTAATGCATTTTGTTCAAGAACTTATCGAAATATTTAACAGAAATATATTCCTTAGTGGCAATTTCACTTTCCGCAGTTCTGCCCTTCACTTGTAATTCAAACCGCAAGCTTATTAATTGCCTTTTCTCATGCCCGCAAAAGGGAAATCGATCAGCAAGTGAAACCAATTTATCTTAAAGCAGAGCCGTTAAAATTTCCCGAAGGTCTTGCACCAGTTGATGTGTGACGGGCAACAAGGAAAGCGCGGGCGACATCTGAGCCTAGTGCTTTGTTCCAGTCAAATGAGATCGGAAATCCTGGAAAGTCTATAATTGGTAGGATTCAGCGTATGGCGTTCACTTGAAGAATGGGAATTGCTAGAATTCGTTCAAGGAATGGGGATGTTTTCTTCACTGACTGTTATAGTTTAGTTCAGAAAGACTTTGTATAATTTACATTGATTATTGTGACGTTAAAAAGTAAAACAAAAAAATGTTGTTGATGTTAATAAATTATTCTGAAAGGAGGCGGACTTTTCTTAAAAGAACATTGTGTATTATTAATAAAAGGTAGCAAATGCTGTTACTTCAGGTTTGTATCCTTCATAACTCAACAAAATGAATACGTCTGTTTCAAGGAATCGAAGTAAAAGCATTTGCTCAAGGTTTATGCATACGACCCATTATTTCGGTCTTCGACCCGGGATTAAGCATAAACTTTCAGGTAAATAATAATATATGGTCGTTCGAGTTATTTGAAGAAAAGTACCGTGAGCTTACAATGAATGGAAGTAAATCTGAAATGAATGTAAGGCGTAGTCAAACAATAAAAGGAAAGCAGACGAGAGCAGAAGTAAGATCCGAAGGTATAGCAGCGAAAGCCGAGACAACAATGGAAACTCAAGTATCGAAAGCTCCTTCGAAGTCAAGAAGAAGCAGTCATAGCAGTCGAGCTTCCATTGTGAAAAGGCTGGAAATTGAAAATGCTATCAGAAAGAAGGAAAATGAACAAGAACTACTGGATTCGGAATTAGCTCTGAAATTGGCCGAGCTTGGAGGGGAAAGTGAAGAAAGTGAGTCAAGGTCAATGCATAACTCTCATAGGCCCAAAACGTGAGAATGGATTGATGGTAAAACTCCGTGGGATTACAGGCGTGAAAGAAGCGAGGAAAAACATTCGATATTTACTGTAAAAGACAACAACATGGTAAGAGAATATTTTCCTTCAAATAACCAGGAATAACAACAAATGTACTCTACTCCTAAGAATGACGATTTGTGCCCAATGACACTTCCTCAAATGACCAAAAATTTAACTCGTCAATCTTTACCTAGAGATTTTCCTACTTTCGATGGAAATCCTATCGATTAGCCGAATTCCATTTATAGTTATAATAATTCTGATATTGTATGTGGATATTTTAATGAGGAAAACAAAGCGATGTTACAGAAGTATCTGAACGGAAATGCTAGAATAGTGTATTCTGTAACAAGGTTAGAATGAAAATTCGATGCGAATGGAAAGTTCCGAGCGCGAGCCGAAGGCGAGCGTGAGGAACCACGAGCATCACGAATTTTCATTCTAACCGAGTAGCAGACTATACTTTCTCCAAGATCAAAGATAGGAAACGTGACAGAAATAATTTTTAAACTTACTCAAATTTTGCCACTACGATGACAATCAACTGCGTCAAGGCTAATGTTATAATTGCTAACCAGTGTGAGAATATTATTCTATCACAAGAGAGAGAATGTAATAGTTATTTTTGTATCTAGTGCGCGAAATGCTACTTTGGTGATCGAGAACTGATTTTTTTGAAAAATAGTCGAGATTACCAAAGTATTTCGCGCATGAGATGCAAACAAAATTTTTTCTACAAACGTCAAAAATATTGTTCTAAAATAAGTAATAACTATGAAAAATAGTATTGAACTGGCTTAAATAATTTTTCCAAATCAAGTAATTACTGTAACTATGGAAATAAAATGGCATTTGTTGACAATTATTTCAAAGTGACAGTTCTTGATAATTATTTTGGAGTGACGTTTTATTCGCGTCAATTTCGTGCGTGATATTTATTATTGTAAAAGAATGGAAATTTCGAGCGACGATGAACAGCAGTACCCCACCTAACTTGATAGATGCGGCCAATTCCGTAATTTCCAACCTTTTACCGGAAAAATCGAGGCGGCAGTATATAAATGCATATCAGCAATTTAAAGAGTGGTGTGAAGCAAATAAAGCCAGAAAAATATCCGAAAATGTGCTGTTGGCATATTTTGCACAGAAGTCTAAGAAGCTGAAGTCTTCCACGTTATGGGCAATGTATTCTATGTTGAAGGCAACACTCAATGTTAAAGAAAACGTGGATTTTAAGAAATTTACCAAGTTGGTTCCATATTTGAAAAAATTGTCAGTTGCAAACCATCCTAAGAAATCTAAGGTATTGACTAGAGAGGAAGTTGATCAATTCATAAGAGATGATGAAACCTATTTGTTGGTTAAGGTAGATTTTTTATTATTGTTTTATATGTTTTTTAAATTACTGATTTCCTTTTAGGTCGTTTTAATACTGGGTATTTCTGGTGCTTGCCGCCGTGACGAACTCACTAAAATGACGGTCGATGACATAGAAGATAAAAATTCCATTTTGATTGTTAAAGTACCCGATACAAAAACGAATATACAACGAATTTTTACAGTTTCAAATTTATATTATACTGACTTTTACCGAAAATATGCGGCTCTTCGTCCAAGTTATGCTACCAGTCGCCGATTGTTTTTGAAGTATCAAAATAAGAGATGTTTTAACCAAGTTGTTGGAATAAATAGTATTGGAAAGATGCCTAGCTTAATAGCAAAACACCTGAAATTACCAAATCCTGATGCCTACACTGGTCATTGTTTTCGGAGAACATCAGCCACACTCCTTGCTAATACGGGGGCCGATATATGTGTTTTGAAGCGACATGGAGGATGGAAATCTTCGACTGTGGCCGAAGGATACGTGGAAGATTCTATCAATAACAAAATTCAAATTTCAACCCCCGAAACTACGATATCACGAGCTGAATCTGAGTTATCTGGTTTAGGAATAAATATTGGTTCGTGCACTGGCTGCACCATTAATGTTAACATTGTAAATAATAAATAAAATTAGGTAGTGTAAAATTTTCTCACAATTTGAAAGCCTTAATTATTGTTCTACATTAATAAATAAACGATTTCTTGTTTTTTGCTTGATTGAGGAGTTGAGGGCCACATAGGTTAGAATATGAAAATCCCATATAGTTTACATGCAGTGTGCGAAATATATTTCGCACATTACTTCGCGCACGGTGTCATGGTAACGAATGAAAATGAAAAAAAGTGCCACTTCGCATACTGTTGTCAATGCGCGAACCTTGTCATTTTTTGACGTTTGTAGAAAAATACATTTTTCTACAAACGCTTAACAAAGTAGCCTTTGACTCTTTCAGATTTCGACGCAAAGTTGACGTTTTCCGTGAAATGTCATTTAGTGACAGCATTTGCGCTCTAGAGCGGAAATATTTCGAAAACGCTCGCTTCTCCAACGTATTTCTGCATGATGATTGATGATAGTGACAGCGAATTATCAAACACTCCTCCTGATGTAGCAGAAAGTACAAAAATTGTTACTTTGAATCTCCTACCAGAGAAATCAAGGAAGAAATATGAATTACAATACGGTAAATTCATGACGTGGTGCCAGTCAAAACATTCACCACTGAAGATATTCACAAATTTTTACAAGAAGCGCCCGATGGAGAATATCTACTAAAAAAGGTAAATTTTAATATTTCATGCTTTTAGTAGTTTGAGAAGCGATTAGAATTTTTTGAATTTAGTACAATTTGGTTAGCATATACATTATGAAAGTTTGTTATAATGTGATGTACTTTTGTTGAATAAAGCATCTGGTGTTTCCTTTTCTGAAAACTGCGTTTGTAGAAAAAATTTTGTGTGTATTTCGAGCACAAAGTGTCATTGTCGCTCTCCAAAGATTACCGCGCTCCGCTTCGCGTCGCGCGGTAACTCTCTTTGTCAAGCGACAATATATCACTTTGGGCTCTTAATACACAAATAGCTATTACATTGCATGGGGGCAGAGGTGTTGCAGAATATTTCTTCAATCTCAAGAGAGATAATTCCAGCATTCTGTAATCAAATTTGATTTCAGAATTGGCAAATTCTGTGATGATCGTGGAGAAAAATTGTTCAATCTCTCTTAATTGTTCCCCAAAATGTTGATAAAATCATAAATTTAATTCAAACTTGTTTTGTTCGTCCAGATTATGTAATAATGAAGCTTTTAGAAAAAATAAGAAAATTTCCGCACAACGAAGACAAGCTTGAACTTTTTATTGAATTTTCCAATGAAATCAAAAATGTTGTAGCTACAATTGAGTCATCATCTACAAAGAATGAAATGTTTTTAAAATTACCACCCTCATATCAACTCTCATGGGTGCAATACATTTCTAAAATATCCAAACCAAAATATAGAGTTTGTTGATTGGCTTGATCAAAAAACGAATGTGGCATGTCAAATTCTTGTTTCAAAATTTGACGTTCATAATTAAAAGACATAAAGGGAGGTCTCTGGCAACGGTGAAAACGATATGTATCTGTTGTAAATATGAGTAATATTACGGAGTGTTTAAAATTCAAAGCATCCACTGTAAAGACAGTCTGTTCTATGTTCCTACTTATCATTCCAATGTCACCAGCCATTCTCCAATTACCATGTTACAAAAAATTATAATGATATTTTCAACATATAGATATACTCTGTTTCTCCCTGTATTCTGGTAGAAAATCTGCTATCAGTAAGGAGGGAATGCGCAAAAGTGATTCACGGAGGATACCTGTTACATTTAGTGGTGTGGAACAAAACTCCCACAACCACATTCGAGATGCTATGCTCTACGTACATCATCTACGTGCAGAGACACTTTGGGAGCAATGTGACTGTTGTATTTGATGGATACCCCACTAAAGCCGGGTATCAAAAACATCTATCTTCAAAAAGAGGAAGAGGCAGTGGTCCCAGTGCCCTCTACTCGCCAAGATCCTGCTCCTTTCTTCCAAGGACATACTTTTCTTTCACGGAGTGAGTGGATTGGGAAGGAAGAAAATTTGCAGTACCTACATGAAGAATACCTCTCTCTCTCTGCAGCAGTGGCCCCGTTTCTCACAGCAAACGCTACTCCTCAGCAGATCAGCGAGGCTAGAGAAAAGTTTCTGGTAGCAGTTTATGGAGTTTAAGGTACCAATTATTCACACGATCAGTGACGAAGGCTACACCACAACTAGCCCGCCTACCACCAAGAGACGCTGCCAAGTACCACTCCCTCCGCACTTATCAGCGGGTACAGGCATGGTTGGGCAAATATCAGTATGGGGCTGGAGCCTAACCACACGAGGGGTACTACCAATCCCCACAACCAGAAATGCTGCGCCGGATGACATCCTCCAACAACAAATCAGGTCTCCGGAGCTAAGCAACGTGCAAGCACTGCACAGGCCACTCCTGCGAAAACGCACCCGCGATTTGAACGAAGAAGACTCACCAGACATACTGGACGACGGCGACATCATTGACAGCCTGATCGCTCAGGAGAACGACGAGCTGTTACGAGCAGAACCAGCGGTTAAGAAATCTCCACAGGAAATGTAATGAGAACAAATGAGTACCCACTACGATAAGCACACCTTTCAATAATATCTTTATTCTCAATATAATATATGCCTTGAGAATAACTCAATATTGTTGATTATATCAATTTTTTCCACAAAAGGACTACGTCCTTTTATCTACCTGCCCTGGGATAATTATGCAGGGGGGAGGGGGGATATCGATCCGTAAAGTAACTGATATCAATACCAAAATGATGTGAATAGGTATGGTTGGCTTTTATCAGAAAGTTAGCTTTTGGGAATTGGGGTTAAGTGGGGAAAGAAGGAGTGGGTTGTTCAAAGTTGGTGACTTTAACCAAGAACCATAATTAAAAGAAATAAGGTGGAATTTTGAAACATGACCTTTTTTTCGACGCGCCATATCTCGGTTGCGAATTCATATACAAACATGTATTAAAAATTTAACGCTCTACAAAAAAGTATGGAAATGTTTTTGCCGAAGGACGTAAGAAAAAAAAGTAATCGATGAGAGAGGTCGAAAATTTTGCAGTTTCGCCTCCCCCTACTTTTTTTTGCACAGGATCCTCGTGGTTCAAAATTCGAGAAAATGTTAAATAATCATCCCTGAACAACATCCTAAAGTTTCATTAACGTCCGACCTTTTTCCACCTAACCCCACTTTTTTCAACCTGTCGACTGAACTATTAGACGCGTGACTGTATTAATGAAATTCACGTGTTTACTGACACACCACGTAGGTACGTGGTAGGGAAATTGTTGGGATGCGATAGGATGCCTGATGATACTTGTTACCTACATCAAGAGCTCTTATCGTGAGGGTTGAACTTGCAAATCATCCGTTGCTGCTCTTAAATTATGCAGATAAACTACTTTACGTTGGTGTACATAGTATTATGTGCAACACAGTTCGTGTCAGGAAGACTATTATTGCAACAAAGCTGCCGTCCAAAGTGGCACCAAAGGCGCCAGCCAGTCAAGAAATGAGGAATATTCAGAAATATGAGACAAATAAAATTACATTGTTTCAAAATTTCTTTTGTATATGGGTACTAAATAACGATAAGTTGTACTTTAAAAAATGTCGTATAATTCGATATTTAAAACACGATACTATTAACAACAAATCACTTTCATTTATTGATTAAAATTTAGATTTCGTGAAGGAAATTCGTTGGCTACTTTTCCGCATGCAAATACAGTTATAGCAGATTTCCTTAAAAATTTGGATTTGGGTAGTAATTATAACCTTTTTAAAAACCTATCCTACGCCGAAGCGGGCTTTTGTCAAATGATAGATTCAGCCATGGCATCGTACACCATTATTTAATTTTTTTGTTCAGGATATATTTTAGCTGGTGAAATTTAAATATAAAATGTTGTTGTAGTATGATTGATGTGAGCATTCCAACGAATGTGTTGTAAATTATTACACTTAGGTACTTTATATTTTTGATTTTTTTTATGGTTGAACAGGCGCAGTTTTTAGAGACGGTTCCATGTAGTCGAATATTTCCATTTATGGGTTGATCTGTTATTGTGGACGAAAAGGTGATGAATTTAGTTTTTTTCGATATTTAAGCTAAGCACACTTTCACTAAGTCTGCTCCGTCAGCGGTATTATCAACATAAGATATGAGTTTTCCTTCTATGTCTTTCATGTTATACAAGCTGTTGATATAAAGTAAAAAAAAATGGACCCAGTACCGTTCCCTATGGCATGCCCATGGAAACCGGTAGAGGGTCGCTTAAAAATGTTTTTGATTTCAGTGATTTGTGTACGGTCTGTTAAATAATTCTTGATTGGCGAAAGAAAATAAGATCGCAGCGCCACCTATAACAAGACTTTGAACTACGAATCACGGACAAAGGTTTTTGACTTTACACGTGTTTATATGGCGTTTTGACGATCTGTACTCCTATTTTCAAACAATTTGTGAAAATTTGTGATTCCTCTAACTAAAAAGTGATTGTGTTTCTATTGAAAGACTCTAAAGAACGTTTCAGTCAGGTGATTTAAAGGAATTTCATCTCCGATTAGTTTTGAATGCTTCTGCAATTCAAGGTTGCATGGCGTTTTGATGATCTGTTCTCCTATTTTCAAACAATTTGTGAAAATTTGTGATTTCTTTAACTGAAAAGTTATTGTTTTTCTATTAAAAGACTTTAACGATAGTTTCAGTGCAGTTTACAAATATTTTTCGTGTTTTTTGAAGTCATGATTTGTGAGTTATTGATCTGATTCATTCTGTTGATTAAGGATATTTCCATACTCGATTTCTGTTTCTGTTCGTATTTTTTTGGTTTATACTGTTGATAGACTGCCAAATATGGGAAAATACAATCCTAGTTGTTCAGTCCCAGGATGCAGGACATATGGTAAGAAGGAAAATGTGGGATATCACAAATTTCCCTCAAAAATAAAAGCAAGGTTAAAAATCACCAATTGGTTCGACCAGATTGAAGAAATTGACCAAAGGAAAGCATGGATTTTGAAACTGAAAATTGGCAAGATAAATAATATCGAAGTATATGCTTGTTTGACAAACAGACTGATGAATTAATCAGATCAATAATTGATCGCAAATCATGACCTCTAAAAACAAGTAAAATATTTGTAAACTACACTGAAACTATCGTTAAAGTCTTTTAATAGAAACACAATAACTTTTCAGTTAAAGAAATCACAAATTTTCACAAATAGTTTGAAAATAGTAGAACAGATAATCAAAACGCCATACAACCTTGAATTGCAGAAGCATTCAAAACTAATCGGAGATGAAATACCTTTGAATCACCTTACTGAAACGTTCTTTAGAGTCTTTCAATAGAAACACAATCACTTTTTAGTTATAGAAATAACAAATTTTCACAAATTGTTTGAAAATAGGAGTACAGATCGTCAAAACGCCATATAAACACGTGTAAAGTCAAAAATCTTTGTCCGTGATTCGTAGTTCAAAGTCTTGTTATAGGTGGCGCTGCGATCTTATTTTCTTTCGCCAATTATATCCAGGGAAAGGGAATAATCACTTGTTTGCCTCTCAATTGTTACCTTGATGCTGAACATTTATAAAGTTTACATTCGTTGTTTCTTCCAATGTTCTTGCATTTCTAGACCCATCAAGGAAATTTGTAAATGATACATGAAATGGGCATACAAGGGATCTTTATAACTCATCCCGTTTCTAGCTCCCAGCGAACAGTCTTTACGTGATGAATCTAATCATTGTTTATAGATTCTCTCTATAAACACTGATCTAATGGTTAAAAGTCAGCGGCATCTAGGAGATAATAGAGCAGGTTTTATAACCGGTTGATCGTTCTATAAAGCGTGGTTTTTTATACGCCAATCCCCTCCAAAAATTTTGCTAGATTTCGATTCTGATCGTTTTGTATCTGTAATGAAGTAAGCGCTATAGACTACAAGCCCATATAACGATTTTGGGGGGTCATTTTATACAGCATGAAACATATTCAGAACGATGCTGCTATATGAAAAAATAACTTCAGGCACTATGCCGTCAATTCTTGATGGGACAAATGATTGTAATATTAATAATAGTAATTTTTCATCGGAAGATGTGCTCTTCCGACAAAATATTCTTGAACGGCATTCCTCACGTTGGTGGATTATGAGATAATAATCTCCTAGAACCTACTGCCGTACAAAAATAATGGAACCGAAAGCCAGGAAAATTTTTCAATTTCCGAAAAATAAAAAAGAAATCCTGGATTTTGGTTCCATTATTTTTGTACGGCAGTAGGTTCTAGGAGATTATTATTTCATAATCCACCAACGCGAGGAATGCCCTACAAGAATATTTTGTCGGTAGAGCACATCTTCAGGTGAAAAATTACTATTATTATTATTTCAGTCATTTGTCCCACCAAGAATTGACGGCATAGTGCCTAAAGTTATTTTTTCATATAGCAGCATCGTTCTGAATATAATTCATGCTGTATAAAATGACCCCCCAAAATCGTTATATGGGCTTGTAGTCTACTACTTTTTCCACCTAGGCTAGTCAGTAGAGAACGGTGTGAGATCTTTGGACTATCTTGCCAATCCCTGATTTTTTTAGGTTGCAGACAAGTACATTAAAAATTGAATTTGTAAAATTTGAATGGCTGGACGCCAGCATTTTTTAGTTTGCTCGAAGATCAAAAAAATACAAAATACCTTATCGATATAAGATACTGAAATAAGATGATAATTGAAATTTCTTTCTGTAGACAGTTAAACAAGAAAACAAAAATTGATAACAATATAAATTGATAAAATATACAAAATTTTATGTGAACGGACAATAGTTTTACAAGTTTACAGAAGTTTTTCAAAACACTGGTTTTTCGATGTAATCACAAGAACAAAATAAAAACAAAAATAATTTATTGAATAATTTTTAATTGAAATCTAAAGAAAAAGTTCATCAAAGTTACAGCCCATGATATAAATGGGACACTTGGTTTCCGTTATCGAAACCCTTTGAAAATCAATTTCTATCGTGTTTAAAGATAATGAAGATAAAGATAATGTTTTGAAATGGATTTGGTTATCGATTCATTCGTTGCAGTCATTAGTTATTGACTGCTAGACCTACCCTATACTGATGAGGGGCAGCACCCCCGAAATCGATATATAGGTGGTCTGAATGTTTCGATGAACATTTCCATGCAACAAGCAATTGCAGAGATAACCTTGTAGGAACTCTGCACGGAAATTTCATCACATGTAATTCAATGTTCGTCGTGGCATTAGCCAGGAAAGTAGTTGTTTTCTGATGGATTTTCGACCCAACTTTTCCTATTGTATAGGATATTAGCAATGAGCAGTCCTCCGGACATCTTATGCCTAAAGTCATAAGCTCATTGTTTGTGAACTACAATTTTCTTCTTCATAATGAGATTTAGTTTGAGGTATTTTACATTTCACGAAATATAAACGCCAATAACTTTTATAAAATATGTTCTAGAGGAAAACAGAACTTTACAAAATCAAGCTTCCAATCAATAATCCCAATCCCGTTGTCATATACAATCATTCACAAATCCTGTGAAATAATTCTCTCGCTTTGGATTTCAACACGTCAACCAATTCTGTTTGAAATATTCAGTTTTGTTCTCACAGAAAATCATCAACAGCCCCAAACTTATTGAACTTTGTTGACTGAAGCATAAAGGGTAGATCACCTAAATCCCTGGAAGGCGGTGAGATTAAGTTGATTTAGATGAAATTCATCTAGGAAACATCTCACTCGCGAGAGACATTTCTAAGAGTGATGTCGGATTATAATTCATCAGGAAAATATAATTAGATTTGGGTGGAATTTGTGTCTACCAGATTATACTTCAAATGTCGACCGAAGTTACAACCACGGAGAGGCAGTAATGGCTTTGAAATGCTTTTGGCTATTCGGTATCGCAGCTGATAGATAAGGGTACACTCTGTTTCTCTCGCCAAAGGACACCGGACAATTATCTTAATTTGTTTTAAATCTTCGGGTTTGTACGAATAGATGTATTCTTTGACTTCCAGATTAAAAAAAAAAATCAGGAATGGGATTGTGAAAGAGTTGCAAGATTTCCTTCGCTAATTCTCTATAGAGGCTTTATTGTTATCATATTGAATATTGTTAATGATTGTTTAAACAAATAGGAGATATTTTGTAATAAAATAATGAATAATAAAATATTCAAATAGTATAGGGTAGGGTAAAATTCCGTTAACCGGGCGCCACAAGCTATCAAAAAAAAAAAATGTGGAACTCACGTAGTTTGACCTCTTGAACAAAAAATCCAAATGAAATTTTTGGCGGTCTCAAGTAATTTAGGAGATTCAGACCTTTTTTTGAATAATAACTGGCATTTTCTAGCACACGTTTCTACTTTGAAAAACACACTCAAATGTGTTGATATCACTACATCTTCCCATCAACACTCCAACTGCACATTTGAAACAATGGTACTTATAATGTTTCTAAATGACTAGCAAAATTTAAAGGACCAGACAGGTTACGGAAATGTGCACAAACATAATATGAATACACATGCGCACAAAAAGATAAAGAGCACTTTTACATAAAATAACCTAATTTAATGACTATAACTTAACCCGACCGACCCGATCTTATGCAAACCTAACCGAGCTTACTCCACTATACAACACGGTGAGGTTGCGTCTTTCTCGATCTGTTTGTGCACAACAAAAATGAATGTTTGTGATCCGACACGTTTATTTAAGTAATTATTTCTTCGCAAAAATGCCTCCCACATTGCTCGGTCTTTTTAAAAATATCTTCTGTGCATTCAAAATAATAATATCAAGATTTTTTTTCAATTCAGTTATTTCACAACGAAATGGCTTCTTTCATAACCAAGTAGCCAGTCTCAACATATTTTATTGAATCAACAATGGGTCTTAATAACTTTATAAGACTACAATGCGACGTTGTCAGATTCCCTAAAATTCCTGCATACTCAATACTGATGAATATAAAATGTTTGTAGTGAATAGTTTTCAGAAGTATTGGCGCCCTAGAGACTAGCATTTTTTCATCAATAATAATAATAATACTCGCCCGATATTTCGCGTGCACGGATTTGCGACATCAGTACTGTTCATCAAATTTCTTTGATATCTTGTTTCGTTTTCGAGTTTCTGAAGTTTTACAAAAAATTTATTTTTTTCACCTTCTTTCAACTTTTCGATAGAGTTGGAGGAAAATGGTTTGGAAGTATCGGTGTGGCTTGTGAAGACCTATTCGATGCAATTTTAAGATTTTCATTTGTCTCATTAGTGCGGTCAATAGTAGTAGTAGTAGTTCTTTGGGGAGGCCGCGACCGCAGCCAGGCAAGTAGGCCCTCATGGACCCTTTTTGCCATCCGCTGTTCTCCACTTATCTACGTTCATCCTCCTAATTTTCCATTTCGAACCTTTGTGACCTCCTAATGAAGGTCAGTATGTCCGACCATTCCAAATTGATTAGTTCCTCTTGTTGGAGTTTGTCAACTCCGAAGGTTCCAAATCTCAGCCTCCCGTATGCCTCATACTCGCCGAGGAAGTGAGATGAAGTTTCTTCGTCTTCTTCGCATTTTCGGCAAGTGGGACTGTCTTTTATGCCTATGAGTGATAGGTGTCTGCCTAACTTGTTGTGTCCTGTTAGTATTCCTATAAGGAGGCGTAGCGCTTGGCGATTTCTGCCTAAGAGCCATGTCGTCCTTGACTTATTGGAGCCGGCCATGAAGTCTTTTGACTGCCTGCAGCCGGTGTTATCCCTCCAAAGTTTATTCAGCTCTTCTTCTGCCCACTCGTCGAGGGCTGAAGAAGTTTGGCTTCTTGCGATGCCTAGTACAGGCTCCGGTCCACAGAACGGCGTTGCGGATCCGGATCTGGCAAGTCCGTCTGCCACCTCGTTTCCGCGCACCACTTTGTGTCCCGGGACCCATACCAGCTGAACTTCCTTCGTTTCAGCTAGCTTCTCGAGCGCATCTCCACATTCCTGTACAAGCGCTGAGCTTGGTTTAGGATAGCAGACGGCTCTGAGCGCTGCCTGACTATCCGAACAGATATAAATTCTCTGTTCGGATCCATCTTTCACCTCTTCTCTCATAGCTACGGATAGGATGGCGAACACTTCAGCTTGAAAAACTGTTGTATATCTGCCCAAAGCGTAGCTCTCTCGTACTTCTCTTCCCTCCAGGTAGATTCCGGCACCCGAAGCCTGTTTGTCAGTTAGACGCGAACCGTCCGTATAACATATTAGGCTTCCTGTGCTAAACTCCACCGTGTTTCCTTCCCATTGTTCTCTGCTCGGAATAGTAAGCGTAAACTCTCTATTCCATCGCAGTCTGTCTTGTGCGCTTTTCACTCTGAGGGCAGAGATAGGGATCTCCTGTTCCGCCCACTTCGCGATTTCCGCATGACCTATCATCGCTCCTTCGTTCACCCAGAATCCCGAGACTCGCATCCTCAAATGGGCTGCCATTGCCTCCTTCTTGATCCAGACTGGAAGTGGTGGCAGCCTCAGCAGTACCTCCAACACTGCGGTTGGAGTCGTTCTCATTGCGCCCGTTATTACCAAACAGGCCAACCTCTGGTGAGTTTTCGGCCTATTGTGCTACCATGTGCGCCTGGCCACCACACGGCTGACCCATAATGGATCTTTGGTCTTACGACTGCCGTGTACAGCCAGCGCATGATCTCTGGATTGGTGCCCCAATTACTTCCTACAATTCTCCGCAGTTGCCATAGGATTGCTACCGACTTTTGAATAACCCTGTCTACGTGCGGTCTCCATGAAAGTTTGGAGTCCAGGACCACCCCCAGGTATTTCACCTGCTGAACTAGCTCCAGCTCTTGCCCAAACATGATAGGTAGCCTGAATCCATCTTTTTTCCTCCGTTTAGTGAACAGGATCATCTCTGTTTTTGTCGGGTTCACTGAGAGTCCTGCATCACCGCACCATCTCTCAGGCAGCCTGCATACGGTCGCAGACGACTCCGATGAATCGTCTGCTGATTAGGACAACTCCATCGTCCGCGTATGCTTGCGCCTCGAAACCTTCATCTGTGAGTTTATCCAGGAGTTCATCCATTACTAGGCACCACAGATGGGGAGAGAGGCAGCCCCCTGAGGGCAGCCCCCCCCCCACCTCGGATTCCAGTCTGATGTCTCCTCGGGATACCTCGACCTTTCTTCTCGTAAGCGACCATACAACCCAGCTGACCATTGAGTGAGGCGTTCCTCTGGCCCTTAGTGCTGCCTCTATTGTCGCTGTTTTTGCCTTGTCAAATGCGCCTTCCACATCGAAAAATACTCCTAATGTTACCTCTTTATTGTCCTTTCGATCCTTCGCACTACAGAGTGGAGGGCCGATTCAGTCGACCGTCCCTTTCTGTATGCGTGCTGATTTCTGTGGAAAGGGCTCACCCTTAGGGGCCCCTCCATCAGGAATCTGTCAACCACCTTCTCCAGCGTTTTAAGCGGGAACGGTGTTAGGCTGATGGGTCTAAAGGACTTTGCTGTTGTGTAGTCTCTTTTTCCCGCCTTGGGGATAAATACTACTCTTGCTGACTTCCAGAGCTTTGGTACGTACCCTAGCGCTATACTGGACCGGTATATCCTTCCCAAGATTGGGAAAAGAAGTTCCAGGCCCCTCTGTAGCATTGCCGGGAAGTGCGGTCAATATCTCGGGATTCCATTTTTTGAAAATATTTCCTGAACTATCGATATTACGAAAAAAACGTAGGTGTGTTTCAAAATAGATATCCTGATAAATTGTAAAAGTATCAAGCGTTTCAGAGATATTTCATATTTTCCAAAATGCATTTTTTTCCAGTTTTCTTGAATTTTCACGGGTTTTCGATCATTTGTGTGAAAATCGTCAAATTTCTCAAAATTCAGTTTAAATGAACGGTTCGGCGTACTTGAATTTTTTCAAAAATCGACATATTTCGGAAAATCACCGGAAAAACCCTCTTATCATTGTCTGATCATTCTCAAAAACTATACACTCTGTAGGACATATTGAAGTATATCTTCAAGAAATATTGAATGGATTGAGTCAATTCCTGGATCTGTATCGGGAAAACGGGTAATCGGGAAAACCCCGTAAAAACGCGAAAAAATTGAACCTGGCAAATACTGTCCACAAGTTATTGAAATAACTCAAATTTCAAAGCATTATCTTCAAGGGTTCGGAAAATAAAAGGCTTTGAAGTTGTTATGACAGACAGACACAGATGGACAGAATTGAAAAAAAATTGATGGTGATCATTTTCTCCATGTAATCATGTGTCTTAAACGTCAAATAAAAAAATTGGTATCTGTCTGAAGAATTCGCTGGAATACAACTTCCTAAAAAGTTGGGTTCTCCCTGAAGAACCATTGGATACTACTCTCTAAAGGTAGCAGTATAACTATAGCTGCTTTCCATTTAACGTAAGGAGCTTTCTCAGAATTTCTCAGAGCTACCCAGAGCGTGTGCCCATGCGTTCCATTTAGTGGTGCTGCAAGCACCAATTGACATTCCCCTTGCCCCTCAGCACCACCCGTTTTATTGGTGCATGAAGCACAAGTAGACAAAAGTCAAAACCGCGAATACATAGTTTTTTGGAGAAAAAGTCAGTGATAAAATAATTTCCGATCTCAGGGGCTTGTAGCTCTGGAGCTTGACACTCCTAAATGGAAAAAGCCTTATATGCCAACTCCTGCTGCCTCCCGTACTAACACTTCACCGTGTTTTTTTACATCTAGTTCACACAAAAAGAAAAACATCCACGACTCCACAAAAAACTAACGGGACCAGTTGTGTGGTTAATTAATGCAAGCGGTGTTACACTTTCCCAACCTCAATTTCATTGCTGCCTATTTCACTACAGAGGATCATCGTTCATTACTTCATTTTCCTCTCAATAGATTCAAACGATCCCGCATGAATACAAAATAAACAACTGGCCGTGTCCAACGATGCACGACGAAGCTGAATGAAAGCGGATGAAAAAAAAAGGCGAAGCTTTGTGAAGCCATCGACCATTTTAACTGGCCAAAAATAAAAGTATTTCGTTTGATACCACAAATTATGTCGGTTCGACATATCGTTGATGTAGTCACATATAAAATACTGCTTTGGCTGTTCGTTCAAGCTGAGCAGCCAACCCGATGATTCAATGAAGGTGAGTCGCTTTTCACAGAGACCGTTATGGATTTTATAACTCGATCACTCAACCAAAATATAAACGGGGCGCGTGGATTCAACAAGGTTACTTCTTGCGTCTTTGAAGGGGTACGAATAATGCGGCGTGTGGATTATTTATATATTGCATACTGAGACGCAATTACAGAGTGTTCCAATACAAAGGAACTATGGTTCAGCCAGGATTCTGTCATCCTCGGCCAGAAATACTTAAAATAAATTTTACGCTGAGGCAGAGGCGAAGCGCCTGTAGGCTCCGCCCACCAGCTGCTTTGCTTCGGCATTGGTCGAAGCAAATGTACGCTTTCTCTATTTAAGAAACTGTCATCTTTTCGGAACGAATGGACTTCGTAAAAATTGGATAAATTATCTGCTTCCGACTAGCTCAACGGAATAAGTCCAATCCGATCCGTTCATTCCTTGTAACTCGGATTTCTTCTTATAGAGCTTGGTATGAACGCCGAAGAAGTAGGCAGCAACAGTAAATGCACTGTGTGTCTTCACAAAGACTCAGGCATATAATAACGAAGCGAAGTTGTAAATTCGAGTTCTGAGAAGAACTTACAACTAAATGTCAAATCACGAATTCTCTTTTGAAATAGTTGGTGTTCCCAACAAATTCTTTAAACACCGAAATCAGGGCAGGCTGTAGATTCCAGAGAACCGCTACAAATGAGTATATCAATGGCTACTATGAGCTTAAAATCAGTTGAGTCACCCGGGAAGGGTATACTCAAAATTATGCACAACTATGTGCTTGCTCGGAAGCAACTGCACTCGGCAGAAGCTCCCGGATGACTCCATTCAAGACCCCCTAAGGTTGAGGCCCAGAAGGATTGATGCCCCAGCACTCGGACGTACTCGAAAGCTCACCTTCCTATCCACCACCCCCGCTCGTAGAAGCGGTTCCTCATCCTGATGACTGGCGATAAGCAGAATAAAATCTGATCGTTTGATATGGAGAGCTCGGCCAATTCTCGGCCTGAAACTCTCTTATATCTCGGAAAAGAAATCTGTAGTTCACAATGAGCTTATGACATGAGGCATAAGATGTCCGGAGGACTGCTCATTGCTAATATCCTATACAATAGGAAAAGTTGGGTCGAAAATCCATCAGAAAACAACTACTTTCCTGGCTAATGCCACGACGAACATTGAATTACATCTGATGAAATTTCCGTGCAGAGTTCCTACAAGGTTATCTCTGCAATTGCTTGGTTGCATGGGAATGTTCATCGAAACATTCGGACCACCTATATATCGATTTCGGAGTGTTGCTCCTCATCAATATAGGGTAGGTCTAGCAGTCAATAACTAATGACTGCAACGAATGAATCGACAACCAAACCCATTTACAGACCGAAACTGAGACCGCGCCCGCACAGTGGATTAACTCCAAACTGCGAGCGCCATCTCAGCACCGGAAGCCCAACCAAGCGATACCCGTGACCACGATCGTCAAGACCGCATATAAAACGGAAAAGAAATCTGTAGTTCACAATGAGCTTATGACATGCAACCAAGCAATTGCAGAGATAACCTTGTAGGAACTCTGCACGGAAATTTCATCAGATGTAATTCAATGTTCGTCGTGGCATTAGCCAGGAAAGTAGTTGTTTTCTGATGGATTTTCGACCCAACTTTTCCTATTGTATAGGATATCAGCAATGAGCAGTCCTCCGGACATCTTATGCCTCATCTCTTATATCTGACATGAGTTGAAATATGATTTAACAATGACTTTACTTGATGTGCATGGTGCCCCCTTGAAACTGGCTGCAGGCCTGAAAAACACTTGGCTGAGGGCCAAGTGTTGTGTATTGAATCTACTGAGTTTACTTCTTGGTCGGTTCTTCTTGGAATCGGAAACATAAAAGCATGATTATCGAAATTCAAGCCTGTTGAAGTAGACGTTGGCGTCGCCGAAGGTTTCGTTTCCGTCTTACTTCTTCAGGGGTATCGTTGTCTCCCTGGTTCACTAGTCATCTGTATTTGTCTCTGTTTCTGTCGTCTTGCTCACGTATGTTCTCGAGGAGCTCCGTGAGCAGCGGGTTCGTGTGGATCTCTACTCTGTCCAGAGTAGTCCCCACGTGATGCCTGATCAGTCTGTCGTCCATTCAAGAGCCAACTTGGCTTCTTAAATAGTGAAACGGCACATTTACTCCGGCCAATGCCGGAGCAAAGCCGCTGGTGGGCGGAGCCTATTGGAAAATATATTCCATACATACTCTCGTCTCAAAATTTGTATCATTTCATTAGGTCTCATTTCTGGCCATTGATGACAACGCCTGAGTTGGCAGGAAAAACCAGTCATCCGGGTGCAACGGAAGAGCCCGGATAGTGGTACTTTTCGGGGAGTGGTAGCCGGATGGCTCACTCGCGGCTTTTTAGCGATTTTTGATGGTTTTTCTTCGAAGAAAGTATTTCTGGCCAGGGTGTAGCTCCGAAATTTGTCGCCTGGCATAGGCATATGAGACGCCGTTGCTTAACACCAACACACAAATAAAGAATTCGTACTGTTCTCGACTGATACTGAAAGAAGAGTTCCGGAGTTGCTGGATATTTGCGACTATGCTGTGCTTGGAGAAGTTGTGCTAGCCGGATGAGGTGAATTTCCGATCTCCAAGTACACGCATTTGTTGTCAATTCCACGTTGGGAGGAAGGAGGGCTAAACATGTGACTAACCCTCCACCCCTATAGTGTAAAAATAAAATTTTACGTTGATTCCGAAAATATGTGATTTGTGCTGAATATTTGGAACCTTTGAAATAAGAATTACGCAATCAGCAAAACTGAAGAAGTTGTTCGACTATAGACTGTTATCAATAACTTTTGATAAAACGTACTACCTACCGTTCAGTGGCTATGATATATCCTTGCCAGAATATGATAGAACAATATCCGATATGGCCGTTATTAGACCTGTCAAAAAAATGAAGTACCTGGGCATAATTCTAGGTAACCATTTAAGATGGGATCAACATATATTACATCTTGTGGAACACTATGATGCAAATGCAGATCACACAGCTATACTCTACTCAAACGATTCTTGGTAAAGCCTGAAAAATAAAGCAGAAGTAGATTTAGTTAACATATTGAATTGGTTTGATTATAGAACGCTCACAGTAAACATAGAAAAAACGTTCTTCGTTCCTTTCACCTGCTACAAAGCGAATCTCCCAAACTACGACGTACTTGAAATACAAAGCAATCAGAAAAAAATCGAAATACATTCAAGCTCAATCAAATATCGGTCAGACGTTATCCCAACTTAATGGCAATTTGCCATTAAGTTGGGATAACATCTGACCGCTAAACATACCAGAAGTGATACAGCATAGGGATGAATATCACGAAAACACTTAGACAACTACTGTATAAATTTAAATACATGAAAGGGATTTTAAATATAAAACACTTGAAAAGGTTATATTACGCGTTCGTTGAGTCTCAAATTCAATATGCGATACTAAGTTGGGGAACAGCACTACCTACTTATATAAAAAAACTAGAGATTCTACAGAAAAAAATAATAAAAATAAAATAGGTACTTAGTTGAAAAAAATAACCTATTCTTCAGATGATCTATACAATGAAACGAAAATATTTGATCCTAAACAACTATACGTATACAATGCAATAATATTTTTGTACAACAATGAACATTTAATCAAAAAAACTGAACACAGATACGAAACTCGAACTAAACAAAATATCCCAATAGACAGAATGAACAAATCAATGGGCTAGCGATCCCTAATGTATCAAACAACGAAAATATATAACACACTCCCAGAAATGTACAGAACCTATTTTGAAATATAACACTCAATCCATCCTATTAAATGCAAATTCAAAAGATATGTCGAATCAATTGATAGACTTACCTTGCACGCAATAATGAACTGCAATTAAAATCATAACTTTCCCAATAGAAAAATATTGAATTGCCATTATTTTAATTCAATCTTATTCAATTTTGTTTTCCACAAGTGAATGTATACTCTTTATTGAATTATAAAAAACCATCAAGCATCAGCGGGAAGTGTATATCACTTAGGTCAACCCCATTCAGGTGGTAAGTGCATTTTAAGCATTTCCATCAGTCCTGAAAGTTTCATCATTCTACCTCAATTATTACGGAAGATACGGGGGTGTTTCCATAAGAAGTGAGACACACTTTATACATATACAGTGTGTAGATAAAGTAAGGAATAAATTCATTATTTCTGAATGTAAAGATATTTCAGAAAAATCCTCGGACAGGTCGATTTTCTTTTCCGGTAGGCCAATTTTTGAACCCCACCCAAAATATATAGGGTTATCCGCAATTGAGTAAAAATGACTTTGACGATATTTTTAAATTGGACACCCAGTATATTTTTCCATATTTGGTTAGGAATCGTCTTTACAAATCCAGTGATACCAAGTTTGATTGAATTATGTCAAACGGCTGCGGAGATATGGCCAAAAAACTTCCTCGTATGTCTAATGAGTATGACTGCGAGACTCCACACGATTCAGAAGGTTAAAAGTCTCTGTCGCACTCATTGGGATATGGAGAAGTTTTTTGGCCATATCTCCTCAGCCGTTTGACATAATCCCATCAAACTTGGTATCACTGGATTCGTAATGACGATCCCTAACCAAATATGGAAAAATATCACCAAAGTCATTTTTACTCATTTGCGGACAACCCTATATATTTTGGATAGGGTTCAAAAATTGGCCCATTGAAAAAGAAAATCGACCTGTCTGAGGATTTTTCCGAAATATCTTCACATTCAGAAATAATGAATTTATTTCTCACTTTATGTACACACTGTATGTAACTACTGTTTTTTGAGCAAATAAAATTATTATTATTACACAAATTCAAAAACATAATTAGTATTTTCAACTATAAACAAAAAATAATGTTGTATGAAACTTCGGTAGATCCCCACTTAAATTACGGCATAATTGGTTGGGAACGAGTCTCAAAAACATATCTACGATACCTTGAAGTCATTCGAAGGCATTTTCTACGATCTGTCCTTTTCTACTTAGAAATTTCAAGAAAACTATTTATAAATATGATTACAGGTCAATATAAACACAAATACGAATTGATAGACCATAACTATAAAACCCGCCACAAAAAACAAATTAAACCTAATACCAGTCATGCACAAGTCAGTCGGTCATAGAGATTATAATTACGTAGGTCTGAAACTCCTTAGCTTCCTGCCTGATTCCCTAAAAAGCGAACGAAACCCAGAAAAAATTTTAAAAAATCTGAAAGTCCATGTAAAAAATACTCTCCGTGTAGAAATACACGAGATGATGGGAAAATGATTGCAAAAGATCCCAGTTTTCTATTCCGTTCTAAAGATTACATCTTAACATTATTAAATTTTGACATTTTCACAGAATCAGACTTCATATCCATAACATCACAAGATGTCTAAATGCCTACATTTTAACAATTTCTCATTTCTCATTTTAAAATTTCAACATTTTAACATTTTAACATTTTAACATTTTAACATTTTAACATTTTAACATTTTAACATTTTAACATTTTAACATTTTAACATTTTAACATTTTAACATTTTAACATTTTAACATTTTAACATTTTAACATTTTAACATTTTAACATTTTAACATTTTAACATTTTAACATTATAACATTTTAACATTTTAACATTTTAACATTTTAACATTTTAACATTTTAACATTTTAACATTTTAACATTTTAACATTTTAACATTTTAACATTTTAACATTTTAACATTTTAACATTTTAACATTTTAACATTTTAACATTTTAACATTTTAACATTTTAACATTTTAACATTTTAACATTTTAACATTTTAACATTTTAACATTTTAACATTTTAACATTTTAACATTTTAACATTTTAACATTTTAACATTTTAACATTTTAACATTTTAACATTTTAACATTTTAACATTTTAACATTTTAACATTTTAACATTTTAACATTTTAACATTTTAACATTTTAACATTTTAACATTTTAACATTTTAACATTTTAACATTTTAACATTTTAACATTTTAACATTTTAACATTTTAACATTTTAACATTTTAACATTTTAACATTTTAACATTTTAACATTTTAACATTTTAACATTTTAACATTTTAACATTTTAACATTTTAACATTTTAACATTTTAACATTTTAACATTTTAACATTTTAACATTTTAACATTTTAACATTTTAACATTTTAACATTTTAACATTTTAACATTTTAACATTTTAACATTTTAACATTTTAACATTTTAACATTTTAACATTTTAACATTTTAACATTTTAACATTTTAACATTTTAACATTTTAACATTTTAACATTTTAACATTTTAACATTTTAACATTTTAACATTTTAACATTTTAACATTTTAACATTTTAACATTTTAACATTTTAACATTTTAACATTTTAACATTTTAACATTTTAACATTTTAACATTTTAACATTTTAACATTTTAACATTTTAACATTTTAACATTTTAACATTTTAACATTTTAACATTTTAACATTTTAACATTTTAACATTTTAACATTTTAACATTTTAACATTTTAACATTTTAACATTTTAACATTTTAACATTTTAACATTTTAACATTTTAACATTTTAACATTTTAACATTTTAACATTTTAACATTTTAACATTTTAACATTTTAACATTTTAACATTTTAACATTTTAACATTTTAACATTTTAACATTTTAACATTTTAACATTTTAACATTTTAACATTTTAACATTTTAACATTTTAACATTTTAACATTTTAACATTTTAACATTTTAACATTTTAACATTTTAACATTTTAACATTTTAACATTTTAACATTTTAACATTTTAACATTTTAACATTTTAACATTTCAACATTTTAACATTTTAACATTTTAACATTTTAACATTTTAACATTTTAACATTTTAACATTTTAACATTTTAACATTTTAACATTTTAACATTTTAACATTTTAACATTTTAACATTTTAACATTTTAACATTTTAACATTCTAACATTTTAACATTTTAACATTTTAACATTTTAACATTTTAACATTTTAACATTTTAACATTTTAACATTTTAACATTTTAACATTTTAACATTTTAACATTTTAACATTTTAACATTTTAACATTTTAACATTTTAACATTTTAACATTTTAACATTTTAACATTTTAACATTTTAACATTTTAACATTTTAACATTTTAACATTTTAACATTCTAACATTCTAACATTCTAACATTCTAACATTTTAACATTTTAACATTTTAACATTTTAACATTTTAACATTTTAACATTTTAATATTTTAACATTTTAACATTTTAACATTTTAACATTTTAACATTTTAACATTTTAACATTTTAACATTTTAACATTTTAACATTTTAACATTTTAACATTTTAACATTTTAACATTTTAACATTTTAACATTTTAACATTTTAACATTTTAACATTTTAACATTTTAACATTTTAACATTTTAACATTTTAACATTTTAACATTTTAACATTTTAACATTTTAACATTTTAACATTTTAACATTTTAACATTTTAACATTTTAACATTTTAACATTTTAACATTTTAACATTTTAACATTTTAACATTTTAACATTTTAACATTTTAACATTTTAACATTTTAACATTTTAACATTTTAACATTTTAACATTTTAACATTTTAACATTTTAACATTTTAACATTTTAACATTTTAACATTTTAACATTTTAACATTTTAACATTTTAACATTTTAACATTTTAACATTTTAAAACTTTAACATTTTAACACTTTAACATTTTAACACTTCAACATTTTAACATTTTATCATTTTAACATTTTAACATTTAATATTTTAAAACTTTAACATTTTAAGGTTGATGCGGTTTTCAAAGTTTTGAAATGTTTTTGTTGTTTGTGCAATCCCTGCAATAACTGTGAACATGTCGAAAAGGTGCTTCGTACCTGGTTGTCTGAACACCAGTGAATATTCTAATAAACCATTTTTATGCTCCTAAATACCTATGAAGCGCATTGTAAAATGTGGTTCGAAGCAATGCATAAACCTTGTGTAAAAAGCGGAAATATAATTGTTTTTGTGAAGAACATGTCCAACTGAATATTACTGTATTCAAGCAGCGTTCAAGAAACGATTTTAAATGTTAGTCATTGCAAAAAATAAATTCATATTTGTTAAATACATCAATCATCTCATAATCTACCATCGGTAAATTATCCGAACTTCCCTTCACGAAGCCTTTCCATATTTGGATGCTGTTATGCAATAATGGGTCAAGCCACAGTCAGCTAGTTTCGTAAAAAGTATGAAAATAGTTTAGCAGATCATGGAATGATGGAATGTGGCTTAATACTATCGTCAGTGGATGGAGCCCCCTTACAATTGCGGATCATTTTTGCTTATTATAGAATAACACTTTGGCGATTCCAATGACTGATAGCTCAATTATTAAAAAAATGTTACTTGAGTCGTTGTTGCATAACACCATCTATTTAATACACAAACAAATTCACACCAGATCGGTCATAATAACACCTCGCTACAGTACTAATGAATGTATCAGTTAAATATCGAATGTAAAAAAAACAAACATTAACCTCAAATCTCGAGATCACTTTTGTTGCATAATGATTTGCGGTGTTGTCAATGCTCGTTCTTCATCGAAAGGATGGTCCGTTCAGGAAATTTGAAAATTACAAATACAATAAAAAGTAGCTAATATGTGAATTTTTTTTTCTGTGAGTTGATCAAGTGACGAAGTTTCAATAATTTCTCAATGGCTTATACCAAGCTGGAATCTATATTTTTGAGGAGAACGGTATTGAATGTTTCGGAACATGGATTATGGTGGGGGTTGTTTCCGATGAACGTGACGTCAGCGGCACACTTTCAAATGAGATATTCTTTCAAAATGAAAAAAATATAGTGGAACTCTTTGTTAAATGGACGTTTCAGACTAGAATCTATCGATTAAGAGTTTTGCAATTTATTTTTCATAAATGAAATGGTCCATTGATATTCGCAACATAAAATTTCACGCCGATTCCGAAAATATATGATTTGTATATGCTCAGGTATAAGAGTTAGCCGGAAAGAGGAATAAAAGGTTGAAAATTCGAAATTGCAGAGGTTTACTTTGAATCAGAATCAATTTGAAATTAGGTAAGCATGTACGAATGAGATTAGATTTTACGAAACTGAGACCAAAAAAATTTGAAAAAAAAAAACTGAAAAATTCCTTCATTGAGTTGATTTGAACTTTCAAGCCTTCATAGGTTACTGGTCGATATTTTGACCGAGAAGAAAAATGATAGTCACCTAACAGGTGCCGGTTTTGTTTCTGCCAGAACAGAATATATGACATCCATTCATAGGCGGCAGTCTTTAGTTCGACCAGATTATAGCTTCTGCGCAGATATTAAGGTTTCCAGCTAATATTTCGACAAGAGTTCATTCAGTTACAGGCGGCCTTGGAGGTTACGATTGTGCTTGTGGTGTTTTCATCAACTCATTGTTCAGTTATTCTGGATAGCATTACTCCAGTTTTGTAACATATATAATGCTTTTCATGCCGGAATAATTAGCAACAACTTCTATTACCGCTAGGATGAAATTCTCATTTGATTTTGACATAACCTAAATTTGTGGTGATATTACGGCTTGTGACATTAAGAACGATGGCTAGAAGTAGTTTAAAATGTTTCAAGTGTTTGTTCTTGTTTTCCATTGTATTTAAAAATACTTATTGAAATTTTTCTACAATTTTGATTTTTTTTTGTTCGATATTTAGATGTATAGGTAGGTAAGTTTATTCATTGTGAATGCTATTTTTTCAAGAAACGTCATGAAATTAGGACTAACGACCATAATAAAATAAAATAGTGAAAAAAATTTGGTTTTTTAAGACATCGACATCCAATATCGAACATGAAACACGTTAAAACTTACACCTAATTGTATGTTCATAAAACTATTAGTATATATTCATCAACTATTTAAGAATTCATCAATGGGGGTAGCAGCACAGGTTCAGTAATTGTGATTTCGCCCATGCACTGAAACTTTTTTCTGTTTTATTTCTCCATTGGAGGTATTTTATTATACAGTTTGGGTCCCCAATAATCAATTCCTTGTTTCGTATTTTCCAACGGATGGAGTGGGATTCTGAGGTCGTTTCCAAATCTTGTAGAATAGGAGTGGTTTTCTGAGTTCATAATAAATCTATCTCTATTTAGATGGACGTATGTTAGGCACGTGAATATATATATGCTTGGCACTGTCATTAAATTTTCAGATTTAAAGAAATTCCTACATGATTCTCTGTATTTCAGGCCACATAATACTCATAATACTCATAGTAGCTAGTTATGATATGAAAGTTAGCATAGCATGCTACTTTTGCTGCTTGGTGAGTCGATTCCAGTGTCCAAATACAGTATGCTTGGGTATTGATTGGACACTGGTCGAAATATCGACCACCAAGAAAAAAATAACTCGAAGCGTTGTAATATTGTTTTATCATCACATAACAACTTACATCGAGTTCTTCAGTGCGATTCAGCATAAAAATGCATTCTTTTCGCTTTGTATCAATTTGTGCTATAAAGGGTTAAATTCTAGAACGGTTAGAGATAGAACAATTCTGCAAGAGCCAAACGATTCAGAATGGTCGAATTGGTATATACTATGAATTTCAATAAAAAAAAAATGTTACGCGAAAAAAGTTGAAAAAAAAATCACCAAAATTACAAAATTGTTAGGTCCATTTGAAATTCGCACATAATACGTAAAATTTCAAGCTGATTCCGAAAATAAATGATTTGTAGTAGGTCCCTCTGTCTCTCCTGTCCAGTTCGCTAAGTGGGTGGAGTTAGATCCGTACAAATCGAAAATCAGACAAAAACTGCAGCACTCCGTTTTAAGTTTATTACAACAAAAACATGAAGTTTCAACATCTAGTATCGTACTAGTCCCTCAATGACTTTGACATGACTTTCAAATGACACTTAATGACCTCAAAATGACTTGGTACTGAAGTTGAAACTTCGTAGATTTTCAATTTTACAAACTGTAGGTCTCTGGCAAACATTCTACTCCAGCAATATATTTAAACGAATAATCAATGTTTGGGACGGTCTGTTTTGAAGGCACTGTATTTCGCACGACTGTATACACGAGCGAATAAGAAAATTTGAATAAATGAAAAGCTTTGGGTTTTCTCAAATATATATGGTGCAATTGACATTTGAGTTTGGTAGAACATTCAACAACAAACTCGATTATTTCGTTTTAGTTCTACTGGAACAAACTTTTCTGGTAATGACATTTCTGGAATTTTGTTTTATTTTTCAGTGGAAACGTAGTTAAATACTAAACGAGCTTTTCTTGGAAAAGACTGAAACTAAACTACCATTGCCGAGTGAAAACTGGAGACGCTTAAATATAAAATCTAATTTGAATACTTTGAATCGTTTTAGTGGAAATAAACGATATTCATTCAATTGTAAAATACCGCTTCAACAGCCAATTTATTTTAGGAGTAACTGAAGGATTCGTACACTGGGTAATAATATAATATCGGTGACAAGACAGAAACACTTTCATAAATAACTGATAAATCAATTGAGAGGGAATTGACCTGATACCTTCAAAATGTCAATTGTTATAACGGTATACATATTCAGAGATAACTCTTTTATACAAGTGGCTCGATCCTATAACTGTTTGTTTTTGAAGATAATGTAATGAAATTTGGATGATCTGTAAATGTATAAATAATAACAAGGTCTAATCACAGAAAAAAATAATGAACAGAAAGAACTCAAATACCGTTTTTACAAAGTTAAATTTTGGTTTTTTTAGCAACTACTAATTATTAAAAGGTGGGATCATTGAAATATTCCTCAAACTATGATGAGGTCTATCCGAAAGCAGTTTCTCAATTTTTTTCCAGAAAATAATTCCCTGATGTTATCTGGTGAGTGGTTGAATATTTCAGAGCCATTATAAATAAATAAATCTCACAGAGTGGATGTGGATATCGGTAGTTTTAGTAGATTTTGTTGAAGTGTTTGACCTGCTGAATCATGCTTTATGTTTATCGATCAGACAAAATGTTTCCATCAATATGAATATAGAGATAACCGTCATTATTCTATGTTGTTTGAAGTGTTGTCTCTTGTCACCTTCAAGTAACGTGACAGCATCATTTTATAACATTTGTGAAAAATATGAGGAATAATGGAGAAGTTATACGTGATCACAATCACCAAACGGGAGAGTTCCGTGGATTGGCGCATGTGCTGTGCAACTTGAACTTAAAAAAGGTATTCGTGGTGCCCACGTTTCCATTATTTATATGGATGCGACAGTCACTTTTCGAAAACCACATTAACATTCTGATCTATATGCGGTTTTCACAATTCAGTTAAAAAAAAACTGCCTTCATACCAGTTTTCGTCTTTTTAGTATGAAAATGGGACATTCTCGTCGTATCAAATTCGAACAAAACATTTTTAGTTACTTACAATCACAATTGTGATGTGTAGAATAGTTGGCATAACCGCATAATATAATTCAATACCATTCTCACAACTTTTGTCATCGTATTGAATGAAATATATTCCAGCACAGAAAAATTGGAAATTTCATATATTTTCATTATGAGAGAACAAGTTACCGGCAATAATTTCAATTGCAAATTTTATGAATGCAATGTTCCTACAGTCAATTATAGAGGTATGTCTCCTTCAAATAAATGAACGGAGGCTATGTACATAATTTCTTTGATGTCACCTAATTTATAATGTACAAAGAGAAGAGACAAAGTCAACATCAGAATTTTAAGTAATAAACATGGTAGAACAGAATTCTTGCTTCAATTGTTTATAATACGACTCCATCCTAAGAGTTGTGATTCGTTTTCAAAGAATTCTCACTATTAACAAGTATTATGATGAGTTTTTGCCATAGAGAGATAGTTAGATTTATAGTTTATTCATCTTTGAGATCACAATAGTGATAGCAGATTGATGTTCGAACGACCAATAGCGTTGCGAGAATTAGTGATCACGAGGTAGACACGCGGCAAGCATGCATTGATAATTGTTTACATCGTACGTATTTGAAATGTGAATACAGTATAGTAAGTATGAACATATTCGAATATATCACAGTAGGCGCTCTCTGTCGTTTTACTTTGTCAAAATCCAATTTGGTAAATTCTGATGATTTTAAATTTCGAAAAGAATTACATTATTTTGTTGTATACAAAACTTTCAATAACTTTGCTCAATACTGGTGGTACGAAATGGAGCGATAATTATTAATGGCAGTTGTATCTTTGCTTTTGAAAACTGGAGTGACAGTTCCAATTTTTAGTTCATTTGGGAAATCACGATTCATCACTCATGGATTCAGGAAAGATTAAACAGGAGAGCAAAGGCCGATAGGAGACTAAATACCAACAGGAGGCTTGAAATCAACAAGAGTAAAAATAGTGTTTGAGAAGGTTAAAATTTTTTTCCTTGATGTTATTCATTAGGCAATATTACTGTTATTTCATCATGGAAGTTGTTTTTACATCAATTGTTCTGTTTTTTCAGGTGCTCGAATAAAGGAATATCGATTCTATGAGACTCTGAAATCAGTGCGAAGTTTTTTGTGTTTATGATTGTCGAATGAATGAATACAGTATTGGCATCATGTTGAATTTAACGAAAGAAGGTTTGCAGTGATCTTTGCCGCTTGCACATGCCAAAGTACCTTTAAATATTTTATGTGTTACTTATATTAGGTATATGAAAAACTTAAGGAAACAGAAGTAATGAACCCAAAATTGACCATTGAGGTACTCCGTGAACTGGTGATCTGAAGTCTGAGAGTATGCGATCCACAAAAATGCACTGGCCTCTGCTGACTAAAGTAGATCGCTCAATGTAGTTGAGAATGAAATGTTCTTATACGTTACCTAGAAGGGATACATATAGAAATTATTGAAGGATAAACAAAAACTATGATTATGTATGATTGAAAAATAGTGGGTAAAACTTCCGTTACATTGAGCATCTGAATTTCAATTTTTTTTTTGAAACTTACTTATTTTGACATCCTGAGAAAAAAATCTGAATGAAATTCATGGCGGTCTCAAGTAATTTCAGAGTTACGGGCCTTTTTTTGAATGATAAGTGGCATTTTCTAGCACACGTTTCTTCTTTGGAGAGTACAATCAAATGCCTCCTTATTTTCACCAGCACATTATACACACACCCTAATTCACCAGTTTTACACCCTTTTTTTTCACTGAAAACAGTTTTTATCAAGAAATTCTACCTCCTTTTAACAATAACAGAATCAACAAATTCATGCTGTTTTGTTTAGTGAATATCTGTCATGTCAGGATTGTCAGGTTGGTAACTTGAAAATCACTTGCCGCCAACATTTCAAAACAATAGAGTAACGTGAAGGCGAAGCTAATTTTGCGACATTGCCAATGCGATTCCAGAAATATTTAAACCACGTATCACATGGAATATTTTAATGAATTAGTATGAAAAATAACTTTAACTTTAACTGCAAATTTGAAACAATGGTAATTATAATGTTTCTGGTTGACTAGCAAAATTTAAAGGACGAGACAGATCTCGGACATGTGCGCAAACATAATATGAATACACATGCGCACAAAAAAACAAAGAGCACTTTTTACATAAAATAACCCACTCTAGTGACTATAACTTAACCCGACCGACCCGACCTTATGCAAACCTAACCGAGGATACCGGAATATACCTACAATATGGTTAGGTTGCGTCTTTCTTTATCTATTTGCGCACATACCAAAAATGAATGTTTCGATCCGACACGTTTTTTAAGTAATTATTTCTTCGCGAAAATGCCTCCTACATGCTCTGTCAGTTTAAAAAATATCTTTTGTGCATCCAAAATATCAATATCAAGATTTTTTCTTCAATCCAGTTATCTCACAACCGGCTTCTTTCATGATAAAGAGTAGCCAGATCAATGTCTTTCATTGAAACAACAATGAGTTGGTGCGCGAGCGCGGATTTGCGAAATGTCGGGAGAGCGTGCGCATTCCCATCACTACTTTGTCAGTTTCTGTCAACATTGAGTAAAAACTTTCATCCCTTATTATTTTGTTAGTAAAGAACAAGACCAGAAATACGCGAGCGAAGCGAGCGCGCTCTCCCGACATTTCGCAAATCCGCATGCGCGGATTTGCGGAAATGTTGGGCGAGCGCGCGCATTTCCATCACTACTTTGTCGAAATTTCGTATAAACTACTGTATAAACTTTCATCCCTCGTTTGTTAGTGATGAACAAGAAAAGAAATACGCGAGCACGCTCCTTTCACTAACGTATTTCTTGCTGTATATCTTCTCCAACAAATAGGTTATGAGCGTTTCTACATAAAGTTGAGAACAATCGACAAAGTATCAATAGGAATGCGCGCGCTCGCGTATTTCTTTTCTTGTTCTTCACTAACAAACGAGGAATGAAAGTTTATACTCAAAGTTGATAGAAATCGACAAAGTAAGTAGTGATGAGAATGTGCGCGCTCGCCCGACAATTCGCTCGCGTCTTTTATGCTAGATATCTACACCAAGAAGTAAGGGCTAAGTTACATAAGCTCAAAAGTAGTAATAAGAATGCGCATTTCTTGCTAAATATCTTCACTAAGAATGGTACACTCTTCGAGTGTTTATGAGGAAGTATTATCATTATTTACTATTATTATTATTGATAAAAAAATTGTCAGTCTCTAGGGTGCCAATATTTCTGAAAACTATTCACTACAAAAATTTCATATTTATCATTATTCAGTATGCAGGAATTTTAGGGAATCTGACAACGTTGCATTGTACTCTTATAAAGTTATTAAGACTCCTGGTTGGTTCAATGAAAGACACTGATACTGGTACTCTTTGTTATGAGAAGACATTTAGTTGTGAGATAACTGGATTGAAAAACAAATTCTTAATATTAATATTTTGAATGCACAAAAGATAATTTTTAAACAGACAGAGCATGTGGAAGTCATTTTTTGCGAAGAAATAATCACTTAAAAAACGTGTCGGATCACAAACATTCATTTTTGCCATGTTCGCAAAAAGACGCAACCTAACCGTATATTGTAGGTATAGTCGGGTAAGCTCTGTTAGGTTTGCATAAGGTCGGGTCGGTTGGGTTGATTTATAGTTATTGAAGTAGGTTATTTTATGTAAAAAGTGCTCTTTATTTTTTTGTGTGCATGTGTATTCATATTATGTTTGCGCACATGTCCGTGATCTGTCTCGTTTTTTAAATTTTGCAAGTCAATTAGAAACATTATAATTATCATTGTTTCAAATGTGCAGTTAAAGTGTTGAATAAAATAACGTGAATTGAATATTTCTGGAATCACATTGGCAACGTCGCAAAATTAGCTTCGCCTTCACGTTATTTCATTGTTTTGAAAAGTTGGCGGTGAGTGACTTCCAAGCTACCAACCTGACAATCCTGACATGACAGATATTCACCAAACAAAACAGCATGAATTTGATTTTGTTATTGTTAAAAGAACGAAGAATTTCTTGATAAGAAACTGTTTTCAACGAAAAAAAAACAGTGTAAAACTGGTGAATTGGGGTGTGTATAATAAGCTGGTGAAAATAAGGAGGAATTTGAGTGTATTTTTCAAAGAAGAAACGTTTGCTAGAAAATTACATTTATCATTCAAAAAAGGCCCGTATCTACGAAATTACTAGAGACCGCCAAAAATTTCAATCGGATTTTTTTTTCAGAATGTTAAAATACGTAAGTTCCAAAAAATTTTTTGTAATTTGAAAATTTGACGACGTTTCGATTGCTTCGTCAACAGGTAAATGGTAGTGTTTGCTATTAATTGTCACAAATGACTGATATGTTAGCTTTTGACTTCGATTACTTACTCAATCAAGTTTAGATGGAGCAAAGGAATTCTTTTTTCAGGAAGTGAATAATTGTAAATTGTAAATTCATTCACGAAAATTGTGAAAATGTCCAACAAACGATACATTTCCATGTGATAAAGCTCTATGCCCTGAAAACATAATTTATAGTAGTGCATACCAAATAGAGCTTATTTGAATTTCAAATATTTTTATCGTCCTACGGTATCACTAGCAAATTGAATAATGTTTATGAAAAGAGAACTGGAAATTCAGCATCCAACCCAATGCATTTTTCACAACAAACGGCTGAGAAATAATTCTGTATGTACATGCATTTACATTTATAATGAAATTATATCCATCATCAGATTATTCCATTTGAAACGACTCCCATAATTCATCTAGTTTTTGTATTCTGTGTCCACGTCAACGCTTTCAGGAAATTTAAAGTGGAAAACACGTATGTCAGGTTGTAATATATGGAATGAAATATGGGTTGTCTGTCATTCTCATACCTTTTGAATATACGTAGATTAAAAATACTGTAATTGGAATGAATGTAGCGTTGTGACTATTCTATGTTTATGAATTTCATTCGTATCATATCTATTTGGTTATATCGTGTTCACCAGATGATTAATCGTGTTCACGTGTTCAGGCTTGTTCCCAGTTATAATTTCCCGACAAAATGCAGAATTTTCGAAAACTACTTTACCCTTGCTGTTAGAAAACTGTATTTGCCTTAGATTAAAGAAACAGGAGAAAGAACAATAGATAGAACTATACAAATTAGCGTACGCGAAGCCTGCCAAATATTTCGAGTTATTCCTGAGGAGTGGGAAGCGGTACAGATTCGTATTCAGGGAAAATGTCGGTTATTATTTCACATGGTTGATAACGTCAAATCTGTTTGTTATTCACCTAGATTATTTAATATAAAGTTATCCAGAAGAATCGAGTACCTACTGTCCATAAATAATATTAGAATGGTCTTGTGTTATACTTGCGATTTTCTGAAAGGTAAATTGTAATTTTTGGTGCTCGCTCAGAAAATCAGTGTAAGCATTATGTCAGTTTTGACATATGACGCAGTTATTTCTATACAAGTTTTACTCAAATACTATCGAACAAATAATATTGTAGAAATTATTTATTTTTAAATCTAGCTTCACTAAACACGCTAATTAAAGATTACTAAGAGTACGAAATATTACCAAAAATGAATAATAATATCGTTTATTTCACAATGCATGATGATAATTCAAGAAATAGAAACTACCCAAACCCCAAAACTGCATCAAAATTGGTAGTTTGATCTGCTTTTAGCTCTTTAAGATGCAATTTTTTTTGGCGAAACGCGCGTTGAGTGTGACTTTGACGTAGTTTTGTAGTGTAGTTTCTATTTTTTGAATAGTATTCTCACTAATGATTCTAAATATTCATTTATCCGAGCATGATAATAAAATGAAACTCAAGTGCTATTGGACTCTCAATAGTATAATTTTAATAATACCTGATCTAACACTTTCAAATATCTATCAAATAAATTTTTGGCGGGGATAAGCGCAGTTGTTATGCGCCCGCCTGGTGACCGAGAGGTCCCAGGCTCAGCTCCCAGCCGGTGCGGACTTTTTTCATTTTCAAATGTGAAAGTCTGAGTGACTGAAGCTGGAAATTATCCTCTATGATTCACTGTTGCGTTAATATTCAACAGTGCTGCTCCTAAGGGATGAACCCAGTAGTGAAACGCTCGTTCAGTATGGGTAAACTAGCTACGATATTTCAGGCAGAGGTATATGCCATTGAAATGTGTGCCAGGGAGCTGGAAAATCGACAGCACATACGAAAAACAATAAAAATATTTTCAGATAGTCAAGCTGCACTTAAAGCGCTTGAATCCAACTGCTTTGAATCTAGGGCAGTATGGAACTGCAGAGACACCTTAAAATGACTGGCGCAACGCAACAACGTTACCCTAGTCTGGATTCCAGGTCACACAGGCCTAGAAGGAAACGAAATAGCGGACGCCCTAGCAAAAGGGGGGCTGAAACAACGTTCACTGGACCAGAACCGGTAATCGGTTTAGCATATAGAACTGCCACGAATGTCATAACAGCTTGGGCAGACAATAAAAGACTCGAGTACTGGCGTAGTCTACCGGGCCTAGCCATGCTTGTACAAGGAAAAAACAGGTCTCTTAAGAGACCCCCAATACAGTCACCACAATTTGACTTTTTTTTTTAATTTTATGATTAACATATCCAGACACATACCGCGGGAGGTGGCTCGCCCACATAGCTTTTTTTGTTTTTAAATATAATGGAATGAAATTTGGAAAATCTACATAAGACATAAAACTGCGTTTTTTGACGAATAACTCAGGTTCATACAACTTCCGCTTTCACCAGAAGTGACTTAAACTTTCGATTATTAAACTTTTTACTGTTACATTTTGATCAAAAAGAGTAAAGTTGGATTATTATCAAAATTTTAGGACTCAAATTAGTAATTTGAAGATATCCATTGCCCTCCAGAATAAAAAATTAATTTCCAAATGTGAAATTCGGTTACAAAAAGTGACAAGTAACACATGGTTGTATTCAGTATGTCATGTGGAGACAAGAGAAGTGAAAATATACCGGGTGTCTCATTTGAAAATCGAAAGTTTATGTCACTTCTGGTGAAACCGGAAGTTGCATTAAGTTGAGTTATTTGTCAAAAGATGCAGTTAATGTCTTATACAGATCCTCTGAATTCCATTATCTTTAAAAACAAAAATTTATAGGTGCGAGCCACTTTCCGCGGACACCCGGTATATGGCCCCTTCTTTTTTATACTCTGTAAATTGGTACTGATTACATTGACATGATAAATATCTGTTATTTCTATGTCACCATCTTCCTCCGTTATCCTTTCCCTGCAAATGATTCATATATTATTTCACTAGGTATCTTGATTGAAATAGTCTGTAATTGAATACAATTTTCCCCAGAGGTCGAAACGAAAATATCACCTCGGTATATCCAGTTGCGTCTCATTTATTAGGGTACGTAGGAGTACGTAATGTGAATCTATAACTTCGACAGTGAGAGAAATATGACCCTGGTACCTTGACCACTCCCCTGGTACCCTGACTGCTCTCCCTAAATCCATAACAAACTTATGGGAATAGATGAACAGATTTCATATCCATCTTGTGAACTGCACTAAAGGGGCATTTGCATTGATTCTAAACACACCGTGATATTTTTGATTAAAACAGTTCACGATAAACACAAAATAAAACTTATTGATGCACAAAATTTTACTTCAAACTAAATATAACCTAAAAAGTCAAACTTTGACAGGTAATCACATTACGTTAGAGGGGATAAACGATTTGAGTGGCTTTCCTCAGGAGTAGGGATATCAGGGGAAATTGGCAGGCTGCGCAGTTGATCATGTTCTATCTCCTGTTTCTTTAATCTAAGTGTATTGCTTAGAAATACCACGGGAGCTTGTCTGAGTGGTGTTTTGTACAGCAGCACAGTTTGAGTGACAGGCAAAGTGACAAGTTTTTGAATAAGACATTTCCAAGAATTAATAGACAAAGTCAAACTTTATCCGTTTTTCTGGAAGCAGAGTTATCAGTAGTAATTCCACGAGAGCATGAAAAATTATCTATTATATTTCCGAGTCACGAGACGTATTCAACAGCAATGCCACAAGTGATAGAATTTTCGCGATAAGTCTGTCGATTGAACTGAACGAAGCTGAATTGTTTCGAGAAAACACCACGAGTCCGCAGGACGAGTGGTCTTTACAAAAAGTGGTTGTTACAAAAAGTTAGGGATAATAATTTTTATCTTAATATGGTCGACATAAGCTGATGAAAAGTTCTGAGACTCCGTATACAGGGTTACTTATATTAAAATAATTTTTATGTAATTCTTTGAACACAATCAGTCTAACGCAAAAGCTCGTAGACTTGCAGAATTAGTGGAATATCTGAGGTTGCTATTATACAGGGTCACTCAAAATTATCTCCTTTGGTTGTGTTTTTTAAATTTTTTTAAAGGAATATCTATACAAATTAAACATAAAGTAGAAAACTAAATATAATATGATCAATATTTGATGGCTCTTGTCTGTTTGTTGCACCTTTTACGGATTCTGGTCAACGGCATGATGATGCAGCTATCAAACGGGAGAATATTGCATTAGAAATATGTTAAGAGATTGTGATTATCAGTATGTACAGATTTTATTTTTTGATGGTTTGTATACCCCAAAAAGCGTATGACATTAACGTTATGTGGACGGTATCGATACTTTCGAGCACCAGATTTACAAGTGGAATAATAACGATCCAGGTCATTTTCTTATTCATTGAGTATTTATATATTTGTATAAACATTCAAATTCATTGTCACACAAACTACTCTCGTGGAATATTCTCGTCAGACTTTTTGCTATACCCTTGTAAGAATGGCAAGATTTCACATTTTATGATCGGTTAATGTAACGTAATTCAATGATTATTACCTAATGAAAGGTTCTAAAATATATCCTGGCCTATCTAAATGATGTGCGAATGATTTGATGATGATTATAGTTATTTAATCAACTAGTTTATTAATGAAGGCGATTAATGATTGAGAAATTATAACGCGTGAGCGAAGCGAGCGCCTTAATTTTCGAGACCATTATTCGCATTTTAATATAAGAGTTGATTACAATATTTTTCCAACTACCTCACTCTTGTTGAAATAAAAGAATTCCATTTTTTTTTCTGGCAATAAAGTTAAACTTTAGCAGTTTTCGCAACATCTGGCAACATACATTCATCTTCAAAATCCATAATATCTAAATTCGTTTATGTTTGGTTGCCTATGCAACAATCATGCAATCAGAGAAATCGACCATTGTCACTGCCAATATTAATGTATTAGAGCCATATGTACGTTGTTTCATACAATAAAATCGTTGATTGATAGAAAATCATTCATTAATAGGAATCATTTATCAACGATTTTTAGTGCGTTAAAATACATCATTAATGGACGGTAGATGGAAAAAAAATTTGAATAAATATCTACAAAAAAGAGAATTTTGAGTAACCCTGTATAATAGTTACATCAGATCATCCAATATCAAAATCAAATCATATTCACTCATTCTGCAAGTCTACGAGCTTTTGCGTTTGACTGATTGTGTTCAAAGAATTACATAAATATTATGTACCTAATTATAAATAACCCTGTAAAGGGAGCCTTGAAACTTTTCATTGCAGCATGAGTCGACAATATTAAGATTACATTTATCATCCTTTAATTTTTGTAACAGAATAATCGCCACATAACTGATTTTCTAATGGTTAGTAACAACCCTGCCTCTGCATGTTTGACACCCTGTATCCCCAAAACTGTCCATTAGATCTCTTTGTGCCCATGGAGACATTTGATCAGGACATCATGAACTATATTATACCGAATTTGCAGCCAATTCGACTGGGACCCATTTTCCATAAGAACCGTGCGTGGTCCTTTGGCAGAATTAGACGAAATTAGTGAAAAAGTTAATCTGAGAAATTAATAAAGTTTAAAAAACAGGACACATTGATTAATTCGATATATTTCATCCCAAATTTGCTCGTTTTTGAATGCGTGCATAGGGCCATTACTTATATTTGACGTTTAACTGTCACATATACAAAGCTGAAAACATCAAACTTGACAGACCAATCAGAGTCAAGAGTCAAGTTCGGTATTATTATAATCCGAACTTGACTAGAGCTCCTGATTGGTTCAGTTGGCAAGTACGTGAAATAGTCATTGTCATTGGTATAGATTAAGAAAATGATGACATTTGATTGATTTATATAATATGAGGGAAATTGTATATTGTTATTGAAAATTGTAATTTCCGTCAAACGATTGCACCCCTACGCGCAACCCTCGGAAGTCTTCGAGAGACTTGTGTGAGCTAGGGAAGACGCAGCCCTTACCTTTTAACGTGTGATGCCACGCAATATGTAATCCTACTTGGCTTAAAACTGCGTTGGATATTTGAATTGAATTGAATACTGGAAATCCGTTGAGAAAAGAATTGAGATTTCGTGGCATCAGCTGATTCTAAATGGTAGAGCATTTTTGTATTGCTGAAATGCGCTGTTGCCAAGTTGGTTAGTGGATTACTGGAAATCTGATATGGAGATGGATCGTAGTGAGCAAAGTCCTATTCAATCAGTTGGATCTTGCTGCAACATCTTGACTTTGCGAAAGAGAGCTGTTGCCAAGTTATGGGCGCGGAAAAGCACTCCGAGGAGCCTTATAGAAATTTCGGTTGAATAATATTGATATAACTCTATGACCGGCTGCACCACGAAGACTTCCGAGGGTTGCGCGTAGGGGTGCAATCGGTTGACGGAAATAACAATTTTAACAACAACAATTTTAACCACCAATTCTCAGGAGTTTTCATGGGATTTTTACCGATCTCATTAAAATGAAGTTTTCTTCTTCAATTGCTTTGAAAATATTATCTGTAACCACACTCAATAACGTATCAGTACAGTGACACCTGTCACCTGTCACATGTCACATGTCACCAGCTACGAGTCACTAGTCACCAGTCGCAGGTCATCTGTCACCTATTTGTTCGTAAGAGTGGACGACGCTACTTGACAGAACACCATTAACTAATAATGAAAAATGGATAATGTAATATTATCTTCCGCATTGAACTATACAATAGGTATTTTCGTCGGTAGCCCCCTGTGACCGTTGGATTATATCTGTTTAATATCTGGCAAAGTTTTCTACAACTACTTTGCAATGTTCTTCAATTATAATTATGTTTAGATTTAAACGGGGAATACCTACGTACCGGTTTCATGGTTCTTGCTACTCATCATCGGAGGTAATTGAGTAATTCTTTTTTTGAGAATAATCCGACCGCTGGGGACTGCCAGACTCGACTTTTCAATAGATTTATAAGATTTTGTACCTAAATTGACACGACTTGAAATACGTTACTGCTCTCTCTAATGGGAACAAGCCAGAAAGATGGATAGGAAAAAACGGTCTCATCAAATGGCCACGTCGTTCACCGGACCTAACTCATTTCGGTTAGTAAATATTGGGTTTATCAAATTAGTTATCTAGTTCAACTTTCGAGAATGTTGAAGAGTTGAAAGAATGTTTCTGAATTTCATAGCCAACTTATGTTTGAGAAATGGTGGGTTTCGATTTGAACACCGTGTTTAGTGTTTATTGCAGTATAAACTGAAGCCTGAAATAAATCTGAAGTGAAAACACTTTAACTTTTCTATCTCAATATGTGATTTTCTCTGCAATGTCATTCACGGTTTAAGATATTGTCAATGTCTGAAATATGATGATGGGCGTTATAAGCAGGAACATTGAAAACTATATATCAAGCGAAATTCATTTTCTAAGATACGCAATTCTTTTCCAATTTAACTCATTCAGCGTTTTCGAGAACCCAGATGTGGACTATAAAAATACCGACTGCATTTTATAGCCTCATGCCATGCTAATATTGCATTTATAACTACCCACATATTTTGAATGAATTCGCTGCATAAAATGAAACATTCCAAACCCACTAACCTGTCGGTCCCGTTCATTCCAGAAACAACTACATTTTTCGCAAGGAGAAAATTGTTAAGCTCATATATCATTCGTTTCACCATTTGTTGGGAACATCTTCTATTGTTGAGCAGAAGCCATTCATTCCTTTGAAAATCTAGACGAACAGGAAGATATACGTAAATGTTTTCCTTTCTTGCTGCATTTATCAATGTGCCCGGTAAAATGTACGCCTAGGTGGAGGGTGAATTCGAAAAGAGAAAATATCGTGCGATCTATTTCCATCCAGCCCGTTCTGCCACGTGTTTCATTTCTTATTTCCTACTCCAGACAATTTCCAAGTCATATTGAACTGATGTTGCCTGTCCACAGAAAAGGTAATCCCTTTTCTCGTAAATATTTGATAAGGGAAAGAGAATTGTCGATTATCACCTGGATTTAAAGTACCCTGCACTGGGGCGAAGTGAAGGCATTTATGCCCTGGTATCAGTTTTCAGTGGGTATTTCATGTAGTCTAGTCAACATGTACCATTTAACAAAAAAAATTGTATAGTATCCGAAAATTATGATCATGGTGTTATTCGATTCGAAATGTCATGTAGAAAGTTTAAGGAAAGGTCCCAAAAAGGGGCCGAAAAAAAATTGCAAAAGTTTATCAACAATTAAATGAAATAAGAAGCTTGGCTTTGGTTTTTTTTTTAATATCTCGAAAACTTACATTAAGGTAAACACGATTTATTGTCTACGCGACATGTTTCGATACACAGTCTCTTTCTCAAGCAAATGTAATACATTGAAGGTAAATCTGTGGAAATTTAATCGTGTTTACCTTAGTGTCATACACTATGAATTTATCGGCCACGTCAATCGAAAATCTCGAAAACTATTGAATTTTGACCTATTGAACTATTGAATTTTAAAAAAGATCTGAAAAGATCAGCAAATTTTCTGAAAAAAAGTTCCGACTCCCGAAACTGTACCTCTAATATATTGTCGTGAATTGGGGTTTATTCACGACTAACTAGGTAGATACTGATCATTTATATAAAAACATTTATTTTACTATGTACAAATATGAGATTAAGACGATTGAAATTAATGAAGGAAATAATGAATTAAAGAATTAATGAATCTCTCCTAGACTGGTTATTGATTGAATACATTATTTTAAAAAGATCTATACTTACAATAAATTCGGTTATATATATTTTAGGAACATTTTCCATGAATCTAATCTTTATTCTTCCAAACTCCCCCCATAGCCCTCACTAGCTGCGGGCACGGCAGAACTACCAGATCGAACTATCAGTGGCCTTTTTGAAAACTCTTGTTTATGTTCTGTTGAGGACAAGTTGTGTTTCAAAATAAAATATCTTCGCTCACGTACTGAATTGTAAAAAGGTTACCCACGTATTGAAATATAAAATATTTTAATGTACAGGATGTTCCATATATTTTTGACAATATATTTATAATTTTTACAGAGCCCTGAAAATAGAGTCAAAAATGGGTAGTCTGGATTCCGCGCGCGTTGCGCCACTCTGACACAACAACAAAAAAATTATTTTAACATGTTAAATATGAATATTGAGGATTACAAAAATTCATTCACTGTTGGGATTGTTTAAAAAAATATTGTAAACAAATACATTGTTTATGAGCAAGTCAAAGGACCCTTCACCAAATACATGGGAAAATGGCTTTCAGTACAAATCACTAGAAGTTACACATGCAAGTTTGAATTGATTTCTATATTCAGTGTCGGAGATGTGAATTTTTGAAAATTATAAAAATTGTTGTTTTACCAAAACATAATAAAGTTCACTTATTCAAAAGTATTACTTTTTAGATGATTAGTAACAAAATAATAGCATTGGTGGTTTGGAGAAAGTCTAATAACATGTCAGTCAGTTGGTAGTCAAGATAGAAGAAGCCACCTATAATACAGGGTGGGTCAAAAAAAGCGACAATTTAGCATATTTTGCCAATCTTTATCATCGGTACCAGTAGTGAGACTGAGCATTCTCCATTAGGAGAATCCCTATTGGGTTTTATTTCTTATGATTAATAGCTATTTACCTACCAAGGGAGGAAAATCATGCTTTTCCTCACGCAGATAGTTTATTAATATCCGCGGGAGGAAAAGCATTTTCCTCCTGAGGTATGTATATAGTTTTTTCTACTACCTTTAAGGTCGTCATTTTTATAACGTCCTAAGAATTAAAATGCGTGCATACTTATAAGAACAACTGCAGAAAGTTGTGGAACTATATAATGCGGCTATATGACAAAATATTAAGTAAGCGTTGCGTCGTCGTCATCGTGTTAACAACGATTTGTTGCTATGGCGTTGTTTGGAAATACAAACATAACAGTTGTAATAAGCTGTCACGTTGTTTACCCTTTTAAGTGGCTTCTAAGTTTTGAAAATGAGTTCTAGCGAAGACGACCTTCCAAAAGATCTCGCTGGAGAGGCAAAATTGATTTCAATGCATCTTCTTCCTGATAAATCGAGAGGAAAAGTACTATTTTCCTCCCGGCGGGAGGAAAAGTACCATTTTCCTCCCTTCTTTAGAGGTCAAAAATAAAGTTTTCTAGTGAGGTAGTAGAAAAAAGATTTTCCCTAGAAGTTTTGACATTTTTACAACACAGTAATTTTTTTTCAAATGTTTGGTTTTTATACTATATGTCTTTAACAATAGCCACACAAAACAGCCTTTTTGAGTCAATAACATTTTATACGGGTGGCGTTTTCAAATATCAGTTGAAATCGGTTTTGAATGTAATATTTATGTTTATTAATTATTTTTGAATGGATCTGCCAATTTGAATCATATTTTCCAATTATACTTCGAAGTAAATTACCCTACACTCGGGTAAGTATCATTAATTTGCTGTGTCTGGTATTTGATATATAAGTTAAAATTTATATTCTATACAAGATCTTATCCAATCTTATTTATTGATGAAAATTCGGTGTCCAGATCCATATAAATCATTTTCTACACCTCGTAACGGTTCCGTGAAGAATATCTAAAAATCTTGATCATGAACCCTTTTCGCAGAAGCCTATAGTATTTGTCAACACAAGATTAATAGCTAATGAACTACTGTTATTTTCAAGTAAATTACTTACTACAGAAATAACGGATTCATATAGACTACATGTGTATAATATTTTTTTATTACAATTAAATATACATAGACATAGGAAATTAATGAAACTTACCCGAGTGTAGAGGGTAATTTACTTTGAAGGATACATGAAAAATATGATTCAAATTGGCAGATCCATTCAAAAATATTCAACAAACATATGTATTCCGTACAAAACCGATTACTGTAAGTCTTCCTCAAGTAGTTTTGGCTCTAAAGTGGATGTATTGACTCAAAAAGGCTGTTGTGTGGCTATTGTTAAAAACATGTAGTATAAAAAACAAACATTTGAAAAAAAATCACTGTAAGTTGAAACTTTTTGAGAAAATCTTTTTGTCATTAGAAAATAATACCAATAGGAATTTTTTTAATGAAAAATGCTCAGTCTCAGTAATGGTACCGATGATAAAGATGGGCAAAATATGCTAAATTGTCGCAATTTTTGTCCCACCCTGTATGATAGGTGGCTTCTTCTATCTTAACGACCGACTGACTGACTTTCTTCAAACCAGCAATGCTATTATTTTGTTACTAATCATTTAAAAAGTAATACTTTTGGATAAGTGAACCTTACCATGTTTTGGTAAAACAGCAATTTTTATGATTTTCAAAAATTCAAATCCCCTAAACTGGACATTTTTAACCTACATGTGTAACATCTAGTGACTTGTACTACAATATTCCAAAAAATTATCAAAATTGGCGGGAAGCCATTTTTCCATGTATTTGGTGCAGGGTCCTTTTTTTTGTAATATATTTATTGGTGAAAATCATGATTTTTAAAGAAAAAACGATTCCTTCAAACAATTTATTTGTTGCTAAAAAATTGTATTTACCTTTTTTTATTTTGAATTGTTGTCAAAAAAGTGGAAAATCCAAATTTCACGAGTTTTGCAACGGTTATCTCATTATCAACAGATGGAGGAGCAACGGTATCCAAGGGTCAGTTAGTCAGACTTATCTTTTTGTAAGTGTATCAAGAATAACATCACAAAGTTTTAGTTCTATAATTATCGGGATTTTTATGTTAACATTCAGTTTATAAAAAAAAATGTATTAGCAAATGCATAATTTATGGAGAAATTGGGATACAAATTTTTAAACTGCAGATTATTGTTAATTGATGTATCCTAATGATTGTTATTTCCGTCAACCGATTGCACCCCTACGCGCAACCCTCGGAAGTCTTCGAGAGACCTGTGTGAGCTAGGAAAGACGCATGAATTTGATTACTCCTTAATATTCATATTTGATATGTTAATTTTTTTTGTTGTTGTGTCAGAGTAACGCAACGCGCGCGGAAGCCAGACTACCCGTTATTGGCTCTATTTTCAGGGCTCCGTAAAAATTATAAATATTGTAGGTAGATACAGTATCGGGAGTTGAATCTTTTTTTCAGCAAATTTGCTGATCTTTTCAGATCTTTTTTAACATTTCCAAAATCTTTGTTATTTTTCGAGATATTCAAAAAAACCAAAGCCCCACTTTTTTTTTCACTTAATTGTTTACAACTTAAACTTCCTACATAACATTACGAATCGAATGAAACCACGATCATAATTTTCGTTGCCTATAAAAAATTTAAAAAAGGGTACATGTTGACTAGACTAATAGATCATTTAAAAATGCATTTCCGGACTGGACTCTTTGTGGCTATAATCTTAAGGGGGAGAAAATTCGGAATTTGTGAATGGATTTGGGCTAAGCTTGATTGCAGACCTATGAAAATATCTCTCTGCTGGAACACGAGGTTAGGATTTATGGCTGCTTTTTTTAAGGGTGGTGTCCTTTTGATGCTACTGTTGTTTACGCTGTTGTTTATGCTGAATCCTTTTAAAGATGACGAATTTATTATCGACCTTTGGTTCAAAAAACTGTTAATCATTTAGCGCATCATGTGCCATAGATACACTAACCAAAAAAAATCGTAAAAAGTCGTAACTTTGCATATCAGGTCCAATCAAATTAAGTGTGCAAGCTCAAATGGAAACGTTTTTGACGGTTGAAAAGCTGGTTCGAAGAAGTATAAGTTTGTTTTTGTCATATTTCTTGTACGCGCTGAACCATTTACAGTTTTGGGACTTTTTTGTCGTAAGAGAGTGGTTTTTCATCGAAAAAATATTTAATTCGTTTTCTACTGGTATTAGGAATCTATTTAGGTGAGTTCTCTGGATTGTTCCGTACATGGCACACCATGCAGCGACGGACTTTTTTAAAGAAATTAAATATTTTTTGTAGATATGGTTACAAAAATATTTTAAGGACAAAGGAGATTAGGTATTCCTTAAAATTACGCATATGCAATGCATTATGAATCCAGTAAGTTTGCCTTAACATTCAAGTAATAAGATCATTATCCAAGTGTTATTGGTTTGGATCTGTGGTGAATTTGTAGTCAGTGTTCTTTTCTCTAAAGTTTACAATACTTCTAGCATAAAATGAATAATTAGAAAAAATAAATGAGAATCAATAATTATTAGTCAGTTATTCGAATATTTCAATCAAAGAATGCAATATTTGTCATTTGAAAAGCGAGTTCCCAATCATCCGTACGCGATATGGACAATCCAGTCGAGTTATACAGTATACAACAACAAAAAAAACAGTTGAATTTAATAACTGGTACCTATCAGACATTTCTTATGCATGTGAGAAAAAAATTATGTTTTGATAAGATAAATAAGTAACTGATCAACAATGAGTAATCTAAAACTAAATTTTAATTGTTCAAAACCACTACCACTTTTTCAATGATTAAAAAAAAAACAAAAATTGACCATTTAGGATTTTCGCTTCAACACAGTAAAATAGAAAAATTAATTCAATTCTCCAGAACTTACTTAATTCTCCGAAAATTTAGCAATTCTACAACAAGAGCAATAAAACTTAATGTGGATAATTCAAAACACAATAACTGATAATAACAAAAAGAAATTAAGTAAGTAAAAACCAATTTGTTCGAATATTTCCATCGTATGTTAAAAATCCCATATGAAGCGGGACATTTTCGATCAATTACAGCAAAAAATTCCCGGTGGGATATTTTCAGGCTGAAAATTACCAGGTAGGTATCGAAAATTACCCGCTCGGTCCGTGTATCTATAGTAACGATTGTTAAAATGTACATTTGTCATCTTGACAGGCATAAATATTGAATTTTAAACGTCGTTGAAATGTCACGTTTCAGGAATGATTCGTAATTCAAGAAAAAATCACCAAGAGCAAACCAAAAAATACAATGTTGAACCATCAATATATATGGAAACAGTTTATGGATTTCATTAAAGAAAGAAATTATAGTTTAAACGAAAATACTTCAATACCGTCGCTGGCAAATATTCTCACTGACTGGGCGTACAACATGAAAAAGAAAAATGGTGAGGATTATAAAGATTATACTGTGAAGACTGTTTGGAATGTAACGTCAAAACTATTAATGAAAAAATACCAAGACGAATATAATATTAAATTTAATCCTTTCAATGACACAGAATTTAAAAATGCTCGCGAGGCAAAAACTGCCAAAAGAAAGGAGTTACAGACAGATCCCCAGAAGAAAACAAAGCGCTGTATCATTCAAATACGTAGAGTTCAAAGCCATGATACAGAACTGTGATGAAAATACGCCTGATGGCTTACAAAAAAAGTAATTTTTTGTTTTATCATATGAATTAGCTGGCGAGGAGGAGAGGGAGTAAAATGTTTAACTTCCTTTTTCAAAGAAGACATTAATAACGCGGGTGAAAAAACTAACAGACTGGAATATAATCCAATATTTGACAAAACAACGCAACCTTGCGCTCCTTCCAAGTGACTGGTTAGAAACATAGTTAACCCGGATTTGTGTCCGGTAAGGTTGTTCAGAAAGTTTATGGAGAAGAGAAATTATATAAGTATTCCTGGATTCTTCTTAACTGTTAGTCCTTCTTGGAAATCGGGCAAGTGGTACGAGAACATTCCTGTCGGAAAAAACATGATCTCTCAGTGGACGCCAACGGAATCAAAATAGTCAGGTTTGGCGACTGAAAAATTTAAAATAACCAATCATTCACTACGTGCAACAGCTGTTTCAAACTTAGCAAAGAAAGGGGTTGAAGAAAATACGTTGATTAAAATGACTGGACATTCAAACACGAAGTCCATATAGCCATATCTCCAACTGGACGAGGAACACCATGCAAGTATAGTAGAGGAAATGAGAGACAATAATACTACTAACCTTAATGAAGAAACTAATGTAGCTAATGTAGCTATAAGTTCTATAAGTTATAATTCAATAGCAAACTCGAATCCATCAACAAGTAGTGCACCGGCCCAAAAAAATCTAATTTTTACAACTGTGTATTCCACTGCAATACATGTAATTTTTAGGTTGTGTTCGATTTGTTAATTTTTATATAATTTATATGTACCTACCTGCTTAATGTAAATTTAAATAATAATTTAAATAAAATTTCAAACCGAGCACATACATTTTTGTTTTAACTCCGGAAATATTCTACCGAGTTACACTCGTGCATCAAAATAAACCTGATAATTTTCCATTCAAGCATGTTGTCAGTAAAAAAAACTGCATTCGGTTTTTTTTTATATTTTGCTAAAATATGAAAATAAACTCATGCAGTTTTAAGACAACATGCTTTCATGGAAAATTATCGGTAATTTTGAAGCACTTGTGTAATTACTCCCGAAAATGTCATTTAAATTAATTGATTAATCGTTCAAAATGTCCACCATTTTCTTCATTACACTTGGCAATTCTGATATTCATATTTCTTATGCAATTGCTTATTGCTTCTCCTTGAATATCGTTCAATGCATCTTCAATCTCTTCACGGGGAATCTCAATCGTTTCATTCGTTGTATTATACACTTTATTTTTGAGATGCCCCCACAAATAAAAATCTAATGTATTCAGATCAGCTCTTGTTGTTGAATTGTTAAATTTTCGGAGAATTAAATAAGTCCTGGAGAATTGGCTTGATTTTTCTATTTTACTGTGTTGAAGCATAACCGAAAAACCTAAATGATCGATTTATGTTTTTTTTAATCATTGAAAAAGTGGTAGAGGCTTTGAACGATTGAAATTTATTTTTCGATGACTTATTGTTGATCAGTTACTCGTTTATCTTATCAAAACATATTTTTTTTCTCACATGCACAAAAAATGTCAGATAGGTACCAGTTATTACATTCAACTGTTTTTTTTCTGTTGTTGTATACTGTACAACTCGAGTGGATTGTCCATATCGTACACGGACGATTGGGAACTCGCTTTTCAAATGACAAATATTGCATTCTTTAATTGAAATATTCGAATAACTGAATAATAATTATTGATTCTCACTTATATTTTCATAATGATTCACTTTATGCTAGAAGTATTGTACACTTTATAGAAATTAACACTGAATATAAATTTACTACAGATCCAAACCAATAAACTTGGATAAGGATCTTATTACTTGAATGTTGATTCAACTGAAGATGACGGAAACTAACTGCAATTTAATAAAATTTTGATTACAGTCCATATTACCCGAAACTCGTCTTCAAATGGCATTGCATGATACACCTCTGGATTCAGAATGAAAAGTTAATTCGAATATTGTCATAAAATATCCAGGCCCTTATTAAAAAAAAATATATAGTTGAGGGTGGTCCTGAGAATACGAAACGTTGGATACGAAATCTGAAGACTTCAATCAAAGAGAACTTCCCCTCGAATAAAAAACCTTCAAAATATTCTTGATATTTCTGAAAATAAATGAATTATAACCAAAAATCACAAATGATCGAATTTACTTTTTTCGTCATATCTCAAGAACCGGCCCTGATATTTTAGATTAGTTTCCACCGATAGATTATGCATCCAGATGTGCAACTTTTTCTCCGTTCAACCGACCTTCTTACTAGTATGGTTTGGAAGGTACCCATACAATCCCATTAAAAAAGTTGCTACCCGGTATATGATTCCCAGAAGTTTGATGAACGGTGACTTCTGGTTCTGATAGGTTCTTTGTCTTTACTTCACTCACGGTTCTGAACTACTATGCACTATATATACTACAATACTGCAAGGCATTTCCATAAGATTGAAATAGTATATTGTACAACTGGTGCGGAAAATAGGATATTTCATACGAGTGTGACGAGGGTCTGTGTTTTACAAATAATGAAATGTTTGACTTATTTCAGGTAAAACTGAAAAATAAAAAGTCTTTTGTCTCCGATAACATTCCTAGTTTTATAATCAAATCTGCACATGATTTGATAGTTGAACCAATCATTAACATTTCTTTTGAAGAAGGTATTTTTCCAGACAACAAGGAATTGGGTAAAATTATTCCAGTTCACAAAAAAGGTACCATACTATGCTATGCAAATATATGTCAATTGCTATTCCTAATTCTTTTTCAAAAGTACTTGAATATAGGTTTTTAGAGCGTCTCCTGAAATATGTAGAGTGTCTCAAAAAATTTTCTGTGAATCAACATGGGTTTCAAACCAACAAATCTACAAGTAGTACAATTCATCAATTCTATGAACAACTTGTTACCATCGTCTTTTAATTAGAGGAAAACATCAGGATCTGGGTTCAAAGATTGAAAATACAATAATAATAACTTTACTGATGACAGTGTTTACTTATAAGTAAATCGTTCACAGTTGTTGTTAGGAGAAATGGTTCGTTTGAATACCAGCAGCTGAGAAACTGGACAATATGTTTATGATCTCCATATACTAACTCCTAATAGTAATAGTATAATGATAAGAATTATACCTTTATAAATATATGAGAAGGCGAGAAGCCGAGTGATCTTCGTAATACAAAAACCCTTCTGATATACCGGGTGTCCGGTAAACCTTGTACAATATTGAAACTGGTAATAGACCAGGTCAAGACTATTCAGAATATCGGAATTTCACCTTAGTAAAAATCTCACCGTTTTTGGAGATAAGCATTTTTTGAATTTCTGGAAAATCACTACATCACCTTGGATTTTTGAGTTCCATGTCTACAAATTGAGACAAATTCAAATATCTTTGCTGCTAAAGATTACTGATGAGTGTTGCTTTCAGACGTACAAAACAGTTTTTCAGAAAACGGTACAAATTTTTAAGAAATGAATGTTAAATTCCAGATTTGAGTTTCACCAATTTTTTAAACAACAGTTTGACATTATTGTTTGAAATAAACATTACCAAGTGGAAGTGGATATTCATTACAAAAGAATGCCCATTTTGTCCAGACTACCATGGTATAAAACATACGACAACTATTTTTGGAAGGAGTAGAATTTCAATTATATTAGAGTGTGATGTTATTCTGAGCTAAAATCAATTCCATTAGACTTTGTCAGTAATGTATTCTATTTTTATCCTATCAAGATGAAATGATTAAATAATTATGAGTAATAACGAATCAACTGCTTAGAAGCATTCAATGAGATGTAAAGAAGTAAATAATAATTTAATGTTTTTTTGAATTAACATACACTAAAAACCACAATGACGATTATTCAACATCGCACTGAATAAACTGTTATTTTCCATCCACTCGTACGCAGAGACGACATCTTTTCAAGAAGAACCTTTTCAAATGCGTTATAGGTTATAGCCCCCAAATCAGCGATTCTATGAGCGGCATTGTGCAATCGGATATCGTTCTGCATAAAGCGCTGCTGCAGCAGTAGCACTACCTCCACATTCACCATAAATGTAGTGCATATGCGCATATTCTCGAGGAATATAACGTGTGTACGGCATGACAAAGAAATAAATACCACTGAATGAAACAAGCGGAATGATTTAAAAAAACTACGACAGAAGTCACAAGTTGTTCAAACAAAATGTGACAGCCACCTACTAGATTTTTTCAATTATATTTACAGAAGATCCGTTCATGCACAATGCTGTATTTTATTTTATCATCAGAAAACTATTGCTTCTACGGACACAACACAGGAGTTAGAACAGTTTTTAATTATTGACAAGGATTCACCACCTTAAAAATTTTGCACTAATTTGGTTACACCCTGTGCATCTGTCGGTCTCTGAAACTTCGTTGAAATCTAGATGTTGGACAATTGCGACATTTATCACAAAAATTTGTAATAATTGGTGCCATGTCGGATAATCGACATTTCATTTCGATAATTTTATTAGGCTTACTTATATGAAAAGTTAATTTTATTGACATACTATTTCAATTCTACCAAGCAGCCTATTCTTTATTATTAATATCATTTCCACATTTTATTTTGATAAAATCGAAATAAAATAATATTTGGGCGTAAGTATAAAAGTTGATGGAAGCCTAGAATAAAACCACGACTAATTCAATGGAAATCACTTTCTCCAAAAATAATTAGAGTTTGTTTTATACCATGGTAGAGTCTGGACGAAATGAGCATATTTTTGAAATGAATGTCCACTTCCAATTGGTTGTGTTTCTTTCAGACAATAATGTCAAACTTTTTTTAAAAAAATTGGTGAAACTCAAAACTGTCATTTTACCCTCATTAGTTGAACTTTTTTTTCACTTTTTGAAAAACTGTTCTGTACGTCTAAAAGCATCACTCATCAGTCATCTTCAATAGCAAAGATATTTGAATTTGTCCCAATTTGTATACATGGCACTCAAAAATCACATGCACAAATTGGTTGTCAAAAAAGGAAAAGGTCAAAGGTCATAAACCTCAGGTCGATAGATCATGTCGTTGACAGATGTCAAGGTTGTCGACAGTTCAGAATATATTTGACCGTGACACAGAAGTGGCATCTGAACAGCAACATAATGACAAAATATCTAATTCGGGAACCCCTGATTTATCTAAATATATGTTCCATGGTTAGATAGACGTGGTGCTGCTTGGTTATGAAATCAAAAGTAGGTGCGAACCGTAACAAACTATTGGAATATCTTGACGCAGACCAGTGCCCGACTGCGGCAATCATGATATTTTAAAAACAAGACTGTTAGAATATGGAATGAGAGGTAATCTTTTGAACTGAATTGACAGGTTTCTAGCAGTAGAAGTAGTGTCAACTTCAATGATAACAACAAGGTAAAAGAAGCTATATCAGAATGTTTAGATATATCTATGGGTTTCCCACAAGGCTCAATATTGGGACCTATCTTGTTTTTACTGTATGCTAAAGAAATAGATAAAATATCAGAGGGATGTCACATTATAGTTGATATCAAATTCTCTTCAAAATGAATGTAAAACCGCTTTGGGTAATTTGTTCAGTTGGTTTACTCACTATATTTCAATAATGAAAAAAACTAATGTAATTAAGTTCAGAACCGATCAGAGTAATTATGAAGATCTCGATATTATTGTGAATGATAAAATTGTCAGTACTGCAGAATCAGAAAAATATCTTGGTATTACTATAAACCAACACATGACCTTGAGAAAATACTGTGAATATCTTGTATGAAAGTTGTTTTCCTTTTCATTTCATAATCTTATATCAATCTTGCCTCATACGCAACTATTGGGCAGTTATTATTTACATATTGAATCTCGTCTTTGTTATGGTTTGTTTTTCTGGGGAAGTTCCACTGATGCATCAACTAATATGTTCCTTTCACAAAAGCGTTTAATTCGAAGAATTGCAGAAAAGCTCAATTCCTATTCTTGTAGAGATTTGTTCAAAAATTTGTCAACATTAACATTACCCAGTCTCTATATACTGGAGCTGGCTTTATCCATTCTCAAAAATAAAAGTAAATTCAATCAGAACTTCAGTTATCATGGTGTAACGACACGACAAAAAGATGACTTCCACGTTCCTTTTGCACGATTGAATGTTATAAGTAATTCGCCATATAATATGAGTTTAAAAATTTACAGTGCACCACCTAGCTTGACTACGAATTGTAAAAATGAAAAATTCTTTAAAATAACTATTAAGAAATTTTTAATTGAATTTTTTTTATATTCTACAGGAGTTATTCAACATGATTTTATAGGTTTTAGGTTTAGGTTAAGTTTCAATTTGACTATTCCTGCGAAGATTTAATCTGTTATTAGAGGAAATAAAATAAATACAAAACAATAAATACTTTGGTGACAAGCTGAACATCTCTTTCCCAGGGATCGTTCTTCCAACGAATCTCAAAGCTTTGGAACTCACTGCCTCAATAGGTGTTCCCTGAGGAATACAGCATGCATAAATTCAAAAAGAACACCAATTCCTAAATACTTTCCCTCGGATTTCACGATGTTCTCTGAACATTACATTTTCCTCTTCGAGAAAACCAAAAAGAACTGAACCCTTGACAATAGAACTCAATTTAACCCACCTCTCCACAGATAATGTATTATGCCATATAGTGCCTACTTCACAGCGACGAAGTGAACACAATTGTGCTCTGATTTCTATGGTGATTTCAGTCAGTATTATATTATTCAACTGACCTAATTAGACTGCAGTAATGAGCGTAGTGAGGAAAGGATAGTCAAGAGTTAAAAGGTACACTGCGTGATTCCATAATCATCAATTCTCTCGTCTTACCTTCCACAGTGAAAATGCTTGGCTTTTCGTACCTTTGAGAATGAGGGTGCAAAGGCAAAGGGTGGGATTTATTGGGCCATTATCAGAGATGAGTGGATCCCTGTTCTGAGTGATTTTCATACTGCATTACTGTTATTGGTAGGGATTGTGCGATTTCGTATAGTGGGTGCTGATGAGAATAGTTATTCTCTCAGGATAAATGTACAAGTTAAGTGAACATTCGAAATGCAAAAGACACTAACAAAACATGGATGATCAAGAACTCTTTAATGACTATAAAATACAGAAAAATAAAGTTTACGCTATGATCAAAAGAGCAAAAGTTCAACATGTTAGTAAGAAATTTGAAGCTTCTGAAGGCAACCAGAAGAAAATGTGGGATACTATCAATTATTGTCTCACATCGAAATTGAGATTCAATCAATAACAATTGATGTTAACATATTTACTGTTGACCTGGAAATAGTCAATAATATGAACAATCATTTTTCGAGTACTGGCGAGAATGTAGCAAATGATATAAAATTTTATTACAATAACCTTCCATATTCGAATTTCTATCCAAAACATAATGACTCCACAATGCTTTTATTTCCAACTGTTGAAACTGAAATTATTGAAATAATGTACACCTTGAAAAAATGCCTGATTCTGAGGTTAATTGACCAAAAACTTATTAGAATTAAAAAATATTCCGGCTTGTGAAAATGTCAGTTCCTTTCTTCGAGAATTCATAGTGAGAACTTTTTTTGTTTCTCTTTCATTGCTCCGATATCAGCCCGTAAAATCAGGAATGAACGGACAGGAATAATAATCATATAAATACTGCCGAAACCTTATACGTTAGAATGTGAGCTTTCAAGAGGGACGAATACATCTAAACCTTCTCACCTGAAAACTGATTTTTTCGTCTCTGTATCAATTTCTGTTGTAAGGGAAAGTGAACCTCACCCACTATTACACCAATCAATAGAAAATAAAATGAGTGATTTTTTTACAAAAATACTAGTAGGAAACCGACCGTTATGTTTTGGACATTTAATTACTTAAATAGTTATTTTTGTATCAAGTGCGTAAAATGATTGTTTTTATAATGGCACATGAGAGTGGTCGAGGCCAAAAATTCTCTCAAATGTGCCATGAAAACACGAATTTTATACACGAAATACAAACAACATTTTTTGTACAACTGTGAATGTGAATTCACATCGTCTGAAATATATTAAAAATAAATACTTCCAATATATCTTGACGTGGCTTTTTGTATTCAAACATTTTTCTTGTCTGAAAACTATTTGTCCAAAATACCTGAATAATACTTCTCTTATCCATACAAGTTATCTTTAATGTTATCAATACTTCCAATACAATTTCACAGTTTTCATTGGTCTTTTTGTGTCGATACTATAAAAACGGTTTGTTGGCTTCAATTTCACGAAGATGGATGTTGATTATGATAGTGGTATTGATATCCCATCAGATATATCTGAGAAAGCAAATGCAATAGTATAGATACCGGCCAAATCCAAGTAAATGAGAAAACATATGACCAATTTCGTGAATGGTTCGACAAGAAACATTTTCTGCTTTTTTGAGGAAAAATCAAAAATTATAAAACCTCCTACGTTTTGGAGTACTCAATGTTGAAAAGTACATTGAATGTTAAGGACAATATTGATATGAGGAAGTTTTCAAAATTGGTCCCGCTCATTAAGAAAAAAAATCATCTGATACAGAGGAAATAAATCTAAAGTTTTATCAAGGAATGATAAATTTATTCAAGATGCTGATAACGAAACGAATTTACTTTATGATTCACAGATATAATCCTAATTTTGTAAGATTAGCAGTGATTTCAATATTTTTTATTTGTAGATTGTCCTAATTTTGGGTATTAGCGGTGCTTGTTGCCGTGAAAAATTATTACATATAACTATAGATGTCATTGAAGATGCTGGATCTATATTGATTGTTGAAAAACCTGATGGTAATAATGGTAATGGTCAGTGTGGATGGTAACTGATGCGCTGCGACCTGTTTAGATCTATTGTGCCTCATCTTCTTCTGCTATCTAAAGATATTCTCGTTTACAGCAGCCCCTCAAGTCTCAATTCCTTGAGGAATTTAAGGATTTTGAAGGGGGCTATTCGTGGTATTTCTCCCACCTGTCAGCTGGTGTGATTCCAGTATATTCAATCTCTTGTGATGTACAGCATAACACTCCATCAATATATGGTGGTGTGTTTCTGGATGTTCCCCACAGAATCTGCAGGTACTGTCCTCCTCTAAGCCTAGCTTCCTTAGGTGTTCTTTGAGTCTGCATTGCCCCGTCAGAAATATCGTGATTGTCTATAGACAAGTTTTGCTGAGATTCATCAGTGTCTTCGATCTTGCTCGGTGAAATTGCCGAGGAGATCTTTGGCCTGCCTTGGCCCTGGAAGTCTTTGCCAGTATGTTGCTCTCCTTTCTTCTTCAGTTTTATTGAGTTCTTCTTGGAAGTAAGATTTTCCAAGTCCGCAGAATAATTCTGGCCCGATTAGTGGCGTTGATGCCCCTTTTCGTGCCAGGGAGTCTGATTGTTCATTCCCCTCCTTTCCAACGTGCCCCGGCACCCAGAGGAGGATCACCTTGTTGATCCTGCCTTGATCATTGAGTTTGTCAAGGCATTTCCAGACCATCTTCGAGTTGATGTTATATGAGCTCAACGCTTTGATGGCTGCACTGATATGAAAACCTCTATACAAGAACGTTTACTGTTTCAAATTCTGATTACATTGAGATATACCGCAAGTATAGAGCACTACGGCCGCCTCACACAAAAAGTAACAGATCATTTTTGAAATATTCGAGAGGAAAATGTATTAACCAACATGTGGGGATGAATAAAATAGGAGAAATTCCAAGCTTGATTGAGGAATGGCTTGGAAAAGACATGTATAAGAGCTACACAGGTCACTGTTTCAGGAGAAGCCAGAAGAGTTGGCCAATGCAGGGGGCAACATTAAATCCATAAAACGTCACGGTGGCTGGAAATCTGCCTCCGTAGCAGAAGCATATATAGAAGATAGTTTGAATAAAAAAATTTAGATTTCTAACAAAATATTGAATTGTCCATCTTCTTCCAAACAGATTAAAATATCTGATAAAATTGTGGAATCAACTCTTCAAGAAATTTCTAAGGTTTCTGATCAGTAGCAACATGAAACATCTTCGGGAATTTATGTTCGAAGTAATTATTCAAACTTTACTATCAAATAGTATTCCAATGAATGAAATTGTTTTATGATGAATAATCAATTAATAATTGACAGTTCAAAAGAAATCCTTCAAAAAGTAATATTTCATGATAATTTTGTGAATTATTTTGGCAGTGAAAGAAAGTCTTTTTTCACGGTGAAAAAAAATTAACATTTACGAATCAATAGAGATGCAGAAATGTCAAATTTTTTTGACAGTTGTACAAAAACGTGGTTTTTTTGTGATTTTGCTCAAAATGATTCAGAAAAATCGTAATAACTTGAAAACGGTTAAGTATGGAACTAGGGATATTTCATACAAATAGTATCCTAACAGTACTTGAATACGAAAATACAGGGCATTTCCTAAGTTCTACGGATGCTGTTCAACTGTTAAGGTGATATTTTTTCCTGTTGTTAACAACTATGTGTCATATCAGCATACATTACAGAGTGGGAGCTATAGAAGACATTGACATATCTTATATACAGGAGTGGACCCAAAATAGAGCCTTGCGTTACCTCATTAAAGTGAGCTCTAGATATTGACTTTTTACCATTTACCTCTACATAGTGATTTCTGTTCTTTAAATAAAATCAGGAGTATCTCCGAGAAGATCAGAAGGATCGAAAACAAATTAATGCAACCTCAAGAGTTGATTTCAATCCAGCAGTACCTTACGAAGCTTCCTCATCAAGACGAAACAAGAGGACAAAACAGAATCCAGCAAAAATTGTATTTACAAGGTCCCATGTGAATGTGGAGATTCCTATATCGGAGAGACCAAGCGGCCATTATCTGTAAGAATAGCAGAACACAAAAAGTGGACTCAACGGAGGGAAACATCTAAATCGGGAATTGCCGACCACGCATGGACAGAGCATCATCGAATTCTTTGGGACGAGGCTAGTGTTCTTCATAGAGAGGAACATTGGTTCAAACGCAAATTTTTTGAAACCGCCTGTATCGAAGCCAATAGTGCTTTCAGTCAACCGAGCGTGGAAATTAAAAACGTATAGAGACTATAGAGACCGCTAATGGACCATTTTGTAGGGAGAAAAAACGTGAAAAACACGTGCGCCACACAAGTCCGCGCGTAATTACAACGTAATTACACCATACCGACATACCTATAAAAACATCGTGTAGATTCTCAATTTGTCAGTATTCACCTGAAGACGATTGCAGATTCAAGCAATTGAAATGTAGTGAAAAATTGAAAGAAGCAAGTGATCAAGTTACTACATCGTCTACAACCTTCAAACAAATGTTGAATCATTCATACGCTATACTCCCTTCATACAATACATTTGGAGTTTTGCGAGCAAAAGTTCATGATCAACCGGATCAAAAGCTTTACTCAGGTCTAAGAAAATTCCTTAAGCCATTTTCCTTTCATTCATATTTTTGTACAAAATGTAAGAAACTTCGTGACAGCTTGGCTTGTATAGACATTCCCTTACAAAAACCAAACTGGTTTGTGTTAAATAATAGTTATTTATTGTATAAGTGTTTTAGATATCATTTTATTTGTTCAAGAATGTTTAAACGCGAGAGCGAAGCTCGAGCGTTTAAATTTCTTAAGCAAATAAAATGTATCTAAAACACGCATGCAATACAACGTTTTATTCACAATCACATTCATTTAGAATCAGAATCGCGGAAAGTTTTCATCACAAAATGATTTGACGTTTTGCTCTGACAGCGGTTGTCACCTCCTCAAAAATCATTGAAATAACATACAAAAATATCGGGAGGTGTTGAATGGTTGCTATGTATTTTCGATTGTTTATCGACTCCATTTGTAAAAGTTTGTGAAGTTGGTGAAAATAAGTAAAATGTAATTGATATTCAAGATTGTATTTTTCATTATTCCACTAGTGAAATAAAGTAATTTCATTATTCCACTAGTGGATAAAGTGGTACTTTATACGGTTCATAAGTGTGGGTAAAACTTCAATTATAAGGTGATTGTGGATAAATTATATTTATGAAAAATTTTACAACTAAATTTGAAACATATTTTTCGTAGACCTTTGCCAAATGGACTGGAGAGTGAAATTGGTCTGAAATTGTCTAGGGTCGGTTTAATACCAGCCTTATGAATTGGACCAATTTTACACACCATTCTGGAAAAATTCCTTCCTCTAACGAACAATAATTAATCAGGTAGGTGAGAGGTCCTACTATGGAAAGTATACATGTTTTCAAAATGTTTTTGCTTATGCCATAATCTCCTACAGATTTTGAGTAACTCAGATTGTTGACATACTCAGTAACAGGAATGAGATAGAAAGAATGGGCATTATTATAATTAATTGTTATATCACGTTTGCTAGCACAAAGCATGTTTTTCTCAATGAGACTTCTTGTGATATTATTAAAATAATCCATGAAACAATTTGACACCTCTTCAGGTTCGGTCACTATCTTATTTTTCATGTTGATTGTAAATCTATTTGCAGTTTCAGTTCTTTTTTATTTGACTTTAACATAATCCAAGCTGTCTTAGATTTATTTTTCGAAGTTACCAGCAACTTCGAGAAACTTCGAGAATACAGCACTACAAGTACAGATCGTCAATTTGTAAATAAAAAATGAACCCAGTGTTGTAGTTTCAATATGAGTTCATAAACAAGACATACTCAGATGATTTACGGAATAAATATAAAAACTACAGAAACTTTCTGAATAATCTAATAAAAACAACCAAAAATGAATATTATTGTACTCACATTACTGATTCACAAGATAATTATAAAAAGATTTGGCAAAATGTTAACGAACTAACAACTAACAAAAAATCCAACCAGGCAAAAATCACAGAAATAGTCGATAATAACATTCGAATGCTCAAACGGATGGAGAAAAAGTCAATTATTTCAACGAATATTTCACAAATGTGGGTAAAAAAATGGCAAATTGTATCGAAAAACCACTGCTACCAGTTTCAGAAAAAAAAAAACTCATGGAAAAGAATCTTTATTTCTCCACCCTGTAACTAAAAACGAAATCGCAAATTTTACTTCAAAACTCAGGCCCTGATGAAATCTCCGTATATCTTCTTAAAAAACACCACCAAAACCTTGTACAACACCAATATTCAAATCAGGGGACAAGACTGCAGCAACCAATTATAGGCCAATTACAATAATAAATAACATAGCTAAGATGGTCGAAAAATGTATCAAGAGCAGACTGGTGAGTTACTGTGAAACCTATAATATAATTTCTGAATCTGTTTGGCTTCAGAGAAAATTTATCCATCGAACAAGCTGTTTTCAAAATGGTTAACTCAGTTTTTACCAGTTTCCAAAACAACCAGAAATGCATGACAGTGTTTCTGGATTTAGCAAAAGCATTCGATACGGTTAATTATGATATTATTTTGCAACACTTAGATGATTATAAGTATATATATAAGATAAGATATATAAGATTATACGATTATACGTATGATTGGCATAAGAGGTATCGCACTGGATCTCATTACTGATTATTTGACTGATAGGAAACAAGTAGTCAAAATAAATGACTCTTTGGGTGACCCATTATCTATAACCATGGGGGTACAGGGTACAGTTTTGGGGCCTATTCTGTTTTAATTATATATTAATTATATTCAACATTGATGGTTCAAATGGGCTCCTAGTTTCATATGCAGATGATACTGCTGTTGTTTTCAATGGAAAAATATGGGAGGAAACTGCTTTCAACGCAGAACAAGGCCTACAAAAACTGTTCAATTTGCTGAGCTGTAATCTATTGAGCCTCAATGTTGACAAAACAAAATTTATTGCCTTCACAACAACAATAACAGATCAGCCAAGAATCAGTCATATGAAAATTCATACATTTTCCTGTCGAAATACTAATAAATGCGACTGTAAATCAGTGAGAAAGTTAGTTCAGTTGAATACCTGGGAGTTGATCAATTCCTTAGATGGATTCAACATATAGAGTATACGGTAAATAAACTCCGTAAATTGATAAATGAGTTTTGTCAACTGAGAAATATTCTTAATAATAAAAACCTACTCATGATCTACATCGCCTTGGCAGAATCCATAATTCGATACTGTATTATCATCTGGGGTGAGTTTGACATATGTTAGATGTTAGCAATTATACTAGGGGCACATCAAATTGAAAATTTCGAAATGCAAAAGAATCAAAATTGTGAAAATACGTATTTACAAAAATAATAAAAAAGTTATCGCTGAAAAGAGAATTGCATTCTCTTCTCAACGATGTGTCATTTGACCCCCCATACCATTTCAAATTTTTAAATTGATGTGTCCCCCGCACCCCCTATCGTGCAATCGCAATATCTTTTATTTTCAAAAGTAGTATCAGTGATACCACTCAGAATGGTTTTTGTTTCATGTTTTTACATCAAACCGTTCAAAAGTTAACAGGAGGGCTAAAAAAAGCCGCACTGAACATACTAAATGTTTCAGAGCATTTATTATTTTCAATTAAGTATAACGTATGTATCACATGATTATAATACACGGATAAAAAAAAAAATTACGCTCTACAAATCCCAAAATTTCGACTTACACACGAACAAAAGTTTATTACTTTCATTGGCCCAAAATTGTTCAATGAACATGAAGAATATATCCAACAAAGGTATCTTGAAAAAAGAACTTAGACTATTCATATTATCAAACTCAGAACTATTTAGAAGTGTTTTTCAAAGCGAAAGAATCTGATAGATTCTTATATATTTCAATATGTACTTCCAGTCCAAACCTAAATGATAATACATGTTTACACATAACTGGTGGATATTCACAAAACAAGCTCTGCTTAGGTGAAATCCCCCTGTTATGAAAATCCATTTTTATATTTATGTCTATCCGATATTATAGGGTAATTAATGAACCTTCCATCTTTATAGATACTCTCTTATTGAAATGTACATATTCTTTATTATTGAAATATATAATTATCATCTAACGGAATAATTTTGATTTGATTTGAGTTCATAGAATGAGTATGGTGTGTAAAATAGTTGTACTAGTGTGCTCAACATACTCGTGATTGAAAGGACGTTTATTGAACTTGTTTTTTATTATACTATAAAAATTACCATTTCTCTGATTGATGTCTATTGCGACCCATTTATATTTTTCATAAAGCTGATATTAACTTCTCCACTCTCATTTCAGCAATCTCGACTGATAAATCTTACCCACCTTTTTCGTCCACCAGCACAATAACGCGAAATGAATGTTCATTTTTGCGCGAATGAGTTGCTATTTCCTGCTGAGAGCTTTCTTTCATTTCTTTAATGGTTCGGTAGTTATAGAGGAGTTTTTCTTTGTAATCTCACGTAGTTTATGCTTTCTAGGTAATTTCAAAATTACGCGGTCACATCAGATTGTAACTGCAAAAAATCTGAAGGATCATTAGCAAATCTCCTTGGGAGACTATTCATGTGGAATGGGGCGTCGCCCATTGTGGCCCGAGGAGGCAGGTATCGTGCATTAAAACAGCCCCACTCGACCCCAAACACAAAATGTACCTATTTTAAATTTACGAAGACATAAGCGCGTAGAAATTGATAACGTAGGTAGGTTTTGCACCATTTATCCTGGGCGTAAATTACATTTTAATTAGTTTATCGTTGTGGGCCGAAACGGACATTTATCAATTCATCTTACCTGGAATTTCCAATTTTTGGGCCGAAATGGGCGTCGCCCGTGAAATGTTATCCACCGTTAGGTAGTGACCAAAATAATAATAATAGTAATTATTTATTAACCACTTTGGTACAATAGGGTACATTTAAAAGAAGTTTGAAATAAAAATATAGATTCAATGTACAGATGAAAAACCCCAGTCACAGTATTTGAATAAAAATTCAACTTCACAGATTTACATGCAGAATTATGAAATTAGTACACAAAATGAAATAAATAATTAGGAAGTATCTTCAGATACTCTTGCAGAGTATAGTTGCACCTGCCAATCAATAAACATTAACTCTATTACAAAAAATGCTGTCACTTTGATAATTCATTAACTCATTCGGCAATTTGTTGTAGAAAGACAAAGCATTGTTAGCAGAGGAGTTTTTGTTCATTCATCTCATTTCACATTACGTTTTTGGTTAAAGCATCTATTGCATCTTGCGTGGATCTGGCTTCTCTAAAGCCAAACTGCTGTGGAGATAAAATTTCATATTTTTCCAAGAATTTGTACAATTGGCTATGCATGGAATCAGAGATATAGATATATATTTTTCATGAACTGGATTTATTTTGGTGTTTTTCAATGAATTTCGCAAATGGACCTTTTTTTCAAAATAGTGTTTGAAAGATGACAAATTGTATTCAGCTTTCGACGCCTGTTCAATATTAGAGTTGGTGCTTTGTTTTTCTGGAGGTTGTAGAATATTTGCTTAATTTCTAATGCAGAACATTCTTAATATATGGAATTTGGTAGACGACACGCTGTCTCTTTAAAATCAATTTTTTTTTAAATTTTTTGTTTGTTGTTTTTCCTCAAATCGCTATATTATATTTAGAAAAGTGTTCGCTTTTACTAACGGTTCATTCAAAATCAAATTATTTGAAAATCGAATTTCGGCCTTTTTCCTTTTTACGTCTGAACTGATTTTTAGATGCCCGCTGAGTTTTCCACAACTTTTAGTTCATTTCATTTTCAAAAAATGTTGCCTTCATTTTTTTATTACATTATTGTGATGATTTCTACAGTTTCTGAATTGCTGTATAGTTTCTGATGCAATAATGGTTTTTAATTTTCCATAATTCACTGTGCAAGTTGTATTATTAATTTTGATTTTTGTAGTAAAATGATCGCTAATAAAACTTTTGCACGGTATTGCTTATATTTTTTGGGAAGAAATAATCCACACAAGAATGCGACTTTCCTTGAGTTCTGGCGTAAGTATCAATTAGTGAGATGAAATTATTTTCATTCATGAGATTCTAATCCTTGGACTCCGAAAGTATGTCGATATTTATTTCCCCAGCAAATATAATCCGATTATTTTTATCACTCAAACATTCTTCAATGAATCATTCATGACTTTCATTAAATGTTGGTTTATGTAAAGATGGCGATCTATGCTAAGTTTTTTCTTCCCAATTTTACTGATAACTTCGCAGCCATGGATTTGTGAATTTTTATTATTTGTGAGCTGTAATTCACAATTTACAAAAATAACCAACCCATCATTTTGATTGAAATTTCCATTGCTGTATAATGAATCGAGCGGGGCCCTCCAAGTTAAACAAATTTGTATTTTCTATTCTATTTTAGTCTTGGTCAGAATTATACAATAGTTGTTATTAATGTTTGTCTTAACCTATGGACGTGAGTATCTTCGAAATAAAATTGTTATTTAATGAGTACGTGTTCTAGGTGAGCTATTATAGGGTTTGAGTGTGGGTATATGTGTAATAGATCTCCAGCCAACCCACTGTAGAATCATTTAATCATTTAATTAGATGCAAGATAACGTCAAATAGCAGGGAAAATAATTAAAATAATAAAAACCCTATCGTAGGACAGAGTACAGGAGAAAATCTAACGTAAATACATGTATTCCACATGCACAAAAGTTGATTAGTCACATTGCAGCTGGCAAGCCAGATGGAAATTATGATTGTCCTGTGAATTTAAAGACTATAAAAGTCGTAAGGATATATATTAATAGGTGTGATAAGTATAATTATAATGCTCATTTCTTGAAAACGCCTGGTAATAAAACTCGATTTGAACGCATTAAATACGACGTGGAACCGACTAACATAATGAAATATAGGATAAAACGATTATTAGAGTGTTATTAATAGCCGTAATTGATGTTGCTAGTGTTCAAGTTTATTGCCCATTAAAATAAGATATACAGCTTCTCGAGGATATAAAATGAACAATATCGTATTCTTGACCATTTCAGATTCAACAGTTCGCGATGTTCAGTTCTTGCAGTTCAGAATCAACGTTCATATAGTTTGTGGCCCTTATCCATAGTTCGTGATGTCCAGTCCCGAGTTAGCGAGTTTTTAGTTAGACTTCAAGTACAACAATTAGAATCGACAGTTCGGGAGTTCAGTTTCGTGTGTCGTAAAACCAAAAACCGACAATAAGAAATGTCAGCGTCTCTTCTAATTAAAAGTAGCAGTGTGCTAGTCGTTAGGAGACAGATCCAGTATTGCCAAATATTCGTTGGAAAGTCTACGACGAATCAGCAAATGTGGTCGAATCCACTAGTTCTCCGAGCCAGTAAATACTTCATTTTTATCAAGACTCGAAAGTACATTTCAAAAGCCGTGATGACAGTTTCCGAATCCTCGGTTGTGCCATAAATTTCCCTTCGGGGAAGAGCCTGTCATCGAAAATCAATGTGTATCTTTGGTTTTCAACAAATATAAGGATAATCCTTACCACGCGTCGGCATTACCAGCTGAAAGAAGGCATTATCCTCAAGATGCTCCTCTTATGTAGCTGATATCCCATAAATTACCCTCTCAATTCAGTTGACATTCTGGTCTGCCGTAGAAATTTTAGTTATATTACTCTTGTGTTGAATAGTTTTTTTGTCACATTGTTTTACTGTTTTATAAATCAATTATGTATGCGTTCTTGAGCACTTTTAATAACTGTAACTGAAGACTTTTTTTGTTAGTAAAGAAAAGCAGAATTTAGCCCACAAGATTTTTTATGTCACTATAATGTACCTACTGGGTTGTGCAAAACGAATTTTCAGTTGTCGATTCATTTTTAGAACGAAAATTACTCGATTATTGTTCATCAATTATACAGGGTGTTCCAAATTAAGTCGGCACCATTGCCAACTCCGTTATTATTGATGCTATGAATTCAGTTAAATGCGCAAAATAGTAGCATTTTTAATGGTTTTCTCGAGGCTGAAAACAAAAAAAAATTGACAGTCGCGTTTTCAGAATATTTCATAAAATGATATTTTTTTCAATGGAACACCCTATATTTTTTCATGCATTTCTATTCGTAATAACATTCTCAACAACAAATCTCTTTTGATTTTTTTTCGTAAAGGTGAAAATAGGACAGTTTTATTAATAGGAAACATTCATAACAAAGGATTTGATAAAGCGCTATAAAATATCGAGTAAATGTTCAAAAACACCGCCTTCTTGTTGAACACATATTCGGGCCCTTCTATTGAGACTACGTGTGGCATTCAACACAGTTCGGCCATCAATTCTATTAATTACAGTTTCAATATAATTTTTCAGTTCATCTACATTATTATGTTTTATTTTGTACACCTCATTTTTCAGAAATCCCCAAAAATCTAGAGGTATCATGTCTGGTGAACGAGTGGGGCACTTAACAGGACCATTTCTAGCAATCTGCAATCTGTTTCCAAAACAGCCTCGCAGCATAAATATTTCCACATAAGTCACTCATTTTCCACTTTAGGAAGAAAGGTGATATAAGCTTTGTTATTGAGAATGTTATTACAAATCGAAATGCATCAAAAAATATAGGGTGTTCCATTGAAAAAAACCTCATTTTATGAAATATTCTGAAAACGCGACTGTCAATTTTTTTTGGTTTTCGGCATCGAGAAGGCCATTAAAAATGCTATTAGTTTGCCCATTTACCTGAATTCGTAGCATCAATAATAACGGAGTTGGCAATGGTGCCGACTTAATTTGGAACACCCTGTATTCATATGATGTTTTGAGTCTCGCATATAATTTAAAAAAACGTATAAATTAATACAGTGTGTTGCGAACCATAATCTCTAGCTGTTGCAGCTCATTTTTCATCATAAACCAGATGAATTTTATCATGGCTTACTATGGTCAACAATCGTATATGTCAATTTTTTAGATCGAATTAAATTAGGATTAGGTATAGATTTTCTGAGTATCTTTTACTGTCCTGAATTACCTGGGCCGGGGGTCCACCATGTGCCTTCGGTGTCGGGCGAGGAGTGCCCACGGCGATTCCAAACACCGTTGGTTGAAAGCCGTTGGTCCTCGTCCAGTGAACATGGTAGTGGCTGAAAAGTCATGAACGGTCACCCATCCAACGTAGGCTGGAGGGATCCAGTCTGACATGGGTATGCAGTATGGGTGAAAACGACTGCAGACGGCGACCCATCAACGTTGTCGGAGGAATCTGACTAACATGGGTACCTAGGGGGAAGGGGAGCCCAGTCAAGGCAACTTGACGCCCTTCCATAAGGTGTTGGCCTCTAGGGGGCAAGGGTTTTGTTGGATAGGACAATGGAAAACAATACCGTAATTCGGTAGAGGTGGCCAATGCTCTCACCCTTAGGGTTGGGGTGGCAGGCAATGCCCCCCTCGGCGGGTGAGCAACGCTGAATTTGCTCGGGCACTGACACTGCAGAGCCAGTAGTATACTTCAGTATACGGCCTCACCATTGGTAATACGCAAATGGTAGCTCGACCTGTGTTGTCTCCGGACTGCACAGGATGCAGCGCGCTGATTTGGCGTATCCAAATCTCCACTGCGTCCGCAGCCGCGACGCGGATAAACCGAAAGGAAGGTGCAGTGAGCGGTGTCGGGGCGTAGTGGATCATGGGTGGCGATAGGCCTATCGCCATACCAAATCTCAATGTCTCTCTGTCCTGAATTACCAAGCATTATATACACGTTACAACCTATTAAATCCTTACTCAGCAGCTCGAGTATTGGTTTTGATGCTGAAACGTTTCAGGGCTTTTATTTTGACATCAGGACAGCTTCTTGGCGAAATAAATGTGCGCTGTCTCGTCTGAGTATCGTTACGTATGTAGTGCTCTACAGGGTGTTACATATGTGAGATGTTAACATTCCAGCTATTGTACAGTAGAAGAGTTCTTGGGCGAATATTCGTTTGAACTGGCAGGGTGTTGGTTTTTCCTCATAGGCTGTTGACATAGACCTGTGTTTCCTTTTAATTTTTTTATTGTCGTCAATAATATTTTTCTATCTTGATTGATTTGGCCGATACTTGATGGATATCCATAATTACTCAGAATTAAATAAAAAACACTTGTTTTTTGATATCCACAATCTATTACTAGATGTAATATGTGACGCGTTTCGCTGTTAATACAGCTTTCTCAAACATAAAATGTAAATTGTAAATGTACAACCATATTTATAGTAATTTGAAGTAAGGTAAACAATAGAAGAACGGTACAATGATACACATAATGATAGACAGGTAGCTTGCTACCTGTTTATCGAGGATCCCTTCAGGGTCAACACAGAGATGCATTTAATTATTAAAGAGATTAAGAAGTGGTGAATAATTTAAATCTAACTGGTCATTGAGTAAATTATTGGAATTTTTTCTTTTGTTGATCTCTAATGCTTCTAAGAAGTTAAGTTTTAGACCTTTTTTTTCTGAATGCAAAATTTCAAAATTTAGATCAAAAGTATGATTTTCATCTATAAGGTGATTTGAATAATTTGAATTCCTCTTGTGGTTATCAAAGCATTAACCAATTAAGTATTGCTCATTAACCTATTTAGGCAAACCCAGTGACAAAATAAAATCATTTTTAACACAACATAATTTCACGACTTCTTATAAAACGAACAATAATTTGAGCAAATTCATCAAAAACAATAAAACTAAAACCGAAAAATCACAAAAATCAGGGGTTTACAAATTAAAATGTGGAGATTGTCCTAAAATATATGTCGGTAGAACCTTTCGAAATTTTAAAACCCGCATACTTGAACATAAAAGATGCTTTGATAACCACAAGAGGAATTCAAATTATTCAAATCACCTTATAGATGAAAATCATACTTTTGATCTAAATTTTGAAATTTTGCATTCAGAAAGAAAAGGTCTAAAACTTAACTTCTTAGAAGCATTAGAGATCAACAAAAGAAAAAATTCCAATAATTTACTCAATGACCAGTTAGATTTAAATTATTCACCACTTCTTAATCTCTTTAATAATTAAATGCATCTCTGTGTTGACCCTGAAGGGATCCTCGATAAACAGGTAGCAAGCTACCTGTCTATCATTATGTGTATCATTGTACCGTTCTTCTATTGTTTACCTTACTTCAAATTACTATAAATATGGTTGTACATTTACTGAATTCCATTTTATGTTTGAGAAAGCTGTATTAACAGCGAAACGCGTCACATATTACATCTAGTAATATATTGTGGATATAAAAAACAAGTGTTTTTTATTTAATTCTGAGTAATATTTTTCTAATAATGTTCTTTTCCAGAATTTTATCGTATTCAAGGAAATATTCGGAAAAGAACTCACTATTCGTGTACTTTCTAACTCAGTTCGATGCCCTAAAATCTTCATCATTATATAGTTTAGAGTTTTGGGAAAAGCAATCATAAATTCATGATTATCAATTTTACTGAGTCAATCGATATAACGTGATTTGTTTTGATATGGTGAAGCGAGTCCTCCAGATGGGTTTCAGTTCCTCACGACTATTATAATATCAAGTTTGCTCGAAATTCAACCCGAATATCATTTACTGCTGAAAAAGCTTGTGTTTACCAATTAATGTTGGTATGGGCAGGGCGCTTTTGTTGACACAAACCTTCACGCAATTTCATGGCGTGCCATTGGAATAGCAACGCCTCGTAAAAGAAATTTTTATAATGAACGAGTTTCTATTATGATATACTAGTCACGCACTACATAATATCCTATTTTAGAATGATAAAATCGATAAAATCTTCCATGCAGGTAAATGCAACATGAAGGTTTTCTGATCAGCCTATATATGCGAAATTGAAACACTGTTTAGCGATAAAGAGAGATACAGCGAAAGAAAGAGAGAGGTGGAGCGAGAGAGATAAAGAGAGAGAGAGAGAAAGCGAGGAGGAGGGGGAGAGAGGATCATTTATTCAGCACAGAGCTAACAACAAAGAAGTGTAATAGTTGCCCTAGGGTTGGGATTGCGAATTATCTTGGGTTCTAATCAAACCCACATCTAGCAAACAACCACTCCAAAGTCGCATACCCTAATGAAAGTATTTTTATCTTCGTATAATGGCAGTTCATGATGTCAGATTATATTTTAATGGTCACTAGCGTAATCCTTTGAATACTATACCTAAAAGTATCTTTCCTCACTCTGGCTGCTTGAAGTTTCACTGCACTGACACTATAGGGTCTCTCAGGTTGAAGCCATTAAAAACACTTCTTATAATAATACCTGAATCTGGTGGAAAAATCAGTTGGATAAATCTGGTGAAAAAATCTGGTGTAAAAAATATAGTGAGAAAACCCGTTGAAAAAAAAAATCTGGTGGATAAAAATCTGGTGAAAAAAATCTAGTGCAAAAATCTGGTGGAAAAAATCTAGTGCAAGAATCTGGTGCAATATCTGTTGGAAAAAATATGGTGAAAAAAAATCTGAATGAAAAATCTGGTGCAGATATCTGGTGGGAAAAACCAAGTGGAAAAAAATCTGGTGCAAAAATCTTTTAAAAAAATCTGTTAAAAAAATCTGGTGGAAAAAACCTGGTGCAAAAATCTGGTGGAAAAAAATCTGGTGGAAATCTGCTGCAAAAATCTGGTGGAAAAATCTCTTGTAAAAATCTGGTGCAAAAATCTGGTTGAAAAAAACCTTGTGAAAAAATCTGGTGCAAAAATCTGGTACAAGAATCTGTTGGGACAAATCTCGTGGATAAAAATCTGTTGGAAAAATCTTGTGGAAAAAATATAGTGAAAAATCTGTTGACAAAAATCTGGTGGCAAAAGTCTGGGTAAAAAAATCTGTTGGAAAAATTTGGTAGAAAAAATCTGGTAGAAAAAATGTGGTGGAAAAAATCTAGTGCAAATGTCTGGTTGAAAAAATCTAGTGGAAAAAATATGGTGCAAAAATCTGTTGAAAAAAATCTGGTGGAAAAAATTCTGGTGGAAAAAATCTGCTGCAAAAACCTGGTGGAAAGATCTGGTAGTAAAAATCTAATGAATAAATCTGGTGGAAAAAAATCTGATGGAAAAAATCTGCTGCAAAAGTCTGGTTGAAAAAATCTAGTGGAAAAAATATGCTGCAAAATATCTGTTGAAAAAAATCAGATGGAAAAAAAATCTGGTGGAAAAAATCTGTTGCAAAAATCTGGTGGAGAAAATATGTTGCGAAAATCTGATTAAAAAATCTGGTGCAAATATCTGTTAGAAAAAATCGGGTGGAAAAGATTTGTTGAAAAGAATCTGGTGGAAAATATTTATGGAAAAAAGTCTGGTGGGAATGAACTAGTGGAAAAATCTGTTGAAAAAAATCTGTTGGAAAAAATCTAATGGAAAAAATCTTTTGCAAAAATCTTTTGCAAAAATCTGGTGGAAAAAATGTGTTGCAAAAATCTCGAGGAAAAAATCCTGGTGCAAAAATCTGGTAGAATAATCAGATGGAAAAATTCTGTCGAAAAGAATCTGTCGGAACAAAAATCTGGTGGAAAAATCTGGTGGAAAAATCTGGTGGAAAAATCTGGTGGAAAAATCAGATGGAAAAAATCTGTTGAAAAGAATCTGTCGGAAAAAAAATCTGGTGCAAAAATCTGGTGGAAACAATCTAGTAAAAAAATCTATTAAAAAAAATCTAGTGGAAAAAATCTGATGAAAAACTCTGATGGAAAAAAATAGTAATCAAAATAAATGAAAGGCAAAAGGTTATTGGTGTTGTTATAACGGAGCTAAAAGGATGTTGCTGGCTAGGGGATACCAGCTGCCAGAACTAGAAGGCCGTCTGAACTATCAGTCCAGTTATTTTTTAGCGAAACTATTATCCTCATTTTTTTTTACTTCTGAATATAGGAAAATGTCTCAAATAGTATATTGAACTACTAACGATACGGTTGAACCAACCCCCTCTATTTATTTATTTATTATTAGTTTGCCAAGAAAAATCTGCCTTACCTTGATGAATTCGAATGGTTTAATATAGAACAATTGGATAGAAAATACTTTGAATGGTTTTACTAATTTTTGAGAGAAGCTGCATTGCAATTACTCGACAGTTAACGCTGGGGGTCCATCAACTTAAATTTCGAAGAAAATTTTTGAGATAATCGAACGAAAAATTTTAAGATACTTTAAAGATTGAACAAAATAAAATGTGAAATGTCCGTGTGCAAAATTTTTGAGCGGTAAAGATTTAGGTTCGATTAGAGTTTTTGACCAAACAAAAAAAATGTGGGATGATTGTACGCAAAATGTTTAGGGTAGGGGTGAAGGTTTAGGTAATATTATAGTAAAATTTTTGAGACGATCGTACGCGAGATTTTTAGTACCAAAATTTGGGTGAGATTGGAGTTTTTGACTAAACAAGAAAATTTGATGATCTTGCCCAAAATTTTTAAAGGGTAAAGATTCAGGTTGGATTAGAGTTGGATTTGTGACATGATTGTACGCAAAATGTTCAGGGTTGGAGTTTTAGGTTATATTAGAGTTTTGATTGGACAGAAAAATTTGTGAGATGATTGTGCGCAAGATTTTAATGGATAAAGACTTGGGTGAGAGAAGAGTTTTTGAATAAACAAAAGAATATGTGAGATGAAACATTTTTGTAGGTAAAGACTTAGGTTTGGTTGAAGTCGGTTGAAGTATTTGACTGAACAAAAAAATTTATGACACGATCGTACGTAAAATGTTCATGGATGAAGGTTCAGGTTATATTAGAGTTTTTGACTAAACAGAAACATTTGTGAGATGATGGTACCCAAGAGGGCCAAGGTACATTTGCAGATGAATAATTCTTGCACTGAGGCACCAAACAAAAAAATGATGACTTCTAATCAGAAAAATTGAACTAAATATAGAACGACAAAGAAATAATCAACAATTTATTGACAAGAGAACTTATGACAGAATGATCGCGAATAATACTCTCAAATTGGGCATCATGCTCATCTATCGATCGTTGTATCTGGAGAGCATACATTGAATGGAGAAATTCATTACAGTACAAACAAAACAGCCCCTTTTTGGATGCCGAATTACCTTCAGAAAGTTTCAATACTTCCAAGAAGGAGCCGAATGCATAAAATCTCGATTTAAAAAATGTATTGAAGTAAGAGTTTTATTCTACAGAAATCTGTAGGAAGCAGTTCAGAGCTTTGATTTCAATTCGCCTCGGGACGCAAATAACATACGAAGTTTAGGAGAATAAATATTTGAAACTTTCCGGATTTCCTACGTTAAATGATATTTGCAGTTAATCTACTCAATGTATGTACTTCTAGAAGTGATTGTAGACAGACCTATTAATATGGAAAGTTTATGTTCGGTAATGATTATACTGAAAATCCCCTAGCCTAGGGTAATTGCTTTACAAAAAAAAGTTTGTAGGAATGTGTACAGTAGTAGTGTATACCTCATGAATAGTTCTTGTAACTACACCTTTTCCAGTTTTATTTCAGAAAGCATCAAGTTGATTTCAGAAAGCGTCAAGTAAATTTCAGAATAGTTACTTTTATTTCGGAAAGTATCAACTGTATTTCAGAATAGTGATTTGATTTTCAGAAAGCGTCAATTGATTTTCAGGATAGTGAGTTGAATTTCAGAAAGTGTGAGATAAATTTCAGAACAGTCAATTCGATTTCAGAAAGTATCAATTGTATTTCGGAATAATCAACTTGATTTTAGAAACCATCATTTTAATTTCAGAATAGTCAACTGTATTTCAGAAAATGTCTGATGTATTTCGGAAAGAGTAATTTGTATTTCGGAATTTGTCAATCACTATTTACGGAATTCAAATATTTTTTTCTGAAATTTTTCTTACTTTTTCTAAACTTGAAAATCTGTTTGGTTGATACTTTCATCAACTGGAGTTTTATTAGTTATTACATAGACAAAAACAATAAAATACTACATTAATTAGTACATTTCATAGTGTGGTTTTTCTGTAACGGTGATTCTCTGTCCTAACGGTTTGTGACACATTCATGTTGCTGCTAATTGTACCCAGTCTTCTCCTTACAACCCTCTCTCTATCTCGAGCTGTTGTAGGTTTTTCTTATATTTCTTATTATTATATACCCCTCAAATATTCACCTAATCGCGAGCCATACACCTTGAAATTAATGATTTTTGCAATATAAATCCTGCTTTCTGAAATTCTTTTTACGTTATCTGAAATACAAATGACACATTCCGAAATATATATGATACTTTCTAAAATACAATTGACTGTTCTGAAATTCAAATGATGGTTTCGGAAATCAAACTGATTATTCTGAAATACAATTTAGGCTTTCTGAAACCAAATTGACTTTTCTGAAATTAAACTTATGCTATCTGAAATCCAACTTACTATTCTGAAATACAATTGACGATTTCCGAAAATCAATTCACTAAACTGAAATACAATTGACCTTTTCCGAAATATAGATGACTATTCTGAAATTTAAATGACGCTTTCTGAAATACTACTGGAAAAGGTGTAGTTTATACACAATATAACAATAACAGCAGAAACATGATCGTATCTTCGGAGATCGTAAATGAATCGAACGACGAATTTTTGTACCTTCTGTATCTTGTATTTATACACCTTATCCAGACAAGGCCTATATGAAAAGTCACAGTATATAAACTGTGAAAGGACCAGAGTTTCGTAAAGTCCTACTTAAGATGAAATTAAACACAGATCTGTTACTATATAGAGTTCTGAGGGAAGTGTAAGTTCTTTTTAGTATAATATCAATGAGGCTTTCGAAGCGTAGGCTCTTATCAATTATCAGGCCTGATTTTTTTGTATCGCCATGTGTTGTTAATGGAGAGTGAATTCCCTGTTAATAGCATCTTGCTCCTCATCAATATGTTCCTTAGGAAAGATGAACAACATTTGAATATCACCAGCACACGCATAAACCTGTTCAATGACTTTAGAATGGAAAACAGGGGCCCTAAAATGCTACCCTGATGTATGCCTGCAATCAAACTGACATTTCTCGATTGCCTATCACTAGATACAATTTTCTGCTTGCTATCAATCAGATATAAATCGATCATGGATGAGGCGTTAACTGAAAAGCAATAGTATTTTAATTTTACACACAGTAATTTGCGATTTACGAACGCTTTTGAATAATGACCTCATCATTGGAATAAAGTGGAGTTAAACTTTTCCATTCACTATTCCTGGCTATTACTATTCCTAGTAAATTTTGTGATGGATCGATTATATGATATTATAATAGATATTAATGATATAAGGACCATAATTTATTTATTTATTCTTGTTGCATTACTGTAAGTAATGTGAACGTAGCTTAGTTTCAGTAATGTACGTACAAACGTAAGATAACAATGGAATTGTCTGTTTGTATTCTCATGTCATTGTCAAAGTTACATTTATTGAAAAGTCCATCAAGCATTTTTTTTAAATTCATAATTTTAACTTTTCAGATGTGTCAATATTTTTTTCATTATACTCCTCTGTACTCTAATGAATCATTATAGTACTCAGTCCTGTGAAGTATGTCATTTTGACACTAAAAATGAAATCCATAATAATGTCATTATGACACGACGGAATATAAACAGTCGTCTGGAACAAGGCAACTTTCCTTCGGAATTAAAAATTGCAAAGGTAATACCCGCTTATAAATAAGGAGATACATCTACAACAAACAATTTTAGTCAAATATCCATACTGCAAGTATTTTCAAAAATATTGGGAAAAAATTTATAGTGACATTCTATTCTATTCTATATACAGTGTGACCCATTTAAGATGGAAGCACGCTTATAAAACGTACATTTTTTGGAATGATTTTTTTATAAGTAGGTGGACATTGAGAAAGTCTATTAGGACAGCAAATTTCATGAATATATCTCAATTTCCAGGGCCAACTAATCTTATTTGTAAAGGTCAAAAAAAAATTTTAGAAAAAATCTGATTACACCACTAGATTATAAAGAAGTTGTAAAGGAATTAAATTTGAAAAATATGCCGTTCAGTCAACCCACCAATTCACCCACCACTGGATTCAGGATGTCTTGAAATATTACTATTCACAGTTTTATCGAAATCTGTTCGGTAATAAAAAAGTTATAAAGGAATAATATTTGAAAAATATGTGGTTCAATGGAATTTTAGCAACGTTCTTACTACATTACTGGATTAGGGGCAATATTCAACCAAATATTATTCAAATAAATTTATTCATGAAACATTTATGGGAGAATCAATTTCCTTTCCTATGTATGTCGAACCATATCAATCAATCAGTTTATCACAACAAACTTCAGTGTCAATAATTTCAAATAAATCTACAAAAATATAACTGTAAATTCATTTTTCTAATTGCTACAAACTAGCGGAAAACAATCTTTTAGTCACAATTAATTTAAAAATAGAAACCAAGAAGATACCGAATTGAAAAATAAATGAGTGCAATTCATATTCTGTTGGCCTCCACCAAACTTCCATCCAATTCAATATGTTCTCTTACGAATATTTTTATAAGTATTCCTCAATTGTTGTGGAGTAATTGCATCGCAAGCTTGCTGAATTCTGGTGCACAGTTCCACTAGATTCTTTGGTCGTGATTTGTAAACCTTTTGTGTAACATAACCCCAATGGAAAAAAATCGAGTGAAGTAAGGTCAGGCGATCTTGGTGGCCATCCAATTAATGTCCTCCCCCTTTCTATCCAACGATTAGGGTAATTATGATTCAGCCAATTCTTCACAATTCCCGCATTATGTATGGAACAACCAATGACTAAAAATATAAATTTCTTGTTTCTGCAAGAGGAAGTTCATCTATTGCGTCCGAAAATTCATTCCTTAAAAATTGTAGGAAAATTGCGGCATTAATGTTGCCGTCGAAAAAGAATGGTCCAATTATCCTTTCATTCAGTATTCCACACCAAACTTTTACTTTTTCTGAATACTGCCTTTTACAGTTTATCACCCAGTTAGGATTTTCAGTGGCCCAATAGCGAATTTTTGGTTATGAAACCACTCCATTTGTTGTGAAACTAGATTCATCACTAAATGAAATTTTCTTTAAAAAATGCCTGTCATTAAGATACTCGCCCTGGGCCCATAAGCAGAATTCCAAACGTTTTTCTTGATCACCTAGTTCCAGAGTAAGTAAAAACTTTAAATGGCCTCAATTTATTTTTCCTCAGACATTGCCTAACATTCTCCCTAGGTAAGTTTAAATCTGAGCTGGCAACCCTCAAACTACTATTTGGATTATTTCTGAAGTAATCTAATATAGTCTGGTTATTTTCGTTCCTTCCTCGCATATTGTTCTTTAAAATATATGCGGCCACTGCTCCTGTCCGATTTTGAAAAGTTTGGTTTATTTTATGTAACGTGCTGTTATTATGGCTGGACGACTTGGGTGTCTTTCATTGAATATTCTAGTTACTTCTCTTTCACTCCGGTAGTCATCACCGGAAAGACGTATAATATCAGTAGGGAATATGCAAGTGATTTAAATTTACTCGATTTTTTTACCTCATATACTTTATTGTCTTCAAATTACACCTAAACCATTAGTTTATCATTTAGTTTGTATTTAACTCCATTGAAATTTAATCAAAAAGTGCATAATAAGCGCGCGAAATTCAAATTTGCGAAACGCATCACCATTGGTCGAAACGAAGAATGACGTCCATGGCACGTTATGAAATTAATCTGTCTTGATATTCATACTGTGCTAGTCGTCTTTCATAGAAAATTTGTTTTTATTTATATATTTGTAGTGTTTTCCATTACATAGTGCGATTTAGGTCTAGTGACAATTGTAAATTATCAAGAGCAATGACTGAAAGCGGTTTTGTCAAAGCACAATCCGACAATACTTGAACTGATAAGTAGTGATAGTTTATCAAATGACAGTTTTTCTTTTATAATTTAGGTGAGGCAGGTATATACAAAACATTTATGCATACAAAACTTACTTCTGATCAATTCACTTCATGTTAACTATCGAAATACAATGTACTCACATTGAAATGATCTTCTCAACAATGTAAATGTGATATTGGAGATACTTCGCCTCTTCTCATAACCTTACACCATTGTTTACGTATTTTCGCATATCTTGGATTGGAACAGAAAAAAATACTTTACTTGGTGTACTTATAATTGTGTTTTGGCATTCCGGTATTAGACAATACCTATAAAATGGTTTTTTGGCAGTTTCCATTATCGTAATAGCGATTAAAACTGCAAATCCCTAACCTAATTAATAACTGTCAATAGTGTCAATGGCCATAACTATAGAAAGGCTTGCTCATTGAAGACTGCTCTGGTTGATCGAGATCACTTTCACATATGTTCATCTCTCTCACTCTCTCTAACAATTTTACTGCATTTGTCTTACTCTTTTATAAAATATCAACTTCAAGTAAGTAGAGCAATCAGAGTACGTCTCAACGAACGACACTGAAGAAGAACAACAGTGATAGCGCCATGTGACGTCATCCACAGCGCGCGATAATGGAAGCTTTCAAATAGGTCAAATTCAATCGGTATTTTACATATTATTTTAAAAATTAATTCCAAGACTTTCAACCGTATTTATATTTTTTACTATGTTGTAACGAAGTTAAAAATTGATTAAACAAATAAAAAAAATTATGCATATTCCCTATTGAGCCATTATCTGTTTTTATTTTGGAACATAAATTATTCAGTTTACTAATGGTGCGTATCATAATGACAATTCATGCAAAAATAAATAGATGAGAAACTGTAAGTCACAGCTAACTTGTTCATTTCATTAACGTATTCTGAATAACAGGCAGTTAAAACTGCAACTCTCATTTTTTGCTATTCAACAAAAGGAAGAAATCACAGCTGATGTTACCTACTGGAATGATAATAATTGTTATCCTTTGCATCTTTTTTTTGTTATAATTTCTATTGGGAGTACATTAGACTTGTCTTATACTGTTGAAATTGTTTTCATGAAGATTAACCAGGAGTCCTCTCCTGATTGTACTTGTTTATGTATTCACTTCACTTCGAGAAATACCTATAGACTATTTTAACCATCATGATTTTCAGATGTTATAATTGTACGACATTGCAATAATCACCCCAATAATTTTTTCATTAATCAACAGTGGTGTAGTACGAACGTTGTTAAAATTCCATTTTACAATAAATTTTCCAAAATTTATTCCCTTATAACTTTCTTATTACTTAACAGATTTCGATGAAACTGTGACCAGTAATATTTCAAGACATCCTGAATCCAGTGGTGTATTAAGAATTTTCATAAAATTCATGAACTTGAATTGGTGGGTTGATTAAACGGCATATTTTTCCAATTTCATTCCTTTATAACTTTTTTATTGATTGACGCATATCGACGTAATTTACATGTAAATCATTTGGAAGTGTCGCAAATCCAGATTTTTTCTAAAAAAATCGCTAGTAATTTTTTTAGAATTTTGACCTTGAAAAATAAGATAAGTTGGACATGAAATTTGGTTTCCTAATAGACTTTTTGAATATCTACCTGATACAAAAATCATTCCAATCGGTTGAAAAATGCAAGTTTTATAAGAGTGCTTCCATCTTAAATGGGTCACATTGTTGATATTCACAATATACTTGTGGCAGAACAATATGGTTTTAGAAAAGGAGTCTCGACTGCCGACGCCATAATGGCTCTTACCAAATTTATTGAAGAAAGTTTTTAGAAAAATATACACTGTCTGGGTATCTTCACTGATCTTACTTGAGCCTTTGATTCAATCATTTATTCAACTTTGCCCATCAAAATGAGCTATTATGGCATTCGTGGAACCTGTCAGAAAATGTTTACTTCATATCTGACCAATCGAACACAGCGCTTGGAGTGCCAAAATAATAAAAATCAAATTTTTAAAATTGAAAGGGGAGTACATCAATGTTCAATATTGGGACCTCTGCTGTTCCTACTTTATACTATAGGAGTCTCGACTGCCGACGACATAATGTCTCTTACCAAATTTATTGAAGAAAGTTTTGAGAAAAATAGACATTGTCTAGGTATCTTCACTGATCTTACTTATTTGTGCCTTTGATTCAATCATTCATTCACCTTTGCCCATCAAAATGAGCTATTATGGCATTCGTAGAACCTGTCAGCAAATGTTAACTTCACATCTAACCAATCGAACACAACGCGTGGAGTGCCAAAATAATAAAAATCAATTTTTTAAAATTGAAAGGGGAGTACCTCAATGTTCAATCTTGGGACCTCTGCTGTTCCTACTTTATACTAATAACCTACCTCATAATATGGCTGCACATAATAGATTTTCTGTACTATTTGCAGATGATGCAATATTTACAATCAGTATAGAAAGGAATGTAGATCTCAAAATAGCCTATGATGATATAACACAACAAGCACATACATGGTTTTCCAGCAATGAACCCATACTGAATAACAGCAAAACTGTATGCCTCAATTTTGATTATAGGCCAAATCATTTTGCTAATCTAGAAGCAAATTATGGAAATGTGAAATTTCTAGGTGTACAAATTGATAGTCACTCCAGTGGTCACAACATGTGAATTTTTTGTGTACCAAACTCTCTAGGGCTGTTTTTGCCGTTAAAAAAGTTCGGGACCTTGTAAATCAAACAGCAACACTAACTTCCCACTATTCCCTATTTTATTCACACCTTCAGTGTGCCACTTTATCTTGGAGTAATGCAGCTCAAACACATATAGGTAAAGTACTAATTTTACAAAAGTCTGCCATAAGATGTATCACACAGGCAAATTGGGAGTCTAGTTGTAGGCCTTCACCGTGTAATGGCCCTCCCCTAACGCCATCGGGCCATTATTCACTCCTCAGGCCATAAACGCCTACTTTACGCCTTTGATATATAAATAACCATTATGGCCTTCAGCGTGTAATGGCCCTCGGCTAGCGCTTAATGGAAATTTTTCACGCCTCAGGCTATAAACGCCAATTTTACGCCCTTGATACATAAATAACATCTAACTTTGGATTCCTTGGTTCGTGTCAAATTAAGTTTCACTAGTGACTGTAGATAACATACTTACTTACTTTCTAAATAACTATTATATACATTTTACATTTTATGAATTCTACATTCACATTTTATATAGTTTATAAATTTTCCGTTTTACATTGTAGATCGTTTTATCTCTACTATTTAGGTTGAGTTTTGGACGTGTCTCTAAAATGAATATTTTCTTGAGACAAGTAAATATGTATAGATGTATTATAGTCTTGCTGGGGTTGGCAGAAATCTGTTTCCTCTGGCACCAACTCTGAACGCAATTCAACGCTTTTTGGAGGATATTAGAAGCTACCCTTCCTGAAATTGTCTTTGCCGATATGAAAAGGTCATCAGCTTGAAGCTGTGCTCTTCTTCTTCTTCAAAAGACATAAAGTAGATTGTCCATGTGGAGCAACCAAAGAAGGGGGGATAGAACCTCGCCTTGTGGGCAGCCCCTGGAGACCTTAAACCGAATAGCCTTATGTATGTAAAGATGTGGCATATGTTCTGTTTATGAGCATGGTTTAGATCCAGCCAGCAATGGTTGGTTCTATATCTTTTTCAGCCAATGCTGATTGAGTAGAAATTGGTATATAGAACATCATCCCATAAAAGGGTACCGCTGATGGTAATACTGAGCATCGAAATTGATGATTTATTTGGTATGGAACTCCTGACAATGAGAACTGCTGATGTTTCGAAAGAAAGTATCAATGCTTCTCGTTTTAATAGTTGAATAGAATTTTTGAATGAATCAGAAAGCGTATTGTGTATTTTTTTATTTATACTCATCGAGGCGTATACAATTTCTTGTGCGAGTGGCGTGCGTATTTACATTGAAACAAAGTTCATAAAAAATTTAGTTGGTTCACCTTATTATTGATTACTTTCTATGGGAAAATCGAATATCTAATATATTCAGAGCATAGTCATGATCTAAATTTATCGTGACTACAGACGGTAGCGATACGGTCAAAAGATTTTTATATAATTTGGGTTCCACAGGATGTACACTCAAAAAAATGCATGTGAAAATTATACATTTACTTATGTAATTTTCACATAACATTTAACGATAATTAGGTTTTCACTTGAATATTCATGTAAATTCACCTTGAAAGTAATTTTGCGTAGGAAATTATGTACAAAAATTGTACATTGTAAAGTTCACTTGTAGAAAAAATAATAAACATAACTTATTTTGTAATGTCCCTTACTAATTGTGTATTATTAATAGATCTGTATGTAACATGCCTTGGCCTCACAGAATATAAAGCGTTTTTACATGACTTGACATGCAATTCAAATACAGAATGTACATACACAAAAACTTTTTTATTAATAATTGTTTATTTCGATAATTTGTTCATGCACTCTATATACAGTAATTCAAAGTTTTATATTATTCACAGTAAGTTATAGCGTATTTACAACTTTTTACATAACATATCATGTAATGACGTAATATACGTGACGCGTTGTTTTCATTCGTCGCTTGATCTGCACGGACGAGCTCATTCCGAAAACTGGGGTAAGGTCGGGTTGAGCTGCTACTGTAGCCGCGCTCCATTATCATTCTTTGTTTTCTAATTTGATCTAGGAGTTGTGTTTCTGAGTGCCATTGAGTGTGTGATTTGTGGTAGGTTTAGTGAAACAAAATGAAAATAAGGTAGGGAAGTACTCATCAATGATTTTTAATTATGTTTTCCTGCAATTTATGTCTGTTCAAGTGTGTTACTTTAAGAAAATATGATATTCATCAGTATTTACACCGTAACTGGGTCGGTGCTGAATTGTAACATGCTTTTTACCGCCTACACTGGATTCAAACAGCATATTTTCAGAATCCGTGGAGAAAAGTCAATCTCTGATAGCAACTCTTGTACCCACAAATGTACTTCATTCAATTGTAGTTTTTCAACAGAATTTGTCAAAGCCTTATTACCTCATACGTATGAACATTTGAAAACTGGTATTGAAGTGAAATGTCCAATGCAACAAGTTTGCAACAATAATAACGTTTTTAAAAAACTGTCTAGCCTGCGTTCTCATTCTAGTAGGAATTTTTTCCTTCAATTTATAGTAATGGTTTAAACGATTCTGAGGTATCAAGATTGGTTAATCAGACGGAAAGTACAGAATTACCACTGACGCCATTTATAGTTCAAGTTGGTAAGATAAATAATATGTATCTATTACAAATATCTCTTTTTTTTCTGTGTAGGAATACATATACAAAACAGACACATTTACATGTATAAAGTAAAAAAAGATTTATCTTATATACTATGTAAATTTGTTTGCTTCATATACAGTGAGTTTCAAAGAGTTTGCATCACGTGGGATACTTTTTGATTATCCATTTGTCAAAAAATTTTATTCCTCATAAAAATTGGTGCATTGCGAAAAACTTGTATCTGAGTTATCAAAATTTTCAATTTCCAAGCGCTGTACAGGGTAGAGCAAAAAATAATAATTTTGAGCCGGAGTAAACTACCCTTATATTTGACTTCAAAAATGTTTATTTAGAAAAGTTGTTGAGATTTAATAGGTATATTTAGATTTACAGCCACCTAAGCAACAAAAAACTTTTTTCCCATTTTTTTATGGTGATAGTCTCATAAAAAGTAGGTACTAGTATCTCATATACACCTTAGGCGCCTCCTTTCATATTCCTATAATGATATTTAAATGCAAAATTTGGTACAATTTATTATTTGTACTAGAATATCGAATTGTTTAAATTTTTACTACTTTTTGGTGCAAATTTAAAATTTTATTCCGTATGTATGTCCATAATAACTATCAGTATAATTTTATGGAAGGAAATTATTAAATAAATCAATTAATTAATGCCAAACAATTAAATATTACAATCTGCAAGTTCACATTCAGTTTAATCATAAAAAATGGAAAAACACATCTTACTGTTGAGTAGGTGGTTATAATTTCAAATTTAAATGTTGTTTTCGAATCTTAACAACTTTTCTGAATAAACTTTTTTGATAATGTCAAAAATAAGGGTAGTTTACTCCTGATCAACATTTCTATTTTTTGTTTCTTTCGTGTACACCGTTCAAAAATTTAGAATTTGGACAAAAATCTAAGTTTTCTGTCATGCACCAATTTTTATTAGGAATAAAATTTTCTTACAAATAGATAATAAAAAACGTTTTCCATTTGGTGCAACCACACTACTGTATGTGTATTTACTTAGAAAGAAAGAAGCATTGCCAGAAACATTAACATCTGCAGAATAAATTAAAGAAAATGTTTCTTAATGCTAAATAATCTGCTTCGTTGCTTGCTTGTCGTTCTTGATTTTTGTTTCCTGTTCCGCTGGTAGAACAAACGTATACTTTTCCATATATTCATATATTACATTTCAATTATATGCACTATGTTCTGTTAGTAGCCCTCAGCTTCACAACTGGCATACTTTACACTCAGAAGAGTTTTCACTTTTTTACAAATTGGGTGTTTATTGCTTTCAGGTAACGGCTCGCCAGTGTTCTTCGTGTATGTGGAGAAGATGGTCATCAGTGCCGAAGGTTATGCGACTTTCCTAGATGCTCTCAAAGTAGCCTTCGCCTTATTTTTTATTTTGAACATCCAGTACCCTAAATAATTCGCAGTATCATTAGAGTTACTTCAATGATTAATTTTAAAAATACATCCTGATGCAGGATCAAAATGTAAAAAAGTAAATCCCTCTAAAAAAAGGGTTTTTAATTTTATCAATAGGTTCGTGAAAATATAAAAATTTTTGGCTTTCTCATTCGCGACCACGATTGACATTGTTTGATATTTTTTAGTAGTACATATATGGTGAACAAACACATGTACTTATTTATGTTTAAGTTTATATTTGATTATTTTCTCATTTTTATGTGAGTAACTCATGATAATCTGGCCCAAAAGTTTGAAAATTAACTTTCATTTCCTTCTTAATTTAAAATTAATAATGGTTTTATGTTCAAAGGACACGGCACCAAATATATTGGAAAATGGCTCTTAGCCAATTTTAATTTTTTTTTTGGGATATTAAAATCACTAGGTGTTATACGTGCTAGTTTAAATCAGTTTATTTGTCTTGTTTCTGAGCTATGATTTTTTTTAAATTATAAAAATGGCTATTTAACTAAAACATAGGAAGGTTCCCTTAGCCAAAAGTATTACTTTTTAGATAAATAGTAACAAAATAATGGCATTATTGGTTTGATTAAAGTCAAATGACATGTCAGTCAGTCGGATGTTGAGACAAAAGAAGCCGCGTATTCTACAGGGTGGGTCAATAATAGCGACAATTTAACATATTTTGACAATCATTAACATTGGTCCCATTGGTGAGACTGAGCATTCTTCATTAAAATATATCTCCCATTGGAAGAACAAGAAAACAAGAATATTTTCTCTGAAAGTTTTAACTTTTTTACATCACACAAATATTTTGTCAAATGTTTGTTTTTTATACTTCATGTTTTAATATTAGTCACTCAAAACAGCATTTTTGAGTCCATAAATCCGTTTTGGAGCCAAAATTACTTGAGGGAGACTTATAGTAATTGCCTAAAATGATTAGCTTCAAAAAGATACGATCACATTTTATACAGGGAGTGTTTACAACAATTAGTTGAGATAGGATTTGTACCAAATTATACGTTTGTTAATTATTTTTGAACGGATCAGAAAATTTAAATCATATTTTTCAGTTATACTTCAAAGTTAATTACCCTACATTGGTGTAAGTTTCATCAATTTCTTATGTCTAGTTTTTGAAATATAAATATTGAAAATTGATATTCTATAGAATATATTATCCAATCTTATTTCTTGATGAAATAAATATGAACTTGCAGCGCAAAATAATTGCAACGTTAATAATCATGTGGTTTATGATCACGCCGTTTTTACCGTTGCAATTATTATTTTGCGCCGCAAGTTCATATTTATTTCATCAAGAAATAAGATTGGATAATAAATTTCAATATTTATATTTCAATAACCAAACATAGGAAATTAATGACTTACACAAATGTATGGTAATTAACTTTGTAGTATAACTGAAAAATATGATTCAAATTGGCTTATCCGTTCAAAAATATTTAACAAACATATAATTAAGTACAAATCCTATTTCAACTTATTTTTGTAAACACCCCCCGTATAAAATATGATCGTATCTTTCCGTAGCTAGTCATATTAGACAATTACTAAGTCTCCCTCAAGTAGTTTTGGCTCCAAAACGGATTTATGGACTCACAAGTGCTGTTTTGAATGACATGAAGTATAAATAACAAAGACTTAACAAGATTTGTGTTTTGTGAAGAAGTTAAAACTTTGACAGGAAATATTCTATTCATAATAAAAGACTTCCAATGGGAGATATTTTTTAATGAAGAATGATATGATTGGCAAAATATGTGAAATTGTCGCTACATTTGACCCACACTGTAGAATAAGTGGCTTCTTTTGTTTCAACGACCAACTGACTGGCATATCATTTGACTTTATTTAAACCAATATAATGCCATTATTTTGTTACTATTTATCTAAAAAGTAATACTTTTGGGTAAGTGAATCGTACTATGTTTTAGTAAAATGGCAATTTTTATTATTTTCAAAAATGAATAACTCTAAAATTAAATTTGCACGCGCAATTTCTAGTGACTTTTACTACAATATCCGAAAAAAATTCAAAATTGGCTGAGAGCCATTTTCCCAATGGAGTCCTTTATATTGAACCCATATGTGAACCTTTAGATTTATTAGAATGCATCTGTTTGTGTTTTCGTACAAATATATTTATTTGTTTGTGATGTTATTCATCTAGTTTTCTCATTTTTATATGTAAGTACATACATGATAATCTGATCTCAAAGTTTAAGTTCCTAATTATTTGTTTTATTATTATTTATTTCTTTATTTTAAATATAGAATGTATTTGAGTTGTCAAATGTTTATTAAATAAATTTCTAATTTCCGCATGTCTGACCATGATTTGATTCTCTTAAAAATTCATAGTAGATATGTATAACAGGTCAAGGTATTTTGTAAAATATTCACGTGTGAAGAAAACAGAGTGTTTAATTTAATATTTTTGTGTTTTTGATATTCACCTTTCTGAAAAATGCCAAAGTTTAGTAAACTCAAATTAGCAGAAGTGCATACTGAAAAGTTATCACATAAGGTAAAACAATTGTTGCTAAATGGTAACGTGTTGTTAATGAAATCATGATAATTATAGAAACTTTGTTCAAAAACTTGGTTGGTTGACTATAAAATAAATATATGTGACTTAAAAACGAATAATATTGGGCACTTTGTTTAGAATGGAGATTCATGTTGGAATCTATTATTTTTTAAGATACAAAATTACTGAACTTAGATATAGTATCATAAACAGTTAGTAAATTACAAACTTTTAAATTTTAATAAAACTATATGTTTGTCGAAATTAGTTGATTTGGTTGAAGATAGTTCGGTCCTTGTAAAATTGTGAAAGTGGATCTTCAAAATACAACACCCATTTGCTTTCAAATTTTCAAATAAAAAATGTTTAAGTACACCTATTCATGTGTCCACCCGGGAACACATCGTCGATATATTTATTCGAGCAATTAAAAAAAAGTTGTTTTAAGTGTAAATTTAACTTGTTCTATTGATCTATTTATTTTGTGGAAATTCATGACGAAGTACATGGAAAAGAAAACAACTTTTGTCTAATGTCCACTAAGACTTTACTTATGTATTACTACCGGTTTCGGCTTTTACACCATTCTGAAGTAACTAATAAAAAACTACAGTAGTTACCTTATAGGTAACTACTATGGTTACTTATTAATTACTAGAGAATGTCGTAAAAGCCGAAACTGGTCGTGATAAATAGGTAAAGTCTTAGTGGAAATTAGATGAAAGTTATTTTCTTTTTTTGTACTTCAAGTGTAAATTTACAGAATATAATTACAATGTGGAAGTGAAATGTGAAAGTGAAATGTAAAAGTGAAGTGTAAAAGTGAAATGTGAAATCAAAATGTAAATCTACACGGTAATATCAAGATACTTAACGGGAAGTATTACCTAAAGAAGCTGGTAAATATTCATAGTTTATCACTGAAAAATACGGAGGAAATTACGAAAGATTCCAAATTGTACCTTAATAATTACATAACCACTTTGAGAGATTACATGATAAGTACAGACATTTTACATTGAAAGTGATTGAATATTGCACCGTTATTTTGGGTGATTAACAAAGTTTATATGGTAACATTACATGATATATAATGAACACTACATAATAAGTATGTATGTTGTGAGTTGTAATTTGGTATTTCCATAATTCATATGGTGTAAAATTACACAAGAGATAATATGAAATCACATAATGAATACTTGACAATTTTACACGTTTAGTCATGGAGGATATGAATTACAGAACGTATTGTAAATGTACATAACCTAACGTTGGTTACTTTGTGGCCAACGTTAGGTTATGTAAAATTACTTTTCTTTTTTTTCAGTGTATAGGAAAATTCAAGATGACTGCGTTCGGGGGATTGATATACTGGGTGGGGCACCGAAAACGAAACAGATCGAATATCTTCAAATCGCATGTGTTGTGGATAAAATGCAAAAACACGACGATTTTTAATCCAAGGGGGACATCTTCCTATCATAACCTCAACTGTCATACCTCTTCCCCCACCCCCTGGGCACTATCACCCAAACAATTTAAATAGGGAAAGTTGCAAGTGTGATACATCATTAAAAAGTTAATTTCGAAAAGAATTCAGCCATGTCAATTTTTGCCACCTAACTTTTTATTTTGGTGCTCTCTTGCGGAAAAAACAACTATTCCGTATTTCAAATTATGATATTGCATTTGCAAGTTCTTTTGACATAAATTCGGTGACATTGCATTATGGAATTATTCTAAGAGAAAGAAAAAAATTGCGGCTCCATAATGGCGGACATGATTTGCAATCATGGTCCGATTCGATTCAAAATTGATATGAGGTGGTATGCAAGGTCGGAAATTATGATTTACTTGTCAATGCAAAAAAACAAGATGGTGGGCCAAGATGGCGGACGAAATTTGTAATTCTGGTCCGATTCGAATTAAAATTAGTATGTGGGGATTTTCAGGGTAAAAAGTTATGATGTTTTTGTGAATGCCCAAAACCAAGATGGTGGACGAAATTTGTAATTGTGGTTCGATTCCATTCAAAATTGGCATGTGGAGGTTTTACAAGTTTTCAGTATGATTAAAATGAATTAATTACATTGATGAAAATAAGCTTATATACAAATGTGCTAAAAAGGAACTGATATTTTTTTAGATGTGTGACGTAGGTTATACTGTGCGTAACAGATTCGAAAGATTGCCGCGAGTACAAAATAGGTATTTTTGCGAGGTAAAATTCTGATAGAATAACCTACGTCACACATCTGAAGAAAAAAAATTATTTCCCTTTTAGCACATTTGTTTAAAAGGTTTTTTTTATCAACTTGATCAATTCATTTTATTCATACTGAAAACTTGTGAAACCCCCATATGCCAATTTTGAGTCGAATCGAACCACAATTACAAATTTCGACCACCATCTTGGTTTTTTGCATTAACAAAAACATCAAAATTTTCTACCCTGAAAATCCCCACATACTAATTTTGATTCGAATCGGACCAGAATAACAAATTCCGTCCGACATCTTGGAGCCACCATCTTGTTTTTGTGCATTGACAAACAAATCATAATTTCCGACCTTGAAAACCACCACATATCAATTTTGAATTGAATCGGACCATAATTGCAAATCATGTCCGCCATTTTGGAGCCACCATTTTGTTTTTTCTCTTAGAATAATTCCATAATGCATTGTCATCGAATTTATGTCGAAATTTTGTCAATATTTGTTACTAGCCAATAGCCCCGTGCGGATTAACTTCCTTGGGACTGCCAACTGTTTATTCATATGCACATCCTCATGAATGATTATTGTAATTGTAGAAATATTGTAATTGAATAAACATTATTATTATTATTATTATTATGTCAAAATAGCTTGCGAATGCAGTATCATAATTTGGAATACGGAACAGTTGTTTTTCCCGCAAGAGAGCCCCAAGATAAAAAGTTAGGTGGCAAAATTACCTTTTCAATGATGTGTCACATTTACTACTTTCCGTATTCAAATTGTTTGGGTGATAGTGCCCAAGGGGTGGGGGAGAGGTGTGACAGTTGAGGTTATGATAGGAAGATGTCCCCCTTGGATTAAAAATCGACATGTTTTTGCATTTTATTCACAACACATGCGTTTTGAAGATATTCGATCTGTTTCGTTTTCGGTGCCCCACCCTTTATAATAAAATGGTAAAATTCGAATTACCTGATGATTTTATTTGTGATGAATTCTAATTTCGTGATAGATTTCTCTAACCATTTGTTCTTAATCACCACGTCAACTGTGAGTTTGATATGCTTCTTCATGTATACAGTGCCCGCTATGAAGTATATTACATATTTATTGTATAGTTATTATATTATGTTATTGTTATACAGGCCTTCAAACAATGTTCTGTCTTGTCTTTCATTGTTTATTAATTTTCTTAAGTCAATGATGTGATCAATCATTTTATCGATTGGATAAACTATACTTTTAGTATCCTAGTGTCATCTACCTAATGTAGGTAGCACAAAGTACCAATAAAGCTTTCTATCTTTCATGACATGAGAACATTAGTAAAAATAAAAATTGAAAAAATACGATGAATGGGCCACAAGTGGGGTAAGATGGCAAGATATCGAAAAAAAGTAGTTCGAAAAAGATGCTTGGAATTCAACTTTATAGTTATATACAGAGTTTCAAGCAATAAATCGAAAATCGAAAATTGCTTTGTGAATAGCTCGACTGTAGTGAAACATTTGTATTTAGATGATAATGACCAGCATTTTTATTGAGAATGAAACGTTGTATTGCATGCGTGTTTTAGATACATTTTATTCGCTTAAGAAAATTAAATGCACGAGGTTCGCTCCCGCGTTTAAACATTCTTGAGCGAATAAAATGCTATCTAAAGCACTTAACAATAAATAACTATTACATGATGAAATAAATAAAAAAATTATGCGTAGTTAATTTGGTAGATCCAGCATGATTGAGAGCAATTTGGAAAATGGAAGTGATTGATTTTTGGGGCCTGTGAGAAGGTATTCAATGAACTTGGAAATGTTGACAAAATCATGGCAAACTCGTTAAAATCACTACGAACGAAACTGCGGAACGACGTGAAAGGGAAAAATGGACTAGCGGAACAGCTGTTTGGGAAATGAAATCGAATTAGGGTTAATAGAGTTTGGGCTTTTATTGACTGACCCTAAAACCGAATAAAGATCAACACCAATTACCTACCAGTGCATTGAATGTATTGATTATGAAAATATGGATTCGACAACGTATTTTTTTAGAAGCGATTTAGGATGTCAGTTACCATGTCGATACACCTGATAATGGAAGATATGCTAATGGGACAGTTTATATACTGTTCAGTGGATTTTTTATACAGTACATTCCATTTAAAACTAGCTACCCCGAATAACTTTAAGAACAGTGATTTTCTGGAAAAATAAAAAATACGTCAACAATAGTATTCAGGACACAGTTTGAAATATTCACGTTTGATGTAACTTTCCTTATAGCACTACCAGAGCATGTCACCCTTTATTTTTAATTGGGCCACCCTGTATTTTTTTGCCTAATCAGATGCTCCATGATAGCATAATAGTATATAGTATAATAATTATAGTCTGAAGCTTATAGTTCGGGAGCTAAAAATTATTTGAGATGAAAACGAGCCAACTTGTAAAACGTTTGAAACAATAATTTCCAGGAAAAATGCAAACACATTTGACAAATCATATACAGGAGGGCAGGCACATTTTGACATATGCGTTCTAGAGACAAACGTGGAAGCAATTAATCAGAAAAAGAGATTATTTGACATTTCTGCATCTCTATTGATGCGTATATGTTTACTTTTTCCACAGCGAAATAAAGTCTTTTTTTCACTGCCAAAATAGTTCACGAAATAAACATGAAATATTATTTTTTGAAGGATTTATCTTTAACAGAGTCAATTATTAATTGATTATTTATCATGAAAGAAATTCATTTATTGAAATAGATAGATAGATAGATAGATTTATTGGCCATGATATGTATGCAATACATTTACGACAAGTCACAAATTACAAGAAAGTGTATTTAATAAAATAAAATAAAATGGAAATATTACATTAATCAAGTCATTATAAACATAAATATAAATAACATATATTTGGTACAATATCAGATATCAGTGAAGATTAGTTTATTGTGAATCAGTGAGTATACCTTTCTTCACACATTCGACATATTCTTCAATGGCATAGAAATAATTTTCTAGCAAAAATATTTTTATTGGTTTTTTGAAACAGGGAAAATATTGTAAAGAGTATAATTTAAAGAATTTTTTTGAGATTTTGTGAGCCTAAATCTGGGAATACGTATACTATTCGAACCTCTGGTGTTATAGTTGTGTATGTCTGAATGTGTAGTCATGGAACAAGCGTTTTTATGGATTTCAATTCCAGTATTCCAAATATAAAGTGAAGGAGGGGTCATGATATTCAATTTTTTGAAAAGTGGTCGGCAGGTATCTCGATACTTGACATTGCTCAGGATTCTAATTGCTTTTTTTTGTTGTCGAAAAACTCTATATGCTGCTGATGAGTTCCCCCATAGAATAATCCCGTAATTAAGATGGGATTAGAATAGAGAAAAGTATAAGGTCCTGAGTGTATTGGTATTAGTGAGGTGTCTAAGTTGTCGCATATTGAAAATTGACCTAGATAATAGTAAATTGATAGTATAGTTTGAACGATTACTTCCAACATAAATTCCCGAATATGAATTCCATTGTGCTGCTGATCAGCAGTTAGATATTTCTTGAAGAGTTGATTCCATAATTTTATCATATATTTTAAATTTGTTTGGAAGAAGATGGACAATTGAATATTTTGTTAGAAATCTCAATTTTGTTATTCAAACTATCTTTTATATATGCTTCTGCTACGGTCAGATTTCCAGCCACCGTGACGTTTTATATGGATGTAATGTTGCCCCCTGCATTGGCCAGAAGAGTTACAGAGCTTCTTCTGAAACAGTGACCTGTGTAGCTCTTATACATGTCTTTTCCAAGCGATTTTGCAATCAAGCTGGGAATTTCTCCTATTTTATTTATCCCCACATGTTGGTTAATACATTTTCCTCACGAATATTTCAAAAATAATTTGTTAATTTTTGTATGAGGCGGTGATATATCTCAATATAATCAGAATTTGAAACAGTAAACGTTCTCTCGCAATAGGCCTTCGTATCAGGTATTTTAACGATCAATGTAGATCCATCTTCAATGGCATCAGTACTTATATGTAATATTCTTCACGGCGACAAGCACCGCTGATACCCAAAATTAGGACAACCTACAAAAAAAACTATTGAAATTACTATTAATCTTACAAAATTAATATAATATCTGTACCTTATTAGGTAAATTTGTTTAGTTATCAGCATCTTGAATGAATTTATTGATATCATCCCTTGATAAAACTTTAGATTTATTTCCTCGTTATCCGACACTTTTGTTCTCAATGAGCGGGACCAATTTCGAAAACTTCCGTATATCAATATTTTCCTTAACATTCAAAAAGTACTTTTCAACATTGAGTATACACTCCAAAACGTAGGAGGTTTTATAATTCTTGATTTTTCTACAGAATAGCATATAAGCACATTTCAAAAAGCCAATCTCGGACATGTGATCACCCAGGACGGAGTTAGACCAAACCCTTCAAAGATAGAATGCATTCAAAATTTTGTCGAACCAAAAAACCAAACAGAAATTAAATCCTTTTTAGGTTTACCGGTTACTATCGGACTGGAACATATCGTACCTATCATTATAAGACTCTTTAGAGCCAGTTTAGCATGGAACCATATTCCGTCTAACTGGACCGCGACTAGGGTGATCTATATTCCTAAGGTGGGTCGGAATGACCCACACCCAAAATCGCTCAGACCCATTAATCTGACATCCTTTCTGTTGAAAAGCATGGAGAAAATACTGGATGGGCACATAAGGTGTGGGGCACTAACAAAGCACCCCCTCAATGTTCACCAGTATGCCTACCAGGCTGGCAAATCAACAGAACTTGCCCTCAATAACCTTGTCTCAGGAATAAGCGACGCCCTGGAACGCCAGGAAATAGCAGTCGCTGCATTCTTGGACATAGAAGGAGCATTTAACAATGCACTACCTCACTCCCTATATGAGGCCACTGTCTCTAGAGGGATTGAACCGATACTGTGACTGGATAAGAACTATGCGTCACAACAGAACTATAACGACCTCTCTACAGGGGGAAAGTGTCAGCTTCAAGACAGCCAGGAGCTGTCCCCAGGGGGGGGGGTCCTCTCCTCACTGTTATGGTCACTGCTGGTGGATGATCTGCTGGCCATCCTCTCGCTTTGGGAGGTTGATCTGCAAGCATATGCTGACGATCTGGTCCTAGTAATGAACGATAAATCCGAAGAGACGATCTCTTACGTCCTTCAGGATATATTGGATACCATATATAAATGGTGTGAGAGGGAGGAAATGTCCATTAACCCCCACAAAATGGTCATAGTACCATTCACCAGGAAAAGGAAGCTGGAACATTCAATACCTCCTTCCATCAATGGTGTAACAATTCCTTTTGCGAGTGAAGCAAAATATCTGGGAATAACCCTGGATAAAAAACTTAATTGGAACTCGCACTTGGAAAAGACTATCCGGAAGGCTAGCCTTTCATTATGGACATGCCGCAGAATATGTGGCAAAACATGGGGCATGTCACCAAAACACGTATACTGGTTGTACGTGACCGTCATACGTCCAATGATAACGTATGGCTCTATAGTCTGGTGGAACAAGGGACATAAAAAAATGGCCATTGCTAAACTCAACGGACTACAGAGACGAGCGTGCCTGGCGATTACTGGAAACATTCGCTCCACGCCAACGGCAGCAATGGAAGTCCTCCTTGGATTACTTCCTCTCCACATAGTTCTGGAGAGAGAGGCAAGATGGGCAACATACAGACTTTATCAAGCAGCCATTAGTCTACCGCAGGCATGTGTCATGAGAGGCAGCGGCATGCTGGAGGGCATAATAGCTCACAACATTCAAGGACATCATGCCTAAAACTATCAACCTTCACACGTCCTACACTGTGGTCTTTCCCGAAAGAGAGGACTGGGTCCGGAATGAAACCAACCTATGTAGGGCAAATGAACGTTGGTTCACCGATGGTTCCAAAACTCAGGAAGGCGTCGGAGCCGGAATATATGGGATGAACCCAGTAGTGAAACGCTCGTTCAGTATGGGCAAACTAGCTACGATATTTCAGGCAGAGGTATATGCCATTGAAATGTGTGCCAGGGAGCTGGAAAATCGACACCACACACGAAAAACAATAAAAATATTTTCAGATAGTCAAGCAGCACTTAAAGCGCTTGAATCCAACTGCTTTAAATCTAGGGCAGTATGGAACTGCAGAGACACCTTAAACCGACTGGCGCAACGCAACAACGTTACCCTAGTCTGGATACCAGGTCACACAGGCCTAGAAGGAAACGAAATAGCGGACGCCCTAGCAAAAGGGGGGGCCGAAACAACGTTCACTGGACCAGAACCGATAATCGGTTTAGCATATAGCACTGCCAAGAATGTCATAACAGCTTGGGCAGACAATAAAATACTCGAGTACTGGCGTAGTCTACCGGGCCTAGCCCATTCCAAAGCATATATTGCTTGTACAAGGAAAAAACAGGACTCTGACAAACTGCTAGAACTCAGCAGAGCGCATCTCAGAGTTATAGTAGGTTTGCTTACTGGCCACTGCAAACTCAAACATCACATGCATAAAATCGGACTTGCACAAGATGCAGAGTGCCGGCTATGCATGGAGAATGATGAAACTGCTGAACACATTCTGTGTACATGCCCTGCAGCGGCCAGAACCAGATTCTCAATATTTGGCGATACGACAGTAAGGCCAGAAAACCTGGTAAATTGTTCTCCCAATGCATTCCTCAATTTCGTCAAGAGATTGGATATGCTGGGAGAAATATAACCATAGGGTGAGCCACAATAGGCCATTGGCCGCAGTGGAGGGCCTGATACGGGCCCACTCACGTTCAAACCTAACCTAACCTACTACCGACCGACCTACGGTTCATATACAACTTTGCCAAAAATTCAAAACCCCTATCACGATTATTACAAAAAGGCACCCCTTTCAATTTTGACACTGAATGCAAACGATCATTCGATGAATTAAGGAATGCGCTAACATCTAGCCCAATTCTCATCTACCCGAACTTCGAAAAACCATTTTTATTGACAACTGACGCGAGTGCCTTTGCCATTGGATGAATTTTGTCACAAGGACCTATTGGCAAAGATCTCCCAATAGTCTATGCGTCCAGAACCCTCTGTAACGCTGAGTCGAAGTACTCTACAGTTGAAAGAGAACTTCTTGCTATTGTTTGGGCAGTAAAGCATTTTCGCCCTTACCATTTTGGAAGAAAGTTTAAACTAGTCACTGACCATAGACCTCTCACCTGGCTCCTTTCAATAAAAGACCCCGGAAGTAGATTGGCACGTTGGCGACTTAAACTTGAAGAATATGATTACGAGATAGAATACAAACCCGGCAAAATAAATAAAAATGCCGATGCTCTATCCCGCATTAAAGTCAACCACTTCAAGGAATGTGTAAATTTTCAAAAGAAAATTTCTATTCTCACATCCAACACTGACGAAAGTGAGAAACTAGATAACCCTGAAGAAACTGAAAGCGAACCTGAAGAAAAACAAGACGAAAGTCAAAAAGAAAATGAAGGAGAAAACCCTGTAGAAAAACCTGAAATACCCGTAGAAACTATTCAAGAAGGATACGAAAACTTCATGAACCTTTATAAAACTAAATCGTTGATCGATTATTCCAAAGTAGAATTTGACAATTCTCAACAGAAACCTTTTTACATGGTTCTTGTCGCACCATTCACGAAATTGGTCATATGTTTTTTCATATATTAACTTGGATTTGGCCGGTAACATATTAGATACTATTGCATTTGCTTTCTCAGATATATCTGATGGGGTATCACTATCACTATTACAATCCTTCTTGAAAATAACTTGAAATTGAAGCAACTACGAGTAAACACAGTCAAACAGCCAAACACGCGCTGTGTCAACAAACCGTTTCTATAGTAACGACAGAGAAAGACCACTGTATGCTGTGAAATTGTATTGGAAATATTGATAACATTGAAGATATCATGTACGGAAAAGAGAAGTATTATTTAGTTATTTTGGACTTATTTTTTTCAGACAGAAAAAACTTTGGAATACGATTTCAATGAAAACGTTGAATAATATTTTCAAGACAACAGTCGTTCAAAGCGATCACTTATTGGGACAAAAAACCAAGATGTATGGAACTATTTATTTTTAATATATTTCAGACGATGTAAATTCACATTCACAGTTGTACAAAAATTGTTGTTAGTATTTCGTGTATAAAAATCGTGTTTTCATGGCACATTCAAGAGAATTTTTGGCATCGACCTGAGGTCTCTGCCAAAAATTAAAACTCTCATGTGCCATTAAAAAATGGAAGACTGGGTCCGGAATGGAACCAACCTATGTAGGGCAAATTAACGTTGGTTCACCGACGGTTCCAAAACTCAGGAAGGCGTCGGAGCCGGAATATATGGGATGAACCCAGTAGTGAAACGCTCGTTCAGTATGGGCAAACTAGCTACGATATTTCATGCCATTGAAATGTGTGCCAGGGAGCTGGAAAATCGGCTCCACACACGAAAAACAATAAAAATATTTTCAGATAGTCAAGCAGCACTTAAAGGCTTGAATCCAACTGCTTTAAATCTAGGGCAGTATGGAACTGCAGAGACACCTTAAACCGACTGGCGCAACGCAACAACGTTACCCTAGTCTGGATACTAGGTCACACAGGCCTAGAAGGAAACGAAATAGCGGACGCCCTAGCAAAAGGGGGGGCCGAAACAACGTTCACTGGACCAGAACCGGTAATCGGTATATAGCACTGCCAAGAATGTCATAACAGCTTGGGCAGACAATAAAAGATTCGAGTACTGGCGTAGTCTACCGGGCCTAGCCCATTCCAAAGCATTTATCGCTTGTACAAGGAAATACAGGACTCTGACAAAGTAGGTTTGCTTACTGGCCACTGCAAACTCAAACATCACATGCATAAAATCGGACTTGCACAAGATGCAGAGTGCCGGCTATGCATGGAGGATGATGAAACGGTTAAACATATTCTCGTTTATGGCTTTTTAACACATGAATAGGTATAACAATATGATAGTGAAAAACCAAAGCCATAAGGTTTGCACATGCTCAAAGGGTTGAAATAGGGGCGCGATCTTGTAAAAAAATTGTCGGATGCTGATTCATTTTCTCGCTTATGGCAATCGACATAATGAAATTTGATGTCGTTAGGAACCCGAAAAAAATTTCCCATAAGCCGGTCAGCTGTTGAGGTATATTTTCCGGACGGAAAATTTTGTGAAATTTTTTTTCGTTTTCCGGCAAACTTTCTCATTTATGGCATTTGAACCTTATGATTTTGATGATGGATAAACATCATAATGAAATTCCCATAAGCTTTGCATGTACCTTAAGAAAAGCCATAAGTTGTGAAGTTTAGAAAAATTTGTGAAAATTTTTTCATTTTCTCGTTGATGGGAATTGGTATGTAAGAAGAAAATAGTATTTCAAGACCAGAAAAAAAGCCATAAACCGGAAACATGATATCGATGTTTTATACAGTGTGGCCCATTTGAAATGGAAGCACCCTTATAAAACAAACTTTTTTCAACCGATTGAAATTATTTTTTTTCATTAGGTAGATAATCAAAAAGTCCATTAGAACACCTAATTTCATGAATAAATCTTAATTTTCAGGGCCATATATTCTTTTTTTTGAGGTAAAAAACTGAAAGATTTTTTTGCGATTTTTTGAGAAAAAATCTGACTAAACCACTGGATTCGTTACTTTTTCAAATGGTTCATTTTGGAATATTGTTGAAATTCGTACATTAATGAATAAGTTATGGGAGAATTAAATTTAAAAAATATGCCGTTTAATCAACCCACCATTTCAATGTCTACTCTTATCCAAAATTCGGAGTACATCACTGGATTCAGGGAGTCTCAAAATATCACTACTCTTATCCAAAATTCGGAGTATATCACTGGATTCAGGGAGTCTCAAAATATAACTGATCAGAATTTCATCGAAATCTATTAATAAATAATAATAAAAAAAATTAATAAAATGACATTTTCATGAAATTCCATCAACATATTTTTCAAATTTTGTTATCCTGTAAATTTCTTATTTATAAATAGATATTGATGAAATTCTGAACAGTGATATTTCGATACTTCCTGGTGTATTCCAAATTTTGATATGAGTTCTGAAATTGAATTGGTGGGTTGATTAGGTATATTTTTAAAATTTCATTTTCTTATAACTTCTTCATTGATGGACGAGTTTCAACAAACTTTCAACAAGAACTATTCGAAAATGTCGCAAATCCAGTGGATTGGTCAGATTTTTTCTAAAAAAATTATTTTAGATTTTTTACCTTGAAAAATGAGAATAGTTGGCCCTGAAAATGAAGAATTTATCATTAAATTTGGTGTCCTAATGGACTTTTTGAATGTCTACCTATTGAAAACAAATCATTCCAATCGGTTGAAATATTAAAGTTTGATATGTGCATGTGCTTCCATTTTAATTGGGTCACACTGCATAAATAAATGCAATTATTTGAAAAGGTTGCTGCAAGAAATTAATAAAGATAAAATTGCCCATTTCTTCTTCTATGGGATTTGGCATATGCATTGCAAACTTCAATCTTAGGCAATATACTATTGAAATCACATAGTTTCTTGATTTCAATAATTTTTTTATAGAGTGAAAAAAAATAGTTACTGGCATTATTGAGACATTATTGAGTAAAGGTAATTTAAGCAATTTTGCCTTAACCTCTATGCAGAAATGAGCCGTCAGGGCACTATAAGCAATCAAAAATTGACATAAGCAAAAACTGCACCACTTGCAAAATGATGTTTTCACTAGTTACCTTGTTTTTTAATATTGAAAAAAACTGAAATGCTCATAATTCATACTGTGTGATCCATAATTATAGAAACTATTGGAGTGTAAATGGACACCCAGTATTTTTGAGTTGAGTTAAGATTTTTGTTTAACTCCAAGGAATGTAGGGTGATTCAGTCATGAAAAAACTGCCAACCTCATAAAAATTCACGAAAGCTACCTTTTTTTTGGCCATTTTTTGGACTTTAACTCCGTTCATGTAGGAGTTTTCTTTCACCACTGACTTGATATGCAAACACCAATAAGGCTGAGAGTTATTATCCACTTTCTGTGACCAGATTTTTTTTCATGTAGCTGCCAATATGAAATAAAAAAAATTGGAATTCTGACTGAAATCAAGTAAAAACACTCTCTTGAATAATCCAAATCAACTACTAATAAACAAAACAAGAATCCTAGTGGTTCGAAGTTGCCAATGGAAACTGTTTGCGTTTACTTGTTCAATAAACACTGTGGCCAAGATAGGATTAACCAGCAGTGAAGGTATTTTGAAATGGTATTTCGGAGATCATTTCTTGGAGATGAGAAAAGTGGTGAAATATTCGTAATTTATTGATAATCTTCGGAATAACGTCAAAAATAAACGAAAGCGAATATTTTTCAGTCATATATATATATATATATATATATATATATATATATATATATATATATATATATATATATATAGAATTGAAAATATCTTGAGGTTGCAGTCTGATATTGGATTTAAAGAAAACTCTTTGTCATCTTGCCAAGCTTTCGGAAATGTTTATTTCCTTCCTCAGGACAACTACAAAAGGACAATTTAATAAATGGAGAAAAAATATTGAATCTACTTACATAACTTGAGTAAAAATAGAAATTAGCATCAAAAAAAGAATGTTGTATATAAAAATATAAGACAGATAAAATTTTAAATGAATGTCAATCAACTTCAAAAATGATGAGAAACAATCAAGTAACTCTACTGGGTATATCAGCATTACTATAATTCTTCAACTTATCTCTGTTCAGTTTTAAAATATAAGTGTAAATTTTACTCAAATTATTGAGATCAGTTTTTTTATTTAGGCTGTTACTCTCTTCATTAATTTGCAACATTTCTAAAAATGTCCTTTTAAAAATGTTGTTTTCTATTCCAAGTACGCTAACATTATCAAAACTCATTCGATGGTCAAATTGATTAACATGTTGAGCCAATGCACATGAATTCATATTTCTTTTACAATCACTTTTATGTGATGGTATTCTACCTTTCAAGAGTCTAGATGTTTGTCCAATGTATACTTTATTACAATCGTTACAAGTAATTTTATAAACAACATTATAATTTTGGGTTGTTTCTAGAGGTGTTTTCAATTTTGAAAAAAGTTTACTAATAGTCTTAATGTTTTTTTGTCCAATTTTGATATTAGTTTCTTTAATAACATTAATCAATTTAAGTAGATTCAATATTTTTTCTCCATTTATTAAATTGTCCTTTTGTAGTTGTCCTGAGGAAGGAAATAAACATTTCTGAAAGCTTGGCAAGATGACAAAGAGTTTTCTTTAAATCCAATATCAGACTGCAACCTCAAGATATTTTCAATTCTACAGTTATTGTCAGTCACGAATTACCTATTTTCATATATATATATATATATATATATATATATATATATATATATATATATATATAAAACAAAATTCGCATTTCAAATGAAGAAATTGTTTGTCAAAGAGAGAAGCATTTTCTGCAATGAAACAAAAATTATTCAAAAATTAAATCCAGAAACTTTGTGTCCGAATACATAATGTTGAAATCATGACATTTCGTATCAAATACATTATAATGATGAGGTTTAACATTGTTACCAGCAGTAAGCAATATCTAGGTACACTTTAACTTTCTACAATGTGGGGTATTTTCTGTTCCTAGGGCTCAAACTTTGATGTCGGATTCTAGTAAAGAAATAACCACATTGGAGAAAATAATAAATACCAGTTTTTTTCCACACCACCTTAGAGGCAGAGTTTCCGGCGCGTTTTATCATAGTGGCATCCCCTTCAGGCCTAGTTCAGTCTTAAGAAGTGAAAGTTCCAGAAAGATAAATTGCTTCTATGTCAAAATAAAAAATCAAACCCATTTCCAGATTCGAATCAGTTCTGGACCAATGTAGAGATTTTTTTATGTCACAGTGTCTTTTCAAAAACATAACTCGACGTGACTCAGGGCTTTTCTTAAAAAATTATAACCTGGAAAATTAATATTACTTTAGGACATCACTGTATAAAACGTCGTAATCATGTTTCCGACTTATGGCTTTTTTTCTGGTCTTGAAATCAGTTTTTCTTCCTACATGCCAATTCCCATAAACGAGAAAATGAACAAAATTCCTGTGATTTTCTTGCAAGTTTTCCAGTTTCCTATAGTATGATAAGCACGAACTAGACTTATTGTTTTTTATAACAGACTTTTACATTAACAAATTTTTATTGCACATTATTTCGTTCACGAGAAAGTTTGCCGGAAAACGAAAAAAATTTTCACAAAATTTTCCTTCCGGAAAATTAACCTCAACAGCCAACCGGCTTATGAGAATTTTTTTACGGGTTCATAACAATATTAAATTTCATTCTTTCGATTGCCATAAGCGAGGAAATGCATCAGCAAACAACTATTTTTTTACAAGATCGCGCCCCTATTTCAACCCTTTAAGCACGTGCAAACCTTATGGCTTTGGTTTTTCACTATTAGATTGTTATACCTATTCATGTGTTAAAATGCCATAAACGAGAAAATTAAAAAAAAAAAATTTTTTCTGCAAAAGGAAAATCAATTTTCTATATGCCTAGCACACGTCCGATCGCTAAATTTTCATTTATTGGCTTAACACTGACAATTTCCAGTGGTTAAAATCCCAGAAAAGAGAAAATGAGTCAGCAAAATCTGTCGTCTATTTTGTAGAGATTTATTAAATCTACAAAATGGATTTTCGTACGACCGGATCGGTGCATTTTCCATTGAGAAAATCCGGAAAAACCTCAAAAAATAGAACAGTTTTAAAAAAATTCTCAATTTTTTTAAATCTGAAGCTGTACAAACGATATTGCGGAAACTGATAGATAATAATATGTGGTTCAACTGTGCGCCAGATGTTTTCTGTTCGATGAGTATTTTTTGCACAATTGCATAACAAACAATTTAAGGGATATCTTGCAAGAAGCGTCGATTTAAGGGAAATCGTCGTATTCAAATTCTGTAAACGGCATCTGGAAGTAGAGATCGATATCTACAATTTGTATATTGTGGATTTTCACCTGAGAGGTGCAAAGTACGTCTGAAGTCACCCGAAGTCGCACTGAAAATGTCTGAAAATGCTCCGGGGGTACGATAGGGAAAGTTACGTCAAACGTGAATATGTCAAAAAGTGCCCCCATGTATGCTATTGTTGACGTGTATTTTTATTTTTCCTGCAAATCATTGTTTCAAAAGTTATTCAGGTTGGCTCGTTTTAAATGGTATGCACTGTTTGTTCTTTCTACATACAAGTGTAGGGCACATAAAATAATTCGGCAATTTCTTACTTATTTCTTTCTGGATTGCGTATGTATAGATGGTCCTATTTCATCTATTTATTAGGGGTCCTCGTTAGATCGAAAAACAGATTCTAAAACAATTTCAGAAAGATCAAGTCGTATTTGAATTTTTATTCTTTAGTTGTGCTCAATTCTGAAAATATATATGTAATGTAAATACAGAAAACTTCTATTTATTGTACCTTTTTTTATTTCCTCCTTTCTACTTCATTTTGCAAATTTAGAAGATGTTCAAGTTCATAAACAGTTCATTTACCATATGCTTGTGATATACGGAACTTGGATAACTGTTGTTGAAAGTTTTGGGAGACGTGCATAAGAATAATTGAAAAATGTTCAGTAGTCACGAACTTTTCGATCACCAGCATTCAGTACGGTTTTTCAAGGATCACCTTAATAGAAATCCGCCATACTTTTCAATATTCAATCCAATAAACAAAAGTTTCAAGGTGCACCTGAATAAAGCTGAAAGTATCTTTTGTTTTCAATAAGACCATCGATTACTTTACTTCAATAACTTCGTTTTGTTTCGGAGCAGAAGCATCGGAAAACAAATGAAATGTTCGTGGATTACAGAACTAATTGCTTATGGCAGTTTTACCAAGTGCAAGTTCCTAATTAAAAACGGCCTGAAGGGCAGCAGGCAGCAGGGGTGAAGTTTAATTTTATTAGAGCTTATCTCTCTGAAGTAATTTAAACTACATTCATCTTCTTTGCACGTGGCAGTTATTTTTTTACCAGAATCGATATTAAGAATCATCGAAGGTAGGTTTTATAAAAAGAGAGTTTTTTCTAAGAGTATATTCGGAAATGTATACAGCGTGTTTTATGTAGGTCATGCATTAGAATAAGTTTTTCACCTTGTTGTTGGACAAGAAATTGAAATTCGGTATGCTCGACCATGTCCATTTTACCTTCAAAGATTTTTTGATTACGAATCTTTCATTTCTGTGTACAATTGTATCGAAAATATTGATACAATATTTAATAATTTCATAGAAGTTTTAAACTATGCCCTAGCATTATTTCGTCCAATGATTGCTAAATGCATTGATCTGAAAGACTATTTCAAGAACGAATGGGTTGATAAAGGAGTCAATGGTTAGGAATGAACATATATGGACACACTGAATTTCAAGAACAATATAACAATCTAAAAAAACAATACGAAAAAAATCACCCATACAAAACAATTATTATCAGTCTCATATAAATGCCAAACAAACTATCACCGACAAACAAAAGTATATTTGGGAATTAGTTCTTGACAAAACAAGAAAAACCAAGAACAATCAATCTTTTGAAACTATTATAAATGACCAATTGACTAAAGATGAAGAATATTTAATAGCGGACAAATTTTGTGAATATTTTGCCAAGTCACCTGAAACCACAGTAAACTTGCATTTCCAAAATTCCATATCCGAGGGGGCACTGTAAATAATCCTCGGAATTATTGATTCTTCTTCACGGCCACCAATCCTATAGAAAATAATTTGAAAAATACCGGTAGTGTAGGCATAGACTGTATTTCTAAAATATAAAATAATTAAAACTACAGGATGTTAGATTGTAGTACCTCTCACATTTATCATCAATTACTCTAATGAACTATGTAGATTTCTTAAGAACTTGAAAATTGGAACAGTCATATCAATCCCCAGAAAAAATGACCCCAACTACTGGAAAATTATAGACCCATAAATATTCCTAAGGTTACATGCAAAATAATAGGGAAAGCACTGTTTGACCGACTAAAATATATTTTGAAAAATATAAAATCATGCCAAAAATGTCAAAATGGTTTTATCCAGGGAGGTCGACAGAAAGTGCCATTTACAGACTTCTACAAAAATTTGGATCAGAATTAGCATGTAGGGGTACACTTTTTCGATCTCTCCAAAGCTTTCGACTGTTTGGAGCTCAAATTTTTAGAAAAAAGCTATATATTATATTATAACCCTATCTAAAATATTTTTTATTACCTGTAATCATTCCCTATACAAATTGTTTATATCTATGTGTTCTTCATTAGTGTGCTCATATGTCTTATTTGAATTGTATCATGTTATTTTTACATAATCAACTTTACCAAACGTGTTTTAATTAAGCGTAATTGATTTCTGTACAAACCATTTTCTTTTCAATCTTATAATTATTTTTGTATTGATATAACCCATACATTTCAAAATTATTGTTTTTCTTACACACAAGCAGGTATCTGCTTCGTAAGTATTAGTCCAATTTATTCACCTTTTACTGTTTAAATGAACTTGTAGTTTGTAGACATTTTAAACGAAAAGTGGATAAATTATTATTATTAGTCAAATTTGCATTTTCAAAATTATGGAGGGTTTCAAACAAAAAGAGTTTTCATAGTTTTCAGATATTCTAGTCAAGAGTTTCATTGATGTTGCTGAAATGATACCAATAAATAAATTATCAAGAGAATGCGAAATTGAAATTTGTGCGATTTGCTGTAGAGAAGATTCTCCCAAATTTGTAATTATAACTGCATATAGATAACCTCCAGATGGAAATGTCAACATATTTCTCGATTGTTTACTGCATCAGGCACTTAATATTGCCGAGATAAAGTCCCACAATATTATTTTTCGTGGGAAATTTAATATTGACCATTTATCGAATGAGTTGAACAATGCCCGTATTCGCCGTTTCCTCTGTAAAGCAAAGCTTGCGTAAACCCGCTTAAAATTCAAGCCAAGCTTAAATATTTGCGGTATGCACCGTAGAACAATAAACTAAGCTTAGCGAAGCGCCAAAATAACTTGGCAACGTTGTATATTTTTGGGGATAATTACGAAATTACGGTTTACGCGTCAATTGTCAAATTACGACAACCGTTAATCGAATGTTAGTTGAATGAATATGCGATTAATAAAAATTGTGGTTTTGATGATGCGAAATGAATAAGTGCCAAACTTTACCTCAACGGAGAAGCTCCACTTGTTACGAATTATAGCGCACAAATATGTATTCATACTAGAGGATAAAAAAACCGCAGAGAAAAAGGAAAAGACCTGGCAGCAGATCACAGATGACTTCAATGCTAGTTCTTCGACTGGTATATTACGTGGTAAGGCGTCTTTGAAGAAATGCTATGAAAATAGAAAAAAAGAGCTTCGGAAAACCTTGGCTGATGAAAAGAAGGAAGTAACTCTTACTGGCGGAGGCCCACCACCAAAAATACAAAAAAGAGATGAGACGATGAACTACTAATCTCAATTATCAATAAAAATACATTAGTGGGTTTTCACAACAAATTCGATGATGCAGATGAAAGCTCTATTGTGTGTAGAGACCCTGATGAAAGTAATGAAGTGGAATTGCAGAGAGTAGACGAGGACAGCACAGAAAACACACACACAGGAAGAGAGACATGCCTGGTAGGTTGACTTGTAATTTTTTGCTTTTGGGTCGTTTTTCTCACTTAAACTTACTAAGAACAATTATTTTAAACTATATATTTGTCAGTTACATATTTATTACTGAAATGTAACTACCTACTTTACAATTATCTCTCAATGTTTGATTCTAGCCAATAGTCATTGCAAAGAAAGATGATGTTAATTGGAGAAAGTATAATGCGACACAACTACAAGATCCTATCAGCCCAGCTTTAGTTACAAATGTCGCAATCTTGAAACAAGATAAAACAAAACGTAAGAATATTGAAATCAATGATGCCAATATTTGTGAAATTAACAAGAAATGATAAACATACAAGTAAAACAAATTTCAGTCATTGTGAAAGTTTGTGAGTTCTAGTATATAACTCTGATGTTTTTACAGGTGCCCGACCATTTAAAATCTGCACCAAAAAGCCGTAGAAGAACAACAACTGTGGTAAAAAGCTTAAAATCTTCTGAGATAGCCAAAAAGTATGACCTACTCTTAGATAAGAGATTGATGTTACTCGAAATGCAGTTGACTCATATGGAACAAGAAAATGCCCTGAGAACAAGACAACGCAAATTAGAGATAGAAATATTGGAAACAGACTTATCTTTAAAAAAGAAAAATTTGGAATAGTATTAATATCAGTTAATATATTAGAGTAATTTATCATGTTAATTTATTATGTATCAGTTGAGTACAAAAAGTATGTCCTCCATTTTTGACCTTCGTTTCCACACACCTATGGTTCTTTCTACTGCATTTCTGGTGCGAATGTGAGATTCATTGTAAAATCTTCTGTAAAAGGCCATATCATCCATCTCCTCGAAATAGTTGGGTCTCCTAAATATTCTTCTTGGAAATCCAAAATCAATTATGTCTACAATGTCATTATCGTCTTCCAGCAGGATTTCATCTTCTAGTTCTATCATTCTGCAACAACTGATTTTAATTTCACAAGTCAACATTTCACCACAACGAGACTTACATACTTTCCAAAACTAGAGAATAAAAAGTCAAAAAAGTGAGGTTCTGATATCTACAGAAGCTTGGCTTTACATATAAAGCCGCCGAATTTGGCCGCTTACATTTAAGCGAACTTAAAGGCGTTTGTGTATACAAAACTGAAGCGTTAAGCGAGCTTAACCCTTAAGCTTCGCTCACTGGTATACGGCGAATACGGGCATAAATCTCTCATAGATTGTTTCAGTTCGTTTCGACTGAGTGTCCATATTCAGGGCCCAACTAGAATTTTCACAAAAGCAAATGTTCATACAAGTCGAACATGTATAGATAATATGGTGACTACTTTTCCATTTATTAACCTTCAGCGAAGCGAAGTGTAAGTCGATCAGGGTAATATTAACGAACTCAGAACTGAATTAAGTAATACCAGTTGGTTTCCGACTTTGTACGACATGTGCATAAACGATGCTTCATTGGTGCTTCGATGTATCCTGCCCTATTAAACCCGTTATCGCTAAGAAGCCCAAAAATGATTGGATTTCGGAATAAATTATCCAAGAGGGCAATTATCTTAGAGTCATTTTTGAATTAACGATTACTTCTGGGCTAGTCGATCTACGATATAGATAATATATAAAAATAGGTTGAAGGAACACAAGTCTGTAATCACAAAAACCTAATACTTCTCTAATAAGATGAAAAACGCTCAAAATGAAACAAAAGAGACATGAAGCATAATTCACATTGAGTTAAAAAAAAAAAAAAAAAATTGTTATTACCGTCAACCGATTGCACCCCTACGCGCAACCCTCGGAAGTCTTCGAGAGACTTGTGTGAGCTGGGGAAGACGCAGCCCTTACCTTTTAACGTGTGATGCCATGCACGAGACCGATGACCATGCGAGGCTTTGAACCCTCGACCCTTCGCTCTAAAGGCGAACGTTCTACCAGCACGGCCACCACGGCCATAGTTAGGAAGAAAGAAATCGTCTTGTGGCAGAGATGCCATTCATCACTCTGAAGTACAACCTCGATATTGTTGAAGATGCATATGAGGTAGTGGAATTATTTGCTGATCATTTTTCTAAGGCTGCTGAATCAACATTGGCTGATCATTAGTTTGAATGTTGATGTCATTCACACATTTCAGAATGGACCTATTACAGAAGTAGAAATAATTTAAATATGATGAAAAAAAAAAACAAATCATCTGAGATAGATGAATCTTCTACGATTACTATCCAGAATGTGATAGATTTGATAAAGTATCCCCTTACTTACCTAATGAACCAGTCCTACATGCAATGATACTTTTCCACTGAGTTCAAAAAGGTACTAGTAATTCATTTATTCAAAAAAGGAGATAAACAGAGTTAGACAACTGCAGACAAATCTCCTTACTCTGCTCACTCTCGAAGAGAAAGTAGTAAATGCTAGGATGATAAATTATTTGGAAATGAACAACCTGATATGTAGTAACCAGCAAGGATTCGGCAAAAATCATTCTGTGGAAACAGCATATCATTCCAATTTCTTAATTTTGTATACTCTGAAATAGATTCCAACAATTGTGTAGTTAGCCTGTTTTTCGATTTGTCAAAGGCATTTGACACGGTTGTCTTCCAAGTTAGTTGAAAATGCTTGTTTTTTCCAAATGATTTATTGACTGGTTGGAATCATATATGTATGAATGGAAGAGTATGACTGTAAGAAATAACGTTTTTATGTCAAGTGAGCGTGATGTTAAATTAGAAGTGCCGCAAGGGTCAGTCATGGGACTTCTACTATTTGTGTTATTTGTCAACGACTTGCCCAAACACGTAACTGATTGCCACATTACCACGTTTGTTGATGAAACAACGATTACAGTTGCTAGTTCTGATCCAGATGCGTTATTAACAAATGTCGACAGATTTATTCACATCATGGTGTGACCGAAATCAACTGATTTTGAATACAACCAAGTCAGTTTCAATTAAATTTTATAATATGAGGGTTAATATCCCTGGTGACATAAATGCTATTGATGAAATAGTTATGTCGCAAGATGTAAAATTCTTGGGTACATTTCTAGATGAGAGGTTAGACTGGGATCTAAATATCAATCACAGATGGAAGAAACTGAATTCAGCATTCTTCGCAATTAAGCAAATGAAAACATGTATAACCAAGGAGAGCTTCTTAAGCATTTATTATTATGCAATGGTATACTCATATATTTCTTTCAACATAATGTCATTGGGTTGTAAAGATTTTGGTAGAGTATTTGTAGGGTAGAAACGTATGTATCGTAAGACTATCGATACAGTTGCAAACCAGTATTTATAAGAAATAAATTGTTAACTGCCCCATCCATCTATACTTACTTATTTTCACTTTTAAATGTGTATCTATTATTGTGCTGTCGTCTCACCTGTTATAACTTTGATTTTATTTATACACATAATCGCGGTTTATTCGTTTATTTACTTATTTATTAATTTTATTAAATATACATTTAGGAAAAATTACAAATACAAAATAGAATAGAACTAAATGCGCGATTTAGTGCCTTCCTTCTCATAAAAGAGAACAACGGCATCTCCGCTCATAAGCGATTTAGATGAAATAGAGGACTTCGGATAAGAATGCAGTCATGCAGCCACACAGCCTCAGGAACCTCCTACTATTGTTCATAACGGCGGAAAAATTGAGATTTTCCATAAAATACAAAACACTAGGAACTTTAATTTTGTTTAGGGTTTTTTCTTTCAAAATGGCGCTAAATTCAAAACTATAGAGCTAGAGCATTGCTATTGAAAGAGGTATAGTGTAATGTAGGTTTGTTTCTTTATCAGTGTACATCTGTTCCGCGATAAAATTCAAATTCATCCATTTCAACAAACTGTTATGATTGAAATGTAACATGTACCCTACAAGGCCGTAGCCAGAAAAAAAAATCGGGGGCGTCCGTTTACTGGAGCTTAAGAAGAATATTGTGGTCCAAGTTTGATCAATTTTAGTATAGCTTGTATGTTCAACACAGTTTTGTAATTCACTCAGGAACGATCACATTGGATATTCGGTATTAACCATATTACAATTCTGCAGATTTATTCATAAAATAGTATTTGACATTGCTTGCAATCATATTTATTCAACAACAAAACAAACAAAATTAAATACATGGGAAACATATAGAGGCATCAGATCCACATTGAAGAATAATATTGAGCCTCTAGATTTTTTTTGCTACAAACAAATCAATGATCTTCTCGTTGTCAATGTTTACGTCTCGGTGAATTGACATCAACGCCAATCCATTCAGTCTCTCCTGACCTGTGGAATTTCTCAAATAGGTTTTGAGGCGTTTCAGCGACGAAAATTATCTCTCAGAAGTACATGTTGTCGAGATGAAACAGGTTCTTTTAGCAATATCATTTTCCATAGGTCTAATTCTCCCATCCCAAAAACTATATATACAGTATGAAATAGCCTTCTTCAACACTGGGCTGTTTTTCACAACAAACTGATGGAAACAAAATGTATAAAGATGATAGAGTAGATTTATGCTTCTGGAATCTTGTGTGGAGTTGATCAATGAAATCATCTAGAAGTGGAATCATAATACTTATTCGAAAGTACTCTTCTGGATCTTCGGTTCCATAGTTTGCCATGTGACACTGCGCGTCACTCTTAGTGTAATTTTTATTTCTTCATTTATGGATTTGAGCAAGCCAAGAATACTCTTATAAATGTTGGCGAATTTTGATTTGTCATTTTTTCGAATATCATTGGTATTATCTATGATCAAATCAACATGTTGCAAAGCGGCCACCAAATCACAGAGAGGGGACTGAAGTATTGAAGAATAAATGAAAACAACATGGTCGAGCCTCAGACTCACTACAAATTCACTAGTAATCATATACCTTTAAAAAGAAGTCACTCTTTATGAAGTTTAAAATCCCTTTCTTCACTTAGTTCTTCAAGAGTTTCGAAGATAGTCTTGAAAATTTCCTTGAATCTAATTAAACCATCATGATTCTCAACGCAAGTTTAGCACATTGCTGTAAGATTTTGCCATCTCACTTCGGAATAGGTTTATATTTTCTTTCAAGTTTTTCGTTCTTTTTGCCAATGCTCTGAAGAAATTCCCCACTGATTTTATAATACCGATTGTATTTCGGATTGGCTGAATTTGACAAGAGTGACTCGAAGCCACTAAACCCAACGAATACGAGCTGCAATGAACGTGTAATGCTTCTGGATAAGTTTGGCGGATACCTGCTTGGACACCATTAAAACAGCCTTTCATCGAAGAAGCGCCATCATGAGGTATATCATAATGAGATTAGGTTGGAAGAACTATCGTGTCACCAACTCACCCCAATCTCTCAGCGACGAACATCGTCAGATAGTCCCAATATGTCGTTCGACCATTCCGCTGGTTGGAGATGTAGAGCTGTTGGACGAGTTTTCTTCATGCCTAAAATGTTCATCGTTTCTTTCTTTATTAGAATCCTAATCCAGCGAAACTCTATGAAGCCTTTGCAGAATCTTCTGGTTGGGATTTGGCACAACTTCAGACTAAATGATTGAGGCTTTCGCGGTCGAAGTTTTCAGTGTTCAATTTTCACTCGGGTTTGAAGGCTGCCGTTTTTTTGAATTTCTTCCTAACGTTTCGCTAGCGTGAGTGGCTAGCGCTAGTGGCTAGCTTCTTCAGAGGCTTATACATCATGAATAATCTGAGATGACTGGAGATTCCGTCTGCGGAGATTGTATTTATTCTAACTTAGGCAGACTTGTGCTTTAATTTGGTATATTCTCACTAACTCTAATTGACCCCTTTCTACCTGTTATTTCACGACTTGTCTGGTCCAGTCTACAACTGTTCTGAAGATTCCTAAATGGAATATCATATAGTTTGAAATTGCAACCATGAACTATAATTTACTAGAACTTACCTAACTGCGCACTAAATTCACTCCGAATGCTATAAACACGTTTAACTACATTTATGTCAAGACTGTGCCCTCGAACCTAGAATGTGCATAATATAAGGCTGCAATCAGTAGTTTTTGGGGGTGGGGGTGCATTTATACAAGTAACTGTAGTTTATGTCATCACATCATTGGCTTTTATATGACTTATCATATGAACAAGTGTACTTGAATGGCTAATAAATTTATTATCATTATTATTACAATGCATAATAAACCCGTGACACCGCTTGCTCTTTTGATGAGCAGATTTTCCTTTGTTTAAAATGATCGATCGAACTGACCTACCTTCACGGGGGTGTTAATCAACCCGCTCCAAATGATTAATCATTAACGTGGGTCATTACGTATTCCGGTCATGCCAGTAGCGCCGCATATTAATCTTAACAAAACGGTTCGATACAAACGGAAACGACCAATATACTCACGGTAATAATCTGCTCAAATGCATCTCACAGCGTCGTGTATACGAAATTAATTACAGTTATAGTCGGGAATATTATCGACCTCCAGGGCGAACACCACTAATAATTATTAAATTGTCCGCATCGTGAATGGCAATTGTTGATTTTCCAAAGTAGGCCAAGCTGTACATAAAAATAAGCGGCTCTTTTCACACAAAATAAAAGACGCAAACGGACTATACTACTTTTTATAAGATTGTTCGTAAATGAAAACCTCGGTTTTCGCAACAGCAAAATCGCTTTTTGGAATTTTTTAAACAAGAAATAGTGAAAAAAATCACAACTTTTTTGTTTTTCACCGAATATCTCAAAAAGTATTGGAGGAATCGTTTTACTGTCACTAGAACGTTTCTAGAAAATCATAAAACCTACAAAATATTTTTTTATACGACCAGATCGGTGCATTTTTCTCTGATATATTCCGGGAAAAACTCCTAATTTGTATAAGTTTGAAGCTGAACAAATAATGCTGCAGAAACTGATAGATAATAATATGTGGTTCAACTGTGCGCAAGTTGATTTCTGTCCGATGTGCAATTTTTGCACAATCGCGTTATAAACAATTTAAGGGCAAACCTTTCTAAATGCGCCGATTTAAGGGAAATCATCTTATTCAAATTCTGTACACGGCATTTGGAAGTACAGATCCATTTCTACGATTTGTATATTCTGGATTTTCACCTGAGAGGTGGGAAATGTGTTTGAAATGTCACTGGAAGTTACTTTCAAAGTGCACCCGAAGTCGCCCGAACTCAACTCGAGTTAACTTCATTGCGAGTGACTTCTGACGCACTTTGAAGCGTTTTCATCAACTTTCAGTGATATTTTCAACACATTTCCCACCTCTCAGGTGAAAATCCAAAATGAATGAATTGTAGATATTGATCTCTGCTTCCAAATTCCCTTCACTGAATTTGAATACGACGGTTTCCCTTAAATCGGCGCAACTTGCAATATGTGCCCTTAAATTTTATAACGCGATTGTGCAAAAACTACACATCTGACAGAAAACATCTTGCGCACACTTGAACTTCATATCATTATCTATCAGTTTCCGCAATATTGTTTGTCCAGCTTGAGATTTAAAAAAAATATAAATTTTTGAAAAATGGTCTTCTTTTCGAGGTTTTTCCGGATCTTTTCAGTGGAAAATGCACCGATCTGGTCGTATGGAGATTCATTTTGCAGGTTTTATAAATCTCTACAAAAGTTCCAAGGACTGTAAAACGATTTCTTGAATAACCTTTCACATATTTCCAAAAAAACAAAAAAGGTGTAATTTTTTTTCACTATTGCTTGTTTAAAAAAATCCACAAGGCGATTTTGCAGAGGCGAAAACTGGGGTTTTCATTGAAGAATTATCTCATAAAAATTAGTATAGGCCATTTGCGTCTTTTATTTTGTGGGGGAAAAACCTCTATATAGCTTGGTCTAAAAGAATAACTCGCAAACACAATTAAATTTGAAACAAACTGATTCAGTGTCCCAATTATCGACATTAGTGCTCTAACAATCAAAATAATAAGAATATGATGCACTCTATATCTCCTGTCGTGTCATAATAAGTAACAAGTAGGTTTTTCCTCCTTTACCTAAAAAGCTTCGGCCGGTGATGCAGAAAATGTTAATTCTGCAAATATTTTAATTCCATCATTCTGTCGCCACATTTTAACTGATGCAGATCCTTGTTTACAGTGCTTAGAAAACGGTTCGACGTATCAATTTCAAACAAGAACAGGCTTCTAGAGGACGTTCGATTCTATGTACCAACGTCTGCGGTAGCACCTCACGATGCTTTTCATAGATAATCGAGATTTCTGCAATTGTATTTCTCTTCGATTAAAATTTTAAGCAATCTTTATCCAATTGAAATGAATTTGGTATCAAAAGAAAGGTAAAACGATGATATATGTACATGCCGTAATGTTTATTTGAAATTATTTGTTCATCTACCCAAAAAATTGATCCAAAGTAGGTAACTGCATTTTTGGGACATTTTTGAGATTTTTTTTGTGAAAAAGTGGATTGAAAATTCAATTTACATTACAGTACGTACCTATAATCGAACCTCCTCTAGAATCCTGCCCTTGTTTGAAATCGATACCACGAACCGTTTTTGAGTCATCAATTGACTCTTTCACCCTAAAAAGCGCCCCGAATATAATCGTGCTCATGGCTTCTCAATGGGGATCGGTGTAAATATATAAGTGAAGTCTAAAATTTGTGTTATTTATCAATAATTTGGCCTAAAATGTGTTTATCCAGTCCAGTTACGGTTTGAGGACAAAATCGGTTGTAGCAGCACCAAATTTGGTATGTTAGCAGTTGTAACAATGACAAACAAGAAAAAAAATTATTTACCATAAAGAATAAGATATCTCAAAAAATTGTTTCAATGGGATAAAATATAATTCAATTCCCTATAAGAATGATTCTTAGTGATACCTCACAAAATCCGAACGTTTTCTCAGAGAACATGATAGAACGCCGACATCAAATTGCAGGCTAGCGTATACCCGCCTCTGCAAGTTCCGGCGGAGCCAAACATTAAAGGACCCCGCACATTTCTTATGGAAAATGGCTTTCCGTGAATTTGATCGAATTTTTGGTATGTTGTAGTTCTTGATGAGCTGATCAAAAGTGTTCATAGCCACAAACCTCAAAAATGGACAGTTTTCGAGATATGGAGCTTTCAAAATGGATTTTTTTTTATTTTTTGTAGTATTTGCCCATCAATCGGGAAGCTTTCATTGGTTGTTGGGATGGAATTTAAATGATCGGCGCCCTGAACTCGCCTGAGGAATGGTTTTTCTCAGTTACATTCGGCACCGCCATCAATCATTTTTCATACACTGCTTCGCACACTGGACACGAAATGAGGTACTAATTCCAAGATCTTCTATCCAACTTTTCATGCTACAAGATAACGCCAGAATGATTCATATTTTCAAAAACCAACATATGTTGGCTATTCTCTGAAATAACTGATTCTAGATATATCTGATGTCCAGTAATATCAAATATGCGTTCCAAAATTTTCATAACGAGTCTCATAGAGCTTTAATGGGGGAAAACGGAGAAATCATAATTATGTATCGTCTGAGATAATGATTCTGATCACTATTGATATCATTTACATATAATATGTCATTTATTCCACACAAATCTCGATAATCAGACAATGGCGTGCTAAGACATTTTTCTCAGGGTGGCTCTAAATGGATGATAGCATCTCACATCCAAACGAATCCGTGAAAATGTCTGCATCTTCGATACCTTGTAGTACTTTCCAGGTAGAATAAGGAAGTTTAGGAGATGGAAGCAAACTATGAATGGAACTTCCGATATTTGCCCCCGAACTCTTGAAACTACTATAATTTTTTATAAATGTTGCATCAAAGTTTACACAAATAAATGAATTCTATTTGTTCATATGATTTTTGGTAAAATGAGTAGATCATTCAAAAACATTATAATAGTAAAAGTAGCATTCATAATAATACTAAAATAATAATGATATTATATAAAAAAATAAATAAACCATCTTACCAATCTCAAGAAATCATTTAAAATATTATGAGTCGGATCATCGGTAAAGTGATTTACCCATTCATTTTGCAAACGATCATATGAGTAGATACTCAATTATAAGTTTAAACTCTAATGCAACATTTTATAAAAAATTGTATTTTCAAGAATTCGGTGGTAAATATCGAAAGTTCCATTCATAGTTTGCTTCCAACACCTGAATTTCCCTATTCTACCTGGAAAGTACTACAAAGTATCAAAGATGCAGATATTTTCACGGATTTGTTTGGCTGTGAGATGCTATCATCCATTACGAGCCACCCTGAGGAAAATGTCTTGGCACACCATTGTCAGATTATCGAGATTTGTTAGAAATAAATCACGTAATCTCATGTAAATGACATCGATAGTGATCACATTTGTTGTCTCTGTGAACACAGTATGATGATTTGTCCATTTTTTCCATCGAAGCTCGCTGAGCCTCGTTATGAACATTTTGAAAAACATGCTCGATATTATTGAACATTAGATATATTCATTATCAGTTATTATGGTCTCTCTTCAAAAAATACCCAACATATGTCGTTTTTTGACAATTAAAATTATACTGGCGCTATCTTGTAGCATAAAAAGATGTATGGAAGATCTTGGAAATAGTACCTGATTTCATAACCAGTGTGGAGCAGTGTATGAAAATTGTTTGATGGCAGAACCTAACATAACTGAGAAAGACCATTTCTCAGTCGGATTGGGGGCGCCGAACATTCAAATGCCATCCCATCAAGAAATAAGAGCTATCGGATTGATGACCAAATACTATAAAAAATGGAAAAAATCCATTTTCAAATCTCCATATCTCGAAAACTGTCCATTTTTGAGCTTTGTGGCTATAGACACTTTTGATCAGCTCATCAAGAACTATAAAATACAAATTCAGCCAAATTCACGGAAAGCCATTTCCCATAAGAAATGTGCGGGGTCCTTTGTCATAACTTTGCTAAAAATTATCAGAGAGGGAAAATTAAAATTGAATTTCTTTCCTGAATATCTTTACCTTCTCATGCATATGTAAAATGTGGGTATCTAAGTATCTAAATTATTTTTATCCCACTTAACATAATTCTTATGCGCGGTTTGCGAAGGATGCAAAAATCATGGATATTTAAGTTAATATGGAATAATTGTACTAAAGCTGGTACAGAAATCCTTGAATATCACAAAAGAGTGAAGATGAATTTATCTGTTTATTTCATATAGTCAACACAGTCCAGGATCATCTCACTATAATACCAAAGCCGACTATGGGCCCATATTTTGGAGCAGTATCTAACACGCCTGGCTTCCGGCTTATTATAGACCTGACATACCCTAATTATTGTCATATGGTCTATTCTTGCTGTGAAAATTTGAAAATTAATCAGTGGATCCAGTTGCGTTTTCTGACTGAAAGTGAGTAGAAATTAATTGTAAAGCAGACAAAAATTCGTTGGGTGGATTGGAGTTGTATTGAATGTTGCGGTTTCAATGAAATTATTAGTGATCAACTATTACGAAATGTGGGGTGGAAATGTGTCAGGGTATTGAGTTATTCTGGAGAAGAACAAGAATTTTGTCAATTGCTTAATCACAACTTTCGCTCTACTAAAGAAGTGTGTAATTATGGAAAATTTGATATATTAGCAGTAAGTATATTTGGATATATAGGCCGTGGTGGCCGTGATGGTAGGACATACGCTTCTCAACCATAAGGGCATGGGTTCAGATCCCAAGGCTTGCCATCACACCTTAGAAGGTGAGGGTATCGTTTTTCTTATATATAATGAAATAATGATAATGATATTTTGAATAAGAGCTCATTCGAACAAGTCATAAGAACATTCCTTCCTCGGGGGTCTTTAAGGTAAAAAAAAACTATAGAATATTTTACATTATCATACACTGATCTTCTCTGAAGAAAATGCAAATATATTTATGATCTGTGTGCCTACCAATCTGCGCTTTCAATGTTGAAATGTGAACTTAGATCATGGGGATTTTTTTATCTCTGTACAATTACATCCAGGGCCAGTTTTTACAGGTTCCAGTTAAACTCCAGATAACTAACTAATAGTTTAGATGATGAATGACATTCTCCAAATGATGTTAGAAAGATCACTTCTAACAATTAGTTAGTTAATCTGGAGTTTAACTACAACCTGAAAAACTGGCACTAAGAAATATTGTTTTCAATTCATTTTAATACATAATAATATAATTTTCTAGAGTTGTTTTGAATAAATGTCGGTCAGATGAAAGGGAAAATAGATGTACACACTGAGAGCATCAAGTTCTAAGAAGTTCAAGTATGGCAATGATAGATTCCATAACCCTGACCCTCGTATTGGTTGATATTCTCCAATGAAATCCATACTCAGGGACAGTTTAGAAAGCTTCTATTTCCCGAATTGCTGTTTCATATATGGTCAAAAAATGTGCACAGGAAAGAAAAGCGACCGTTCGGGACAGTTTCTAAAGCGTCAACCAAGACTATTAAGAAAGTAGTAACTACTTGTTCTGATGAAGTTTCGAAAGCAGTTATGACAAGAATAGCCAATGTAGAATTAGGGGAATTTGTCAACATCACTTTGAAGTTGTGCTTAAATATTATGTTGAAATCGAATATTCAACCTCTCATATCAAATGGCACCGTTTATACAACAATGTTAAGTTTATTCTAAAAACCTTAGTTGACTAAATCCACCCCAAGTAGCAGTTTTTGCAAAATATCATCGGGACTGTCATGCCAATGTTATAGTAAACTATAACAGGAGAGAACAACCACGAACTGGTAGGGGCGGTCAACTTTCTATGATAGATATTCCTACTCGCATTTTCAGGACGTTATCCTCCCTTTTTAGACATCAAAAAGACGGAGTTACTCGAAATATGAAGCTATAACCTCATCCAACCGAACCTAACCTATTTCATTCAAAGTATGCTTACCTTTTAACGTGTGATGCCATGCACGAGACCGATGACCATGCGAGGCTTTGAACCCTCGACCCTTCGCTCCAAAGGCGAACGCTCCACCCACACGGCCACCACGGCCAATGCCATCAGACAACATTTAGTAGAAATACTAACTTGACAATTTATAATTATACCGTGCAGGATCATAATCTCCACACCTACAGTGAAGTAAAGGACTTCATTTTTTGATTTTTTGATTTGAAAATGACATTCAATAAACATATTTCCTACATCTCTAAGAAAGCGAACAAAATGCTAGGTTTTATTATAAGAACAACCTATCCTTGCGTCTGATAGGCTTATATAATATACATAAAACAAATAGAAAGGATCCAAAACAAATTCATTTACTATATCAATAAAAAATATTTCGGAAACATGTCACAAAATCACTTCGTAAGTCGAAAGCTCAACTTAATCAGTCTTGCTGACCGAAGAGCTGTAGCCGACATCATTTTTTATTAAATAATAAATGGTGTAATTCATTCCCCAGCAATAAATAACTTGATTCAATACAATGTTCCACAATATTCCACTCGAAACTTTAATTTGTTTCATACATCTATACCAAACACGAATTACTGTTTAAACTCCCCTTTACATCGATGCTTGAAAAGTTATAACTCCATCTGAAACATACTAGACATTGATATTTTTTCTGACTGCTTAACTACCTTCGTGAATAAACTTAAGAAACACTTTGTTCCATCCTCTAATCGATAATATGATCTATATTTCTTATACAATTTTTCTACTGTATTTTTATATAATACCTTAACATATTTAGTATACATGTGAATACTGTTTCTGGATTCGTCCTGTTTGTGTTATAAAAATATGAACATTATTAACCAATTATAACAAGTCAATATTTTAAAACTGTAACTCTAATATTGAAACTTTCATTACCATGTGATTTAGCAAAAAGGTGTCGATAATTGGGACATTTACCTTTATTTTTAACAAAACAGTACGGAAACGACCAATATACTCACGGTAATAATCTGCTCAAATGCATCTCGCAGCGTCGAGTGTACGAAATTAATTACAGTCATAGTCGGGAATAATTATCGAGCTCGAAGCCGCACACCACTAATAATTATTAAATTGTCCGCATCGTGAATGGCAATTGTTGATTTCCCCAAAGGACGACGGTCCTGAAAGAATAACTCGCAAACACAATCTGATTTGAAACCAACTAATTCACAGAATCGCACAGAAAATACTACGTTTCTGGATTCTTAAATGGTTGATGGTAATGTTATTTTTATTCCGCTTAACTATTCATAGGGTTTTTCAAATTTTTTCATATATAGTATAGGGCTGAATTGCACATATTCGTGCTAAACAATTATCTGAAAAAAAATCTGAAGAGTAATTTCAAATTGTTGAATTATTGAAAAGAAACCGAATTTTGTAATTTTCGTTTTTATTTTTACAAAGCAAAAACTAAAAGAACTAGGCGTTTCTAACAAGGACGTTCTTGAAACTAGAGTTCATCAACTTATCGACAAGCTTCATTAGATGATGAATCGTTCAGAATTTCATTTGGTGTACGTTCAAGATGTTCTTTATGTATTAGTCATATAATATGTCGTTGTGGATCCACCATCGCAGAGAAGGGAACCCATTGATTGAGCTGCAAATTTGGTTCAGGCCGTTCTTCCAGATATTCCACTGTAGATGATTTAATCAAACGAGCTCTATCAACTATTGAATTTCCGTCTAAACTAGAACCTTTCGGAATCAGTCGAGGAGATGGAAAGCGACCCGACGGAATGTCTCCCATTCCATGGAGTCAAGGCAAACCATTAGTTTGGGATTTCACCTGTGTAGAAATTGTTGCAGGTTCTCACATCGAATCAACATCAAGAGAACCTGGTAGAGCTGCTAAATCAGCAGAAAAATCGAAGTTGCAAAAATACCGCAATTTGAAAGATAAATTCGTTTTTTATCCTGTGGCCATCGAAACTTTTGATGCTATGACACCGATTTTTTAAAAACCATTGGACACAAACTGATAAAGAAAACAAATGATCCTGGGTATGGATGGATTCTTTTGTATACAACGTTTAAGTGTAGCAATCCAGAGAGGAAATGCTGCTTCTGTATTGGGTGCCATTCCTACCACTCAGCGCCTAGATGCAATTTTCATTCGCCCACAAAGGATACCAGTCAATAAAAGTTTCGAGCAGGTAGAGTTATCGCCTTATTTAGAACTCACAACATCAGCAATATTTACTTCCAATTCAATACCCAGCAGTATTAACGCGAGTTCACTGTCAGGCCACTCCACTAATAGAGACAGTAATGAACGCAGTATATATTTCAAAACCATCAAGCCTATTAGAGAAAATAGTGCCGTCAACATACTCGGTCTCAATGGTCTGAAAAATATTGGCAATACTTGCTTTATCAACAGTGTTTATCTAACACAAGGTGGTTGTTGGAGTATGTGAAACAGGATGCCTACTTGAGATATGAAACATGAATAAATCTTGTATGAAAGGAGCTTCAATGAAATCATTTGTCGAGGTGACCAAGGAACTATGGTCAGAATATTCTTCAGATCGAGTTGTTAATTCAGCCTCATTGAAATGTCGAATTCAACGATTTGCACCTCGCTTTATCGGATTCGCCTAGCAAGATGCGCAGGAATTTTTAAGGTACTTGCTGACGAAATTTAATCGTGGTGTTTACCTTAGAGTCATGTACTTGCTGGAGGGACTACATGAAGATGTAAAAAGGATTGAAGAGCAGCCTGTTAACATTTCGACAGATGTTGATGAGAAATTAAGTGACAATGAGAAAGCTGAAGAAGCTTGGACGAGATTCTTGAGGATGATCAACTCCAAGATTATAGATAACTTTGTTGGCCAACTAAAATCTACATTAAAATGTGGTCATTGTTCAGTCACATTCTATCCATTCTGGGATGTCTCCTTACCGATTCCGCGAAAAATAGAACAACTTAGTCTGTCACATTGTTTGGATTATTTCACAGAAGAAGGAATTTTGGATGGTGACGGGAAACTTACTTGTTCGAAATGCCAAGAGAGTCGAAAGTGCACGAAATCCATTTCTATTCATAAATTTCCAGAAATTCTTGTAATCCATTTTAAACGATTTTCTTCAACAGAAAGGACCAGATATAAAATTATTATGTCCATCAAATTTCCTGTAAACGTATTGGATATGAGCAACCATGCAACAGAAAATGCAACCCCTCGTGTTTATAACCTATATGCTGTATCTAATCACAGTGGGACTACCTATAGCGGACACTACACGGCTTAAGGAGAGTTTAAACAGCAAATAAAATAACAAAAGAAACTAATTAAAATAAAATTAAGAAAAAGGGCAAAAAACATTGGTTTATACAGATGAATAAAATAAAATAAGAAATAAAAATTAACCAATCAAATTGCAGCTTTTTTGACAATGACTTTTGTGTTTTTTTCAAGTTCTGTGAATTTTACTTTTGTCCTGGTTCAATTGGAAGCTTGGCTGGGTCTCTTTTGATTTATCTCAATAGATGATCGAACATCTCCGGAGACATCCTCGTATATTTGAAAAATTGCTCCCTATCATGCGTTTTTGCCATATATCTATCAACTACAAATATTGATAACACGCCATAAGACGCAATGTAATCAAATTGGAGCCAAAAATATCTATCTTACCTTTTCTCAAACTGACGGTGGGAAACTATTGCGCATGCCTCGCATGCCGAATTCTGAATCACGAGAAATGTCATACATTTTTAAGGTTATGCTTCTTTTGACATTTTCAACCGTCCCATATTGAAAATGGGCTAACATATTTATAATGTGGATAAATGAAGAATGAGAATTATGCAAGATGGTCAATTAAACTTCGTGTCATTAAAAAAACGATTCACTGATCCATTTGTAACACAATGTCTGTTACCTGCTACTAGTGTTTCATCAATCAATTTTCTGCCAAAAGCGGATAAATCAAATCAAATCAAATTTTATTAGATCCTTTTTCCTATTATACAATGGATTGGACGTGTCTGGTGAGGTAAAACTCACACAATTACTATACAGAAAATTACTTCTGAAGTACTAATTTACAGGTTAAAATATCATGTACACAGACATAATAAAAACTCACTAAACTTGAAGAAATATGGATTGGGTATGTGACAGACAGTTGTTTGAAAAGGTTAATCTCGTTCCACATCGGCTTCATAACCGCCGATAAAAATTGTTTGATGGTAGTGATGTATTTTTTGCCTCCTGAACACGAACTCCAAGTAAAACGCGGTGATCTTAAATTCCTTCAGGCATGAATCTAGAAATGTAGAAATTTATAAAATGTGTCATATTCTCAGGAATAAAACCCACATAGTGCCGCCCTCTTATAATTATCACAATCTACACTTGCTCTCTGTAAACTTAACCATATTATGAGGTTATGTTGGAAATATTTGCTTCTCATATCTTCGATAATTGTTGCTGTCGAATCATGCACCTAGAAAGAGATGAAAAAACAAAATCGTGTCTTTAAATAGGAATTTCTGGCGCAAGCGCATTAATTCAACAGCGTCCAATTCGAAGTCGATGCTCATTTTTTTGGCATCACATAGGCTATTCTTATTATCCATATTCGTAGTTAATAGATATATGGTTTTTGCATATTCCAACAAATTCTTGGACACATTAAACTTTTTGTTCCTATTCAAGGGACGAACTTTGAAACACCTATTTTGCTTCATATGTAATAAGGCTACAGCCGCAGTGCCTGCCATCAACAACATCATCGCCCCGAGCTTAGTATTTCTATTCAACTTCAATATCGCCAGAAAATGTCAACAATCACAATCAACAACAAATGTCATTTTTAGGTTAGGTGAACTCGGAACATTAAAGCTGGATTTACAGATTGTGTCGCAGCCGCTTCCGCTGCCGTAGCCGTTACCATAGCCGCTGGCAAAATTATGATGAATTTATAGTTTTATTTTGTGTTCATTGAACGCCAACTGTTTTCCTTCATGGACATATTTTTATATTTCTTGTCCTTCAGATTACATAGATGTGGAAATCCTCCTAATATGTTTAGGAATTCGCCTACATTAACATCTATATTTTCCTCATATTCTAACATTTCTGAATAAAATAAATGTTTGCTTTCAAACTATGTAAACAAATACATAACCTTAATTATGTGACCTTTCGTTTATTTTTGACACGGAAATTTTGAGTGTCTTGTCATTTTCCGCTGCCGTTGCCGTCCAAGATAAAAGTTGTTTAACTACCACCGGCGGCAGTGACAACAGCAACTGCAACGGCAGCGAATCCATGAACATATGCATGAGCAACGGCACATTTATCTTCGTACGGCAACGTCAACTGCAATGACTGCGACTGCGGCTACGACTCAATCTATAAATCCAGCTTTAGAACAGAAAATATTTCGGTCATGCGCAGTATCAGTTTCCAAACAAAATAAAATAAGACAAAAAGATAAAAGTTGGCCATCTCTTGTTGTTATTCTTATTCCTTATTTTATCTCATTTCTTGTATAAACGCTTTAACAGAAATGTACATGTTCAACTTTCTTATTTTATTTTATTTTGTTCCTTACTTCATTTTATTTGCTGTTTAAACACTCCTTTACTGTAGACACCCTTTCGAAGATACGAGGCACATGTACAATGATTGTTGGGTGTCACCAATTTCTTCAACTTTACTTTTGGGCAGAGAGGCATATGTTCGAGTCCTGCTCATAGTGTACCCATTATTATCGTTGTTTTATGTTATTTATTTATGTTGTTTTATTCATACATTGAATTTATGTTTATTTATTGAATATATATCAAAATCCTCGGGAATAACATGAGATATTTTTTGAAAAGATATAAAATTACCATTATTCATTTATCAAAACAGCAGATTCAGAAAAATTAAAAAAAATTAGAGAAATTTCATCTAAATAATCGCATGTATCGCAATTGTATCAGTCTTTAGGTTCTGGATTTGACCCCGTGTGCCATTGTTTACCCTTTCACTAGGGTAAATTGAGCCTTTCGGAAGTATCTTCCATTCCATGAACACTTTTTCTGAACAAAAGTTCAATTTCACTTATGTCGATTGATTTGACATTCCATGACAAAAAAATAAAAAATTGAATCTGCAACAACCGGACAGACATAACAAAGAGTTTACAATACGATTACGATATTCACAACAATGCAGCCTACGCGACCGAACACCTTTCTGAGCGACAATATTATCAATTTATTCACCCCTTTCGTGCTCTTCTATCCCCGTCTGTTCCCGAAGGATATCAACTGGAAATATTCGCTTATTTGTATTTTGTTTCGCTCTGTTCGATATTTGATCTCAAAACACTCTCTCGTTATTTACATGTTCGCAGCATTTTCACGTCTGTCACTTTGTTTTGTTGGTTCATGAATTCTGTTATATCTATTTATAGAGAACTGTATATTTTTTTTTGTTTTATATCAGTCTGTTTCATATTGTTGATGAGGGTGTTCAAGTCATATTTTCTACTTTCGGAGGAAATTGTGTGGTGTGGTATCTGCCCGGTAAACATTCAACTTTACAATTTTAAATCATATAATGGTTTAAATCAGATGTCTAATACATGAGACATCTGACATTGAATGAACCACTATAAAAATACTCATGACTATATGATATAACAAAATTATTCATATTCACTTCGATACACATTTTACGACCAAATATCTATGTATTTTTGCATACTTTGACGTAACTTAAATACCCGAAAAAAAAGTTCATTCATTGATCGAAATAATCAATATCAAGTATTCTACTCTCCCCCCACACAATCTTTAGTCGAAAATCTACCGTGGTAACCATGTTTTGTCATCTGGAATATTATTTTGAAAATGAAGAATTCATCATTAACGTAGATACCACGCTGAAAGTTAGGATTAATCGCCTCAGAAAAAACCGTCGTATTAGGAACATGAATTTTTCGAGTTACTTGACCTATATTATGATTATGTTCTTTGAACATTGTGCATAATATGTCATTTTGATAATAAAAATATGATCAATGAAATATGACGTTGATACAACGCTTAAAGTTGGGACTTATCGCCTCAAAAAAGACCGTCGTATTTAAAACATAAGTTCTGTATTAGTTACTTGACATATATTATGTTATGTTTCTTATACACTGAGCACAATATGTCATTTTGATAATGAAATTAATATGATCATTGAAGTATGCCGTTGATACAACGCTTAGAATTGAGACTCACCGCCTCAGAAAATACGTATTTATACAGGGTGTTTCATAATAAATGCGCAGGATGTGATAGCTCGTCCAAAAATATGAAAAAAAGTTTCTATTAACTTACCCTCTAAACTGAACCATTTTCGAGATAATCGTTTTTTGCGAATATCTCTGGAACCGTTTATCGCACAACGAACAGATTTCATAGGCATTTTCTACTCGTAATAAGCTATCTTTTGTGCGATTTTTTTATTTTTTAAAATTCATAATTGGTGAAGATTTTGAAGGGGTAGTGGGTGTTTTTTTCTCCAACTTCTACGCCACTGGAAAAAGTACAGTTTTGAGCCTCAAATATGAACCGCCAATGTTTTCTACACAAAAAAGGTATTCCTTGTCATAAGCTCTGAAGTTGACCGTTTTCAAGAAAAATCAACTTTCATGTTGTTTAGATAATGTTTTTCCACGAAAAATTGCTGCGTGCATTGAAGCTAACGGCTGACATTTCCAACATTCCAAAATTTAAACATCTGCCTATTACCCAAGACTCTTCCGGGAAGCAATTGAAATTCAGAAACACCAAAACAACTTCAACAGAATCGAAGGAGGACTACAATTGAACAAGGTTTGGCTTCCAGTTCTCAAAAATTCTCAATTAGCTCCCTATCCACAAAATAACGGTACGAACGATTCTATGATGTCAGCTAACGCTATGGACCAATCAGATGCAAGAACGTCAAATCACAGACAACGTATAACAAATGTCAAGCATTTGACAGCGACATAAAAAACCAGAAACTTCCTCTTGAAAATGCTAACCACTCGTGTTGGCGAAACGTCGAGAACTTCTGTAAACATACGTCGTCCTTACTACCCGAAGAACCACCATGTAAGTGAAGATGGCCGCGAAAGCCTTTCACAATTTATAAACTAATACAATTGGAAACAAAAATTCGAAATAAAACTGTCCTCATCATTGCTGCATATAAATCCCCTTCAATCTGTATAAACCTCTTCACTACAGCAATATTTGACAAATTGCCAAAAACTGATATTCAGATTCTGGTAGGTGACTTAATATCAATATTAAAGGTAATGAAGACCAGGTCCAAGATCATTTAAATATTTTAGCTCCATTTGGGTTCTTATCGATGATCAATGAGTATACCAAAATACAAGATAATTCAAAAAGTTTTATAGATCACATATTCATAAAAAATACCCACGAAGACTGCATTTATTATCCTTGCATTCTGAATACCAAAATAACGGACCACTTTACATTACTAGTACAGATTACAGCTCCCGAGGAAATATTCACGGAAAAACAAACTCGAACAAAAAATTTCTCAACAAACAAAAACTACAATCTTTACACAATCGAGTCTGGCAACAGTTTATAACAGTAGAAGTGTAAATGAAGCTAGAGAAACATTTATGAATATTCTCAAACATCATGTAGAAACAAGCACTAAAATAATTAAATTAAGAAACAACCAAATCAAAAGAAAAGATTCGATGACTGAAAGACTAGTGATATTATCAATGAAAAATTACCAGCACTCTGTGTTTTCATTGATCTCAAAAAAGCATTCAATACCGTTAGTCACAACCTACTCCTGGATGTGCTTGAGAGTATTGGATTCAGAGGAACATGTCATAATTTATTAAAAGGCTATTTGTCCAATGGTGTACAACAGATTAACATCAACAATGTATTAAGCAAGAAACACCGTCAAATTTTGTGTCCCCCAGGGAACTGGTCTTGGTCCAACAATATTCACCATTTATCTAAATGACAGTTTCAAACTCAACGTATCTGGATATATAAGTTTTGCCGATGATACGGATATCTTATACAAAAGTGATAGCTGGGATAACCTGAAAACTCTGATTCAGAATGACTTGCAAAATATACTCAAATTTCTGTTACTAACTATCAACGTTGATAAAACTCACTTCGTATCTTTCACCTCTTACTTACGTTACTTACCTTCATATTACAACTTCTCAACTTCTGTTGGAGACCAAATCGTTAAAATATCTTCACGTAAAGAAATAAAATATCTTGGAGTTTTTCTTGATAGTAATTTGAAGTGGGAGACACATATTGGATACACTATTAAAAAAATGCGATGCATTCTTTACAGGTTGAAATTCTTTCCGAATATCCTTTTAATAACACAAATGAAAATATTAGGTGGAAAGTCATATCCGGTACGCAATAGGCGCTTGGGGTGGCGCCATGAACAATTTCATATCCAAACTTGAAATCACCCAAAAATCAGCACTAAAATTATGTTTCAAGAAATCATATACATATGCAACTGAAAAATTATGTGAAGAAACTAAAATCATGGATGTTTGACAATTATTCTTTCTGGAAGTAGTATCGAAACGACAAAAAATAGAGATGAATTGAATCCCGTAACACATTGCCACAATACAAGATATAAGTGTAGTTCAGCGATAGTTCTCAAACCCGTAAAAAATACTTTACAAAAAAAACATATTTATCTTGGACCCAAGCTTCATAACCTACCATCTCGTGAAATCAAACTAATAAAACCCCGGAAAGCTATTTAAAAACAGATTGAAAAAATTGATCTTTCTGAGACCTAGATTAGAAATACACCAGTATATAGATCTGAAGAATGTTCTTGCGCCGTTATATTCATACCTCAATTACTTCTCAAATGTATCTTCGCATTCTTGCTTAAAAAGTTTATACCCACGCTCAAGGATTGCCTTTTGTGGAAGCGCTCTTGTTTATTCAGGGAAACGTAAGATAAAATTTGTTTCCACTAACTATATCTGTAAACAAACTAAATGAACGGAATTACCATTATTGTTATTATCATTAATTAGGTAATAATTTATTGAGTCACTATTTATATTTCTGTACTTATACACCTTATACCTATTTATATTTCTTCGTTCTCGTTACATTTTTATACCCCCTATTTACTGAATAAACATTATTATTATCATTTATATAACGGTAAGATTACGTACCATATATGTAACTGTAGGGATAGTCTGCAGGGGGTTACAAACAATCTGGTAATACGTATCTCTGCACACAAACTGTTATTCCAAATCCACTGGTTCGGTTTGGAAGATTTATTTTCAAACATTAACAATAACGAAGGACCATTACAATTCTTCCTATAAGTATTGTTCCGTATCATACAATCATACTGAGATCTGCGCTTTCGAGAGTTTTGCTAAAGAGAGGCATTTGCCGTGATTAATTTGTGTCTTTCAGAGAGATTTCAAACACATTTTTATTCCGCTGTCGCTGACGCTGTCAATAATCGTCGCTATGACGACCGTAAACAAATGAGAATCGAGCAAGGCGTTGAGATTTAAGATAATGTATTTGATTCACTAAACAGGGCGATTCAGTTATCACGTTTCTACAACAGTAACAATAAAAAAAAACACCGGGAAGGTACAAGCAACATACAGTGAGTCTGCTTAAGTTGGCTACATATGGGAAACTTAAAGTTCTGCATGGTTTGAAACCCATGATGCAACCATCAGATATTGAATTTTATCAATCTTATACGAGGTATGTCAAAAGATATGAATTTTACCCGAGAGTAAAGTAACTTTATTGGAGCGTTTTATTGTAGGCAGAAATGCTCTTCTCGTAGAAATAGAATTTGACAAATCTGTTTTTTTTGACACCAAATATATCTACTTTCTCTACTTTCGCAACGATCAAATTTGAGGGTAGCAAAAGTAGATAATTGGTTGAAAAATTAAAATTCCTAAATCGTAGCAGAAATTGACACTATTGACATTGAAAGTAGTTTGAAACATATTATGGATTTATTTTCTGTACATTTCAGTTTGGTTGAATTTTGATGCTCAAAAAACTTCATTTACACACATTAAAACAATTATGGTAGTGAACAGCCTCTAGTTAAAATGAATATGAGTGTTATGGACGTGAGTAAAGTTATAGATGGAAATGTTCAAATACGTATAGGTTGTACAATGACTATTATTTATATAATAAAGAAGGTGGGTTCACATTGATTCTCAATTCATTGAAAACCTCTGTTAAACCTTCATTTTAAAATCATATCCTAAACAAATATACAAATGGATACCAAAAAAGAAGATAATGACCCTGAAGGAAGCGAAAGTTCAAAAACACCAGTGGGATGATGTAGAAACATTGTGTCAAATGGATTTATGTATGATGAATTGAGAAAATTGTCCAGATAAATATCGAAGAAATATTTTGCAGTTCCTATTTGTTCCCAACCTGCAAATATGCTATAATTTTTTTAAGATAATTCCGGCTTATTTGCTACTTCACTCACAGCTGCCTCGAAAGTGGAAGGTGTTAAGGTTTAGGAATCACTTTTTCAAAATTATTTTTACAGTCTGAAATAGTTTCCTGAGTGAAAATCATTCAAGGAATTCGCATATATGATAAGTTTATTGCACTTGAAATATTCCCGCCTAGATCTAATCCTCGAATAAATATAATACTACTTGCGCCTTCTTCCATTGTCTATTTCGGCTGTAGTAGTTGTTAATGAAAGCAAATTATTCATATTGAATGTATCATTTATAATAATAAAAATATGAGTTTCAAACTTTTTACAGATATTTAGGAAATTTTAGAATTATCTGACTTCTGTTGGAAACCCTGAAATTGCGTTTTTATGATACTCTACTTCTACTAGTTGATATAAATTCTAGTGGTCAATGAAACGCGGCTTATATTTCACTATCGAAAATTGTCATTATAAAAAGTTGTTAGGAATTAAAAACTATGTTTCAATATGCAATTACATCCTTCCAATTGGAAAAATAACTTTTTTATAAATGATAAATGTTCGGTATTGATAATTTGAGAAAAATTTGTAAAAAAAATATTTTTCCAATTAGAAGGACGTAATTGCATATTGAAACATAGTTTTCAATTCCAAATAACTTTTTATGATGAAAATTTTCGATATTGTGAAATATAAAGTTACTTTACTCTTGAGAAAATTTCATATTTTTTGACAAACCTCGTAAAATATTGATGGAATTTGATATCTGATGATTACATCTTGGGTTTTGGACTATGCAGAACTTTTTATGAAGAATAACTTTTTTCCGTAAAATCAATAATAAAAAAGTTTCCCATATGTAGCCAACTTAAGCAGACTCACTGTATATGTAAACAGTTGGGAATAGTAATTTACGTAACAAGTCCGGAAAATACTGTTTTTTTGGACGAGTAGACCAAATTCTAGGACGAGCGGTAGCGAGTCCTGGAAGTCTACGAGTCCAAAATAACTGTTTTCGGACGTGTTGCGTACACTATTTTTTCGGCAATCATGTACAATAACAAATCAATGAGACGCATTTAGTCTAAGAGACGAAGAGAGGTCGACTTTCACCCATCTGTTAACCGGATGAAACGATTCCAAATTTGAATATTTCGAACATTTCAGTTCCTATTATATATTAATATTTGTATTAAAATTCGAGCACCTCCCGGCATAGTCCGGGAAGTACGTACTTCCCGGACTAGTCCGGGAAGTGCTACTTTCCCAAAGAAAAAGTGGATGGTTGCCGAAAAAATTATCTGTTATGATACCTACTACTGTACAAATAATGTAAAAATTCAAATTTTATTTTTCGTCCGCAGATTGGATTTACTGGGAGAAATATAAACATGGGATGTGCCACAATAGGCCTTCGTTCAGCTAGCAGTAGTAGGCCTGATGAAGGCCCGCTCACATTTGGACTCAACCTAACCTAGTACACCTCACGTTATGTACCCATCCCGTATTTTCTCCTTGCTTTTCAACAGAATAAATGTAAGGCTTATAAATCTGAGAAAATTTGGGTATATCGTAACTTATTGTGTAGGTTAATTTCTTAGTGGAATTTTGACAGTTTCTCCAAGTGAAACTTATTGATTTTTAACGATATAATTTGACAATGTTAAACTTCAAAAATATATACACCATAAATATTTAAAAATATGAAAAACTGTGAATAAATAATATAAAAAATATAAAACTTCTGAAACATTTCGACATCTCGACAATAAGAGTATAAGTGTGTCAATTGAAAGTCACTTGACAGATTTCCTTTTCGTCAAATAGAGTTGTGTTAAAACAGGTATCTTATTCCCACCCGCGTTATTATTCTTGTCCAGATCTTGCGCTAACTGCACTATCACAGTATGTCCTTGTACCTCAGCTAACTGTGACGGCGTGAAACCTGTATTATTTATACAACTCAAATACTTTTTGCTGTACAGTGATATAAATCCTCTTATATTACCATGACCAGCTGCTATATGAAGAGGAAGATCACCGTGGACAGTGGATACATTGGCTCTGGCGTTATTTTCCAACAAAAGCTTCATAACATCCCAGTTACAATTTTTCGACGCCGCCACGTGCAATGGAGTATAGTTGTCCTCGTCGGCCAGATTTATATCCGCTTGATTTTCTAAGAGGAGTTTCACGAGGACTATGTTGTTCGCCTCGACGGCTAAGTGAAGAGGCGAAGAACCTTCTGCGTCTCTAGCATTCACTTCAAGACCATGATCGATGAGCATTTGACATATAGCGTATTGATTGTGCCTGACTGCCAGGTGGAGTAGGGTGGAGTTTCTACGATCTCGCACGGTGATATCAGCTCGTCTATTCATGAGGAGACTTAGCATTGGTATACTAGCGGATGAGACAGCTTGTTGAACTGGAACTTCACCTGTAAAAAATAATAAAGGAGACGAGTCAATGGGGAGTTGCCAACCTACTTTTTGCATGAAAAACATCTATCTCTTCAATTTCCCCAATTTTTATATAATTGTCAAAGTCAAAATATAATTTAAGGTCAGAAGTTTTTCAACTTATCGACAGAGCTTTCAAGTATGAATAAAAATGTAAATTGAAATAGGTATGTATTATATAGACTATAATGGTGATAATCTCCTCGATCTGAACGAAAGAGGGTAACTACCACCACCATATGCGCTCCGGGGTGACAAAAAAAAGGAGGTGTATAAAAATGAAAAATATAGACACGGCATATATCTGTTTTGGCCATAAAAGCTTAATTTTTTAGAAAAAATCTAAAAATTGAATTTAGTTTATTTCTGTTGGTTCTGTTGGTTGCGTGAAATAACAACTAATGCTAGGTTAGAGAACTGCCAATAATAATTTTGACTTTGATAAAAATGCCTAGATGTTCGTTCAAAAATTGTAAAAGTGATTGCAGATTCAGTTAAAATAAGTAACTGAGATTCTATACATTCCCAGTAACCCTGTAAAATGTCTTCGGTGGACAGAACTTTCTGGAAGTGAAAAGTTGAATACCAACAATATTGAAAGAAATACTTATTTATGCGATAAATATTTTTCTGGAAAGTTCACCAAAGACTCTGAGTCCACACCATACTTATATGATTCGCTTAGTGATAAAATATTGCAATTTCAGATCCCATGCATATTCATTTGGAAATCCAGAACTTTATAATTGTTGTTCAAGGTAGTGAACACATACCTGAGGTCATTGAAATTTCGAAATTTGGAAATAAATCCTCAAACATGGATGGATCGATAAGCCTCATATATTTCTGTATGGGAATTTGATGAAAATCGAAATACATATCAAAAACATCACTGGCCTTGGACTATTACCATTCGAGGCGCTCTACGAAGTTCTGGATGAAAGTGTAATGGATAAACTAATGAATCCAGATAAAAATTATGAGAGACATAAAAGCTAGACGCATCAAACATCGCTTGACAAATAAATATTGTTTGTGTTGGACATCAGTCAGAATGAGCTTTGGATGAGCTTCCAATATTTAACTGTATAAGCAAAGCAAATAGTCCCCAAATATTTTATACTTGGATACAGTTAATGTACTACCAAATTATTTATGTTAGAGGTGATATGTTCAACAGAGAAAGACATATTTCAAGAGTGCCACTTTGTTCAAGAAATTTAAAAAATATCACATTGGTAATTGACGCTACAGAAATAAGTTTACAAATGCCTAGTAACTTCTGTCAATAAAGACACGCGTTTATGAGTTACAAACACTCTAATACAACGAAGTTTTTGATAGGAATTTGTCCAAATGGTGGGGTAACTTATATTACTATGAAGGGGCAATTTCTGAAAAGGAATTGTTCGAGAAGTGCGATTTAAATGTATTTTTACAAGAAGGTGATGTCATTTTAGCTGATCGAGGATTCATAATTGAAGATATTGCAAATGAAATGAAATCAAGGTATTCATATCCCCATTTTAAAAAAAAAACAAAAAATACTGACTTTTGAAGAGGAAAGACTAACAAAAAAAAAGGAAAGACAAGTAGAGTTCATGTTGACGTATAAAATCAATCCGAACTTTGTCAACACAGTGTCCAATTTTGTTACTTTCAATAGTATCAAATATTTTCACGATTGTAAGTTTGTTAGTTGACTCTGAGGAGTGTTTAGTTCTAGAATTAGTAGTCATTAGTATTAGTATTTGTTAAATGTGAGAACTATTTTTACTAATAAAGAGTAATATATGTAGAAAAATGTAATGGTAACCCCTCAAATTGTAGAGAAACTGTAGTCATGGTTTTCAGAATGTTGTTCAACGTCAGTACGTTGAAGCCAAATGCAAAGATGTGCAATACCAGGTTGCGAAGTCAGAAACAGAAGGAGACAACCACACATTTGTGGCTTCTGTTAGAAGATAAGGTAACTACTAACATCGCCACACAGGCAGTTATAGCTACCTGAGTGACAATACTACGAGATAACACAGATGTGACTTCGCAACCAAGTGTTGCACATCTCTGCCCTTGGCCACACTATACTGAAGATGACCACCAGACGTAAACACGTGTCTACGGTTGCTTTATAATTTGAGCATTATACCCAATAAATTTTTGTCTGTATAGTCTTTATAATTTATATGTTCCTGTTTTTATAAGTGCCTAACTAAAGATTCCTATAAAATATCCCTAGAAATCAAACATGACGCACAAAATTCCCTAGATTTCCGTAGAAAAATGTTTCTGTCCATAAAATAATTATTTGGGACCATTTGACCAAAAAAAAAAGATAAGTAGCTAGTATAGTTTTCATTTCTGTACAAGAATTTATAGGAATTTCTACAATTGAAACGACAGAGGTTGTTCGAAAAAATCTGGGTTGGCAACTTAGACGAAACTCTCCCATTCGATCACGTTGAAATAGCCTCGTTAACAAGAATTCTACATACAGGGTGGCCTATCGAAAATTTGGGGGTACTGGGTAAAAATATCTTTGATGTACTTTTTGAAAATTATATTAAATTATATTATATTATATTATATTATATTATATTATATTATATTATATTATATTATATTATATTATATTATATTATATTATATTATATTATATTATATTATATTATATTATATTATATTATATTATATTATATTATATTATATTATATTATATTATATTATATTATATTATATTATATTATATTATATTATATTATATTATATTATATTATATTATATTATATTATATTATATTATATTATATTATATTATATTATATTATATTATATTATATTATATTATATTATATTATATTATATTATATTATATTATATTATATTATATTATATTATATTAACCACTGGGATTGCGTTACATTCAATTAATATTCATTAGTATACCTGCATCGGTGGTGGCATCGGGATCTTCTCCAACATCTAATAAAACGGTGGCCAACTCGATATCATCATAAATAACAGCAAGGTGAATCAACCTTTCATTGATTTTATTAGAGTTGTTCATTATAGCGTGCTGATTTATCAAGTATTTCGTGACATTTTTCCTTTTGCCTCTCACTGCCTTGAATAGAGGAGTTTCTCCGCAAAAATCAACCGCGTTCAGTTTGGCGTTGTTCTCCAATAGTAATTTGACAATGTTGAGGTAGCCATTTTCGCTTGCTATATGCAATGGGGTGGCGCCTTTTTCATTCAAAATGTTTGTGTATGCGGATAGGGAAATTAGCATCCGAGTAGTTTCTTCATTGCCTGTAAAGTCGAATCAATACCATTTTTCAATAATAATAAAAGTAGTATAAACGTCACTTGTTAAAAAGCGCAATAAGAGGGAAAACGTTGAAAATTACTGTTTATTAGTGTATACAGTGCGGCTTTTCTAGCCCCCCCTTTAACTTTTGAATAGTTCGACGTACGAACATAACATGAGAACCGTTTGGAATGGATACTACTTTTTGAAATCGAAAACAGGATGATTGCTCGACAGATGGTGAAGAGAGGAACATCAGTTTGAAAAAATTTAAATATCATGAAGTGTCACATAGTTTTTAATTTTGATCTATATGCCTTCCGAAATTTTCAAGTTGATTTGACTCCAGTGCCATCTAACGAGAAATTGCAATGTTTCTTTTCTCAAAAAGTGGTATATCGGTAACACTATTAAAAATGTGATTCTCCACATTGTTCCTCATCAAACCGTTCAAATGTATAGAGTTAAAGGTACTATTCAGATGAGCACTTATAATGTATATTTCGAATGCATATTGTAAAAAAATATTAAGGAAAGTAAAAAAAATGGATGGTTGGAAGGAGAACTGACCATGCCTCCATGTCTGGCAATCATTATGTTTTTTATTTTGAAAAAGTAGTATCGGTATCGCACTGTATACAGCCATACAGTATACACATATGAATAAATATGATTTGTCAATGTAAAGCAATCTCATTTTCCATTTAAAATTAATGAAATGAATAGGACAAGTCCATAAAAATTATTGCATTGAAATTTATCGAAGATATTGCACACATCATATGAATAGAAATGTAACGAAAAATCCTTGATCCTTATTATAATATTTTAAAAAATAACCGTTTTTTAAGCATAACTCTGGATCTTGACCTCGTACGCGGGTCAGTCTTTGCAGAAGGTGTGTTCAGCACCATATCTACCGAAATGTGAAACCAGCAAACGGTCACAAACTGACTGGTTTTCAATCGCCCCTCCTTCTCCTCGACCTTGACCTGGAGAAAACCTAAAACTACATTCAGGTGACTTGATGCAACACCAAGAATGCTATTTCATGTCCAACAGACGGTGCGCTTACCTGTCAGTGAATCATATAGGCAGCTCTTTAATTAACTATTAGGTTTCAAACAAACTTTCGTTGACAAACTTTATAAGATTATATTATGAATTTCACAAAATGAAGGGATCTTAGGGCGAGTTGTTCAAAACAAGTTCACCAACAGTTCAAATAAACTGGCTTGAGTTGCTATGGATTACCCAATAAAATTTCTAGTTCCTCAACAACTGAACTCAGTTTAGTTGAACTGTATTGTACAACCCGCCCTTGATAGGTTAAAATAAAATTTAAATGCTTCGAGCAACCTGCAACTTACACAACTTATAAAACAAGATCAATAATCCAAAAGTTAATCAAATATCTTCTTACATGAATATTATCATTAACTTCGTCTTTAAATAATTACACAATAAATACCTAATTTACTTTTGCAGAAGCGCGGTAAAAGAAGTTGACCTCCTCAATGATTTTGTTTTATCAGTTGTGTTTGTCACAGGTTACTAGATGCATTTGAATCTTATTTTAGTACTAAGATATGCTTTATTGCATGAAATATCTAACGTAATTTTGAAAGTGCTTCAACAGAATTTTGTTTAAAACATATTTATGTGAGGTATCAAATTAATCATAATAAAATGGTCTTTTTTCCTAATTTGACGAGCCACCATGTTGCCATTTGAAAGAAATTGTACCTAATTTCAATTTTAAAATTAAATTTCACATAGCACATACATTTTGACACAAAATAGTAAAGTTGTCTTTCCCTCAAGATTTTAGGGCTGCAATTAGTGACTTGAACATATCCATGCACTCTAGATTAAAAAATAAAATTCAAAATAAAAAAATAGTTACAAAAAGTGACAAATGATATATGATTGTATTCAGAATGTCATATTTGAAAATCGAAAGTTTGAGTCACTTCCGGTGAAACCGGAAGTTGCATGGACTTGAGTTATGTCTTAAGCTGCAGATCTTCCAAATTTCACTCCATTATCTTCAAAAACAAATAAGTTTTAGGTGCAAGCTACCTTCCGCGGACACCCGGTATATCTCTTTTTTGTTTTTTGGGACTTTTCAGATATGGTAATGCTCAATACGCAATATAATCTCCATTTAGTGTTGTAGAAGAGTTGAAAAAGTGTACTTTTCAAATTGATTTCAGGGCCAGTTTTTTATGTTCGAGTTATACTCCAGATAACTAACTAATAGTTTAGATGGTGAATGACATTCTTTGAATGATGTTGGAAGTATCACACTCTAACCATTAGTTGATCAATCTGAGGCTTAACTGGAACCTGAATAACTGGCTCTCAACCTCGTTTTTGTCAAATATGAATATATTTCACTTCATATAATAACATATTAATTTTTAATGATTTGAAAAATAAATTATTAGTGTTATTATTATAATATTATTGATAAACCTAACGAAACATCAATTGTCTAACTTTATTCTAATCTCTGTGTTTTTCTGTTATTACAGACAGTTGTATTCGATTAACCCTAAATAAATAAATATTTCCCTTTATATTCAAGTTATCCCAAGTCGTCCCTTTGTCACAATCTAAGAATTCGAGTGCATATCCCTCTATTTTATTCCACTAGTTGAAACCGGAAGAGAAGATAAAAGGATTCGTATACGGGGAACTCTTCCTGGGGTTCTTTGTACTCAGGATCAAATGTATCTATTGAAAGTGTAACCTTCAATAAGGTCTTCCCAGTACGACCCTGAGTGTCTACGCTGAAATCATAGAGTTCGAGATTTTCCAGGGCGATGTTGAGCACCGACATTACTCCATTCTGTGTCACATCAAACAAATCAAAATTCTCCATTCAAACTGTCCATCGTCATGGAAACATCCCCGAAATGTGCACATGATGAATCACACTAAAACATTGGCTTTTTCAAAGTGAAAGTGAACTGAATTCACTTCGAAGTCCTACTTGAGCGACAGAACCTAGAAAGTTGTTATTAAAAGTACCCGGAGTCAATCTGCAACTCTCGAACAAGGTGTACCTGAAGGTTCCATACTCGGGCCATTACTTTTTCTCATATATGCAAATAACCTTATGAACTACTCCTACGATTTCTCATCAGTTCAAGTGATGGCATATGCAGATGACACAAACTTCCTGATTGAGGATAGAAATACGTGTAATTTTTATTTATTTACATTTTTCATCTTCTAAATTCTTGTATGTATGTTTGTACTTACATATTGTTACATTTTTGTATTAAACACTTTGTGACTTTGTGACTTTTCCTAGTCATTGTACACTTGTAGCTGCTTTTGCTTCTAAATTGTACATTTTCACTAGCGAAATAAGTATCATTATTATTACTTTGCTAACCGATCTCATTGTATCCGTGGTGGTCGGCTGGTAGTGCGTTCGCCTCGCATGCGTGGGGTCGTGTGTTCGATCCACCGATTCACCGGTCTCGTGCATGGCATCACACGTTAAAAGGTAAGGGCTGCGTCTTCCCTAGCACACACAAGCCTCTCGAAGACTTCTGAGGGTTGCGCGTAGGGGTGCAATAGGTTGACGGAAATAACATTTTTTTTCAACCACCTAACATTTGATGAAGTAGTACCGCAAGGTATTATATTGGGGCCGCTGTTGTTTATCACGTATAAGGCATATTTTATAATAAGTTATTCACTTAATTTATAACTACCATATTTTTATTGATGACACATAGATATACTATTCATTAATACTTGATCTTATTAGGCAGCTGATAACAATCAAAGCAATCAAAATCTTGAATTCATCTTAGAAAATTTTATTCTTGCTAAAAGTTGGTGAATCATTCAAAATGTGCAATCAATTTTCAATAAGTTACCAGTGGCGATCCAAAGTAATTAGGATGCTAAATTATGAACAATACAAATATTATCTTTTTTTTTCAAATTTCAGATTTAGGTTAATACTTATCATCATTCTGAACTGAATTGAAAATCGGAATTTTCCATGATTTTCATGATTTCGAATTATGTTTCATCGAACTTATGATTTTCGTGTTTAATTCAAATAGTGTTTACTGAACAAACTTATTACATGGAATCATGACTATCTCAGATGATATTGTTTTTTTTGTTTAATATCTGTGGTTGAAAAAGAGCAAATCTTAACAAAATATACATCAGTAAAATCAGAATATGAAGCACTATTTTTCTGCATGAAAAAACAATATGGCGCCCATGACTGAAGAAAAAAAGTTGATGATGATTGCCAATGTGTTGCTGACAAAAAGTATCAATGTAAATGTGTTTTTGGTTTTGTGCTAACGCTAGAAACAAATGAAACCGGAAATACTCAGAATTATCAAAGTTTCAAAATAGTACTTTGTTAAGCACCAAAATACGCAACTTTGCCCTAATAAGAGCTTCGACGTATCTCCTATATCCCAAGTCATCTCTTTGTCACAATCTGAGAATTCTAAAAATGAGCCCCCGAGTGCCATATCCCCTTATTTTATTCCACCAGTTGAAACCGGAAGAGAAGATAAAAGGACTCGTATACGGGTAACTCTCCCTGGGGTTCTTTGTATTCAGGAGCAAATGTATCCATTGAAAGTGTCTCTGCAAAAATTACCTGATTCAGCAACGTAATGCAATAAAGTATTTCCAGTGCGATCCTGAGTGTCTACGCTGAAATCATACAGTTCTAGATTTTCCAGGGCGATGTTGAGCACCGACATAACTCCATTCTGTGCCACATCGAACAAATCAAAATCCATAAAAGAAAATTCTCCATCCAAACTGTCCATTGTCACCGAACTGTGCACATGATGGATCGCGATAATTTTTGTTCCAATTCAAACTAGAGTACCTACATACGTATTTTACCAGTTTTTGTTATCTCAGCTATCGTATTAGAGATAAAGAAATTCTTTTTATTGTTCTGGACCGAAAAAAACTACTCAACAGAAATGATGTTCCATTTTGGTGTTCGAATGATATGAAATACAGGGAAATCACTCATTCTTGTTTCGCATATTCTTTTTAGCCTAGAAATTTTTGGATGTTGTAGAACTTAGATTTCAATACAGAAGGATTTCGTTAGTGAGATGTGACGTTAAAGAACAGTTGAATCACTATTCATTATTTTTTCCACAATCTCCTAAGAAAGTACACATACCTAAACGACAAGACGTTTCAATCGGTATGGTACCTCCGATCATTATCAAGTATATGATGACCTGTTATGAGTTCATGAGAAACATTTTTGGTTCAATAGATGTCTGCTTGCTAATTAAGAGAGGTGGTCAATAATTCGTAACAATAACAATAATAATAATTGTAATATCGGGGCGTGGCGCAGTGGTTAGAGCGTCCGACTTTGAGTCGAACGGACCGGAGTTCGAACCCTGGTTGGGCTGGGATTTTTTAATTTAATTTAACCGATTAAATTATTAAAATCTCGTGGCTCGACTAGGGTGAGTCCTGCATGATTCACTGTTGCGTTCTGCACCTAATGTGGCGTATGGAGTTAGTAACAAGGACTATAAAGAACACATGGCTAATGACCACAGCAGTCGATGCCAAAACACCAAAGAAGAAAAAAAATAATAATAATTGTAGCAAACAAATCACCTAACCGGTGTATTGAATGAATCAAGAGCTCGAAGATTGAAAGGTTGAATACAATATATGAATAGACGACGATTTCAGACAATACACTTTACTTTTTCAATGACTCAAAATGACAAAATCACAATTATAAATATGACAAAACTTGACATCACGTCAATTCAAAAATATACAAGACACAAAAAAAAAATAACAGAATGGTGTACTGAGTACGTATTTTCCAACAATAATAATAATAATGATAGTTATTCATAGTCGCTTGGTTAAAAATAAATGATGATGATATATAACTGCCAATAAGAGATATGTAAATATATACACATCCTGTGTCACAGTATCAATGTGTTGATGGACCTGAATCAGTTCTGGCCTTGTTGTGATTCCAGATTCTTCTCATTAGAGAGTTATTGCAGAGTGAAATAAGTTTACTTAATTACAAGTAAGTTTGATTAACATTGCCTGTATTGCAATTTTTAATTATGCCTGGCAATGGTGTTATCGCAACAGCCTTTTTCCCATATATACTTAAACTTTATTTCGACAAGTACTTGCGTCAAATTTTAAATTAACGTCGAATTTGATGTTGAGTGCGAAATTCCAATTAATGACAATTCTAAATTCAATAAAATCATTATCTCTTGTACACATTGTGGTATATTCATTTTATGGAAATTCATGATGAAAAACAGAATGAAGAAAGTAACTATTATGCACTTCAGGGAATAAAGGTTACTGCTAATCCCTCATTTGAAGGACTAAAGTAGCACTTTTGATCCCTGACGGATTGAAAGTAGAAAATTAAACGTATTTTTTCAAATTAAAGACAAAATTCATATTTTTACATTTTATTTTATATAAATTCGCTAAATAACATATATCTCAAAGAATAGATTTGGTTTTTATGATTGTTTATATTTACATTTATTTTCATTCCTACATTTATGTTCACTTCACTAGTTTGACAGGCTAAAAAGAGGCGGGTAGTTGAAGGCTATTTTTTTTTCTTCTGAACATATGTGGCCATTGGTGCCGTATTTTCTGAAATTGAATCTTCTATGGTTGAAGTAATCGAAAACCCTTTAGAGGCACTGACAAAAATATAGTCTGCCACATTTTTCTCTGGGTCGGTGAATTTTCAACATAGCCTTCCGCATCAGTGCCACTTTCCACTCACCATGTCTCTTCAATTGCTACAGGCTTGCAGATGTGGAGGTTCTGCGTAAACAACGCCCAGTATATAGGTGAGCGTCTGGCAGCTTAAAAAATTCGGCAATTTCGCGTGCGAGTAGTCCAAATGTGTTTTTGCCGATGGGTGAAGTTTTCCATTTTCCATTTTTGTGTAGGTGGCTTTATGGCAATCCTACGAATCCTACCACATAAATAGAATTTTCGGTAGATCTTTTGACCACGAAAGATCGATCATGTCGAATTTTGGTATCCTGAACATTCACCAGAAAAAAAACCTTCATGGTCTGAGACGTCACTGCCTTCTACACTGAAAAAACAGTTTATTCGTAGTTAACTAAATTAACTAACACCTAATAAATCATTTATTCGAATATTGAAAATGAAGGATTACTCATTAGAAACAAATGATACATTCAAATTATTTCTATAAACCTACCTCTTCAAAAGTTAACTCAAATTTATTTACAATAAATATAGGTCTCACTATGAATTTATCAACAGTAAGTTAAACATTATTTATAATAAATAATTAATATTTATCAATATTATATATTTCATTATCATTCAATAAACACATTTTTATTATTAATATGTTTTATTTATTGAAAATGAACGTTTTTAAATAAAAAACCTCAGCATTTATTCCAAATAAATAAAGAATATCTATTAAAAATATTGTTTGTTATTAATAAACCAATAAGGACGCAAGATGAGCCTTCTGAAATCGAAAAATCCATATGGAAGAAATTGGAATCAATTTATCGTTTATACAAAATTACCTTAACATATATTCATTAATTCCACAAAACTGTTGTCTTTCAAAAACTTTTCCAGCTCCTGAACATGGTCCATTATGGCGAGATGCGTTTTGTAACTTCTACAACAGAATCTATGATTGTATTATGTTAGAGAATAGATGCACAAACCATGCATATAATGATTATAAAACTAGTGTTATTGTGTCTTCTATAACTATGAAGAGATTGTTTGATTTTGAATTACACTTTAATCACACAAATAAATAATTACAACATGCGAAATTACAACGCAAATGGCGCACACACGAATCAACAACAAACGACGAAACACGAAACTCCGACGTACGACGTGACACGTGGCTCATCAGCGAGCACAACCACGGCGCCTATAGCGGAGATTTTATAATAATGGTCAGCGCAGTATTTTCAATGAATATTTATTGTCTGGTACTATGACTTATTCACTTTAAATAAACTCAAAATTATTAATGAAAATGATTTCATTAGGAATAAATTTATATTGTTAATTATATTAGAGTGAAGTCTATCCACACTTTTATGCGGCGTTGCCAAATTTCATGAAAAATCATAAGTTATCATTATGTATCATGAATTATAAAAATTCATTTAATGAGCTAGGCGAACCAGAATATAGGAAATATTTTAATATATCTATTCAAATTGTTGCTGTAAAGTAATATTCACTTGAATAATGATTATCTACCTTACTGGAGCGTAGTTGAAAAAAAAATAACTATAATTTTTACACATAGAAAAATATCTGTGCTGTGCTGAGATGGAAATCGAAAAAATCTCAGAAAAACATAATTTTCTCGATGATTACGGCGCGAGTCACCTGGAAATATCATAGAGGCTATTAAACACATCAATACCAATGCGTACACATAGAAAAATATCTGTACCAAACCGTAGGGGAGATGGATATCGCAAAAAGATTTATGAAAATTAATTTTCTCGATTATTACGGAGCGAGTCACCTCGAAATAGCACAGAGGCTATTAAACACATCAATACTAATGCGTACACATAGAAAAATACTGTACCAAACCGTAGGGGAGATGGAAATCGCAAAAATATTTATAAAAAATTGTTTTCTCGATTATTACGGCGCGAATCACCTCGAAATAATACAGAGGCTATTACAGACATCAATACCAATGCGTACACATAGAAAAATATATGTACCAAACCGTAGAGGAGATGGAAATCGCAACAATATTTATAAAAACAAATTTTTTCGATTATTACGGCGTGAGTCACCTCGAAATAACACAGAGGCTATTGAACACATCAATACCAATGCGGACACACAGAAAAATATCTGTACCAACCCGTAGGGAAGATGGAAATAGGAAAAATATTTATGAAAACTCATTTTCTCGATTACTACAGCGCGAGTCACCTCGAAATAACACAGAGGCTATCAAACACATCAATACCAATGCGTAGACATAGAAAAATATGTGTACCAAACCGTAGGGGAAATGGAAATCGAAAAAATATTTATGAAATTTCACTTTCTCGATTATTACAGCGCGAGTCACTTCGAAATAATACATAGGCTATCAAACACATCAATACCAATGCGTAGACATAGAAAAATATCTGTACCAAACCATAGGGGAGAAGGAAATCGCAAAAATATTTATAAAAATTAATTTTCTCGATTATTATGGCGCGAGTCAACTCGAAATAACACAGAGGCTATCAAACACATCAATACCAATTCTTACACATAGAAAAATATCTGTACCGAACCGTAGTGGAGATGAAAATTGCAAAAATATTTATATAAATAAATTTTTTCGATTATCACGGCGCGAGTCACCTCGAAATAACATAGAGGCTATTAAACATATCAATACCAATGCGTACACATGGAAAAATATCTGAACAAAACCGTAGGGAGGTTGGAAATCGGAATTTATTTTTAAAAAACTAATTTTCTCGATGATTACGGCGCGAGTCACCTCGAAATAACACAGAGGCTATTAAACACATCAATACCAATGCGTACACATAGGAAAATATCTGTACCAAACCGTAGGGAGGATGGAAATCGCAAAAATATTTATAAAAATTTATTTTCTCGATTATTACGGCTCGAGTCACCTCGAATTAACACAGAGGCTTTTAAACACATCAATACCAATACGTACACATAGAAAAATATCTGTAGCAAACCGTAGGGGAGATGAAAATCGCAAAAATATTTATAAAAATTAATTTCCTCGATTATTACGGCGCGAGTCACCTCGAACTAACACAGAGGCTATTAAACACATCAATAATACCAATGCGTACACATAGAAAAATATCTGTACCAACCCGTAGGGAAGATGGAAATCGGAAAAATATTTTTAAAAACAAATTTTCTCGATTATTACGGCGCGAGTCACTCTAAATAACACAGAGGCTATTGAACACATCAATACCAATGCGTACACATATGAAAATATCTGTACCAAACCGTAGGGAGGATGGAAATCGCAAAAATATTTATAAAAATTCATTTTCTCGATTATTACGGCTCGAGTCACCTCGAAATAACACAGAGGCTATTAAACACATCAATACCAAGGCGTACACATAGAAAAATATCTGTACCAAACCGTAGAGAGGATGGAAATCGCAAAAATATTTGTAAATATCAATTTTCTTGATTATTACGGCGCGAGTCACCTCGAAATAGCACAGAGGCTATTGAACACGTCAATACCAATGCGGACATATAGAAAAATATCTGTACCAATCCGTAGGGAAGATGGAAATCGGAAAAATATTTATGAAAACTAATTTTCTCGATTATTACGGCGCGAGTCACCTCGAAATAACACAGAGGCTATTAAACACATCAATACCAATGCGAACACACAGAAAAATATCTGTACCAACCCGTAGGGAAGATGGAAATCAGAAAAATATTGATATAAACTAATTTTTTCGATCATTACGGCGCGAGTCACCTCTAAATAACCCAGAGGCTATTAAACACATCAATACCAATGCGTACACAGAAAAATATCTGTACCAAATCGTAGGGGAGATGGAAATCGCAAAAATATTTATAAAAATTAATTTTCTCGATTATTACGGCGCGAGTCACCTCGAAATAACACAGAGGCTATTAAACACATCAATACCAATGCGGACAACTAGAAAAATTTCTGTACCAACCCGTAGGGAAGATGGAAATCGGAAAAATATTTATAAAAACTAATTTTCTCGATTATTACGGCGCGAGTCACCTCGAAATGACACAGAGGCTATTAAACACATTATTATCAATGCGTATACATAGAAAAATATCTGTACCAAATCGTAGGGGAGATGGAAATCGCAAAAATATTTATAAAAATTAATATTCGCGATTATTTCGGCGCGAGTCACCTCGAAATAACACAGAGGCTATCAAACACATCAACACCAATGCGTACACATAAAAAAATATCTGTACCAAACCGTAGGGGAGATGGAAATCGCAAAAATATTTATAAAAATCAATTTTCTCGATTATTACGGCGCGAGTCACCTCGAAATAACACAGAGGCTATCAAACACATCAATATCAATGCGGACACATAGAAAAATATCTGTACCAACCCGTAGAGAAGAACATTTTTTTCCGGATTGCTGTTGTCATTTACTTCATTTTGGCGAAAAATTCATCAACGAACACGCAAAATCAATTGAGATACATAGTGAAATATAAAAAAAAAATGGATAATTTAATTTCTCCAGTCTCCCCCACGGTGATACAAATTCGATAACATTTTTTTTCGGATTGCTGTTGCCATTTACTTCATTTCTGTGCAAAATTCATCAACAAACACGCAAAATCAAGTTAGATAAAGGGACAAAAATTAAAAAAAAATTGACGAATTCAATTTCTCCAGTCTCTCCAACGGTGATAAATATTCGATAATATTTTTTTTTCGAATTCCTGACATGATTAACTCCTATTTTATGGAGACTTCATCAACGAACACGCAAAACCAAGTGAGATAGGGGGGAAAATATTTTAAAAAAAATTATGAATTTAATTTCTCCAGTCTCCTCCACGGTGATACATATTCAATAACATTTTTTTTCGGATTGCTGTTGTCATTTACTTCATTTCGGCAAAAAAATCATCACCGAACACGCAAAATCAAGAGAGATACAGGGTGAAATATTGAAAAAACTGATGAATTTAATTTCTCCAGTCTCCCCCACGGTGATACATATTCAATAACATTTTTTTTTGTATTGGTGCTGTCATTTACTTCATTATAGTGAAAAATTCAACAACGAACACGCAAAACCAAGTGAGATACAGGGTGGAATATTGAAAAAATTGATGAATTTAATTTCTCCAGTCTTCCCCACGGTGATACATATTCAATAACATTTTTTTCGGATTGCTGTTGTCATTTACTTCATTTTTGTAGAAAATTCATCAACGAACACGCAAAATCAAGTGAGATACAGGGTGAAATATTAAAAAAAAATTGTGAATTTAATTTCTCCAGTCTCCCCCACGGTGATACATATTCGATAACATTTTTTTTAGGATTGCTGTTGTCATTTACTTCATTTCAGTAGAAAATTCATCAACGAACATGCAAAATCAAGTGAGATACAGGATGAAATATTAAAAAAATTGGTGAATTTAATTTCTCCCCCACGGTGATACATATTCGATAACATTTTTTTTTCGGATTGCTGTTGCCATTCACTTCATTTCCTTGCAAAATTCATCAACGAACACGCAAAATCAAGTTAAATAAAGGGCCAAAAATTAAAAAAATTGACGAATTTAATTTCTCCAGTCTCTCCTACGGTGATACATATTCGATAAATTTTTTTTCGTATTCCTGACGTCATCATCTCCAATTCTGTGGAGACTTCATCAACGAACATGCAAAACCAAGTGAGATACAGGGTGAAATATTCTAAAAAATGATGAATTTAATTTCTCCAGTCTCTCCCACGGTGATACATATTCAATAACATTTTTTTTTAGATTGCTGTTGTCATTTACTTCATTTTGGTGAAAAATCCTTCAACGAACACGCAAAATCAAGTGAGATGCAGGGTGAAATATTAAAAAAAAGTGAATTTAATTTCTCCAGTCTCCCCCACGGGGATACATATTCGATAACATTTTTTTCTCGGATTGCTGTTGTCATTTACTTCATTTCTGTGTAAAATTCATCAACGAACACGCAAAATCAAGTCAGATAAAGGCCCAAAAATTAAAAAAAAATTGACGAATTTAATGTCTCCAGTCTCTCCTACGGTGATACATATTCGATAATATTTTTTTTCGTATTCCTGACGTCAATAACTCCATTTCCATGGAGAATTCATCAACGAACATGCAAAACCAAGTGAGATACAGGGTGAAATATTAAAAAAATTGACGAATCTAATTTCTCCAGTCTCCCCTACGGTGACATATTCGATAACATTTTTTTTCAGTTTGCTGTTGTCATTCACTTCATTTCGGTGAAAAATCCATATTCGATAATTTTTTTTGCTCGATTCCTCAGTATTTCAATATGTATTTCAATAGGTGTATTTCAATGAAAAATTATCATATAAAATTCAATTATTAAAAAAACATTAGTGAAAATGTGTTGAACATTGTTTTATCTTCTTCAAATATATCTGATGGAACCATCAATTATTTTGAGGTCTTGTATGTATCGGGTACTCTTTGGGAGTATTTCAGTGGAGACATAATAAAAACGAAGATAAATGCGAAAATGTGTAAAAAGCGTGGCTAAATGCTAAAAGGTGTAAAAAGCGTGGCTAGGAAATATGTGGAAGTTTGGCAACACCGTACGTAAATGTCGTAAACCGTGGATGAGAAATCGTGGATAACTTCACACTAACGTTAATTATACACATATCGACCTCAAACAATTTATTTTTCATTAGTTAATTATGTCATAGCGTTTATTAATATTAAATAAAATTCCCTGATACAAAATAAAATTTTCTTTTCTTTATTCATTGTGAATGAATGGCATCCAAACAAATATTTATTAACTATGAACCCTATCTTTTTTTTTCAGTGTAGCTGGCACAGCTCCTTGCCTCGGCATGCCCCTGCGACACCCATGATAAGCGCCACATGTAACACATGAGTTTTTCGTCTAAACGAAAAAAGCAATTCTAAGATTCCTGACATTTTGAAGGATAATAATACATATTCCAAGCATCAAGAAATTGTATAAGAATTTGCGAATTGTTTTAAGAGTGTATATCATATAGCATATATCCCTAGGCAATATGCTCGAAAACTTCGCAAACAATCTTCCGGGCATAAATTTTGATCACATCAGCAAAGAGAATGTTATTGAGGCTTTGAGCGGCCTCAATAACATTCTTTTTGCTGATGTGATCAAAATTTATGCCCGGAAGATTGTTTGCGAAGTTTTCGAGCATATTGCCTAGGGATATATGCTATATGATATACACTCTTAAAACAAATCGCAAATTCTTATACAATTTCTTGATGCTTGGAATATGTATTATTATCCTTCAAAATGTCAGGAATCTTAGAATTGCTTTTTTCGTTTAGACGAAAAACTCATGTGTTACATGTGGCGCTTATCATGGGTGTCGCAGGGGCATGCCGAGGCAAGAAGCTGTGCCAGCTACACTGAAAAAAAAAAGATAGGGTTCATAGTTAATAAATATTTGTTTGGATGCCATTCATTCACAATGAATAAAGAAAAGAAAATTTTATTTTGTATCAGGGAATTTTATTTAATATTAATAAACGCTATGACATAATTAACTAATGAAAAATAAATTGTTTGAGGTCAATATGTGTATAATTAACGTTAGTGTGAAGTTATCCACGATTTCTCATCCACGGTTTACGACATTTACGTACGGTGTTGCCAAACTTCCACATATTTCCTAGCCACGCTTTGTGAATGAATGGCATCCAAACAAATATTTATTAACTATGAACCCTATCTTTTTTTTTCAGTGTAGCCGGCACAGCTCCTTGCCTCGGCATGCCCCTGCGACACCCATGATAAGCGCCACATGTAACACATGAGTTTTTAGTCTAAACGAAAATGCAATTCTAAGATTCTTGACATTTTGAAGGATAATAATACATATTCCAAGCATCGAGAAATTGTATAAGAATTTGCGAATTGTTTTAAGAGTGTATATCATATAGCATATATCCCTAGGCAATATGCTCGAAAACTTCCCAAACAATCTTCCGGGCATAAATTTTGATCACATCAGCAAAGAGAATGTTATTGAGGCTTTGAGCGGCCTCAATAACATTCTTTTTGCTGATGTGATCAAAATTTATGCCCGGAAGATTGTTTGCGAACTTTTCGAGCATATTGCCTAGGGATATATGCTATATGATATACACTCTTAAAACAAATCGCAAATTCTTCAACAATTTTTTGATGCTTGGAATATGTATTATTATCCTTCAAAATGTCAGGAATCTTAGAATTGCTTTTTTCGTTTAGACTAAAAACTCATGTGTTACATGTGGCGCTTATCATGGGTGTCGCAGGGGCATGCCGAGGCAAGAAGCTGTGCCAGCTACACTGAAAAAAAAAAGATAGGGTTCATAGTTAATAAATATTTGTTTGGATGCCATTCATTCACAATGAATAAAGAAAAGAAAATTTTATTTTGTATCAGGGAATTTTATTTAATATTAATAAACGCTATGACATAATTAACTAATGAAAAATAAATTGTTTGAGGTCAATATGTGTATAATTAACGTTAGTGTGAAGTTATCCACGATTTCTCATCCACGGTTTACGACATTTACGTACGGTGTTGCCAAACTTCCACATATTTCCTAGCCACGCTTTGTGAATGAATGGCATCCAAACAAATATTTATTAACTATGAACCCTATCTTTTTTTTTCAGTGTAGCCGGCACAGCTCCTTGCCTCGGCATGCCCCTGCGACACCCATGATAAGCGCCACATGTAACACATGAGTTTTTAGTCTAAACGAAAATGCAATTCTAAGATTCTTGACATTTTGAAGGATAATAATACATATTCCAAGCATCGAGAAATTGTATAAGAATTTGCGAATTGTTTTAAGAGTGTATATCATATAGCATATATCCCTAGGCAATATGCTCGAAAACTTCCCAAACAATCTTCCGGGCATAAATTTTGATCACATCAGCAAAGAGAATGTTATTGAGGCTTTGAGCGGCCTCAATAACATTCTTTTTGCTGATGTGATCAAAATTTATGCCCGGAAGATTGTTTGCGAACTTTTCGAGCATATTGCCTAGGGATATATGCTATATGATATACACTCTTAAAACAAATCGCAAATTCTTCAACAATTTTTTGATGCTTGGAATATGTATTATTATCCTTCAAAATGTCAGGAATCTTAGAATTGCTTTTTTCGTTTAGACTAAAAACTCATGTGTTACATGTGGCGCTTATCATGGGTGTCGCAGGGGCATGCCGAGGCAAGAAGCTGTGCCAGCTACACTGAAAAAAAAAAGATAGGGTTCATAGTTAATAAATATTTGTTTGGATGCCATTCATTCACAATGAATAAAGAAAAGAAAATTTTATTTTGTATCAGGGAATTTTATTTAATATTAATAAACGCTATGACATAATTAACTAATGAAAAATAAATTGTTTGAGGTCAATATGTGTATAATTAACGTTAGTGTGAAGTTATCCACGATTTCTCATCCACGGTTTACGACATTTACGTACGGTGTTGCCAAACTTCCACATATTTCCTAGCCACGCTTTGTGAATGAATGGCATCCAAACAAATATTTATTAACTATGAACCCTATCTTTTTTTTTCAGTGTAGCCGGCACAGCTCCTTGCCTCGGCATGCCCCTGCGACACCCATGATAAGCGCCACATGTAACACATGAGTTTTTAGTCTAAACGAAAATGCAATTCTAAGATTCTTGACATTTTGAAGGATAATAATACATATTCCAAGCATCGAGAAATTGTATAAGAATTTGCGAATTGTTTTAAGAGTGTATATCATATAGCATATATCCCTAGGCAATATGCTCGAAAACTTCCCAAACAATCTTCCGGGCATAAATTTTGATCACATCAGCAAAAAGAATGTTATTGAGGCCGCTCAAAGACTAAGAAATTATTGGGCCAGACCACATACCGAGTTTTCTAGCGGAGGATTGCCTCCAGTCATTATGAGCCTATCTGCTCCATATCTTCAACCCATCATTAGGTTTTCATTCCCTGAGATATGGAAAACTTATAGGTCTATTTCCATATTATGCAACCTCTCAAAACTTTTCGAAATAATTTTATAATGTTTCATTTATAACTCGATCAGAAATGTAATTTCAGACGATCAACATAGGTTTGTGGAGAAAGAGTCATGTGTGACCAATCTTGCATGCATTTTACATGTCTCAGATGCTTTAGATAGAGAACAACAGGTCGATGTAGTCTACAGGGACATGCAAAAGGCATTCGATCGAATTGGTTTTCACGTCCTTTTCCAACGATATCATCATTTGGCTTTTCTGAAAGTTTAATTGAGCTCTTTACAAGTTATCTCTTTGACAGGAATCAATTTGTGGAATGTAGAAGTTTTAGTCGTCTTTATACACTCCTAGCTTGGGGGTGCCACAAGGATCGAACTTGGGGCCTCCATTCCTGATTTTTGTCGATGACTTGGATAAAAAGATAAACTGCTCCATAGACTTCTTCATACGCCGATGATCTAAAGCTCAACAAAGAAACTGACAATTATGAAGATTGCCTAAATTTACAAAATGAAATAGATTTGGTGTTCGATTGGTGCTCCAGTAATCATTCACACTTGAATATATCAAAATATCATATGTTATAATTTTCTAGAAAATAAAATTCAATAGAATATCTTACGTTATTGATGATAATCCAATGAGTCAAGTGAATGAAATGACAGATCTTGGAATTACTTTTGATTATAAATTCACTTTTATTTTCCTTATAGATTGGGCAATTTCATCAGCAAATATTTGGTTATTCCTTTTTTTTTGTAATATATTTCATGCTTTAGTTGTATATTTCAATGTGAACCTTTGAACAATTTCTGTAATTGGGTGTATCCCTGTTGGATTAAAGTGCTATCTATTCATCTATAAGATATTTAACCCGAATACTCACATTGCATAAAAATGTAAACTGAACGGTTGTTTCAGTATAATAATGATAATGAATGAAGTTCATATGTAATAAAGAAGTTCAAGGTACATTCAACAAACACATATCTACATTCAAAAATGAGGACTACAAAAGTTTCGGATCTCTCCATAAACAAAGTACAATCTTACGCCATTCTCTTTGGAAACAGTTTTAACCATTTCGCCCAGCTATACTATTTTTCTATTTCGATTTATACTCAGGAGGAAATTGTTGGTTTCAGACAATAAAGCAGCTGCTTCCTTTTTACCAAAACTTAGTTTAATATTAACTATATTATGCTCATACTTTTAAATGAAGAAAGTGTGTAAGTACATATTCTAGAATTCTCTGGTCAACTTAATACCTGAACATGATTACGTTGTGTTCGGAGGAGATCTCAATGTTGACTTTCTTAATAATACGAGTAAAACATTTATACAACTTCAGGATTTTTTCTTTCGTTATGGCCTAAACCAAATTGTCTGTGCGCCAACCAGGATAACTGAAAATTCGAGTACTCTAATCGATATCATAGTCTCCTCTAATACTGATTTTTGTAATAATGACGAGGTTCTTAATATGGAGGGAATCTCCGACCATCATAGTGTGATTTGTAATTTAAACCTCAAAAAGGAGGTTAAATCTACTATTTTCAAAACGGATGATTCCTTCATTGCTGATCTAGTAAGTATAAGATGGGATAGTATTTATGGTATAGCCGATGCCAACGAATCTGTTGAGTTTTTCAGTGTCAACATTCTGGGACTATTTGATCTACATGCGCCTCTGAAAACGGTTAGAATTAAAAAAAGGCCGGCACCATGGATTACTGATAACATCAGGCTCATGATGAAGTTGCGGAATAGAGCTCACACTAAATACAGGAAATCTAAATCCGCTGAAGATTGGGAGGAATATAAACTTCGGCGTAACTTTGTAAATACTTGTTTGCAAGCTGAAAAACATGCCTTTTTGAGTCATAAATTCAAAACAGATCCTAGGAATTTTTGAAAGTTTGTGCGGTGGCTCAATGTGAGACCTAAACCGGCGGGTTGTCCGTCAAATTTTGGTAATGCTGAAAGTTACAGCGAGGCCTTCGTTAATAAAGTCGTCCCTTGCATAATTGATCGTCAACTTATTAATAGTTATTATGATAAAAAGCTTTTCAGTGGTTTAACTAACAAATTTATATTTTCTGCAGTGTCTGTAGATACAGTCGAGAAAGTAATAAATAATATCAAAACTACTGCTATGGGTTCTGATGGTATTGATATAAAAATGATACATTTTGCTATCCCCTATCTGAGCGCGCATGTCACTTACCTTGTGAATTTATGTCTCTCTACTGGGATATTCCCCCACTCTTGGAAGAATGCAGATGTTATACCGGTCCCTAAAAAATCGACACCATCCTCTGTCACGGACTTCAGGCCGATAAGTATACTTCCCACTTTATCTAAGATTCTGGAAAAAATCGTGTCTCTACAACTTAACTCTTTTCTGAACACTCATCAAATCTTACCCCAGACTCAATCTGGGTTTCGTCAACTTCATAGTACTACTTCTGCACTTCTTAAGGTGACTGATGACATTTTCCGTGCCTCGGATAAGAAACTCAATACGTGTCTCGTGCTTTTAGATTACAGCAAGGCCTTTGACACCCTTGATCATGCTACTCTTTGTATTAAATTAGGTTATTTTGGTTTATATCCTAATGCTATTTCATTTTTTTCGAATTATCTATCAAACAGACATCAAAGAGTCTCCATGCCTGACAGATTCTCTAAATATGTGACACTGAAAAAGGGGGTTCCTCAAGGCAGTATTTTGTGCCCCGCTTTTATTCTCATTATATACTGCTGATTTCTGTGGATTTTTAGAGTACTGTACATCCCACCAATACGCTGATGACACTCAAATTCATTACTCTTTTTATGTGGAAGACAGTACTCTGGCAGCATCGAGGATTAATGCTGATTTACAATGCATTCTGGAAATATCTAATGCTCATGGTTTGATTCTTAACGGTAACAAAACCGAAATGCTAATATTTGGAAATCAAAGGGAGAGGATATCAAATAATTCATTTTCTATTAAGTTGGATGGTCAGACTATTTCCAGTACGGATTGTTGTAAGAATTTGGGTCTTTGGTGTGATTCCAAACTGCGATTTGCTAGGCATACGAGTCACTTGGTTAAATCTTCGTTCGGTAAATTAAAACTACTTTTTCTACATAAAAATTAAATTGAAATTGTGCGAATCACTCATCATGTCTGGTATATCATCCTGTAACATTGTTTATTGGCCTGCTCTACTGAGTAAGGACAAGGAATGTCTACAGAGAATTCAAAACGCTTGCATAAGATACAGTTATGGTCTGAGGAAATATGACCATTTTTCGGTTCCCTTTCAGGATTCTGGTTGGCTCTCTCTAAATGAAAGGTATTTACTACAAATGGCGCGGTTTGTTTATAAATTGATGGAATACAAAACACCCCCCTATCTGTCATGCAAACTTGTGGAGCGCTATGTCTCTCATGGCCGTAATACAAGGTTTGCGGATCTGTTCAGTGTTCCCAGGCATTCTACCAGTCAGTTTCAACGATCTTTCAGCTATAATGCAGTCAAAATTTTCAATTCCTTATCTATATCAATCAAGCTACTGCCGAGTGTGGGGTCCTTCGGCAAGCAGTTCAAATTACATTTATTGGCAAAAAGAAGCTAACTATCTTTATGCATTAGAATTAAGATATCTTTTGTCGTTTATTTTTTTTTCTATCGTATAGAATTGTTAACTATTAACTTAAATAATGAATTGTGTTGCATCTCTTGGGGTGGTTATATGGAAGAGCGTGTAATGCGAATATCGCCAACCGTTATCTTTATGTTATTCTTTAATTGTTTTTTCTTAATGAAGGCACATTATTATTATTATTATCATTTCAACTGTCATATGTCAAAACTATCATAGAACATAAATCAACAGAATACAGAACATGTTTGTTACACCTCATATCAAAATTCATGACAGAGAATTGTCTTACATACCCAATACTACATCTGTTATTTATTTGTTGCAGGCCATGTGATCGTAACGTGAAAGACGTTGAGCTAATTTGCGCCCGTTTGCGCCGTGTCGAGCAACTGTGTCGACTTCCGAATTCTGTGCTCCAACAACTCGCCCTTTGTGGATATTACGAAGACTTGGAGAAAGCCGTGACACGTAAGTTGAATTTCGACGTTTTTCTGTTTGGATGGGACTCGACAAGTGAGCACCTGTTAAATATTCGGAGAGCACTATTTTCACATCGGCTTAGATTTTATCTCCTTTTTACCCGAAGAAATAAACCGCGATATTTAGCGAAGGATTTTTGAGGATACTGACAAACTGGATGATACCTGTCAGTTTGCTTGACTTGAGCAACCGGCGTATTACCTAATAGACGAGGAGATCTCAATATTTTTTGTGACAACCTCCCAGCTCAAACTAGTAAGAACAGGTGTACCTCAAGGAGGCTCGGTTCTGGGGTCACTTTTATTCATAATTTGTACCAATGATTTTTTTGTCATATGTTGCCTCATGTATGTATTGCTTTTGCTTCAACTATTGACGACAGTTTATGCTGGGAGCCACACATCGAAAATACCTGCTCCAAGTTGAGTAAACACAATTTTCTTCTGAGAAAACTGAACCCTTCTCTATGTGTACTTTGCTCTCATTCAATCATATATCAGCTATGTATTGACCCTTTGGGGAAATTCCTCTCACTCTGAAATTCAAAAACAATTCATCAGAATAATCTGTAGTGCGGATTATAGGGATTCTTGTAGCACATTATTCTGCCAACTCAGAAGCATGCCTTCACTGATAAAATAGTATATTGTGTATCTAGTAGTGAAAGCAATACATTCCCGGACGACAATGTAAACAAGCATTGAAGTCTGGGAATGTGCTTTTACTACGACGTACACATACTATTTTTTCTGAAATCGCAATCAGCTTTATCATAAATTGATGATTCGAAATTACGTGCTTTCCTGAAACGTCAAAGTGACAACTATAAACCAAAAACCGATTTTGACGGCCTAGGCCGGCAAAGTACTTTCCCGTATCGTTTTCGATGCGGAAAGTATTAAACGGTCCGGGAAAGTTCGTTGCTTAGCAACGGACTAAAATACTGGATTAGCGTATTTTGAGGCCTGCAGTTGCTCCGAGAAAGTGGGCATTCTTGAACGATTACAGAAAAAGTATTTTTTGGATCATCGCATAATTGCGTTGATTCAAAGAGATTGTATTCTTGAATAGGTCCAACCAAATATCAGTTTGATTTTTTGACGGAATCCTCTTGGCCAGTCACAAGAAAAATATTTTGAAACAAGTGAACACTTGCTTCATAAGTTGGTTGAGGCAAGAATATTTTAGCTTCAATGATGGGCAATTTTTTTTGTTGAATCGTGGGAGTAGGTTGAGACATGAATATTGCAATTTCAGTAATGATTACTATTCTTCTATCAAGTTGGAGGTTGAGTTCCAATCTGCACTTTGCATTGGGTTATAAAATATAGAATGGAAGCCACTTTCATTTTGGCAACATTGAATAGATTAAACAAAGCATAGATTCACAACTACGAACAATTTAGGTAGGTATAAATAATGGTTTTATACGAGTATAGTTTTAAGTTTAATAACTGTATCCCCAATAAAAACAGTTAGTAGTGACTCGCTTTTAGACACAAAACTGTAGAAGACCAAAATATATTTCACTCATTTTCACAAGTGGCCCGTATTGAGCCAAATTTAATTTCAGATATTGTATTTTTCTTGTATAGAAACAGTGTACACTAGGCACAAAACTAACATTCATATCCTCATAACGTCCAACCCTAATGGTTAAACTGGACGAAATGGTCGAAATGGAAGTCGTATTCAGAGGTCGCGGTGTCGCCACCTGCTTTGATTGCTGATTTGTTGAATGTATCACGTGGCACGGGTAGTGATATGTACCAAGGAATTAAATTCTTGTGCCAAGAGGATTATTTTTTACAATGAGTTAATTTGATTCTTTTCTAGGATGAAGAGTAGAATGTTTTCACTGCAAGCAAATTCCATTTCAACAGAATTTATGTAAAGAAGCAAACTCCTCAATCAGTTTGAAATGGGAGTATATTCATTGATTAGAAATAATCATTCTATTCAGACGATTATTCTATTCAAGAGTATGTATTTTCTTGATTGAAGAAATCTTTTTATCTGTGTTTACCAACTCTGATCATTTATCAGTCTCTGCTCGAAATTCATGAAATTTAAAAAATAATCCTGACTAACAAAAATTACAATGACTCTAACACGCGCCACTCAAATCTACTTCCTACCACCTTGAAAAATAAAAATCAATCCACGTTTAAAAACTTTATCAAAGTGATACTGCAGGAAAAGTGTACACTATCGCCGAGTACATGGCTGATCCACCCGGGATGTCATTTGATCCAACTATCTTAACGTCATTGGATATTTATAATTTTCAAATACATTCTTATCTTCATATAGTTTTAACTGAGAATTTGTGCATTATCATATTGTATTCATCTATACTAACTTCAAATATCGATACACAAGCATTCGAAAAACTACTAAATTAACATCGCGTGTGTACGTTTTTTTTAAAACTAATGTCACTACTACGTGTATGGTACAATTGGTACATGTCTACTTATGTGTTATGTGTACATACCATATTTTATTTTTACTTCATTTTAATTGTGATCTTTTACATTATTTTCTGTATTTACTTGCTACCTGACTTGCTACAAATGTTTCATAACATAACGTAGTTAAATAAAGATCTTTCTATCTATCTATAAGAACCCACCAAATCCACCTTCTACAATACCGATATGAGCACGCCGAATAAAAATCGTGGACCAAAGGGTGGGCGCAGGCAGCACGGGTAAAGTTTCAGACATGAAAAACCCATGGTCTCGAATCATTACTAACCGTTCCGCGTATGTCGCAAATTACTGTAATTGAAAAAAAAAAGTTTGGGCGAACGGCATCGCCGAACGTGTAGGGTAAAGGTGGGGAATGCCGACACTCTGAGCCATTTCTTTGATGATATCCAAATTGCACAAGTGGGATCGACAAAAGTCGGGTATATTTAAAAGTGCTACCTGAAGAACGGAAAATATACTACAGAAATGAAGAAAAAACTGAAATAATGGAATTATCAGAGAGAAATCGTATTATCGACACCTGTGTAGATGTCGACAGCCATTGACCGAGGTCCTTCAGCCACAGAGTGTTTTTTTGGTGATAAGCTTTGTTACTAGCTCCAAACGCCATCTTAGGAGCAGCATGGTTATTCGTGGACCCGTCAACAATGAAACGAAGAAGAGTTATATCTTCGAAAAACAAAATTCCGACTTATTGAAGATTCGAACTCGCGAGCAATTAAATTCAATTCAATTCAAAATGTTTATTTAATTGAACTCATTGTGAATATAGAAACAAGTAAGTAGACAGAGTATAAATAAAATCACAAAATAAAAACAACTTCATCCGCCTAAAGGATGTGACAAAGGGGATTACGATCATGTGGGGTTGTTGGGGAGGAAGGGGGTTCTTGCCTGCCTTCTGGTAAACCGGTATTTGTTGGTTCACCAACAAGCACGGAGTTCTTTCCCTAGGGATATGAACGCCCGTCCTACAGTATTAACAGGGACCCTTTACCTGCTGTGTCTAGGTGTTTAGACTTTCCCCACCTCCTCTAAATTATGTGGAGGAATTCATTCAGTTTTGTATGACATAATCAGGTTCTCGTGGTTGTCATCTTGTGCTCCCAGAAAATTACAGTAAAAAACTGGGTTCAAGCCGTGGGGTACCTTTGCGGCTCTGGTTTTGTTAATGTTCTAGTGTTTTGTTAGAAATATCCAAGGTCCGGTACATTAGCCCTCCATGCTTCCTATACCTTTGATTGTTATTTGCTCTAATGCTAGTCATATATTTAGTTAACGGACTTCCCAAGATGTGGAATCGATAGAATTTGTCAGAAATATTTAGTATGTACTCTTCGATAGTTTCAGTATTGGCAAACTCACGTAGTGTGTTCAGCCGAGTATCGTTATCCGTGATGATACGGAGAACCTTGTTCTGCATCCTCTCCAATCTCATCATCTGAGTTTTGAGGAGGCTGCAGAACACTGGGCAGGCGTATGTCATTATTATCTTAAGTAATTTGTTCTCTAACGTCAGCTTGGAACTCCGGGCGATCAGTGGGTATGTCCTTTTGACAGTCGCTGATGTCCTCTGAATTGCCAAGCTGACGTGAGTCCAAGTGGCCCCCATGTACCTTACGAAAGAGGGTCTCTCTAATCTGTCGATTTAGGACCACAAATTCCACGAAGATCGTTCTGTTCGTACGTTTCTTCGTAAAATTTATGAGTTTCGTCTTCATATACGGCATGACTAGACTATCCATATGTATTAATATTTTGCGTGCAGCCGCCTCGCTGGAAAACGAGTTGCGTAAATTGCAGTGTCGTCAGCGTAGACTGCTGTTTGCGTTTGGAGGAGATTTGGAAAGTCATCATACCTAGTCATTACAAACTATTCAACTCCCTTTTACTCTTCAAATGTAGAATAACATCTTGGATACTAGAGATTCCTAGAATAGAAATACATAGGTTACTTGATTGGAAAAACCACTGACAACTTTGATTTGAAGGAAATTTTAGACCTATTTGTTTTGCTTGTTTTTTATCGAGTAATTATTGTTTTATCTTGTGAAATATCTGTAATATATCTGTCAGTATATGTAATTAGAATGGTAAAAATTATAAATTTTCCTAACCCAAGTACAGGATCAGCCTCTGTGGGTTACTGTTATTTATTCACCTGATTTTTTATCTAAATATTTACAGAAAAATTTTCTTTTTTTTTACCATCTTTGGATATAATGTACATGAATGATTTTTAGTGGATAAATATGATACTATTATTATTATAACTAATATGTATCCAAAGAATATGAGTTTGGGAAGAGGCTTGATCCCTGAGGCACTCTCGCTTCGGCCGAACACAAACGTAAATTGGTGTTGTTCATTCTTACTTGGAAAGTCCTGTCAACCAAATGAGAATCTAAGATTCTGACCATATACATAGTCATGCCTGCCCTTAACATTTTGGAGAGAAGCCCCTCTTTACAAACAGTATCAAATGCTTTTTGAATGTCTAGAAGGACCGTAACGGTAATGCGGTTCTCTTGGAAGCTCTCCCTTATCCCGTGAACAATTCTAGCCACCTGCGAAGACGTGAAGTGTCCCTTACGGAAGCCAAACTGCTCATCCGGAACAAGTTTGAGCCTCTCATCGAGCTTGTTGAAACGACTCAGCAAGATTCTGTTCACAACTTTCGCTATAGCGCTTAGCAGCGAAATGGGCCTGTAGCTTTCTACCAGATACAACTAAGATATGCTCGAAACAATCTTTTTCTTGACATGATAGAGAAAACACTTAACACACCATTTCTGTTGCAAATTTCTCGAATTTGAATGTAGAAAGTGGTTTGGTTAGAATATCAGCAATTTGATCTGAAGTAGGGTAATATTTTATGGTGATCAACTCCTCTTCAACTTTGTCTTTGATGAAATGGAATCGCACATCAATGTGCTTGCTTCGGCGATTGAATAAACCATTATTGACCAAGTGACTCTGGTTATCAATAATCAATTCTGCAGGTACATCTCTGTTAGTAAGCTCGGAGACGAAACTCTTCAAGTAGATCAGAACTTTAGCAGCTTCTGTCGCAGCGATGTACTCAGCTTCTCTTGACGAAGTAGCGACTATGGGCTGTCCAGCTGACAATATTACAAATCATGTAGTACTTCTCCTTGTAATTTCATCTCCTGCATAATCAGAATCAGAGTAAGCAGTGAGTCTAGCATCTTTTTCGAATGTATTGTAGGCAATACCAAAATCTATTGTAGAGTTAACATATTTGATGGTCCTTTTTAAGTTCACTACATCTGATTGATTGGGGTTCTCAACATGTCGGCCACTTAAGCTAACAGCTAGGGAAATGTCAGGTCGAGTTTTTGTTGACAAATACAATAAACTTCCAACAGCTTCTCTAAACGGGAACTCAACCTCATTCTTACTAGTATCATCATTATGTATAGATCCAACAACTAAAGGTGTGGAAACTGGTTTGGCATCTGTCATCCGATATTTATCAATAACTTGTTGTGCATTTCCTTCCTGGGATAATTTAAATTTGTCACAATATTTTGAAAGAGTAATACCCAAATATGTTCTTGGATTTTCATCGACTTTGATTTCGAACTCCCTTTGTAGATGATTGAAGAACTTTCTCATTTTCTATCTATTGATCTATCTTCATTAACAAATACACATTCTTCGGTTTTTAGCTGCATGAGACCATGCTTTTGTAGGATATTTGTGAGTTTTTGGTTCCATAGGGCCGGTGCCTGTTTCAAGCCGTACAATGATTTCTGTAGCTTGTAGACCTTATTATCATATACTTCAGGTAGACTCATGTAGATGTCCTCATTGAGTTCGGCGAATAAAAATGCCGTTTTGACATCAAATTTCGTCAATCTGAAGTTCTTTATAGCGGTAAATGCTATTAACGATCTCATTTCATCAGTTCCAACAACAGGACTAAAAATTTTGTTGTAGGCAATGCCTCCTCGAACAACAAGGCGGGCACGATACCGACCATCATCTTTTATCTTGAATCCATTTGCTACTGATTATTTTCTTGTCTTTTACTTCGCTCCGGTCGACTAATTTCCATGTAGCGTTTTTGACATGTGCTATTTTTTCTTCTTCTATCACATCCTTCCATTTACTTTTATCTTCCCCGCTAATCGCTTGTTGATACGACAATGGTCCGTAGTCCTCAAAGTCTCTGGTAAGGATATAATCATCCAGTTTGATGGGGGGTCTTTTATCTCGTAGCCACGACCTAATTGTTCCTCAGGTTCAGTTCGGGATTGATCATTGTCACCTCTTTGAGCTATGTTATCTTCGAGATGAACTTGTGGAGACGTTTCTATGAGATCTGCTGGAGTAATTTCAGAAAGGAGCGGCTGTGAAGATTCGTCATTTACCTCGAAGGTACTATTTTCAGAATCGCTACTTTCTGGGTCAATACTTGGAGTACTGTCATCGTGGTGAATGAGGTATTCAGTTTGACTATCTTCATCTGAAGTACTTTCTTCGTTCTCAACTTTTGACACCGCTCGTGCGAAAGACAAAATGTGTGAGCTTCGATCATTTTGATGCATTTCATCAGAGAATGCTACATCTCTCGAAATTATCACTTTGCATTTCGATTCATCCCATAGCCTATAACCGTTGGGAGCATAGCCAAGGAAAATACATTTTTGAGAGCGCCTATTCAATTTCTTGATATATCCAAGCTTCTTAGCATAAAAAACTGATCCAAATAGCTTCAAATTTGAAAGATCTGGTATTTTATTCAGCCATTTTTCAGCTGGTGTGCATTTTAAAGACTTAGTTGGGCTTCTATTCAACAGGTAGGTTGCGCAGTACAACGCTTCTTCCCAAAATTGCTTTTCTGGGCCGGAATCGAATAGTAGAGCTCTTGTTTTTTCCATTAGCGATCTGTTAAGGCGTTCAGCAGAGCCATTCAACATAGGAGTATGAGGAATGGTATTATTTAGTACTAATCCTCTTTCAGAACACCAATTTTTGAAAGTGTTACTAGTGAACTCTCCGCCATTGTCACAGCGTAGCTTATGATGTTCCAGATTCCATGTGCTTTCCACTTCTTCAACAAAATCTTTCAGGAATTCGGCAGCTTCACTTTTGTATTCCAACAAATATACATGGGTGTAATGAGTGAAATCATCCAAACAAGTGATGAAATACTTCTTGTTATAGGTTGGGATTTCCACTTCCACGAGATCTGTATGAACTATTTCCAAAGGTCTGGTAGCTCGTGTACGCTCATTTTTGAAAGGTTCACGAGCTTGTTTGGAATCCTGACAAACTTTACAATATCCAATGCTAGATTTATGGAGTTCAACTCCTCTAGCTATTTTTGTCAGTTTCTTCATATTGTCGTAACTCAAATGACCTAGTTTTCTGTGAAGATGTTCATCAGAGTTGAGATTTGATGCCAAGTTCGAATGTTAATTTTTCGAGTTTTCCGGTTAATACTAGCTCTCCATCTTTTTTTACAGTGACTCCATCATTTGTGAATTCAATTTTTCCACCTCAAAAGGTTTCTTTCTAGTTTCGGTAAGTACAGAACATCATTCAAGTCGCACTGGACAGCTTCTATTTTTCCTACTGCTTCTGCTTCTATGAATTCTCCTTTCTTGGAAGTACCGACTATTTTCTTAGTTTTTGACTTCTCAAAGAGAATATCCCTATCACATGTCATATGGGACGAACTTCCACTATCTAGAACCCATTTGCTCTTTTCTGAATAGTTTTTATCTGCAACATCAGGATTCGGATGAGTTAAGAAACTGACATGTTCTCTGCTTGTATTAGACTTGTTTTTTCTTCTACTTCCTTGAGAGACATAATTTCTTTGAAATTCACCTGTCGTTTTATATCGACATTCCCTTTCAGCATGATTTGTACGTCCACAAAATGTACATGAAGGAAACTTCTTGAACGATTTCTTTGACATAACTTTTTGTTTGGAAGGGCAGAACTTAACTAAGTGAGGTCCACTACAAGTAAAACAGCGGATTTGTTGAGCTTGGAAAGCAACAGGCACTGAATCATTTTGTGAACCAGACATATTTCTTTTTTCTTCTCGAATCAACCTAGTCTGAAGATTGGTAATGATCTTCTCTAGTCATCCCAGGCTGTATTGGAATGAAATTGAAATTGACTGGGCAGAATTGACATAATCCGTGCAATATGAATACTTTCATTAATTTTATTATTTTCTGCTTGTGAATTTATCGAGACAACAATATTTTCAAGTTTACATAAGTTCGTGGCCATGTCTGTACTTGAATTATACTTGAATGTGAAAAATTGCTCGAGTGAACTACACTCGAGGCGAGCATCATCGAGATCGTACAGTTTTTTCAGTTTTTGGAACATCTCCGCGGTACTATCACAGTTTATCACATGTATTGTGTTCCGTTTTTCAATAGTGAATACAACCATTTTTTGAGTCTTTGCGTCTTTTTGCATCCATAGACTTTTAGCTTCTTCGTTGTTGGTATCTCGCATGACTTCAGTTCCAAGAACTATATCCCGTCAAGTTTGGCAGCTTTGAGTAAAATGAACAAGTCAAATTTCCAAAGCATGAAATTGCTACTATCACAAGAGTTTCACAATGGACAAGATCGGAGTCTTTGTTATTAATTTTTCTATCTTCTGATTCCACACTTTGTTAAGCAGTAACTAAGTAGAACAGTACAAAACCAACGCTCGTGGTGCCAAACAGATTCAATGACTTTTTGGGATGACTTTTCAATGTCCAGTTGATGACTTTGCTCGATTTTTATTTAAATCTCCTTACCACAATCACAGTTTTGAACTTACTGGGCCCATAACCTGTTGAACAGGGTTCTTGAGAGAAAGCAAGTTCGTAATAGTTGTGGTAATGATTTAATGGATCGAATCATACCTTTGCAACATAAATATAGCAATGCAATAAGGAGATGATTTTAGCTGACTGATAATCATGACATACTTTTTTAAAATCCTAAATGTTCGTATAGGGTGATCTTGCATACCTACAGGGAACACATAAAAGTACAAAATAATTTATTCCAACAGGTGTTAAGTCTTACCTTCTCCTCGCTTCTGAAATCATGGACTGCCCTTGTTAGTGCCTCATGTTCCGGGGTTGAATCCACTGTTGTTTGGAAGGTCTCTTGGCAGTACTCCCCGAACAACTCCGCCTTTCCACGTTCTGTCATCGCACGTGTTTGGCCCCTCTTTACTGCTGGTATGTCCTTGAATTTTTTCTGAATCCTTTTGGACATTTGCCATAGAGAGTTGCCGTTTAGATTTTCGAGATTTTTCTGCCACACAGCATCTTATGTTCCTTAATGAGTTGGGTGATGTCCTTACCTAATTTCATGAAGTTTTCCTTGTGATTAGGATTCCGCGTGGTTTGCCACTTTTTTCTTTCCTGATTTTTCAACTTAATAAGGTCAGTTATAAAAATAATAATAATTATGAATCGTCTTTATTCATCTTGCAAAAAATATAAATTCATACATAATTATATGGTGTGACATGGCTGATGCTGTTTTACAACTTAACCCCTTATGCTGTCTGGCAGGAAGTCTCGGTCCTCTCTCACAACCTTTTTCCTCGTCGTCAGGTTTCTTGCCTTTGCAATATTGTTAATGAATTTCTAAGTCTCTTCCTCGACCTCCAGTTCTGCCAGATTTGGTGTCACCTTTGTGAGCCGAGCGCCTAACCACTGCACTAACTCCATCTCCTGGAATTTTTATTTTTTCTTTAACGTCGTTAAGTGGCCGTCATTTCCTGCCACCAAAGGGCCATCCTATTTCAACTTTGTTGTAAAGGCCACATATTTATCTATGCCTCCCAATGTCACCGCACATGATTCATATATCTTCGTTCTTCTGCTGAATTGATTTTTTCTGTCTGTGCCACTGCCTTTTCTGATGGCCCATGTAGTGGTATAAGGTCAGAAAACGAAACTCCTTCTGGTTCCTGTACACCATCACCATAGTAATTTTGATAACTTGATTTGTGAGAAGTTTTTTATCGTCTTTGGAAAATACGTGATGACGTCCCAATGAAGGCCCCGCTGTGTTGTTGCATTGTTTCATTCTATCTTACAGAGTGCTCCTAGCAATACGGAATTTGTTTGAAACATTCCTGATACCATTGTTTGAAGATAATGTTCATACTTTTCCCATTATGTCCTGCAATGCGGTTTGTATTTGTTCAAAATACCACATGGCTTTCACTGGTGCCCTAATATATTTACTTGGCATCTGTAATTCAAATATATCATGGTAATCCTGAGCGATACATACCAAAAATATGCAATAAACATAGTTGAGCAATATAACAAACCTCTCTGAGTTGCGTATCCTGACAAAATTTCGAGCACACATTCCAACATGCTGTAACAGATGGTACATAGTGTTTTTGCCGTGAAATATCTGTAGGCCGGTAATACCCTCATGACCGGTATTTCTCAACTTTACCCTAAAGTGAATATCACGAGCAGTTAAAAGTGTGTAATGAATGAAAAATCATCATTCGTTTTGTTAATTAATAATAATACTAATAATATATTTTATTGACAGAAATAACTATAACAGTTAAAATTAAGGTACTGTATAGAAAATAGAATATCCTATCAAATGGCAGGTTTCAATGTATGACCATGTTAGAGTACCATGATCAGACCTTGCTCTTCCATCGAACTTTGACAAATGTATATCAAATGTTCACAGAAATACATATATACAAAATACAAACTAAGTACAATGAATAAATATCAAATTTACAACAACAACAATAATAATAACAATAATGGCAGAGATATAAGTAGATGAATGATAGATAAGATGATTTTTAGATAAATTTAACATTCAGAGTTTGACGGAGGACTAGCGGTTAGTGCAACCGATGCAACTGAGCATGCTCAGTAGATTCCAAATAGGACGAATATTGCTGCTCCACGGCTGATCTCTCTGAATTTTGGATAAATAGTCGTTATATTGTAACAATTTTGTATTGTTATTATGTCTAGCTAAGGCTAGTCAGTTGGCTAGTAATTAACGCATTTATAACTCGGTTTGCATGCAGCTGTTGTTTAGGTAAGTAAGCTTGCTTAGGTTAGGTGTGTGTGTGTGAATTTCGAGCGAAAAACTAATTCATGCATTTTCAAGTATCGCAAGCTAGGTTAGCTCGCTCAGGTTAGGTTTGTGTGTCTATTACGAGCAAAGAAACAAATTCACGCATTTTCAATTCAGTTTGCCTTCTTGTTTTTTCACCTAAACACCCCGCTATGTTTAACTACGATTTTTAATTCGAGTTTCTATGTGTTGCACTAGCCGCTTGTAGTCGGAGGCAAGAGTTCTATAAGACTTGCAGTCTTCTCTTGTTTGCTTGTAGAAGATAAGGACCATGAACTACATCAGCATAATTCGCATTGAGAGAGGACAATAGCTTCACAGAATATTAATTTTGAGTTCTGATTGAGTATCTTTCGATAAATTGCGATAAATTGATTCAATACTGCAATATCCTTGTTTCAGATTAAGCGAGACATGGGACGAACATCTGAGAGAATGGACTAACATAAGACCGAGATTTTTTGCACAGTCCTTCGATACTAATTGCAAGTTATCAATATGATTATGACTTATATGATTTAAGCAGCGCTTTCTCATTGCTGATCAACCAAAGAGCATTACGAGTGATTAAGTGGGATTAACTGATAGACAATACATTTTTGATAAGTTAACAAGAGATTCATTGACTCTTTGACAAGCCACCGCTACCGAGTATTCATCAAATTGCATGTAGATTTGCGTATATCATCAGCATCACTATGAATGTTTCTATACTGTAGACAGTTATGGAACTGAGAAGAGTTTATCACGAAAAGCAGAGGCCCACGGTTAGAGCCCTGTGGAACACCATTTTGTGTGTCCTTTTTTAAAAAATTTGATTTATTGAGTCGATCAAAGGTGGAACGATCAGTTCGACAACCGCCTATACTAGACGACCGTTGTAAAAAGTTGTTTTCATCACGAATTCGGAGATATTGTTGACCTATTTCTCCTTCTATTACCATTTTCCAGAAATATCGCGGTTTCCATCACTTCTGGCGAGCAGTGTATATTATTTAAAATTACCCCTTCTATGTTATTTTGTAAATTTTTGATGTATCCGATTGGTTAAAGCGACATTGTTTCAATCACTTTTGGCTGCCAGTCAAAGGTTCAAACCCTAGCGACTGCAGAACTTTTTCTGATGGCCCGAGAAAGTGCTAGGAATCGCACGTAAAAAGGTAAGACCTCGTTAATCCTTAGCTCGCACAAGTTTCGACTTCTGAGGGCTGCCGTTCGTTAGGTGACGACAGCTGGTTAACGGAAAAAACAATTTTAACAACAATTCTCACTATTCCACGCACTTGCCAAATGAACCAATCAAGAGCTCCAGTCAAGTTCGGATTATCGATAATACCGAACTTGACTCTGATTGGTCTGTCAAGTTCGATGTTTTCAGCTTGTATTTGTTACAGTTAAACGTCAAATATAAGTAATGACGCTATGCACGCATTTAAAAACGAGCAAATTTGGGATAAATTCTATCGAATTAATCAACGTTTTCTGTTTATTGAAATTCATTAATTTCTCAGATTAACTTTTTTGCTAATTTCGTCAAATTCTGCCAAATATCAGATTGTTTACCTTTCACTTTGTTTGTGGAATGTATCTCATAAGTATGTCTTTTATTTCTGAACTAAACTGAATTGTATCGAGAAAAGACCACTCGTCCTGCGGACTCGTGGTATTTTCTCGAAGCAATTCAGTTTCGTTCAGAAATGACTTGACAGACTTATCGCGAAAATTCAATCACTTGTGGTTTTACTGTTGAAAATTACGTAAGTAATGGGAGTATTTCCATGAGAAGTAAGACGCACTATATTCAGCGCCATCTCGAAGTTTCAAAAAGCACTCCTGCTATTGTATCGGCTTCAATATGCATGACGAAAGATCATAAACTGAAATGAAAAATGGATTTATCAATTCAATCTTCTGCATGAACCTATACAATATGTATTTTAGTCGACGCAAATTTCTCATTCTACTCACATTTTCCATCAAATTTTGATTATGAGTTTCTTGTTTGAAGTTGCGAATGTCAACTCTTGTAATTATTTGAAGTACTCGGAAAAGAACGGTTAAATGTTGGTAAGAGCATTGATGATAAAAATAAAGTTCGTGTAAAACGGTAAAAGACAAACACCTTGCACAACAATACTCAAGTTCCACTTTGTCATTATGGAGTAAACTTTTTCTCGAAAAAATTGTATAGTGAGAGAATAGGAAGGAAATGCGTCTTTTTGATGATGACGCTAAAATAATGATCCAAGTTTCAACAAGCTCTCTAATCTTTTATAGGTTAGGAGTTGAGTACATCAAACAGTGAATATTCGTTTTATGAAGAAAGTAATGAAGATGAAATTGAATTACGTGTTGTTCATTTCATTTATTGTAAATTATCGAAGCATAGTATATGAATCGTAATAAAATAATAATTAGATCTCAAAGGACCCCGCAAACTCCTTATGGAATTTGGGTCCCGGTGGATTTTTTTTGAATTTTTGGTATAATGTAGTCCATGTAATTCTCAACTAATGTTACCATTGCGCCAACCCAAAAAAATCAACAGTTTTGCTACTAGGGGGCGTTGAAATCACTCCTTGCGCAGATTAGACTACATCATACCAAAAATCCAAAAAAATCCACCGGGACCCAAATTCCATAAGCAGTTTGCGGGGTCCTTTCCTGGATAACTTTGCTAATTGATTTTAAGATTCTTCAAAAATGACTGCACATTTATTAGTATAGTATCACGGATATTATTTCATTTACTTTCAAATTTAGCTTATCAAAGTTTAAAAATATTTACAGGGTGTTTCTTAAGTACGTGTAGAAACTTCAAGAGCATGTTGCTGACGCCGAAATAAGAAAAAAGTTCCCATAAACACATGTCAGCAAATTATTCGTTTCTAAGATACAGAGTGTCAAAGTTTGATTCTTATATTTGTTTTTTGTGAATAAATTCCAAAATATTTGTGATATTCGAGTAAAGTTTGGTATCTGGGAGGATTTCTCAATGACAAAATCAAATTTTGTGTTAATTGTGAAAAAACTAATTTCTAATTGAATTTATTTTGAAGTAAAAAATCTTGTCATTCAAAATCACTTGCATCGATTATTTCAAATCTCAATAACTCGAAAACAGTTGCTCGCAGTGACCTATCAAAAATATATTTTTTACACAAACTAAATAATGAATATTCCCAGATACCAAACTTTACCCAAATATCGAAATTATTTTGAAATTATTCACAAAAAATAAAAATAAGAATTCAACTTTGACACTCTGTATCTCAGAAACAAATAACTTGTGGACATATGTTTATAGAAACTTTTCTTCTTATTTTGATGTCGACAATACGCTCCTAAATTTTCTACACGTACTTAAGAAACACCCTGTATATTTCACTGCATACAACATATCATATCATAATATATTATGCAATCTGAGACCAGGTAGCCGAGTGGTAAAAGCGGCGATCCTTCAATCACTCTGGCCCCTGGTCGTGGGTTCAAATCCTAGAAACTGCAGAATTTTCTCCTTGTCGTGTACTAGTACACGATTTATATATCGAGAAAACACGAATATTATATTTTCACTAGAGGTTAAAATTATTTCTGGAAATTTTTTCGAGCTCATGAATATTTTGACGAGGACAATTCTCTAAAAATATTCATGAGCGAGAAAAAAGTAAGGAGCAAATTAAAATAAATTATGATAGCGTACGCAGCGCCCTCTATGTGCTACATAAAAATTAGTACCATATTTAGATTTTACCAGTTTACCAAATTTTGTGCAAAATTTTTTGCAGCAGTTATTCAAATTAATTGAAAATAAAATTTCAACTTCAACACCTTGTATCCCGGAAACGAAACATTCGCGGATACATGTTCATATGAACTTTTTAACTTGAAATCAGTAAATTATTTACCGTTTGAAGTTTGAACAAGTACTTGATGAACACCCTGTATAGGTACATGAACATGAATAGTTTTGTCACTAATGGATTCTTAGCCTATTAATTGTTGATTTCTACTCATTGTAGTATAACAAATTCACAATTGGATGATTATATTCTTTTAATTTATAGTTACTTAGGGCTATTACAAGTGGTAGAGAATTATAATTTTAACCGCTTTTCATAAAGGTAGGTACATAACAGATTTAATTTGCGTCACAGTTTCGGCAGCGAGTTTAGACAAGCGTCTAGCCGTACCAAATCCCGTAGTTACGCATGCGCATTGTGACTGCGGCAAATTCAAAATAAAAATTAATCTTGTGTGCACTGTCTGTGATATTTGACATTTATTTTAGGTTAAGATCAAAGTTATTTTATTGGGAAGATATAAACATCTCAAAGGCCTTTTTAAATATGTTGAGTTATGTTTTTTTTTTAAACTGGACATATTAAACACAAAGTAATGTAGGTATAAATAACTTTATTGAAATCACTTACGTTTTCGGTGGATAGCAATATTAATTCTCCATACCATCTGGGCTATGTTCCAAAACTTACCGTAAGTAAGAATAAAAGTAATGTCAAGGTATCAGCTTGACAGGAAAGTAAGCTAGGTTTTGGAACTGTATTCAATGTTATAACGTTGGACAGCAACTGAACCTTCAACCGTTTCTCGTTATTTTATAATTGAATATTTTTTCATTATCTTCATATAAATATATCAGGCACATTATTATAACTGCATCATCCCAAAACTATTTCTGGTTCTTCTTGAGCTACTTAAACCGAGTTGCCTCCCACTCTAGATTTCTCAGGACTTTCCACCTCAGCAATTTCTGAAGAAAACATATCTAAATTCTCATTAAATTCAGGCATTTATATCACTGATTCACCTAAACGGTACATTGAAAATTATACTCACTCAACAGAATTATATCAACAACCTTTATAGAAATCCATTTTATTAGACAAAAGCAGACGGAACAATTTGAAATTTGTTATATCGTACTTTCGTATTGAAGTTTTGAACGATTTTACACAATAGACCACCGATCTGAAATTATGGGTCGGTGCATTAGACACATAAATGAAAAATGTGACAGAGTAACTGTCAGAGTACTCTTCTACCCTCCTTTTTGGTAGGGTACGGTTGAGTAAGCTCTGGGTTAAACCCAGAAGGCTTTGGAACGGATAGGATGAATTTCATTGCTGGAAAAGAAAAGTAAAAAAAGATGAGAAAAGTCAATTCATTAATAAACATATTTGGTTCTTACTCCACGAAAAATGGCCACCGATATGGCACATGCAATCCAGACGGTTCTGGCATAAAGCTCGATTCATAAACTTTCCGTTTCGTTCGCCGTTACCGTTGCCGTCTGCGTTCGCCGTTCCGTTACCAGTTCAGTACATGAAATACATAAGATCATTCATAAACTCATGCGAGCGGTAGACGGCATCGGTCAACGGAGTTTATGAATGATCTTATGCATTTCAATGTACTGAACTGGCAACGGAACGGCGAACGCAGACGGCAACGGTAACGGCAAACGGAACGGAAAGTTTATGAATCGAGCTTAAGATACTTAAAGATATATACAAGGAATCAATAAAATCAACGAATACCGATTTCGATGTTGATCGCTGTCAGTAATTGTTGTGAAGTAATCGAATGATTTTTAGACTTCTGGTCGGTTTATTTGATTTATTTGATTGAATAAACTGTTTGAAATGACTTGGTGCACAATTTATAACAAATTTTTTATGATATAGTAGTTTGACAGGTCATGTAAAAAAGTTCCATCCAGGTTAGAACATAATTATTTTTGTCTGCACATTGATGGCCCGAGAAAGTGGTAAGATACGGATACCTGTACAGAAATAATTTCTACTCTTCTTGCTCTATATAACGAAACTGAAGAGTGTATAGAAGTAATTTCAATACAAAAACACCCCGGTTGTTTGCAGTGAGCCTTTTCCGGGGTGCTCTACCTACTAACCTCTGCAACGATCAAATCCATCCATTCTCTGTTCAAAACACACACAAAAGTCACGCATAAGCTCGACAGGATGCGTGATTCTGCACAATATCTACTCATTCCTTGAGTAATCACGAATCTGCCTGCACTAAGATCGTGGTGGCAGAAAACAAATCCGCATGGAAAAAAAATGAATAGTAGCAAGTAAAATTTGCACACCACCAAGTGAATATTTGCATACTATATAAGACGAGTAAGTATACACGCGCGCCATAAGTAAAATTAGATTTCAGAATTTGATCACTTACTGTTATTGATGCAATTTGAGGAACATAATGTAACCTGCCGATATTAAACTCCTTATTAAAAACAAACTTTTCATTTCATTAGCCTCAATCAACGCCCATTTCACAGTAGGTGCTCAGTTTGAGTTACTAGTGACAAGTTAATTCACCGTTAATGAAGGACGATTTACTCTCAAATAACTCATAAACTTGAATCTCCAAAAAATATATCAGTTGCTACTATACAGTATTTTACTGCAGCATCATTCTTAGATTATTATAATAATTTTGATTCACTTGGCCTTAGCACTTTTGGGTAGTTTATTATTGTCTTACCTTTAATAGATTTCATTCCATCTCTGGTATCCGGATGCACCAGACTCAATTAAAATATTCACTTGCCCTCAGTTTCAGTTATTATTTCTTCAGAGAAGGATCATTTGTATTTTATAAAGCCTTATTTCTAATACATTCATTTCATTCTTAAATTCACAATGAGATGAATGGTTCCGTTGCACCAAGTTCATTCAGTTTATATATACTCTAAGAAAGTGTCGGCATATTATACAGGTTAGCAAAATATACCACTCAAGAAAAACTGAAGATTTAGAAATTGCAGTTTTTATGAGAACTATTTGTTGGTATGGAAAGAAGTATACAACAATTTGATGGTTCTTTTGAAGAATCCATCGCCTCTGGCCACCCTTTCTGGATCACCCGGTACAACCCGTTCCAAAATTAGGAATTTCAGAACTTTGTTGAATCTGTTTGTATTCAGTATGAATGAATGAACAAGCAGGCAAGCTAATCTCTTTTCCCAATATGATCATAACAAATCCGAGTTATGTATAACATAAAGTAGAATTAGACCGTTCTGAAAATTGAAAAAAACAGGTAATAAAAAAAAAGAAATGAAGAAAAGTAAATTTTTTGTTATTTTTATTGGAACAAAACTGTTTTTCAGTCTATTGGAAAATTCTCCTGGTCCTATTATACCTAAATAAAATATCAATACTCTAGAAATGTCAGGTCAAAATCCACATTCTACACACCCAACAAGTAGAATATATATCTTATCAATCTAACACTATTCACACAACTCATATAACAGTAATAACAGTATAATTCCGGCACACGATGTAACACGTGCACATACAACTACTAACTCAAATGCTGGAATTGGAATGACGACAGTTTTGTGAAATTGAACACCCCTTAACAGGTGAGGTGGTTACTCCCAATGACATATTACGGATATACTCCGTTATTTACATTTCAAGCTGCCTGCGGTCACAATCTAAGCACAATGTCTATTGCCGCTTGTTTCGCGGAACATAGTTGCCAGTCAACCCAGAAGTCGGCAAAGCTGAGTTTCTGTCGAATTATCTGCTTATGTACAATGTATGTAAGCAGATAATTGCAGCGAAACAAGCGGCTGTAAAAATTGTGGTTAAAATGTGACTCTGTCTTGACCGCAGCTCGAAATGTAAATTACGGTAATATGTCATTGGTTACTCCCGATTGATCCCGAACTGGTCGAAAATCAACACGTTACATTTCCGTAGGAACACCAAGTTCTACTGGAAAATATATGAAAATACACTCTTCCAGCACTAATAAAATGTTGACCTGACCTTTATTGAATTATATAATGTTCAAAGTACTCAATTTTCTAGAGACCAAATGATTATTTTTGAAATCTAGGTATTCATTTTCTCATCACAATCGGAAAAAAGTTAGGAAAACATTTTACTTGGACCATTTTTTTCCATACGGTGAATACAATCAATCAATGGAAAAAAACGAGTTTACTCAAAAGGCTACGCATAGAATACGATCGAAGTTCTTTTCCCTAATGAACTTAGTTGTTTCCTTCCCATGTTTTCTCAATATTCAAAATTCATCTCCCTTGTGAGACTTTCGAGAAACCACGCTATTATTTTCGTCTTACGGATATAGAGAGGGATTTTCTCGAAATTCCGCGTTGCCGACGGCTTCTCAGTATCGTTCAATAACGAAGTTTCCATATGATTTCATGAATGATGAATAAACGTTTTTCAGCGAAGCTGAAAGGTCTATCGATAATCTTTTCTCATTCCAATGCGTCTTGTTGAGAGAACATAAATTGCGTGTGAAGGTGATGTTCCAAGGGTGAGGAAATGTCAGAAATACATACGCGTGGGAATATTGACGCTATAATCATTATCATGGTTCGATTTTCTAGCCTAATCATAATATAAGATCCTTTTCTCAATCACATCAATGTCACATTCAAAGTGAAATTGCGTGAATTCAACAATGAACTGATACCGATGACAATAATTAATTATATTTTCTTAATCCCATACTGTTATTTTGATTTAACGGTATTCAGATAACAATTGAAAAGTTAATGTTAGCAGCCTCCGTCCGTTAAGATTTTTTAAAAGTCGGCGGCCGTTAAGAAATCACTTTTTCAAATATTTTTTTCAAAACCTAATTCTGCTTACAAGAACAATAATTATAAAAATACTAACTATTTATAAATTTGACAAATAATTTGACAATTGCTGTTATTTGAAATTTATAATCCATCGATGAGAGATTTACCATCTATAGCACCAGTATTTGAACTTGTCGGTGTGGCCTCATTACTATGAAATAGTTGTCTCGTTATCTTCATTACCTTTGAAACTAAATTTTCAATATACGACTCCGCCATCGCAGAGGAGTTCCAACCTCCAAGTTCTTTTAGCGATAGTAGATCGTCACCATTTTCTACAAGGTGGCGCAGGGTGGCTTGTGTCGGCTCGTCTGGTTTCTTGTTCTTATCCCCCCTGCGGGCTAGAACCTCTTCTATATGTTTTTAGAAACAAGAAACCAGACGAGCCGACACAAGCCACCCTGTGCGTCCCGTATCTTATAGGTCTATCGGAAAGAATAAGGCGAATTGGGTCGAAATACAAAATATGGACATGTTTCAAGTCAGGTAATACTATTCGCAGCCATATCACAAAGACGAGACCACGTAACGCTGACATTGACTCCAAAAACTGCATCTACCGCATCCCTTGTGAATGCGGTGAAGCTTATCTTGGAGAAACTAAAAGACCACTTAGCGTTAGACTCGCTGAACACAAGAGAAACACTCAACGAGGAGAAACATCAAAGTCAGGGATAGCGGATCATATCTGGACGACCCAACACAACATAAAATGGACTGAAGCCGAAGTCATCCATAAAAAATAGGGCTGGTATAGAAGGAAGTTTAAAGAGAGTGCAAATATTATGAACCACAAAGTCTTCGGTCAAGCGAGCATAGAAATCCGTAATGTGTGAAAACCCTTAATTAGTGGCATGGATCAATTGAAATTGCGATAAGAATTAACAATGCTGTACCGGAGGGGCCCGGCACTATAATTAACAAGCTTACCTGATCACCGGCAAATTTCCCCTAGGCTAATGACACAAAATTATCCATAGCATATATAAGAAGTATCCTTGAGATTGTCGCATTATACACTTGATAACGACTGCCGATTTTAACAGTTGAAACGTCGTGATTAAAAATTGCAGAGAATTGAATTTTTCTTTGTTCTTTTTCAGACAATGAAAGTCCAGAATAACCTTACTTAATGATTTTTTTTAGAGGCCCCGTATACACATTATGTGCAAAAATAAATAAGATTTTAATTGGATATGTTTATGAGTTTTGATGAATATATTTTGATCCTGAAGTCGTCTTATTTCTGCTGACAAAACAAGTTTTTTTCTTTGTAATTTCTACGTTGTAAGTTCAACGGTTTTACAAATGTACATCGCTTAAATCTCAGAAACGACACATACAAAATAATCTAAACTCACACATTTTCCTAACGACCCATCCCACTATAACATGATTTCCGCCAATTTGACCAAGAACCAATTTCCCATTTATGTTATCGTGCGGGGTAATTTGCCACGGAGCGCTACGGAAAATAATAATGTTCTCTGCTCGCTCAGACTATGCTTTTGGGTACACTTTATGAGTTTTTCATGGAGTAAGATTACCATAATTAGTATTATTTGTTTTCTATTAAGTAGCAATATTCCAGTAAGGTTTTCTTCGAATTTCCAGTACCTCCGGAAGGCGCGCCGGTATCATTTACTTAAATAAACACTCCTCACATCCGTGGATTAAGTGGTTATTGTTCCAAGAATCATGTGCTCTGAGTAAGCGAAGATAGTCTGAGATAACGGCCTCCTTCATTGATCCGGATAAGGTTTCTGCCGTGTTACGGCATGCCAGTATGGTTTCCAGATTCGAGAGTATCGTGTCCATCATTCAATCATCATCTCTCAACATCCGAACAACCATTTGTTGAAGACACCATACTAGCAGGCCATCATTAATCCCACAACCTCCACATTCTGCCCAATTTACTCATTGACTGAATTTTTGGATAAACTATAAGGTCTTCGGTGTCCTTGAAGTAACCCAATGCATCAATAATTGTGGCAGCAACTTTCTTTGAGCTTTTTGCTGAACAAGTTCCAATTCGTTGACAGAGTTTTGGTCACTCCGTTCGTTGTCAAATACGATGTTAAATTCATCGGCCGCACAGAATACTATCCTACCTCTTTTGTGTTGATTTCCTTTCCATTTCATGGACCTGAATGGATCTTCATTTCTGTACCCAAAATGCAACATATCATCCACTCTAATATAAGCAATCCAAGGTAAAACCGTGAAAGTTCTTCCTATTATCAATTCAGTCGGTTGAGCACTGTTGGGCACAACCAAAGCTTCAATTTCCTCTTCAAATTCGTCTAAAGGCATCATAAAGCTAGTGATTTTTTTGCTCGTTATATTGTATTCTCCAAAACCAAATAATTTCTGATCAGTTGGTCTTCTTAGCAGATTATAATCCGTTACTACCGTTTCTTCGATCGTACAAACTGCACTGCCTGGATGTAAAAAACCTGTGACATTCAAATCGTGATTTATTTCAACTTGTCTAATGAATTTCTGAATGGAATCAGTATTTTTGGTTCGACAACACACCAAAGAGAGTGTTTGTGTTGAATTTGAATATTCCTGTCTTGAAACGATAGGAGTGTCATGCATTATTTTCTGTGAACAATCTCTTTTTAAATGACCTCTTTCTTTGCATCGGTAGCAAACCACTCTTGATATTCTATTGCTATTAGTAACTTCACTATTAGAGCCCTCATTACTTGTTATAACAGTTTTTTTCTCAATCTTCCCTAGTTTTCACAAAATTTCCAGAGTAATTACGGGTTTGAGACCTTATTTGGGAATATTGATTGGCTTTATTGTTTATTTTTTCGAACCTCACGATCTTGTGCAATAACTGATCAGTATCTTCAGTGTCTTTAGCAAGTAAAGCAAGAATTATATTTTTCTTCTGTAAACCTATGATTACTTGTTCCCTGATTTCATCAAAATCAAAGCCTTTTGCAGAGTGTAACTTTATTTTGAAAATAAGAATAAATCGATTCTGTTCTACCTTGATGTCGCCTTTTCATCTTTTCCCACATCTCATCCTTACTCATTCTGAAATCAAATATTTTCTTGAAGCTCGTTTTGAAGTCATTGAACGTCTTTATTTTTGAAGCTCTTTCAATGAACCATTTCTTTGCTGTGTCTGTCATATGGACCTTAGCCGTTTCTAAATTAAATTCTTGCGGCCAGTTATAGAGAACAGCTGCACTCTCTAGACTCACAAGCCAATCCATAGCAGGTTTTCCTAGGTTTTCACCATTGAAATCTTCAATACTTTTGATGAAGTCGGGAATAACATGGAAATCCTTTTTCTCTTGCTCAGTCTTAGACTTCTCCAGCAATTTGAGAAACTTTTCTTCCGATGCCAACCTATTCCGCTCCATAGTTAACATCATATCCATGTATTTTTCCATCAGCGTTTCCTGTGACGCTGAACCTCCTACCGTGCTACTTGGACTCCCTCCTTCTGCCATTTTGTTGATAACTAACTCCAGGAACCAGAAGAATAGCCAAAACAGATCGGAAATCTACCAACAGACTCTCAATAAAATAAAACTTTTCTAGTCAATCGGGACCACTTCTGAATTGTAGGAAATATCTTCAGAAATGATAATTCCCATTATTTGTCGGGATATTTCTTTTTTAAAAGGTTTATTTGGAAAATTATTCGTGGAATGACAATACGTAACTTAAAATAATATATGTCTTCTTTGACAACCCTTGCCTAGCCCCTTTCACCATCATACGGGGTGAATCACATACAACACTAATCTGTACTGTTTCGTGATCACGGACTATGCAGATAAGTGATCTAAACTCCTGACGCTGGCTAGATAAATCTAATCTGACATGGGTATGCAGTATAGTGTGGAAACGACTGCAGACGGTCACTCATCAAACGAAGTCGGAAGAATTTGATTGACATGAATATCTGGAAGGAGGGGGGTATCTTCATCAGAGAAACCTGTTAATGCTCCTCCAAATGGTGTTTGGCCTACAGGGGGAGTGGTTTCCATCAGATAGTAAAAAGAATACCTTACCTCGGTAGGGCTGTCTGTTGTCTTTATTCCTGATGACCCACGTAATGGTATAAGGTCAGAAAACGAAACTCCGACTAGTTCCTGATCACCATATCCATAGAAATTTCGGAAAGTTTGATAACTTGATATGCGAGAAGTTTTTCATCTTCTGGATGACGTCTCACTGAAGGCCCCCGATGTGTGTGATTCTATCTTGCACAGTGCTCCTAGCAATACCAAATTTTTTTGAAACCTTCCTAATACCATTGTCCGAAGATATTTTTTCAATTTTGGATGTCCTGTAATGCGGCTTCAGAAGACCTTCATATAAATCAGAGAATAGATGCAATGTTACTAATTATTGATTAATTACCATTTTGCGAAAATAATTGAATATGCTATACATGATCGCTTGACTAAATTTTTTAATAAGAATAATATTCTATTGAACAGACAGTTCTTATTCGAGAAATAACAGTACCCAGGATGCCATAGTGGAATTATTGTCAAAGATTCACAATGACAAAAAACAACCTTCTCTAACATTCTTTATAGATTTGGCCGAGGCCTTCGACTCTGTAAACCATTATTTATTATTAGATAATCTAAACAGAATTGGCGTAAGAGGCAATGTCAATGAACTCTTCAAGATTTAATCAAGTGATCGGGATCAGTATATGGCTAAGTGAGCCAAGAAAAAGAAGTCATGGTGTGCAAAAAGGTACGGTACTTGGACCAGTCTTGCATAAATGAACCTCATTACGATTTTTGTGGTACTCTCTTATATCTTCTCTGGAATTCGAATAATCCTACGCTGTAACAGTATGATACCTATACAAGATTTGCTAAGGTCCCTGTCTTCTCGACAGATTCCGCTCGGGCAGAGCTAGTACTATCTGGAATCATACGGCCTTAACATTGGACAATAAAATTTTAGATGGTTACATGCTGCGCTCCCTGACAGAGATGACCTGAGCGCGCTAATTTGGCCTGTTCGATGTAGTATTGTCAAGAAGGGCGCTAATTCATTTCAAATGCTATCAGATCATATCTATTTTCCAAAAATTCACATTTCATGAATTAGCTTACAAATTAGTTATTGAAGTTTATAATTTGATGAACAAAACATAACAGCGGGGTCACACACGAAATTATAAACTATCAGTTCATTGACGATATTAATCGGCATGTCAGTGACTGGACATTGAAACATTTCGCACGTAACGTGAACAGTAATAAATATTCAAAACTAATAAAGAAGCGAAGATGAGATCGGTAGGGAATCAGTCTGTGGCCTAACCCATGACTGGGTTAGGCCACAGTTATAGTATATCTTATTTTTGGGAGATGTAGAGTCGTACTTATATTTGGTAAGAATCTTTGTTAGTGAGTTATTTTGTTGTCATTTGTTTACTCCTTTTCATAACTATATATATATATATATATATATATATTTGATAGGGTCTTATATTTAATATAAACCTATTAGTATTGCATCATTTGGCTATTTGTTTCATTTGGTAGTGGGTGAACCGAGTAGATATCAGGCTAAGTCCCAAGCGAATGGCTCATAGCTTCCCTATGCAGCCCTATTCGCGACAGTATAATATCATTACCAGTTCGGATAGGTGATTTGGGTGTGCCCAGTTTGTGGTTGGGTTCTTCAATTACCTGTTTGTTCAAGTCTGTCTGCACTCACTCATCCTCGCCTCCCCTATGACTGTAACGTCCAAAGGTGGAAGGTTTAGGATGATTGCCATAGCATCGATTGAAGTGCTATTCACAGCACTCGCGATACACAGACATACAAGCTACTGTATTTAAGCAAGGTTGGTTTTCCACTGACTCTGTTTTATTTTGGGCCACAACAAAAGTGAGCCAAATGTGATTCTGGCTGGTGCATGACTTTTGGTTTCAGTCCCCATGTTCCCATAAAGCTTTTCTACATATTATGAAGGATGATTTGCATTCATTGATTGTCTGTTGCAGATGCATTTTCTAGGTTAGTTTCTTATCAAAGAACAGCCCTAAGTATTTCATATGATCAGCAACTTCTAGTAGTGCTCCAAAGAACTAGGGTGATTGCATGTCCCTCATGCTGATGGCAGTGTGTACTTCTTCAGCAGCCTCATGGACTGTTATAGGCCCTTCTCTCGAGAGACATAGAGGTATCCTAATGCCTCACTACTTTTTTTCGTATTTACAGTGGCATCTTATTTTTGTAACTACGATTATTATTATACAGTTCAGAACCTACAAAATTATTTCAGGAGATCAATAAGAGCATCTAAATACTACGAACGCACACTCAAGATCAAATAATGTCTACACCTCACAACGTGAATTATAATTAACCACAATTTCTCGCAAACCTCGAGGCATAATAGCTTATATAGTTTCAGATATAAATCAAAACTTGAAACCTTGCTATGTGTATACCTTGAACCTCGTAGAGGGAGAATAATATTTGGGTGAGTTAACGAGACGTAAGCAAGTGCGAGAAGTGGTTTAATAAATATGACGCGTACGAATCGTTAGGCAGAATCAGAATAATTAATTTTGTCTTCAGCAGAACCAAAGTCAATTTGTTTCATTATAGGCCAGGACCGAAGCCGTTGAAAATGGTAAAAAGTGGAAAAAATCAGAACAGGATGATGCCCATTGGAAAAGTAGGAAAATATAACAAAATTGAAAGGGAAAAATGATTAACGGTTGATTTGAGGTCGGGAAGTGGAAGGGGTGAGATTTCAAGGGAGGAAAACGGTTTATCACGATTTCCGGCAAAACTACGAGTCCTATCGAAAAAATTTAAGTAGCAAAGTTGTAGGTAATACAAAGATTCACAACTTTTGTATCCACACTTTGTTCACATAATCTCAAAATTTATGCAAAAAATGCATAGAAACGACTGTGGCTTTTTATTTTTATCTCGTACAAAAAAAATCACTTAACTTGGTGACAACTTATTTCTCAAACACACTGTAATTTTTTTTATTCAAAATTTTATTGATTCCCCTTATTTTGAATCGGTGTGCTTTTTGTTTGTTGAAATCTCTACTTTCTGATGGTATGAAAGAAATATTTATTACTATGGCAAATTTTCTCAGAATACGCAAAAAATTAAAAAACTCGAATTCGATTTTTTTAATCATTGTGTAAAATTTTGAGCAATATGTTAAAATTTGCACTTCAGATACTCGAAAATTGTAAGTTACATTGATAAATTGAAAAATTGCAAATCGAAATTCACTACTATAATTAACAACTTAATACTTTGTTAGAAATCTACAATAATTTGAGATAGTTGTAGGAATTTTTTCAAATTATATGCGTAGGTGCCCATTTATCACTGTTTTAAGATAACTTATATACCTGAATGGCCTACGGAAAATTTTAGCCTGTCAGAAACTATTTCATAGAGAAAGGGCTAGGAGGCTCTGGGCCTACTATTCCACCAACAGAAAGCACAGTAAAACAACATGTTACAAGGCATATATCAGCTCCAAACTTGACAGCTGCTAAACTGGATGTAACAGTCTAAAATGTGGCTCCCGAAAACAGGGTTTAAAATGCACAAATTCATGTTCAAATTGTCATGGTTCAGAGAAATACTCCAAAGTTAGAAGAAAAAATCTACGAGGAAGTTAATGAATCAGATGAAACTGTTGATGAAGGACCAATGCAGACTGGAAAAAATATCGGAGACGGAGAAGATGATGGTCTTGAAGATTTCGAAGATCTACTATATTCGGGAACATTTGTCGAATCTAACGATGTAGGAATGCCATCAAAAGTAAGTATTTATAAATATAAATTCCCCTTCAAATCCTATCTTCAATACTTGGAAAATTAACTATTTTCGCATGTTTTTTGCAATCTCTATGTTTGATGGATTTACAATTTTTTAGTTTATCCAAAAAATAAAAGACGCAAATGGTCTTTACTAATTTTTTAAAGATGGTTCGTTAATGGAAACCCCAGTTTTCGCCACAGCAAAATCGCTTTTTGGAATTTTTTAAACAAGAAGTGGTGAAAAACGTTACAAGTTTTTTTGTTTATTAGGAAAATCTCTCAGATTATTAAAGGAATCATTTCACAGTCGAAGGAAGTTCTGTGAAAATTTATAAAACCTACAAAATGAATTTTTATACGACCAGATTAGTGCATTTTCCACTAAGAAAATCCGGAAAAACCTCTAAAAAGAGACAATTTTTCAATTCTTTTTTATTTTCATAAATCTGAAGCTGGACAAACAATATTGCGGAAACTGCTAGATATTAATTTGTAGTTCAACTGTACGCTAGATGTTTTCTGTCCGTTATGTAGTTTTTGCACAATCGCGTTATACAAATTCTGTAATAGGCATCTGGTAGTAGAGATCAATATCTACAATTTGTGTATTTTGTATTTTCACCTGAAAGGTGGGAAATGTATTGAAAATGTCACTGAAAGTTGATTAAAACGCTTCAAAGTGCGTTCGAAGTCATCCGAAGTCACCCGAAGTCGAACTGAAGTTAGACTTCGAGTTCACTTTGAAGCATATAGAGCGTGTTCCGTTTCATGCATTCATCGCATCACTGTTGCAGACATAATCAAGCGTACCGTTTCAACTAACATTGACATTAGGTGCGTTTTGTTGTGCCATAACCCAACCCAGTTATGGTCTATATACTCGTTTTGTTGTGCACTCAACCCCATTCCCACTCCCATTTCCATTCCTCCTAAAGAGATGGTTTGAAAATTGGAATGACACTAATGACAGTAATTTCGAACTTTTTCATTAACAATAACAATCTACAGGGATGAATCGAGAACGGGAACCCCTGAACGGGAAAATTATTAAAACTGATGATGGTCAATATATTCGGTACAATGCACAAGGTGAGTTATTAATAGTTTAAGCAAGGTTTATCGATTTTTTTTTTATTTTGTCGCTTTTAGGAAAACTGACAACGGGATTCAGTTTGTTTTCGAGGTTGAGCGATGAGTTCAAAAATCAAAAACCAAAACAGCAGAATGATAATGATATTCGTCAAATGTCAGTCTTTCAACCCGTTTTCTTGGTCCAGCTCATTCAGGCAGTTCTGGAATAACACAACAAAACGCACCAATTGGTGGGTTGAATCGGAACGAATTGCTTGCGTGGTGCATGCCGTTTCCCGCAGATGTTGACATTTTTATCACTTTATCAGTTAACCAAATTCTTTTTAACATAAATAAATCTGTTGATCTAGGAAATAAATTGATATGGATAGAACGAAAGTGTTAAGGCAATAGTAGGAAGCGAGCTTTGTGTAAATGAGAGTAGCTCATACTCTGATACAAGTAATAGTTATGAGGATAATCGTCGGTCCTACGCCAAACCCGCTTATGCGCTGATTTCAGAGTTCTGACTTCGATATGTAAAATACTAATATTCTACCGAAATTTTCAATGCCAAACTCACGAAAGGGCTGTTAGGATTTCTACTCTGAAAACATACCTAGGTTTTCAAAGCAAGAACCAGGAATATTCTTAAAACTCTTCTCATTCGAAATGACAAATTGCCCATTCGTGGTTTTGGCATGGGACTGACAAATTATGATGTTGAATGAATTGATGATTTTTTCTTCCATTGTACGGTAAATCATGTGAATGTTTTAATTCGGTTTCTGGACGTTTCTGTTTGAACGTGAAACAACAGACAAGAAACTCTTTGTTCTGACTTTTGAGTTTGACAGACCTAACTTGGATCTCATTCATCGCTGCTGGACGAACGGGCAGTAGTTCATGCACTTTCGATGTCTCAAGGCCAAAGAGGGGAATATAAAGGTTGGCGTGTCAATGCGGTCCCAATGTAGGAAACGGAACGGTCATATGCGCATTATGTCCTCAATGCATGAAACGGAACACGCCTTTAGAGTAACTTTCAGTGAAATTTTCAACACATTTCCCACATCTCAAGAGAAAATTCAAAATATAAAAATTGTAGATATTGTCTCTACTTCCATAAGCCGTTTACAGAATTTGGATAATATGATTTCCCTTAAATCGGCGCATTAAGAAAGATTTGCCCTTAAATCGTTTATGACGCGATTGTGCAAAAACTACATATCGGATAGAAACCATCTTGCGCACAGTTGAACCCCATGTTATTATCTATTGGTTTTTGCAATATTGTTTGTTCGGCTTCAGATTTATAAAAATTATGAATTTTTGAAGAATGGTCCCTTTTTCGAGGTTTTCCCGGATTTTCTCAGTTAAAAATGCACCGATCTGGGCGTATAAAAATTCAATTTGTAGGTTTTATAAATTTCTACAAAAGTTCCATTGACTGTAAAACTATTCCTTGAACAATCTTTGAGATATTTCCAAAAAACCAAAAAAGTTGTAATTTTTTTCACTATTTCTTGTTTAAAAAATTCCACAAAGCGATTTTGCTGGGGCGAAAACCGAGGTTTTAATTTACAAACTATCATATAAAAAGTGGTATAGGCCGTTTGTGTCTTTCATTTTGTGTGAAAAGAGCCTCTCATATTTATGTACAGCTTGGCCTACATGAAAACTTAAAATTTTTTGAGTAAGTAAATTTTAATGAATTGCTAAAAATGTTACATAATGTCAAAAAAATGGTCGAATTCGAGTTTTTTCGTTTTTTTTGCATTTACTGAGAAAATTTTCCATAGTGATGTATTTTTTTTGGATTATTCGCAAAAACTTTGAGGTTATGCGAAAAAAGTGACCTCAAATCGACCGTAAATTATGTTTCCTTTTATTTTCGTTACATTTTCTTACTTTTCCAATGGGTATTATCCTGTTCTAATTTTTTTTGGTCTCAAAAATTATCGATTCTGATTTATTAAGGGAACGAGAAATTTGCTAACTTGCTGAATTTTAAAAGAGGACGATGCGAGGAATACGGAGAGTATGTTCGGCTCGTAGACGGAAGCATCCTATATCATCTTGATGCAGGGGATAGCTAGGGAGGGAATAAAGCCGCTCTCAAGATGTAATCAAAGTTAAAAACTCTCTACGCGGCAAGTATTTCAATAAACGACCCCGCACACCTTATATGGGAAAATGGCTCTCCGTCAAATTTCTTGAATTTTTGATATGTTGTAGAATTGATCATTCCGATGAAATGTTTCAACGGGCGCAACACGATCCTATGACTAGTTTTCGAGATACAGGGTGTTGAATATGAGAAACATTCACAATTCATCACTCTGTATCTGCCAAGTTACGATTTAGTTCGGATTTATCTTTTGTGGGATCATCATCACATCCGTGTATGATGAATTCATGAGAAATTCATTTCCAAATCTTTTCGTAGTACAGGGCGATTTCACTTGTAAACAATGCTATTTTGAGACTTTCATAATTTAGTTGTTTTATAAAGAGAAAATGCGAGAAAAGGTAGAATTATCACATAATATTATAAATTCATTTCATCTAGCATCACAGTTGATACAATTCATACAAGGTGATTCACAAATATGGAAACAAAACGAATTTTGGTTTTTGGGACACCTTGTAGTAATAAACCAACCTAAAATGACAAAATTCACTTGAAGAATGTTAAATGATATGTTCCATCGTATACAGAGTCGAATGATATCAATTTGAAAAATTAGTTATACTTTAATAAATAAAAACCTTGATTTTTTAAATCACCCTATATCTCATAAGGGAGTCCGAAAAGAATTCAATATTTTTTCATGGGAGAACTCGAAATACTTTCATCCATATTGTACAAAATTTTCAGCGGAATCCTATGACGGGTTTTTCATATACAAGGCGAAAAATGTATGAAAAAAGCTACGATCTGTACATTTTCCCATTGCTATATTTTCAGTCCAGTTTTCAGCGGGTTTGCTGTAGTTCTTCCTCGTCCGGCCGCTTTTACTCGAAATAAAAATATTTCAATAAAATAGTGATCAGTTATTATACCGTACAATAGCGTACCGCATCCCTCGAAAAAAAGCCATAACTCGAATTATTATCTGCACAAGCATCGTCTAGTAGGCGATTCAATGGAAAAGTTATTTTTTCATGCTTAGTGTTTCCCAGAAGTTATATTATACTTATTACATCCGCAGAAGTTCGTTTTTTCGAATTTTCACTCTATAAAACAATAAAATAGTGAAAGTCTCAAAATAGCTTTATTATCAAAGGAAATCGCCCTGTACTACAAAAAGATTTGGACATGAATATCTCATGAATTTGTCACATAACGAAAATACCACATAGGATATCAGAAAAAATCATAATTTGTATGTAATTATTTCTATCGGCTTATATAGATATATATTAAATCAAATTCTCGGCATATTTTTACCCCAAATTAACGTTTTATGTTTCAATTATGTTCTTGTATCTTCGAATCGTATATATGTTTGTATATAGTATATACCCCCTTTCAGAGAACGTTTCTCTTTCTTTTTCTTGTATTTGAAACATCATCTGAATCATCTTTGAATACCTACTTATTAATATATTCCTCTTATTTCGTAGTAGGCATGGAGAACAATTCAAAGAGGATAAAATCAACAAAATTCTTATGTCAATAGTCGTTTTCTTGTTGTCATAAAGCCCGAGAACTCTTTTTGGGTTATTGGACTAATTGAAGTTTCTTTTTTACTGTTCAAGTTTATGTGATTTTCAGTGTTTGTTGAACTTTGCTGAACAATATGGCCTTCGCAAATAGAGTGAGTTGTTATGTTTGTGACCGAAATGTTATTCCTAGACTCTCAATGCGTTTGAATAGAGGAGATAATATTGATGTTTTGCAAATTGCAACATATCGAAGACAAACTGCGGGAAATCCACCTATTGATATTCAGGATGATACAAAAATATGTTTCAATTGTAATAACACAGTAATGAATGACATTATTGCTATGGAAAATAACCCGAATTGCCTTCGTCTCAATGTGTTGTCCCGCGTATCAAGTCGTGCATGCATTATTTGTAATGCTCGTCAAAATATTCAAAGACTTTCTTTAGAATGTAGAGTGGATATTTTTGTTGCTTCTGATATCTATGTCCCAGATTTCTTGAGAATTTGTGGTCACCATCTTGATCATCAAGGTTTCCTTCCAAATTACTTGCATGGAGGTTTGAATTTTGTGAATAAACCATACATAATTTCCAATCTTCAACATTTTCTTCAAAGAATGAGGACATTTGCTAATAGAAACAGGCCACTCCGTAACTGGGAAGATATCAATTGTTTCACTGAAGACGAATTTAAGTATCTGACATCAATCTCAAAAAATCATTTTCGACAATTACTAGAATTTTGTGATATTGTTGAACAAGGTGGCAAGAGAAGAAATGTCGAAAGAAAACATTTGCTGACATTTTTGATCAAAATGAAACATGGAGTTTCAGATGAGTTTTTGAAAATATTGTTCAGTTATCCTTCTCGACAAACAGCAAGCTTCATTATTTCTAATGTGAGATTATCTCTTTTACAAAGGTTCGTACCGAACAATATTGGATTTAATTCAATAACAAGAGAAAATTATATTAACAGTCATGTATCCCCTTATACGAATCAACTGTACAATCCCACACCAGATATTCCCAAAGCAATAGTTTATATAGATTGTACCTACAATAAAATAGAAAAGAGCAGTAACTTCCGGGTATTGAGGCAATCATACTGTTTCCACAAGAATGAACACTTGGTCAAACCAGAGATCATAGTTGCCCCCGATGGATATATCTTAGCAATCAACGGGCCGTACTTCGCAGATGCTAGGAATAATGATGCAAGTGTTCTAAATCACGAATTACAAGTTGATTTGAATGGAATGAAAACATGGTTTCAAGAAGGAGATATTGTGATAGTCGATAGAGGCTACAGAGATTCAATCAATAGTCTACAAGAACTTGGCTTGCATTACTATATGCCACCATTTCTACCGCCGAATCAAAGGCAATTAACGACAAATGAAGCCAATCAGGCACGTTTAATAACCACTACTAGATGGATTGTTGAAGCTAGAATTGGACATTTTAAGTCAATTTTCAAATTTTTTCGTCAACCCATAACAGCAATACATGCTGCGAAGCTACATGACTATTACCTGATTGCTGGCGCTCTTATTAATAAATTCCATCCATTGATAAATATGCCTGGAACGTTGGATACGGCCACACAAATGTTGGTTGATTCCGATGATGTCAACATTGTTCAGGCACGAGTTGAAGCTGAAAACCTCCGAACTAGGAATGGTCGATGGATTCGTTTAAATCAATATCATATACAATCGTTTCCTCGCCTTGATATTGAATATTTAAAATTACTTACTGGACCATATCATTTACACTTGGCTGCGTCATATATCCAAGATACAACTCGTAGAGATGGTGAAGTAGACAACATTTTAGAAGTCGATGAGTTAGTTACATGGGGAACCCAATTTCCTAAGATTCAGAATATTTTCTCGGTTCAGGAATGCTGCTAAACACATGCTTTGGGTTGTTTTCACTGAAAGAGGTGACGAAAATCTAGAAGATCCTGCTCTCCCCATTACGGGGTATTATTGTACTTGTAAGTCCGGTGCTAGGACTTTAGGAACTTGTGCGCATGTTGCTAGCGTGATATGGTTTTTGGGGTACGCTAGATATCAAGAAAACATACATTTTCCATCCAATCGTCTTTTAGATTCCATAGGAGATGCTGCAAATAGAATGCTTCCAGAGGACATGGATATCGGTCCAGAAATAGTTTAATTTTATTGGTTATTGGTAAGAATCTCCTTCTAATTCGTATTTGATAATGTTTTTTGATTAGGGAAAAATTCAGTTATCCATCATGTATTTTCCTTGTTGTATTGTCATGCACATGCTCGTGCCAACCCAATATCCGAAAGATATATCACATCCGGTTGAACTTCTATCAATTTATGTATAGATTATATATATATATATATATATATATATATAGAAGTAAATAGAGTGATTTATGTTTTGATTCCGAGAGCCACCATCATCTGTCGACAGCTGTTTCGTGGTTTCCCACTCATCAGGACAGCTTTATGGTTGCTCTCGATTCCATGGTTCGTACCAAATTAAGTTTCAACTAGTGACTGTAGATGTCACAAGTTACTTCCTGTTATATATATATATATATATATATATTCACTGTTTATAGAACTCATTAAATTAAACAGCTGTTTCAGATTACTTATTACTAAGGTATCAACTGATAACACTAGTATCCTACGACATACCTCCATAATGACATGTGCCTGAGATTTATCCACTTGAAATGTTCCTTATATCGTTACATTCAAACTATTTAGCAGACATCTTGAACCTCCTGCATTATCCATGACGGGCATCTTTAAGACAGGCATACATTATGCAATTTCCATGCAATGCAAGTTTGGTGCTATGCAAGAAATTCTTGCATAGCTATTGCATATCTCTTGCCGCGCACATTACATTATGCTGTTTCAGTGCAATTCTGATTTGTTTTGACATTTTGACATCACTGAAATTAATGAACATATCTTGTTTCGTCCCTTTTTCCAGATGATGACCAAAATCACGTAATTAAGATGCCTGGTTACACGTAATCAATAGAGATACACTCTGCTCAACATATCAGTCACAACACAATGAAAATAGTTAGAAGATAATAATACTGTTTTTGAAGTTCACGTTGGTGACGCTGTTACCACTAGAAAAATTACTAGAATTGCATAAAACTTGCATGAAAAATAGAGCAGATGCTATTTTCAAAACTTGCATGGAAATTACACGCGCGCAAGCGCGTTAATGTAGTTTGGACTTGCATGGCACTTGCATTGCACGGAAATCGCATAATGTATGCCTGTCTTTATTATTGGGAATTCAAAATTAGATGCCAGCGCCAAAGTGGCAAAAAATGGAACCTCTTTCGCGTATTTATGTCGAAAGAACATAACCTCGTTGTCCTTTGTGCTATTGTTGTAGAAATGCTCAAAATGTCAAAATCATAGTTTCAACCTCATTTTCACGTAAGTATAGATTCAAAACCTGACACCAGCGGGAGTATCCCTTATCTTGAATTCCCAATAGCCATGGGATACATATTATGTGTGCCATCTGGCAAGGCCGTACAAGTTGTTATGAGTTGAAATAATGTTGATTTCACTTCACTGAATTCCTTACTTTTACGTTTTGAATAAATGTCAAATAAGTATTTCCTCAATCACATCAGGAGACTTCAATGGATAGGTAGAGTGGTCATTTATTAGCGTAAAATAGTGAAATATATGGACTTTTTCAGAAATTGTTCGCCTTGTATATGAAAAACCCGTCATGGGATTCCGCTGAAAATTTTGTACGATATGAATGAAAGTATTTCGAGTTCTCCCGTGAAAAAATATCGCTATCTTTTCGGACTCCCTTATGAGATATAGGGTGATTTAAAAAATCAAGGTTTTTATTTATTAAAGTATAACTAATTTTTTAAATTGATATCATTCGACTCTGTATACGATGAAACATATCATTTAACATTCTTCAAGTGAATTTTGTCATTTTAGGTTGGTTTATTACTTCAAGGTGTCCCAAAAACCAAAATTCTTTTTGTTTCCATATTTGTGAATCACCTTGTATGAATTGTATCAACTGTGATGCTAGATGAAATGAATTTATAATATTATGTGATAATTCTACCTTTTCTCGCATTTTCTCTTTATAAAACAACTAAATTATGAAAGTCTCAAAATAGCATTGTTTTCAAGTGAAATCTACGAAAAGATTTGGAAATGAATTTCTCATGAATTCATCATACACGGATGCGATGATGATCCCACAAAAGATAAATCCGAACTAAATCATAACTTGGGAGATACAGAGTGATGAAAAGTGAATGTTTCTCATAATCAACACCCTGTATCTCGAAAACTAGTCATAGGATCGTGTTGCGCCCGTTGAAACATTTCATCGGAATGATCAATTCTACAACATATCAAAAATTCAAGAAATTTGACGGAGAGCCATTTTCCCATATAAGGTGTGCGGGGTCCTTTAGGTACCAGTTTGAAACTTCTTTCCCGTTAAAAACAGTAAATGAATCAAATATACAGGGGCGGAAACCTTGGCTAACTAATTGTTCATTGATATCTGGCCAAAAACTGGAAGACATGTATTTTCTTAGCTTGAATGGTATTATCGAAATCAAAAACTGAGTAGGTACTGTACTTGAATTATAGAAGGATAAATAGAAAACCACTCGATGCCGCAAATCTCAATTAGGCATGGTGTTCCACAGGGTTCTGTTTTTGGACACATCCTGTTCCTACTGTATTTCAATGATTTGAGAAATGAAAGAACAGAAAGCACATGTAACTATCATGTGGCATGATGAGGATCCATATAATATTCATAGCAAAATGACTAGAGATATTGCTGCTGTTAAAAAGTGGTGCAATAGTAATTTGCTTTCATTCAATTTATCTAAAACATATCTATTGTCTTTTCAATAAACTAAACCAGACCTCCATTCAGGGGAATATGCCATCTAGTCTACTAATACAAATATATTTTTGGGAATTCTTGACAATGATCTGAACTTCCGAAACCATGTTGACGTGTTGAGAAAATGGGAAAAAAACTGTTCATTAACTTTTGGTATCTAAAGAATTGGGTATGACAAAATAGTGTACCATACGCTAGTGTACCATGCACACAATGAACAGTACTTCAAGATGATTTTCACTCTGAAGAAGCATGCTGTTCGATATATCTGTGAGGTTGGGACTACGACTAGTCTCTTGTAAGGATCTGTTAGGAGTGTAGAAAATCCTCAATCTAGGTTATCTTTTCATTCTGGAAACGGTCTGTCTAGTTCATAGAAACCTACCAATGTACAATACGGGTAAGTTGGGCGCAAACATGTGAAAAACGAAAAACAAAAATTTTAACACGAGCAACCTCGGGAGAACTTTTGGCTTCGAGAAATTCAATGAAAAGTCCACAGTTGGGCAAGAAGGCAATAAACAGTTTTTAGAAAAATGTCCTAATCTGCCTCACCCTGTAAGTATGCACACCATTCAAAGTCAATTGACCTTTTTCAAACCATCTTATACCCAAAAAATCAAGAAAAATCAACTTATAAACATTATTTTCCTTAACTAACATTCAACTCGATTTTTTAGCTCGCCCAGTATGGCCAGAAAAAAAGTCTGATGAGGAAAGTTGCTTCTTTTGACCCCTAGACTGATATATTCAAAAATTAAAATATACATGGAAAAATACAGGAATACATGTATCCAGTGCCATGTCCTTTCATATGTACTTTCTGCAGATCAGTTCGAAGACAATAAAACTGATTTTAAAATGTTTTTTCTATATATCGTTTCGTTTTCGAGTTATTAATGAATGAAAAAACAATGGTAGAATTTGCTCCCCATTTTTTCGTTTTTTTTGGAAATATTTCCGGGACTATTACGGAAAAAATTCGAGTTAATTTTTTATAGATTTATTTATTTATTTTTCAAGATATGAAAAAATTTCAAATGAAGTCCAGCTATGATTTTCTAATTTTTCAAGGTTTAGTCAATTTTTCCGAGTTTATTTATCAAGATATGGAAAAAGTTGATGAAAACTTTTTGTTGATCTATTCAAGGCCAATAAAAGTGAAGGTATACATTTTTGTGATATCACATTTTTTTGCGAGTTTTTGGTGATTTCATAGAAAAATTACAAATTTTGCACTTTTATTATTTTTTCATAATTTTTCCATTCTTCAACTGAGTCGGAGAAAAAAAGTTTGGACTGTCAGTGGCGCTTGTAAACACGTACTCGAAGTGATTTGAAGAATTTCAATTTTATCGTTAGTATGGGCAATATCTCGATTTTCCATTTTTTTGAATATCTCTCGAACTATTGATATTACGCTTTCAAATACCACAGAGCTACAGACAGACAGACGGAGAGATGTGAATTATTTTCTCTTCAGTAACTACTGGTCTAACTTCAAAGATAAGAAAGTTCGGATGGCCCTGGAAGGCCGTAGTATGGTAATGGTAATGGTAAGTGTAGATGGTGACTGATGCGCTGAGACCTGATTAGATCTATTGTGCCCCATCTTCTTCTGCTATCTCAAGGTGTTCCCGTTTACAGCAGCCCCTTAAGCCTCAATTCCTTGAGGAATTGAAGGATTTTGAGGGGGTCTATTCAGAATCTGCAGGTGCGGTCCTTCTCTAAGCCTAGCTTCCTTAGGTGTTCTTTGAGTCTGCTGTGCCCCGTCAAAAATTCCGTGAATGTTTTTAGACTAGTTTTGCTGAGGTTAATCAGTGTCTTCGTTCTTACTCGGTTGAAATTGCCGAGGAGATCTTTGGCCTGCCTTAGTCTTTGCCAGTATGTTGCTCTCATTGCTTCTTCAGTTTTATCGAATTCTTTTTGGAAGTAAGATTTTCCCAAAGACTCCTGCTCCAGTTCCGTCAGGAGTTTTGGACCCGTCCGCGTACCATGTTATGGTATTATTTTCCAGTGCTCAAATGGATTATGTGCTCCATTCTTTTTTGGTATCCGTTCGGAAAAAATTCTCGAAACTAAATTTCCTAGTAAATTCGTCATTTGGGAGATCGGTAAGGTGTGCACTTTCGGTGGGGGTTGAACCCCTTACACTGTGTGCTGTCCCTTTGAGTCCGACTTCAGCCAACCTGAGGTTTGCCCCCCAAGCAGTAATTCTCACAATGATATGGAGAGGAGTGAGGTCCAGAATGACCTCTGTTATAGCTGCTGTTGGAGTCATTACTCCTGTTATACAAAGACATGCTAGTCTTTGCACGTTCTCCAAGAATTTCTTTATTTTGGCGAGTTCGGTTCTGCCGTGCCACACTACTGCTCCATAGGTACATCCATCGCAGTATTGATTGGTTACAGCCCCACGTTTTTCCTGCAATGTTCCTGCACACCATCAGTGATGATTTTGCCTTGTTAACGTTTTTTTCTACATGTCTGTTCCAGGGTAGTTTTGAGTATAGGGTAAGCCCTAGATACTTTACCTCTTGCTGCCATTCTAAGTTGAGGCGAACGGTCTTTAGGTGCTGAAACTTTGTTCTTCTAGTGAATGGTACCACTGCGGTTTTTGATGAGTAAATTCTCCCCACAGAGAGGCACCATCTTCTGGTAGTCTCTAGCTCCCTTTCTATGAGATCGCAGAGGGTTCCTTCGAATTTGCCTTTTGTCAGAATGACTATGTCGTCAGCATATCCAAGGCAAGTGACTCCGTTTCCGGTAAGTGTTCAGAGTAGTTCGTCTACTACGAGACTCCACATCAGAGGTGATAGCACCCCTCCTTGTGGGCATCCCCTGTTTGTGCTGATCCAAAAGTAGATATCGCCCACTTTCGTTTCAGCAGTTCTTGTAGCCAGAGGCCGTAGTATACTCTCTTTATAAAGTCGTGTATAAAATTTTTTCATTCTTTCCGTTGGTTCTCACAATGGTGTGTAAATATTATAGGATTTTTCATCTGGCGAGGACCAGAAGATTGAAAAATTGAGATCAGTTATTTAATACTCATAATACCTATCACGAGATACTCTTGGACTTTTCAGTAATATACATTTTCAACGCTCCGCTCTCCACAGAACACGCAGTACAAAACAGAGGAACCGAAAAATATTTCCATACATTTCCAAATGAGATGATAATAATTATCGGTTGCCCAAAAAAACTCCACATCATCACTGATCTGGAAGGATTCCGATGGAGAAATGATAATGTAGAACCCTATAATCGTTTGTTACGACATTCTCCCAACATTTAATATCCTCAGAGGCGGTGCCTCTAGATTAGTCGGTTGGCTAATTAAGTTTCTCAACAGGAACTTGTCGAGGTAACATTTGGGAAGACTAACATATGTCGGGAATTACCATGACGATAACGTCACCGTTAAACCGCGAGATGTAGGTCACTTCGTTGCGATGATGTGGGAGTCCTTTTTGATCTCTACGTTATATGCAAATGACGGGGGATGGTTTGTTAATTATCGTGTTAGTTAATATTCAGGAAAACTGTCCCTACCTCTATAACATAACGAAATTCAGCATTGTTGTTGTGAATATTAGGACAATCCATACCAAGAAAAGTTTGACATTTGAAGGGTACAGGGGAAGAATAAGGCGGTTTTTTACAAATCCATCATGGGTCCATGTTGAGGATTTCATGGACATTTTCGGGATATTTTGGGGACGTCCATTTATTGGATCGTAGACCGCCTTTTTCGTTTTTCTCAGGATTACTATTTTGTCAAGGTTTTAACTCAGAAAGGTAAAATGATAAAAGGCATGAATATATATTTAGAACCTCTCTTATTGCGAATAGACGTGACATTGAGTTAATGAAAAGTTTCCAGAACTAACACTTCATCATTAGTATATTGTGTATCTAGTAGCTAAAGCAATACATCGCCGGACGCGTATTACCGTTTTTTACTATTATACAGAGCAACTGTGCTCTGAAGTGCAGTCAACAATGGCTTAGCAAATACGAGCATATTCTTATTGACAATGTTTACTGCGATTCGACACATTGCCCATATCGTAATACTCTGAATAGCAGTAAGTGTTGGCAATAATATAGATGGCCTACTTAAAGACCAATATTTACTGCACTCCAGCTACTTAGTTAAGTTTTATTAGTTAGAATATTGTATAACTCAAAAAAAAACTTGCATCAATAGTTAAAGAGAAAAGGTGAGATCCAAAATGGAACAAACAACAGTATGAATTTTATAATGGGATGAGATATTTATTTCTTGTAAATACCAAAATGAACCTACAAAAATAAAAATATTTGTTTTTAAAAGGAATGTATTTGAAACATTGTCAATACTATTACGTAAAAATCTATTCAGTGTTGAAACGAGTTATATTTATTTTATAGGTTCAGGTATTATGCTGTGATACTTGAAAATACTATTAATTTCTACTGTGTGATTTGGCATCTTTCCGCAATGCTTTTTCGTGGTATTGCACTCTTTATCCTTTCTTTTTGTTTCCTATCATTAAACTTGTCAAAACTGTTAGGATGACATTTAAATATTTTCCGATGAATATATCTTTTTGCAGAGGGGTGAGTGTAACGCACAATCCAATTAGTGCAAGTCTTGGTATTATACACAGGCATCAAAACCGTTTCCAGTTGAATTACATTGAAACTGGTGTAGTTTTAAACTATAAGAACCACAGATAAAATATTTTTATGATCCATTGAAACAGAAAATTATATTAACGAAAGTACTACTAACGATGAATAAGCAAAGACATTTGAAAGCACGTATCTAACAAATATATTTAGTTGATTCCCGAAAATATCTAAATGACAAGACAATATATCGCCGCAAGGCTTAGCTGCACTGTTATGCAGTAAGCAATGGCAATGGCAACACGCCGTGAAATGAAAAATATTGCTTACTACGATTCAGAGTATTACGATTTGGGCGATGTGCTGAATCGCAGTAAACAATGGCAATCTAAAATACGCGTATTTGTTAAGGCATTGTTCACTGCTCTTCGGAGCACAGTTGCTCTGTATAGTAGTAAACAATGGTAATACGCTTCCCGGACGACAAGCATTGAAGTCTGGGAATGTGCTTTTACTACGAGGTACACATACTATTTTTTCTGAAATCGTAATCAGCATTATCAAAAACTAAGGAATTCTACATATTGTTTGCGTGAATTCAATAACTGTCTAAAATGTAAACAAGCCGGCAAAAATTTTCCCGTATCGTTTTCGATACGGGAAAGTATTTTTCCGTACCGTTTAGGTCCGAAAACGGTCCGGGAAAGTTCGTTGCTTAGCAACGGGCTAAAATACTAGATTAGCGTATTTTGAGGCCTGAATTTGCTCCGAGAAAGTGGGCATTCTTGAACGATTTCAGAAAAGTACTTTCCCGTACCGTTTAGGTCCGAAAACGGTCCGGGAAAGTTCGTTGCTTAGCAACGGACTAAAATACTAGATTAGCGTATTTTGAGGCCTAAAGTTGCTCCGAGAAAGTGGGCATTCTTGAACGATTTCAGAAAAAGTACTTTCCCGTACCGTTTAGGTCCGAAACCGGTCCGGGAAAGTTCGTTGCTTAGCAACGGACTAAAATACTAGATTAGCGTATTTTGAGGCCTGAAGTTGCTCCGAGAATGTGGGCATTCTTGAACGATTTCAGAAAAAATATATTCCAATATACTTGGAAAACAAAAAAAAACTGAAGATTCTTCAAAATAATATGTATTCCGTAGCTAATACAGAGAATGCACTATATTTATAAATACACACAATTGCACATGTCTACAAGTTTTCTGAAGTCTTCAGAAACTTTAGCTTTTTCTGCAGATCCTGAAAAGTATGATCCTGTTATTGCCTGCCATTTTCATAATAATCCCAAATTATTGTTCAAACCGATTTATTCCTTAGCAATCAAGTCCACAATCTCCAAAGCATGCAAATAACTCTCAGCTTGGTCAAGAACCCACAGTGAAATCAGTTTACCTTTACCTAACCTAAAAAAGAACACTTTTATTCATCACGTTTATAGTCTGATGAAATAAACTACCCACCATACACTGTACCATTGTTTATATAGAAGATAGTCAACCTTATGGGATTATTATTGGATCAAAATGGATGCGACAAGTAGATGGCGATAGTGAGCTCGCATCTAAGTCATGTCGTAACTTCAGTGATCTGGCCTCCAAGTCATGTCGTAACTTGATTAAAACAATGGAAAAGCATAAAAATCAGGGTTTTTTGAAGAAACCTGCATTAAAATGACGTCAAATATTCATGTTTGTAACTAATCACGCTAGATGACACTCGCGTTTGTGTCCAATACCTTTTCCACAGGCTTTGACTATGTTCTATTTAAACAATGACTGGCTATGCAAAAATAACAACTTCCAAACTTTTTTATCCACGTTTTGTTTTAGTAAAATAGCGCCAAAGGGCCAAGCTCACAACGTCCAAATGACATGACGTGCGTGTGGACAGCCGAACTGAGTCGAGAGGAGCCGAAAGCACAAACATTGAATGCTTGTTTCAGACTTGGCGGAACGCGGATAGAGAAAATGTCAAATTTGAATTTTAGGGTAATCGTAACGTTAGAATTTAAATTCATGCCTGGCTCGATTGGTCTCAATTAAATGAAAACTCAACATTTTCGCGATATTCGTTTCGCCTAGTCTGAAAGTAGCCTTGGAGCACAAAGGAGTGAGTCATATCACAGATTGCAAAAGGGCACAGACAACATATGCTCGGACGTGTTATTTTCTGAATTTAGATCATTGGTATACTGAGACAGATAATCAAAAAAAATTTAGAGTTGTCAAAAAGTAATGTCTTAACTTGTTTAGGGTTAGGCTCAAGGAGCGATCGATATTACAAGTCTGTCTGGTAGGAAAACAAGAATTTATCATGTGGTTATTATTTTACTTCTGTTCCTTTGAACATCAAACAGTCTCTAGTATAAATATTGAGGTGAGAGTAATTATAGTTTATGAGTTAAATAGGGGCCGACATGTATCTCTGCAGACATACCAAACAGCTCTATTTTGATGTAGTCTTGATTTGCCCACAGGGTGGAACGGTCACTTGCTTATTGTAAATCGTCTGTCCAGCTTGAAACAAATTGAAATTTTGGATTGTATTCTCCTATTGCTTTGCTGAAGTAGTCCAATTTTTTGTATCTGACGGATTATAGTTCTCGTTGCTACTTTTAAACAATTTCTTCTGGTATCATCTGTGTCTATATCATCGGTTTCACAATCACGAATTCCTCTAAAATAGCATACGTTTCAAACACACACACACACACACACACATATAACTGCCAAGTTATCATATTGTTATAGTTGCAGAACAGTGAAGTAAGTTCCATGACGATCAAATTCAAACTAAAAAAATATCACTGAACTGTTATGTATTAAGAGGCATAAGATGTCCGGAGGACTGCTCATTGCTAATATCCTATACAATAGGAAAAGTTGGATCGAAAATCCATCAGAAAACAACTACTTTCCTGGCTAATGCCACGACGAACATTGAATTACATCTGATGAAATTTCCGTGCAGAGTTCCTACAAGGTTATCTCTGCAATTGCTTGGTTGCATGGGAATGATCATAGAAACATTCGGACCACCTATATATCGATTTCGGAGTGTTGCTCCTCATCAGTATAGGGTAGGTCTAGCAGTCAATAACTAATGACTGCAACGAATGAATCGACGACCATTCCCATTTAAAGACCGAAACTGAGATCGCGCCCGCACAGTGGATTAACTCCAAACTGCGAGCGCCATCCCAGCGCCGGAAGTCCAACCAAGCAATATCCGTGCTCCACGATCGTCAAGACCGTATATGAAACGGAAAAGAAATCTGTAGTTCACAATGAGCTTATGACAAGAGGCATAAGATGTCCGGAGGACTGCTCATTGCTAATATCCTATACAATAGGAAAAGTTGGATCAAAAATCCATCAGAAAACAACTACTTTCCTGGCTAATGCCACGACGAACATTGAATTACATCTGATGAAATTTCCGTGCAGAGTTCCTACAAGGTTATCTCTGCAATTGCTTGGTTGCATGGGAATGATCATAGAAACATTCGGACCACCTATATATCGATTTCGGAGTGTTGCTCCTCATCAGTATAGGGTAGGTCTAGCAGTGGAGCACGGATATTGCTTGGTTGGACTTCCGGCGCTGGGATGGCGCTCGCAGTTTGGAGTTAATCCACTGTGCGGGCGCGATCTCAGTTTCGGTCTTTAAATGGGAATGGTCGTCGATTCATTCGTTGCAGTCATTAGTTATTGACTGCTAGACCTACCCTATACTGATGAGGAGCAACACTCCGAAATCGATATATAGGTGGTCCGAATGTTTCTATGATCATTCCCATGCAACCAAGCAATTGCAGAGATAACCTTGTAGGAACTCTGCACGGAAATTTCATCAGATGTAATTCAATGTTCGTCGTGGCATTAGCCAGGAAAGTAGTTGTTTTCTGATGGATTTTCGATCCAACTTTTCCTATTGTATAGGATATTAGCAATGAGCAGTCCTCCGGACATCTTATGCCTCTTGTCATAAGCTCATTGTGAACTACAGATTTCTTTTCTGTTATGTATTAAGTACCCGAAAGACATTCCCACAATACTTTACAACCTTTATGAATAACTAGGCACAATGTTATCAATATAATAGCTCGGAAAACATATCTATGGCTTGCTTGCACTTCTCTCTTTTTTGTTTTTTTTTTGATAAAGTAAGTTACAATTTTGGAGACTATCACTTTTCATTTACGGATTCAAGGAATTTAATGAGGAATCTCTTGGAATTGGGAGTAACGGCTCTCTCAAAAGATCAAAAATAATACTCAACCCATAGATAAGATTTTAAACTGGCGATGATTTACAGTTTTCTACTTACAATAAATAAGTTTGCATCCACGTCCGGTTTAACCGGAAGCGCTACGCCACTGAAAACATTCCAGATCGATTATTAATGTTGATATATGTGAGAAACCATGTTTACAAAATTTTATTCAGTTGGGAACATCAAAAACTTCTGATGAACCTATTACTTACGTGATTATCCTTGTGATAATCCCTGTGATAACCCAGTACCCATCAGATTGAGTCTATAATAGCTAGTGGCTTATGATTTGAATTTGGTTGTGAATAGTTGAGTTTGCTTACTACTTACATACTTTATAGTGTGCCTACACTGCAACAAGTTTTTCCTAATTATTGATAGGTAATCGTTTTTAAAGTTGACTTACATAGTAACAAAGTTTTTTCACAGCTATTTCAATAAATAGTGTATTTTTGCCTCATTTAAAATAGGTAGATACGGAATGCCAATTATAAATGGTTTATGTCTTGATTACCTTGCTGCGACGCCCATGGTTTGATTTGACAAAGCGATAATTGAGGCTGTGTCAAGTCACCGGTCGGACAAGGCACGCGCGTTCAGTATGAAGTATGACGATGAGTCGGACCGATCAGATGATTGAAAATATCGGTCACATATAAACAGTTCTAATTAGGTCGTCAAGTCAACCAAATGACCGCGCTGGTCTAATCATATTGGTCAGACCGGAGACTTGACTCAGCCTGAGTCGTAAACGGACGTAAACAAACATGATCGCCAAGTTATGAGTGAATATAATGCGGTCTATCAACCTGATCAACGAGTACAAACGGAAATATACGACAATGCCATTTTTTAACACGAATCGGGCATTATTGTTTGTAAACAACGTTGGGTATGTTGCTTTCAAGAAATAGATAGAAAAGCCCCATCTATATCTTTTATTGCTCGGAGATTCAAACTCATATTGTAGCCAATGTCCGAGTCTTTTTGTTGGACTACTTAATTTTGGGAAAATATTATAGGAGTTATAAACGTTCAAAGCAGAGCTGTACTGAGCACTGACAAAAAGTGCACTAAGCACTAAGCACTTATTACAAAATGCTCTCGATTACTAAACACTTCCAAAAAGTTATTCTAGTTAGGGAGCACTAAGAACTTTTCAGACTGTTAGATACTTAAGTTACTGAAACTTATTCAAACACGTAAGATTTCCACAAATAATATTACATCGCGACAAGTTTCGCTACACTGTAGCTTTTTCAAGCGGTTATTGTGTTAACCGCTCAAAATCAACTAGGACAAAGCCATCACTATTTGACATTGTTGAAGTTACTCGTCTTTCACTCACGAATTTTTGTTTTTCTTTGATTAAAAATTATAAATTTTGCAAACATCATAATTGAATTTTTCTAAGATTTTTGATCCTATAGAAAACATTTTGTGACAGCCAATTTTTGTCATATGGGTTGTGCTGAATTTAGTACACCATGAGCAAATATAATATGGGAAACGATAATACGAGAAAACAAATTTTGTGAATTAGACAAGATATCCAGTAAAAATGTTTCATACAAATTAACATCCAAAAACGAAAGTAGAAATGTCACAGCCTACTCTGTGATATTTCAGGATTATTTTATATGCATCAATCACAATGCAGGGAGGTACTTCAATCCATCCTGGCAAGTTTTTGTTCAAATGCAACTCACTGTTTTCTTGTTCTTCGTCTGAACCTATGTCCACGTAAATAAACAAGCATCCTGAATCAATTTCGTACTCATGAAGTTTACCCTCAGAAGCCTCCAAATTAGTGCCCTAATTGAAGTCACTTTCGTTTTCACTAACATTCTATGATATAAATTGTTTTATATTATTGATACTGGATTCTGAATACTTGAGGCACTTCTTATAGCCATGGTACTGTGAAAAAAACAAAAATAAATTCAGTGATATAAAGTGAGGTTATGTCAACCCAATATGCAATGTCACGATTCTCCTGATTATATTATACATAAAATGTCAATACTCAAGAAATGTTAGGTCAAAATCCACATTCTATATACCAACAAGTAAAATACATAAATCAAACTAACACTATTCACACAACTCACAACAGTGATAATAGTATAATTCCGGCACACGATGTTACACGTCTACATACAACTACTAACTCAAATGCTGGAATGAGGCCAGTTTTGCGAAAACGTTGATGAACATGTGCGACGGTTACTACCGATTGATCCCGAACTGGTCAAATATCAACAAGTAGGTGAACAGTTACATTATCGTAGGAACACCTAGCTCTATTGCAAATAAACTGTTCTATTATGTCTGTAACACCAGTCTCTGTTGTTATGATATACTTCTCAGAAACACAAAGTGGATAAATAAGAATATATACTTTTCTAGCGATAGTAAAATGTTGACCTGACATTATACAAAGTATATTATTATCTATTGTTCGAAGTACTTGCTGTAAGTGAACAATATTATAGCAACAAGTTTATGCGTTCAGAATACTAATTTTTTTTAGAGGCAAAACGTTATTTTTTTGAATATAGTTATTAATTTTCCTACCACAATCAAAAAAAGTTAGGAAAACGTTTTAATTGGGCCATTATTTTCCGTGGCAGTAAATGGAGAAAAAAATTTAAAAAATTCATTTGAAAAAAATTACATTTTATCTCACGCCAAACATCACATACGACAAGCATACTTTGAGCCAATTCTCCTAGGGACGGCTTGTTATCAATGAAGTTTGTCCTACTTAGAAACTAACTCCTGTGCAACAACGGGTATTTGTGACATGCCGTGTGTCTTGCAGACGTAAACTTTACTTTGGAATGTATCTCTCAAACTTTTCACGTGTCAGAGTTAACAATCACGAATCATTCGATTATCCTGAATGATTCGGAGCCTACACATAATCCCTGGAGGTTTTCTATTAGGATCACGTTTTCCTTTTCGAACTGTGAAAACTTTTTGAAACCGCCCGGACATGTCAGAATTTGTTGGGATAACAAGCAGAGTATTTATTAATAGGCCAGGAGATATATAGAATATGAATTCACATTAATTTCAAAAGTTTTCAAACTACAGTAGTATGTTAGTGCATTTATGATACCAAACTATTGAATTTTACAGAAGTCTGCGATGAACGGAATATTGTTTAAATGGCAAAAAAGGTTTTTGTACAACTGTCAAAAAACTTGACATTTCTGCATTTCTATTGATGCGTAAATGTTTACTTTTTTCAATGTGAAAAAATAGCTATTTATAATACAAGTTCGTAAAGTAGGACTTTTTTGTATGAGCGTGAAGTTTGTTGAATGAGGCGCAGCCGAGTTTAACAAACACGCGAGTACCAAAAAGCCCTTTACGAAAGTGTTTCAAACAAAGTTTTTTCTTCAACAGTTATTTACCAAATTATAGCAATTATATCATCAATTTGAATGTTTAATGATATGAATTGTCGTCGTATTATCAAATAAATACTTCCGAGTTATATTTGACGCAAAATACTGTATTTTTCAAAAATGTATAAAAGACCCCGCACGGTTCTTATGGAAAATGGGTCCCAGTCGAATTGGCTGAAAATTTGGTATAATATAGTTTGTGATGTCCTGATCAAATGTCTCCATGGGCACAATGAGATCTAATGTACAGTTTTTGAGATACTGGGTGTCAAACATGCAGAGGCAGGGTTGTTACACGGAAAAAAAAAATTTAATAGTAGCAAGTAAAATTTGCATACCAATAAGTGAAAATTTGCATACTATATGGGACAAGTACACGCTTTATTAGCCATGAGAAAAATTAGATTCCTGAATTTGATCACTTGCTGTTATTGATGTAATTTCAGGAACGCAATGTAACCTAATGATATTAAACTCTACTAGAAACAAACTTTTTATTTTATAAGCCTCAGTCTACGTTTTATTTGCAGTAGGTGCTCAGTTTGATAACTACTAGTGACAAGTAAATTTACCACTGATGAAGAATGATTTACTCTCAAATAACTCATATACTTAAATCTACTAAAAAATGTATTAGTTGCTACTATACAGTATTCTACTGCAGCAACATTTTTAGATTATTACAGTAATTTTAGTTTACTTGGCCTTATCAAATGACTCACTTGTGGGTAGTTTATTATTGTCTTACCTTTAATAGCTTTCATTCCATCTTTGGTATCAGGATACAACGGACTCAATTGAAATATCCACTTGCCCTCAGTTTATAGTTATTACTTCTTCAAAGAAGTATCATTTGTTTTTTATAAAGCCTTATTTTTAACACATTCGTTTCATTCCTGAATTTGAAATTATATGAAAGGTTCGGTTGCACCAAGGTAGCAATGATTCAGTTTATATTATAAGAAAACGTACTCGCATGGCATATACAGGCTAGCAAAATACACTACTCAAGAAAAACTGGAGAAAGAAATTGCAGTTCCGTGACAACATTTTATTGTGAACTATAAGTTCATGTGGAAAGAAGTATAAAACATTTTGACGGTTCTTTTAAACAAATCATCGCCTCTGGCCATACCCTTACCAGTACAGCTTGTTTCTTAATTAAAAATTTCGGAACTTTGTTGAATCTGTTTGTATTCATCAGTATGAATACTAATGCTAATGTCTTTCCTCATTATGATCATAACAAACCCAAGTTATGCATAACATGATGTAGAATTAGAACGTTCTGAAAATTGGAAATAAAAGATACCTAATGATGAAATGAAAATATGTACATTTTTAATATTTTTAATGAAACAAAACTGGTGTTCAGTATTTTGGAAAAATTATCCTAATTCCATTATACATAAAATGTCAATATTCTAGAAATTTTAGGTCAAAATCCACATTCTACATACCAAAAAGTAAAATACATAAATCAAACTAACACTACACAACTCACAACAGTAATAATAGTATAATTCCGGCACACGAAGTAATTCTTCCACATACAACTACTAACTCAAATGCTGGAATTGGAATGGGGCTAGTTTTGCGAAAACGTTGATGATCAGTGCAACGATTACTACCGATTGATCCCGAACTGGTGCATATCAACAAGTAGGTGAACAGTTTCATTATCGTAGGAACACGTTGTATTATGCCTGTAACACGAATCTCTGTTGTTATGATATACTTTTCAGAAACACAAAGTTGATAAATATGAATATACACTTTTCCAGCGCTAGAAAAATGTTGACCTGACATTATACAAAGTGAATTATCTAATGTTCAAAGCACTTGCTGTATATAAACAATATTATAGCTACAAGTTCATGCGTTCAGAATACTAATTTTTTTAGAGACAAAATGTATTTTTTTTTAAATATAGGTATTAATTTTCTTACCACAATCGAAAAAAAGTCAGGAAAACGTTTTACTTGGACCATTTTTTTCCGTGTAGAAAATCAATAATATGGCGATTATTTTGTAACAAAATGTTGAGGATAATGATTCCAATCTAAATATAGTCGACACGAGTTAAACTGAAAAGTTTTAAGACTCCGTATACAGGGTTATTAATAATTACATAATTTTTATGTAATTGTTTGAACAAAATCAGTCAAACGCAAATGTTCGTAGGCTTGCAGAATGAATAAATATCATTTGATTTTGATATTAGGTCATCTGAGATTACTATTATACAGGGTGTTTCTGATTTAATCGTATGTAGTAACACCGCACCTAGTAACACAGTGAATAGAATTGAGGCTGGACACCGGCGATACATCGATTCTTCGTAATATAAATGGTGATTCATTAAATGTGACAACCGGCTTTATTATCAGCTATAATAAGTTCGACTAGAGGGGTTAATAAGACCACCCTAGCGTGAAAAGCTATTGGCAACGGAAATACAGCATAACTTTCGAAATATTCAACTTTCTATTGGAATCAAATTATTTTGAAAGTTAACAAGAAAGCATATCACAGAGAATATACTAGAAATACTATCAATCATATTCATTTTTACAACTTTTGATAAAATTTTCCAATTATTTATTTGACCTATCATTCTCTCAACATGAATACGAGCTTTAGCAATTTTTTTTGTTATTATTTCTTCTTCAGCAGTCAATCTAGGTCTTCCTGCTAAAAATGGAGGTACGTATAATTTATAATTTTCTCTATCACATATCTCTTGGATGAGGAAACCTCTATCAGCCATGATGGCATCTCCAGGAATTAAGAAATGCTTCAGGTCAGATTTTTCAAATAATGCCTGATCCGAAATACTTCCCTCAAAACCTTCACTATTATACATTAATGCACCATTAACACCAATCCCTACCAAAAATTTAAGTGTTGAAGTGCTTGTAATTGGAATGAGTATTGCCTTGGCGCTGAAAATTTGATGACATTTCTAGTCTGATTTCTGTTGCATCTATTATAATTGTTATAGCATCAGGAAATGTTGTGAAGCAACGGGCCATATTAGTAGCTTGTCGACAGCTTCTGAATATGTCACCTCGAAGACCAATACATTGGAGATATTGGGTAAAACATATTGCAGCCACATAAGATGTACTGATTTCACAAAAAATTTAAAGTTCTTTCAAAGTTAGCCCTCGTCGCATTCTTATTAATGTTAGTACTAGTTTATCTTTGGCATCCAACTTTCTATTGATTCTATTCATTTTGACTGGAGTTTTTTTGTGAATTTGATAATACTTCAATTTCCTCATAACACTGGGATCTAGAAATTCGTAAGTTCGTAAGATCTCAAACAAGAAATAAATCAAATAATTATACTTAACATATTCACCTTCAAACTCAATATGTTCAAATTAAATATATGTACGGGTTACACATACAGGGAGATTCACAATGACAAGACAAATAGAATTTACTTATAACACCCAGTACACTTAAGCTGATTTGAAATTTTGGCAATTATTTAAAAGAAACTCTTGAGGTTTAAAATAATAATATTGAAACAACTGCTCCATCAGCTAAAAGGCTCGTGATAACAGAATTGTGACGAGTATTGCTACAAGAGTAAATGCTGTACAAGATGAAGCAAATGTCAAAAATGCCTGATAATTCGTTACTCACACGGTGTGAACCGGCGATGAAGATCTTCATTATCTGTCGAAAATGTGGCTATATTTCAAAAAGGATTAAGTCATGTGAACATCATTTAGATACGCAAGGATATATTTAGAACCTTCCATTAGGTAATAATTATTGGATAACAACATTAACCGATCATAAGATGAGAAATCTTGTCTTTCTTACAAAGATATAGAAAAATCAGACGAGAGTCCATGAGTAACAATGAATATGATTGCTTATACACATATAAATGCTTAATGAATAAGAAAATGCCATGGATCCATAATACTTAATACTCCTCTTGTACCAGTTCTATGATCGAACGGCCGCCATCTTCAATAACGTCATAGCTCGAAAACGTACCAGATGGCGGATGTCCACCCTCATCCAAACAACCTGGTAGGACTCCTACGAAGCATTTCTGAAGAAAAACTGTCCATACTCTCGAATTTTCCCATAGCATCCTAGTCGAGGTCCTGGATTATTACCATGTTTAATCGCCGTAGACACCACATAGCAAGCTTTTTCTATAAAATCTTGAAAAGTAAAATACCAAACTACTTATATAGGAAAGTAACATTCAGAATGGATGTACATAACCTTAATTTGCGGCTAAGAAATATGCTAATGATTCCAAAGCACGAGAAGCAATTATTCAAAAGGTCTTTCTCCCACAATATAACACTTTTTAGCGATACAATGGATATTCCAAATTTTTCCATGTCATGATAAATTCAAAAAATGGTACAAACGATTTCTGTTTTCTCGACAATGATATATTTATGTTGCCTTTAAATAGGAAATTATTTCTAGATACATTTCCACTCTTTATTTGTTTTTTGTGACGACCATTTAGTTAGGATTATTATTTGTATTCTGAGGAAGCTGTGGAAGAATCGGCCACTTGGCCTAACAGTTCTCCTATTATTTATCATTGTACATTTCTTCTCTTCGCGTTTCTTGTATTTATGGTGAATAATAAATGTATAATAATAATAATAATAATAATAATAATAATAATAATAATAATTATTATTATTATTATCATTATTATTATTATTATTCGGACAACTCGATTTTTCATTATAAAAAATGGTTTTTCAACATATCCGACATGTAGTAATCAATAAACAATACCCCGCCGGATTTCCGACTTCCAGTCGACTGACTGGAAAAACGCGGCCGAAAATTGTCGAACAAAATGACCCTTCAGTTTCACTAATTTTTGTTTAACAGCCTTGCTGTGCGGTAATTGATTTTCAATACTCTGGTATTTAGGCATGTTTGGGTTGTCGGACTCGAAAAAATCAGACAAATTTTTTTCGGACAAGGTTACCCTCGTATTCTAAAACTTAGTTCCACCTCCTTTGATTGAACAAAAAATGTGGTAATAAATTTACACGACCCTGGGATATCGCCATGTCCCGGAGTTTTCCGAGCGGAAAAGCGGTCGAATCGATGAAAATGGCAGAAAAAAAAAGGACTCGTCAAGGACAGGCGCCTCACGAAGTATGAAATATATGGTAATCATCAAATGAAAGGGCCCAGGGCCTGGTGATTCTGTGAGCCTATTTTTTTTTACTTCTTTTATTACTTTTTAGACCAGTGCTGATGCTTTTTTGAGATAAAATAGTTATTTATGTACCAAGGGTATAAATAGATGTTTATGCCCTAGGGGCGACGTTTTACGAACCCGAGGGCCTCTGGCCTGAGGGTATATCTGTTTATGCCCGCGGTACATACATAACTTTATGTCATACTAGTTCGTTATTGCAATCCAATCTCAATACAAATCAGTATTTTGAAAAATCCGGTTTGGATTAATAACATTGCCATTTTATCATAGTAGAACTGTCAATTTTATGTTAATTCGTCAAAATAATGTTCATCGAATATTTACATATATTACTATATTCCGTTTGTAATTTCATTATTAAAGGTTATTAAATGAGTTAAACAAAAAATCATTTCTCTTTATGCCCGTGCGGGCCATAAAGTGAACTTTATGCCCGCACGTGCATAAAGTACGACATTAGATAGTTGGTAACTAAGCAATAAAAACACAATAATGAACTAGTATGACATAAAAAAATCATTAACAGCATGATACCTACTCGAAGTGGAGCAAAATATTGTTCGGGAAAAAAAAATTGGAGACGAAAAATGGAGAAGGGTGGACTTTTAGGGGTTGAAAGCGATATTTCAAGGGTTTTCGAGAATTGCAATAAAAGTTGACCTCCGATCAAAAAAAATTGTTGGTTGTTGTTAAAATTGTTAAATTGTTAAAATTGTTATTTCCGCCAACCGATTGCAACCCTACGAGCAACCCTCGGAAGTCTGCGAGAGACTTGTTTGAGCTAGGGAAGACGCAGCCCTTACCTTTTAACGTGTGATGCCATGCACGAGACCGATGACCATGCGAGGCTTTGAACCCTCGACCCTTCGCTCCAAAGGCGAACGTTCTACCAGCACGGCCACCACGGCTCATGATAATAAAAAGATCTGGAACTTTTGTTCCCAATATTTTTTCACATAACCTCAAATTTCTCGGTAAAATCGGAAAAACCAATTTTTCAGTTATTAATTTTTTTCTCGCTTAAAAATCAATTTTTTTCACGAAATTTGGTGGAAATATAACTCATCATCTTTCAAGTAAACTGTGATTTTTTTGTAGCGGAATACAGATTTTTCCATTATTTTTTGACAAATTCCGAAAAAACGACCTCATTTTCAACTGATAAGTTTCACCGATAAAGTTATTTTTTTTCAAGCTCGCCAGTAGCCAGTTTTTTCGTTGAAGCGTATACTTTTAGACAATGCAAAGAGTAGCACAACTGTCGAATTTTTTTCCAGAAAACGTGAAAACATTAAAAAACAGATTTTCAAAAATATTTTTTTAAAATTTTTGTTCTATACTCATATTTGTTTATTAAAATTATTGAAATTAACAACTGAAACCTTTCAAGAATATTAATATCATGTTACCTTTACAGGTACAAAGAATAAATAAGTACATAAATAAGGATTTGATTGTGATAGAAGAGCGAAAGGAGGTGAACTTTTGGGGGTAAAGATGGTTTCTCACGATTTGCAGCGAAAACTAACCTCCTTCCAAAAAAAAGTCAAAGGAAAAAGTTTTTGGCAATGGAAAGATCTAAAACTTTTGTTCACAAGAATTTTCCACAACCTCAAATTTTCAAAAAATCGGTTTTTCGCCATTTTGATGGTCAATTTGAGGTTATGTCGGAAAGTGTTCAATACAAAAGTTTTCGATTTTTTTATTATCCACAACTTTTTCAATCAAACATTTTCCGCTTAGATGTCACGTTTCGCCACAAATCGCAAGAAACCGGTTTCAATCCCCTAAACTGCATCCCAATTTCACCATTTTGAGTGTTTTCGTGGTTAAATATTTTTTTTCGTCGAAGTTGGAACCTGTTCAACATTCTCCACCTGGTCCTTGCTTGGTACTTTATTTCTTATTTTAGGCGTTTAAAATTCGTTTTGCTAACTAGGAGCCCCTTCCGAGTACCTCAAAGAGGTTCGAGAAAAATAAATATTTCGCTGCAGAAAAACATATCTAATTCAGAACATAAAAAGGTATATTTCCACTAGATTCTGCGACAAACATACAATTTTCATACAAAAAAAATTTAAACCAATTTAAAACGGTTTTTCTTATTTTTCCGGAAAATTTGAGGTTATGTGGAAAAATCTTGAATACAAAAGTTGTACATATTTTTATTGCCAAAAAATTTTTTCTCATTTATTTGGTAGGAATTTAATTTTTGCTGCAAATCGTGAGAAACCATTTTTACCCCCAAAAGTTCACCTTCCCATGTAGCACATCATTTTACAAAAATTTTTTTTTTACAAAATATCGGCTGAATCTTGGTTCCATATTGGGCCAATATAGATATATTGTAAATTAAAAATCAATATTGGTCCAATATGGGTGAATATTCAAAAAACAATATTATATTAATAATATTGGTGGAATATTGGTTGAACTAGTTTTGAATGTAGATAATCACATGAAATATTGGGTCAATATTGGTTAAATAATTTCTACCAATATCAATAATACAATATTGGTTATATATTGTTTTCCACATCTAGAATAAATATTGCATTCCAAATATTCCAGTCATATCGATTATAGGGAAAAAAACTATATTGTATTTCCGTGTTTGATAGCACATTGGTTGAATATCATTTCTACTTTATTTGACAAATTGTAATAACTCATATTGAGTCAATATTGGTTGAATGATATTTACCAATATCGATAAAACAATATTGTCTTCACATCGTTTTCAACATCTAGAATAAATATTGCAATCCCAATATTCCCCTCATATTGATTCCAGGAAATAAAAACTATATTGTATCTCCAAGTGTGATTACACATTGGTTGAATATCATTTTACCAATATTCAACAAATCTTAATAATTAATATTGGGACAATATTGGTTCAATAATATTTATCGATATCGTTAAAACAATATTGTCTTCATATTGTTTCCTACATCTAGATTGAGATGAAATTTGAATATTGGCCGAATATTCAATGAAACATATTAAAATTATATCATGAACAAACCTGGATAAAAATCCGCTAGGTTGCTCTACATATAGAACGTCTTCCAAATCCTACGAAGGTATATTAAATACTTCCCATAACTTGTTTTCAACACAGCTCACTCAGTGGTTATGGCGATCAAAAGACAGACACTGGTAACACCTTCATCAACTCAAAGACATTAATGGCCGATTTCACCAACTGATTCCTAAACTTAGGAAATATCTAAATTGGATTTACGAATACCCGAATTCCATTTTTTGTTTCAGCACACGTTAAGTAATGCTTGAGGGTGATAGGAAATACCTACGTTGGTTATTTACTATCACTTTCAAGCATTACTTAACGCTTGGTGAAACGCAAATTGCACTTGGGCATTCCTAAATTCGATTTAGGTATTTCCTAACTTTAGGAATCAGTTGGTAAAATCGGCCATTAATAATTCACCTAGGCAAGATTGATATCTACCAATATATCCAAATGATATTGTACCAATATCGATAAATATTTTGAGGCCATTATTGCTTCAAGAATATTTCACCAAAACTATTTTTGAAATATTTAAACAATATTCGACCAATATCGCAAAATGCTCACATTTTACTTCTTGACCATCTAACTTTTGAATATTGTGACAATATTTTCAGAATATTGTATCAGCGATATTGTACCAATATCGCCGAATATTTTGAGGCCAATATTAGTTCGAGAATATTTCGCCAATATTGCATTTCAAATATTTCGCCAATATGTTCACAATATTGTACCAATATTTTACCAATATAGGTGTGCTACTGGGGTCCTTTCGCCCTTCTATCATAATCAAATCCTCATTTACGTCTTCGTTTATTTTTTATACCTATTGAGGTGACATAAAATTATCATTGGAATTTTTATTTTCGAAAGGTTTCAACTATTACTTTCAATAACTTAAAAAAATAAATATGAGTTTAGACAAAAATTTAAAAATTGATTTTTGAAAATCTGTTTTTTGCCATTTTTTCGCGTTTTCTGGAAAAAATTTCCATAGTTGTGCTATTCTTTCAGTGCCTGATTTGAAAGTAGACGCTTCAATGAAAAAACTGGCAGCTGGCGAGCTTGAAAAGTCGAACTTTATCAGTGAAACTTTTCAGTTGAAAATGAGGTCGTTTTTTCGGAATTTTTCGGAAAAAAAATTTAAAATCCTTATTCCGCTACAAAAAAATTACAGCTCACCTCAAACATGTTCAGTTATATTTAAATTGATTTTGCGCAAGAAAAAATCAAAAACTGAAAAATAGATTTTTCCGATTTTCCCAGAAAATTTGAGATAATGTGGGAAAATGTTTGATACAAAAGTTGTAGATCTCTTCATTTTGAACATGTTTTCTATTCAACTTCTTCCAATAGGAGGTCAACTATCGTTGTCAATCTCAAAAAACCGTTGAATATCGCTTTCAACCTCTAAAAGTTCACCCTTCAACATTTTTTCGTCTCCAATTTATTTTTTCCGTCATTTGAACAATATTCTGCTCCTCTTCCAGTAGGTCTCATGCTGTTAGTAATTTTTTTTTGCTTTTATATTTTTTGTCGTCCATCAGCAATATTCTATTTGTTTGCTTAATATTAGAAAACTGTTTTTCATTTACTTTCTTTCTCCTCAAAATGTTGAGTTTTATTAAGTTCAAGTGGTAGAAAAAATCATTGATATTTCGTCGTAGATTTGAACTTCGCCTTTTATGTCAACTAATTAAATTAAATTGTAATCTGATTTCTAGCATGACAAATAAAGACCTATTATTGTTAGGTAGGTATTTGATTTCTTTTTTTATTAGAATTGCATAACTGGAAATTGGTCCTTTGTCCCACAGCATCTGGTAATTGACAATTACAATATTGAATTCGTAAACAGGTTTGCATAACCAACCTGTAAAAACTGATTATATGCAGTAAACAAAAGCATGAATTTAATGAACGTAAAAAACTTACTCGACGTTGTTATCCTTTATTCCGAATTGAGAGCGCCGTCTTATTATTTTTCTCAGAATTCATATGATGGTTTATTTCAACCCCCAAGATGCTGCAAATATTTACTTTTCCACTATATAACTCGCTGAAATTTCGCCGCAGAATTAATTGAGAACGGTTGCGAAATTTTCGAGAGCCCTGATGCTTGAAATTGGACAGAAACGGCTGTTAATGTTTGAAGACGAATTCTAATTACTATTTTATAGAAATAATAATTACTAAGGAAAAAGACATTAGTCCAATGGTTACTGTATCTGGTTATATCTGAAAAAATTTGTTCGGACAAACAAATTTATCGGATATTTATGCGAATTCACACTCTGTGTGAAGGACACTCTTTGTCCTTCTTGGAGTTAATTTCATTTCCTAGCTTCACAAAAGTGTCGTATATATATCCTCTTCGCGGTACTTAAAAAATTATTCGAAAAAGTCAATATAAAAAGTAATTGTTTCTCTAGTTTTCACCAATGTTTCTTCTATAATAACCTACAACAGGTTGTGAGCCACGAAAGCTTACTCTGCTGGAAGTTTCTGATAATGTTATTATGCGAAGAGATAGTTTAGAACCATTTTGAAAAGTTTTTACCATCGGTGATTGCCTGTGTCGAAATTACTCTGGAATAACTGGAAGGTTAAAACAATTATGAATATGTTTATGGTGCCGTTATCATGTGGAAAGTGCCTTGTTTGGGGTTTTACCACTGTTAAGTTTCCACTCAAATTATAGTTACTAGTTCGGTGATTCAATATAATTGTTTATTTTTATTATTACTAAATTCTCTTTTTTTATATATATTTATTGGTGTCAAACACTTCTCGCATATTTGTATATGCTAAATAATTATTTTTCATTTATTTTTCTAATATTCCCGTCTTTCCGGTACGCCCTGCATGTATATTTTCGGTGCGTTTACCGTGAAGAGCCAGTACGAAAGGCACCGTTCTTGCTCGCGTATCGACTGTGCGTACAAAATAAATTGTCTCTAAAATCGCTCGTTTGTGAAAAGTGAAAATTCATATTCATTGGATACCACCTCACACCCCTTGAATTGAATAGGAGGTTGCAACCCCATCGAAACTGGCAGAGGAAGGATGGAGAAATCCAGGTGAGCACCAAAACTTTGGCTTGGTTTGACAGACGGAACAACCTTTCCTCATTCAGAGTCTAAAATGATAACAACCACTGTGGAAGCGGTTGCACCATCACATGTGGTTCAGAATGCAGGATACGCAGCTAAAATAAATAAGAAGAGCAAGTACAAAGCTCTTTCGAGCGATTACCATTTTATCCCAATCACTGCAGAAACCTTAAATAAATTCATCGAAGACATTATGTAGGCGGCTAGTAGAGTCTAAAGGAAATGAAAAGAAGTGCCAGTGGTTCAAGAACCGACTTTCCATTAGCATTCCCCCCTCTGAATGCTACTGCAATTAGCCAACATTGTTGTCGTCAAATCGACATTTTTGGAGCGTCGGACTGCTGAATATCATTTTATAGAGTATGTGGTATTGGTAGTATAGATGATAGAAGTATTTCTAATTAAATAGGTCCCTACAAAAAAAAACAAGAAATAAGAGCTTGAAATTGAAGACCGTACAAAAGAAGAAGAAAACTCAGATTGCTGCTTGTCGCCAAGTTACAAGTAGTGAAATCGACACGTTTAGAGTGGGGGACAATTTTTTTTTGATCACTTTTATTGAATATCGTTCACTTTAAATTTAACTCCTGGTCATTACCGCACATATAAATGCGAAATTGTCGTATTTTTCAGAAAGCCAAAGGAAAACTTACCACTGTCAAGGTTTCCTCTCTGCGAAATCTTGTCGGACTCGGCATACTTAAACAGTATACAAAGTTGCAACATGCTGGTTATCACTGAAGATTTTGTACGAGGACTTGCGGTGTAAAATGTCTTACAAACCTATGTCTCTTTAGTGATTATTTAGCAACAGAAATAAATAACGCCCAGATCGGTACCATTCAAACTGATCTAGCAAAGGCATTTGATTGAGTCAACCACAAAGTTTTATTAAATAAATTAACACCATTTTCTTTTGATAAAAACATGATAAACTTTATAGAATTATAGCTTACGGATCGTCCAAATACTGTGAAATTCAACAACAGTAAATCAAACTGCTTTGTCAGTACTTCTGGACTACCCAAATGTTCGACCCTAGGACAATTACTTTTCACTCTGTTCATTAATGACATGAATAATTACATCAAATGTGCCAAATTCTTGCTTCATGGAGATGACTTGATAGCATATCTTAAAATAGAATCTTTGGATGGCAAGAAAACTTCAGTCCGTTATTAATGCCATTCTGAAATTCTGTGAGGATAATGATCTTTCGCTCAATGAATCGAAATGCATAATAGTGACCTATATTAGGAAAAATTAAAATTTACAGGGTAATTACACCATCAATGATACCAAACTAAAATCTATTGATGAAATCAAAGACTTGGGTGTGATTTTCACAAAAAATCCTCATTCAGTGAACATATCACCAGGTTTAGTTTAGAATCATATATAGAAAACTTGGTTCCATATTGAGATCTTGCAAGGAATTTGGCTACTCAACATGTATTATGCTTTTCAACTCATACGTCAGATCCAAACTAGAGTACTGCTGCATTATTTTGAACCATAAAACAACTGAAATATATTCTCAAATGCTGGAAAAAAATCAGAAGAAGTTTCTGAGATAATTGCATTTTAGAAGGTATGGAACATATCCCATGAATGCCAAAGAACTGACTTCTACCTCACATTATTAAAATAACGTGGTGAAAAAAATCATTTATTTTTTATTTTTGATGTGTTACATGGCCTTATCAATGTCCCTTAGTTTTAAAGTACCTTAAGTAAGACTGAGAACTAGAAATGTTATGTTCAAAACTGTAAACAAGAATTCCTCTTTTGATAACTGTTTAGTTGATGTTAATGATTTGCTCAACATCTCTGAAATAGACCTACTGAATATCTCAAGAAACTTATTAGACTTCAAACTGTGACAGTGAATGTTAAATATTAACAACTGTATTTGTTTTGTTCTTATTTTAAATTATTTTATTCATGATATTTCATCGCAATTTTATATTAAATTAGTTGACCCTGTTATGTTGTGTTGTGATATTTCTATACGTTATATTTTTTATACATTTTACAATATTTAGTTTTTAAGTTATATCTTTCACACTGCCACATGTAATTAGAGTATGCCTGTTTGTAACCAGTATGAATAAATAAATACATTTACAAATCAAGAAGGGTATTTTTCTCAACAAGCACAATTAATAATCAAATTCTCGGTCTTCAATGGCTCCTAATTATTAATCTGATATTGATAAAAGTTTCCATTTTGTTACCTCAATTATAAAACGAAGAAGTTGAACAAAAATTTTCTGAAGCTTTAATAGGTACTTGATAACTGCAGCTCCGATAAACAGATTAAGTTAAAATTGGAGTCAAAGGCTTCATGAATTTACGACTCTTGACTTTCAAACAGTTCGAAATTGTATTACTGCTTGGAGCATCAAAGTTGGCTGCTGTATACGAACTAATAATTGAGTAGGGCACATATTTCATTTATTATCGGTTTCGAACGTGCTCATTCAATCGTAGGGAAACTTTAGAATACTGGAGAGTTTTGAGATATCAGGATGGAAGTTTATTTTAATAATAATAATAATAATTTATTCACAACCAAATATACAGAGTTACAGAGTTGACATCAAAGTATACATTATGGTTATGAATATACCACGAAGCAGTTAATACTGCTTGTTTGTGGACGTATTCAACAGAGGTTCATATGTATATTATGCGTAAAATATGTGATAAATATGTGATGAACCAATATAAGGATATAAAAATATGAATATGTAATAAATACAGGATGTGATAATATCACAATCAAGTAGAACAAATTTAAAAAAAATCTATATACTATACTATACCTATTTAAGTACAAATTTAGGGTCTATGATATTCGATATGAAATAAAATATACCTATGTAAAGATTAAAAAATTTTTAAATACTAAAATTTTCAGATGTTTGTTGAAGTGTTTATATTTAAAAATGTAGATGTAGATATGATTCATAAAATAAGAGTTATAATTTTAAATATACACAATACAGATAAAATATAAAAAAAAATTAGTATACGTAAAATATAACCATATAAAGTTGAAAGATTCAAAAAGTATGGATGTTTGGAAATATATTTCTTTTATTTTATGTTTCTATTATTTCATGAATATTTTGTCTAGGGTTTTCGAGGATGTATTTTTTTATTTGAGTTTTGAATTTTTTCAGTTGCTTCTCGTCTCTCAGATTTTCTGGTAAAGCATTGAAAACCTTTGGTCCTAGATAACTGTAAGACCTCTGGCTTATTGATTTGTGAACAAACGGAATTTGATAAAGGTTGGTATTTTGTTGATGATTTTTTCTAATCAATTCTTGTTTATTCATGAACTGATATGTTGTCAGACTCAAAAAGTATAGTTGTTTTATGTCCATCGATTTTGTTTCTTGATATAGAAGTAGAATAACGTGGCGGTTTTTTATATATTATTTTTGTTATTCGTTTCTGTATGATTTCAATTTTTTTGAGGTGTACATTCATTCCAGCTCCCCCGATGATTCCATATTTCAAATGGGGTTCGAAAAGTGTATAACGTTTTCAATTGATGTTCTTCGAGTATTCTTGAGACTTGCTTTATCTTATACACCACGCATCTTAGTTTATTGAGGAGAAAGTTAATTTGCTGGTCCCATTTCAGGTGACTGTCTATTTTTATTCCTAAATATTTCATTGTAATTTGGAAGTTGCGAACTATAGCCACAGAAAGGCACGTAGAATGTTTTCTGTAAATTAATGGATAATAATTTATTGTCAAACCATCTTTTGATGAGAGGGAGATCAGATTCTACTTTCTTTTTTAATTAAGACCATGTTTCTTCTTTGTATAAGATGACCGTGTCATCAGCAAAACTTATAATATTTCCTTCAGACTCCACCAAGAATAAGTTATTTATGTATATCGTGAACAGTTCTGGCCCCAACACCGTTCCTTGTGGTACCCCACATTCTACTATTTTTTTGCTGCTCTGCGAGTCTTGTTGACTTGTTGACTTGTTGAGTTCTGTTCGTTAGGTACGATTTGAAGTGATTGTGATGTACATCTTACACCTATGCTTTCGAGAGTTTCTAGTAGTATCTGGTGGTTGACTGTATCATGAGCATTTGTCAAGTCCAGGAATAGTCCTATCCATAGTTTCTTATTATAGACTGCCTTATATATATATATATATATATATATATATATATATATAAGGCAGTCTATATATATATATATATATATATATATATATATATATATATATATATATATATATATATATATATATATATATTGTTAATTAAGTACATTGACAAACTTCGGGAGGTGATTCTTTGAAGGTTTTCAGGACAAAAAGTTCATATAAACATATGTCCCAAACGGCTTGGTTTTCGAGATACAGGGCGATAAAAATACATTTTTTTCAAGATTTTTTAGAGTTAATTTCGACATTTTCGACAATAATCAGTTCAAATTAGGCAAGTACAATCCATTCAATAGGGCGCACGATACAAAATTATGCATTTCTTAAATAATTCACAGGGTCCTCCTTTTTTCAGAGTCAAGCTTTGTTCAACCCTTCAGAATTTTTTTTCCACCGCCACTGACATATTATGAGAAAGGAATAAGCAATGTTGTTTCATTTAACATCTTTTTGATGTCTTGCATTTTTTCATTTACTTGTACGGTTCAGGGGCTATAATGAAAATATTAATTTAAACATTTTCCAGTGTGGCATAACATTAGAAAATTTGAAAATTAAACATTTTCAATTATTGTAAATTGATGGAAATATTTTTTCAGAATTAGAAAAATCTACGATGAATAAAAATTATACAATAAAAAATATAAATAGCTTTTATACAAATGCACTGAAAATGAAAAAATAATTTGTTTCATTTTTTGTAGGTTATTCTGTGAGTATCAAAATCTTTCTGTACAAGATTACCTAGATCAAACAATGAAATGAATTATTTTTTCCTTTTCAGTGTATTGTATAAAACCTTTAAAATGTTTTCTTTTTATAATTTTCATTTTTAATATTTTAGTTTATTTTTTATGTGAAACTGAAAATCTCCAACCCAAAAACCATCACATACCAATTTTGAACAGAATCGGATCATAATCACAAAACTCGTCCGCCATATTGGAGCCGCCATTTTGTTTTTTAACAAACATTTTTTTAATGCATTGTCACCGGAATTACGGAAACCTGCCAAATTTCAAATTAATCGGAGTATTAGAAGTGGGTCAAATTCAACTTTTATTAAATTGTTTGTTAGTTAGTTACAAGTGAAGCTAAATAAAAGCTTGTTATTGTAAAGATGTGATTTCTTTTTGTGATATCTAACAGAAAACTACTATCTCCCCGTCACTGCGGTACGCTGGATATTAAACTAGATCTGACAGATATTGGGAAAACCTCAACTTACAACCTGAAGATTATGATGGTAAAAATGTGCATTTTCATTGAGATATTTGATTAAAAATGTTTTTACCCATCAGTCTTGATAGAGAACTCATACAAATTTTTTGTTATTTTAAAAAAAGATATTTTTTAGTTTTCAATTGAACGTTTCCTTTTCAACATAAAAAACTTCCGAAAGGTAATCCTGTAATGGAAGATAGTTAATAGGGTTTATCTAATAGTCGCAGATCATTACACATTTGATTTTCATTTATGAATCTCTGGTCATAACTCCGAAAAACTAAATCAAACAAATTTTTGTTTCCGTACGGAGTACATTATTTTATCAGAAATTTCGGTTTGTTTCTTCTTCTGCAGTAACGCAGAAATTTTGTAATCAATTTGAATTCATAAAAATAGCAAAGTGGGCTTTGATATTAATTCATTTATTTAAATATCAACAAATTGACAGTTATCGAAAGTTGAGAAACTGTCTCATTGTTAATTCTTCATTAGTGCAAGCTATAAAGCAGATTCATTCAATAGTCCTTTGGATAAAATGGTTGAATATACAAATTTAGAAATGGCAGACATGCACTTAATGTATGGAATGGCTGATGGTAACGCTCGTGCCGCCAGACGAATGTATCTAGAAAGATTTCCACAACGTCATATTCCCAGCACACAAATGTTCATCAATATTCACTCCCGTCTTCGTGAAACGGGTACTTTCAAGAGGTCTGCTGTTCTCATACGAAGACCCAGGAGAGTTAGAACAGTTCAGATAGAAGAAGCTGTACTTAACGAAATTGAGCAGCATCCAGACACCAGTACAAGACAAATTGCGGCACAGTTTAACGTAACCCATGTATTGGTATGGCAAATTTTAAAAGAGCAACAACTTTATCCCTATCACATACAGCGTGTTCAAGCTCTTCTGCCAAGGGATTTTCCAAAGAGATTAACTTTTTGCACTTGGATTCGAAATAAATTGTTGGAAAATCCATGTTTTTTATCTCAAGTGTTATTCACCGATGAGGCATGCTTTTCCCGTAAAGTCATTATTAATTTTCACAACAATCATATGTGGGCTGATGAAAACCCACACGCCGTGATTGAAAACCATTTTCAAGAGACGTTTTCTGTGAATGTTTGGGTTGGAATTGTAGGGAATTTCCTTATCGGACCACATTTTCTGCCTCATAGACTCAATGGTGACCATTATCGACATTTTCTTGAATTCATCTTACCTGGACTCCTAGAAGAGATCCCACTGAGGGAAAGAATTGGAATTTGGTTTACGCATGATGGTGCTCCAGTACACTTCAGATTGGTTGCACGCCAATATTTAGAAGAGAATTATTCTGATCGCTGGATTGGGCGTGGTGGGCCACAACTTTGGCCACCAAGGTCACCCGATATGAATCCACTTGATTTTTTCCTCTGGGGGCACCTTAAATCATTAGTGTACCGAATTCCAGTTCAAAGTGAAGAAGACCTGAGGAATCGCATACAGGAGTCATGCGGAATTATAAGAAACACTCCTGGTATTTTTGAGCGTGTCCGCCAGTCTATGGTTAGGCGCATAAACGCATGCATTGAAGTTGGCGGTGGCCATTTCCAGCAGCTGCTCTGACATATCAATTTCAATAATGGTCCTTTTCTGAACTTAATTTTATTCCTAGGGAATTTATGTTACTTTGCTCTAGTATTTGATAATAAAGTTATTCACTATTGAAAATGTCCAAAATTATTTTGCCATAATTAACTTTGTGCAATACATATTCAACCTGAGTTATGGTAAAAAATGTATGGGAGCTCCATAACATTACATTACAAGCTTGACTCTGAAAAAAGGAGGACCCTGTGAATTATTTGAGAAATGCATTATTTTGTATCGTGCGTACTATTGAATGGATTGTACTTGCCTAATTTGAACTGATTATTGTAGAAAATGTCGAAGTTAACTCTAAAAAATCTTGAAAAAAATGTATTTTTATCGCCCTGTATCTCGAAAACCAAGCCGTTTGGGACATATGTTTATGTGAACATTTCGTCCTGAAAACCTTCAAAGAATCACCTCCCGAAGTTTGTCAACGTACTTAATTAACACCCTGTATATATTTGGTAAGGTGTAGAATTGCATCTTGTGTCGATTTTCCTTCTTGGAATCCAAACTGTGAGTTTGAAATGATTTCATACCTCTTCAGAAAGTTAGTTCCTATTTTTGATAATTTTTTCTAAAATTTTGCTGAAGCTAGAGATCAATGCAATAGGTCGGTTATTTGTTCTTTTCGTATTTTCTTTACTCTTAAATATTGGTATAACCGTTGAATTTTTGAACAGAGTGGGGAATTTTCCTGTTTCCAGTGATTTATTTATAGTGTATGATAGTGGTCTTATAATTTGTGGTATAATAGATTTTATCAATTCTGACTTTATTCCACCAGGGCCTGGTGGAGATTTGTTGTTTTTAAGGCTCAGAATGGTGTTTATAATTTCTGTTTCTTTAGCTGGAAACAGAGAGATTGTATTTGGATTTATGATTTTCTTTTCTTTATAGTTTTTATCTAGAATTATATCTTTCGACAATTTTTTACCTATATTTACGAAAAAATCATTAAAATGTTCTGCAATATTCTCAGGATTTTCAATTAAGTTGCCTTCCACATTTATTTGGGATATGGAGCCATTACTTCTTGTAGGTTTGAGGATTTCATTGATGATTTTCCACATGTCCTTTGAGTTTCCACATTTTGTCAATCTGGTTTTATAATAATTAATTTTTGTATTTTCTATTTGTGATTTAAGTTCATTTTTATAATTGTTTTATTCATTTTTTAGTATTTCGTTGTTTTAGGTTTTTGTACATTTTATTTTTCTTGTTGATGGATTTAACTAATGAATTTGTTATCCATTCCTTTTTTCTAATTTTTTTGCTGTTTATTTTTCTAGTCATTTCGGAGGATTTGAGAGCATGTTGTATAATGTCAATGAATTTTGATACTGCTGTGTCTAGATCTTCGTTGGTAAGTACGTCAGACCAGTTTGCTTCATTGATTTTTTGTTTAAATATTTCTCCATTGATTTGTTTTATTATTTTAGTTTTTTTTTTTTGATTTTTACATTATTATTTGGAAAAATGATTTGCAATACTATTGCTGAGTGACCAGCTGTATTACTTTCTATGTTTGCAGAAAGTATTCATTATTTTTTGAATTTATGAAGATATGATCTATGCACGTTTTGTGTTACTAAATGGATGAATATATTCCCACGCTCAGGATATCCTTTTGTGGGTGCATTTTTGTTTGGTTTCGCGAGCGCTTTCCATCCATGTACTTGAATAGTACACCCGTACTATAATAATACACTTATATGACCATATTCCGTTTCATAATGAGATCCATTAGGATAAAGATTTTTCACAACGAATAACGATACAGATTTTTAATCAACAGAACTGCACAATTCAAAACATAGGTATTTATAAATTTAGTAATTTAGGAAAGCAAATAGCAACACATTTAAATCTGCCTGATCCAAATTTATATATAGGGCATTGTTTTCGATGGACATCTACAACCGTATTAATTGATGCCGGTGGTGATATTACTGCATTAAAACGTCATGGTGGCTGGAAATCCAATTCAGTGGTGGAAGGCTACATTGATAATTCGGTTCAGAATAAAATCAGCATTTCCAATACAATATTGAACTCTATTGAGACTAGCAATAATGAAATAAATGTTCGTTCCTCTTCCAGATCAGTGGGAACTGCAATAAACTTTTCAAACTGCACAATAAATAATCCTATATTTTTAAGAAATCAGATTAATTAAAATTATGTTCACTATAAATATAATCAGAAGGATAGGTTTGAGTGAATTTTTATTTCCTCTATGTATATAGTGAAACATTTTGTCCTTGATGTTTGGCATCAAGGAAGGAAAATCAACCGAAAATGCTTCAGTAGAACTCACGAATAATATTCATGGAACTTTAGATAGAGTAAACCATGTCTTGCTGTTTTCGTAGACCTTGCAAAGGCATGAAATATTGCTTTCGATACTTGAAAATATTGGTATAAGACATAACAGTCTCAAATTATCTAAAAGTGATATTGAAAATCGTCAACAATGCGTCAAAATAAATTTAACGTTCAGCGAGTTTAGAACAATAAAGTGTGGAGTACCTTAAGGTATACAGTGTTAGGCCCAATACTCTTCTCAATGTATGTGAATGATTTGTTTCAAATTAATTGTGATTGAAAAATTATCATTTTTATGAAGAGGAGAATGAAACCTTCTGAAAAATGATGTAGACACCGATTTCTCTGTAAAAAAAACCCTTTTTAAATATAGATTATTATCTATCAACATCGATAAATCATGCTTTCTACCTTTAACTATACACCTGCTAACGATGTTAACAGGCAAAGCGCTAACTCTGCCTTTTGTCAGTGTTATGACCAACATCATGTACTGAGATTATAATACCTTTATAATACTGTCAATTAAATCTTGTATTATGATTATTACATGAAACAAACATACCTAATTTTCATAACTTTTTGCTTCGAAATAATTTACAGATTTCTTCACTAACTCATATCGTTATTACGAGATATTTTCTCGGAATAACGATTGCTCTTATGCCATGAGATCAATACATAAATTTCATCCTCAATAAATTTCGCGTTGTTTTTCATAAATTCCGACAACTGAATGAAATCGTTGACCTGAAACACAAAAAAACGATCTATTACAGTCTACTTATGGTTTGCTTGGATGGGTAGGAGTAGCTGAAACTTATATTCGCCCCTTCAAAGTAATCCAAAAGCGCTTTCTGAAACTAATGTTACTTAAAACTGCCAGATATCAAAGCAACAGTTTATGTAAAGAATCTGGTAGACAGATCTCAGGCAGCTATACCTACTATAAAAAAATACTTTAAAATAAATAATATAAAAATAAGGGTACCTAATCTACTAAAATTCACCCGTACATGCAAAACAGGATCTACCGTACAATTTCAATTTTCCCGAACACACAGATCTATCGGTCAAAAAAGTTATCATTACTTAGGTCCAAAACTGATCAATACCTTACCGAAAAATATCCAGGAATGTAAAACATTCCATTCTTAAAAAAAATTGACAATCCACTTGAGAAATACTTCCCCAGAGATCATACTCTCATACTTACCCTGTAGGCCAAGCTGTAGATAAAAATAGAGGCTTTTTTCACACAAAATAAAAGACGCAAACGGCCTATACTACTTTTCATAAGATAGTTTATAAATGAAAACCCCGGTTTTCGCATCAGCAAAATCTCTTTGTGGAATTTTTAAACAAAAAATAGTGAAAAAAAGGGCAAATCTTTCTAAATGCGCCAATTTAAGGGAAATCATCCTAGTCAAATTCGGTAAATGGCATTTGGAAGTAGAGATCATTATCTACAATTTGTATATTTTGGATTTTCACCTGGTAGGTGGGAAATATGTTGAAAATCTCACTGAAAGTTTTGAACAACTTTCAGTGACATTTTCAACACTTTTTCCACCTCTCAGGTGAAAATCCAACATATACAAATTGTAGATATTGATCTGTTCCAGATGCCGTCAGAATTTGAATACGACGATTTCTCTTAAATAGGCGCATCTTGCAAGATGTGCCCTTAAATTGTTTATAACGCGATTGTGCAAAAGCTACAGATCCCAGGCAGCACATCATATCGGCTGAATCTTGGGTCCATATTGGGCCAATATAGATATATTGTAAATAAAAAATCAATATTGGTCCAATATGGGTGAATATTTAAAAAACAATATTACATTAATAATATTGGTGGAATATTGGTTGAACTAGTTTTGAATGTAGATTATCATATGAAATATTGGGTCAATATTGGTTGAATAATTTCTACCAATATCGATAATACAATATTGGTTATATATTGTTTTCCACATGTAGAATAAATATTGCAATCCAAATATTCCAGTCATATCGATTATAGGGGAAAAAACTATATTGTATTTCCAAGTTTGATAGCATATTGGTTGAATATCATTTCCACTTTATTTGACAAATTGTAATAACTCATATTGAGTCAATATTGGTTGAATGATATTTACCAATATCGATAAAACAATATGTGAAGACAACATCGTTTTTAACATCTAGAATAAATATTGCAATCCTAATATTCCCCTCCTATCGATTCTAAGAATAAAAACTATATTGTATCTCCAAGTGTGATTACACATTGGTTGAATATAATTTCGCCAATATTCAACAAATCTTATTAATCAATATTGGGTCAATATTGGTTCAATGATATTTATCGATATCGTTAAAACAATATTGTCCTCATATTGTTTCCTACATCTAGATTGAGATGGAATTTGAATATTGGCCGAATATTCAATGAAATTATATCATGATCAAACCTGGATAAATATCCGCTAGGTGGCTCTACATATAGAACGTCTTCTAAAACCTACGAAAATAAATTAAATACTTCCCATAATTTGTTTTCAAGCTAGCTCACTCAGTGGTTATGGCGATCAAAAGGCAGACTCTGGTGTCACTTTTATCAACTAAAAGACATTTAATAATTCACCAAGGTATATAAATGATATTTTACCAAAATATCGATAAATATTTTGAGGCCATTATTTTTTCAAGAATATTTCACCAAAACTATTTCTAAAATATTCAAACAATATTCGACCAATATCGCAAAATGTTCACATTTTATTTCTCGACAATATAAGTTTTGAATTTTGTGCCAATATTGTCAGAATATTGTATCAGCGATATTGTACCAATATCGCCGAATATTTTTAGGCCAATATTGGTTCAAGAATATTTCGCCAATATTATTTAAGAAATATTGGACCAATATCGCCGAATGTTCACTTTTTTTTTCTCGCTAATATTGCTTTTCAAATATTTCGTCAATATGTTCACAATATTGTACCAATATTTTACCTATATAGGCGCAGAGAATATCTTGCGCACAGTTGAACCACATATCATTATCTGTCAGTTTCAGCGATATTGTTTGTACAGCTCCAGATTTATAAAAATTATAAATTTTTTGAACATGGTCCCTATTTCGAGATTTCCTTTAGGTGGATAAATAACAAATTTTCTTTTCTTAAAATTGAACTTGGAAAATGTTAATTATATTCCTTGAGATAGTAACATCGTTCTTTATCGGTTTTTCATTTTCTTGGAAGCTGAGAAAGTTAACCTAATCATCGCTTTGCCAGCTGTTGGAAATTACTCCAAATTTCACATAATACTCAATTTCACGATACACTCCGTATACCTACTCGCCCAAAATCGAAAAGATAATTTATGTTACAATTACATAGCCGGACTGTGATAAATTGTCCAACTTCCTTTCAATGTAAGACTGTTGACAAGATTCAATTTCCTTCTGAAGATTACTGAAATTTGCATTTCAATTAAAACTAAGCTGATTAAGGGACTCTGATCTTGGATTCGTTCCATTCTTGCTGAAGCGTTATGAATTATTATTAGTAGTGTTAATTTATTCAAGTCTAGTTGGTTACACAGTGGTGAGGTATACACGAATCTCGAACCAAGGAACAACTGTGTTAACTAATTGGGTTATAAACATGAAATCATCCCTCTATTGGCAGATGGGAGAACAACAGAAGGAATGTGGTTGTTCAAGTCTCTGGATACGGCCTAAAAAAGGTAGTTTATTATTAAACACTTGCATAGAACAAGCGAAATGAGTGTCAAGTGCTTTAAAAGCACTCAGGGTGTCCCGTAAAGACCACGTCAAACTCAAGGAGATTGTATATCAAAGGATACCCTATACCTGCTGTGAAAAAATACCTACTATGAAAGTCTTGTCATTTTCGAGATATTTGTTTTTTTATAAAAACAATGAACTTTTGCCTCTCTAAGCAGTTTTGCCTTTGCAGGTGGTACAATTTTACAGCGTTCTAATTAAGTTTTTCAGTAACATATTGATGAATAGTATATTACGTATCAAGTGTTGTAAAAAGCATATTACGCACGAATGGAAAAATTGCGCACGAGCCGCGTAGCGGTGAGTGCGGTAATTACATGAGTGCGTAATTGCTTTACAACACGTAATACGTACTATACTTTTTCTACGACTCTTATATACTGGATGGTGCGTTTGATTAAGCTTTAAGTAATAAAAAAATGAAGGTAACTAACGCAGTTTATGGTTTAATTTCCAACAACAACAAATTAAATCTAAGAAAATACAATTTTGTACTATATAGCATAGAAATGATGAACAGAGCGAGGAGGGTTTAAATGTTTTGGTCAATATATTAAAATAGGCGAGCAATACATTTTCGGAGTACGTACTCACGTGGTTATCCATACTCCATTCCATAAATTTTTGATAGGCTTTTTCATATCTATCCTTTGATTTTTGCGGCAGAATATTCTCCATAGCAGAAGCAGCATGAAGAACAATTTCCGGTGGCGTTGCGCTCATTTCATTATCGGAGTTGCTCATATTTGTAGATATAAAATTAAAGATCGGATTATAATTTATGAAGTATCGATTTGAACTTCAAATCTCAAAAAGTGACAATGTCACTGTCAAATATTTAAAACGCAAGACAGATAAATGTCACGATTTGAGTGGTTCAAGAGGCAACTTGATTGTTACCTATTATACTAGCCATCATATCATGACGCACAGTTGTGCGTTTTTATTCTTTACGCACAGTTGTGCGTAAGAATGGATTTACTTATAGAGTGAACTGTTTGTAAAACAATGTTTACTAACATAGGAGTAGAAAAAGAATATTCTAACGTCTGCATCAAAAACATACTCCGAATATTTGACAGAGGAGCTGTTAGAAATGTTTTTTTGGAAAGTTTAGGTAGTAGATTTTTCTTTTCATATAATTTAGCCCATCGAAGTGAAACAAAAATGTACTGGGCTACTGCTGCACATTACATCAATGAATTGCCTATTTTATGGCGATTCCAAAATGATATAACACAAGTGATTTGTTTTTACAAAAAAAAAATATGACTATTTTTATACAGAGGGTACGTTTCAGACAGTATAATTTGGCGGTTGTTATTTAGGGTACTTATGTTTTTAATGACATGAAGAGCTTACAATCATTATAGGACATGTTCATAATGGCGACCTCCTTCGCGTTTACAGGCCCTGCATCGACTGAGAAAAGATCTTTTAACTGCCCTCAAATGTATGTCTGATATTTCCGCTGCAGCAACTCAAATGCGTTCCCTCAATTCGGCTTCATCGTGTATGGGTTTTGAATACACTTTGTCATTTAGGCAACTCAATAATAAAAATCCAGAGGATTTAGGTCAGGTGAACGAGGGGGCCACAAAATTTTACCACCTCTTCCGATCCACCGGTGGGGATAACTTTGCATTGAATGTGCTGTTACTTGGCTAACGTCAAAAGGAGGATCGTCAGACAAATAGTACGTCTGCTGACAGGCCACTGTAGGCTTAACAGACATATGAATATTATAGGTCTGGCGGACGAAGCAATCTGCAGGTTCTGCAATACATGTAATGTGCCAGTGCGAAGGACTAGCAAGGGTGCGGTTTCTACAACTTGGAGATGAAAAACCAAGAGCGGAAAGCTATCTCGAGAGGCCAGTCTGATCAAATGGACGAAGCTAGATGATGTGCTATAAGCAATTGGAGCCTCCACAATAGATCTGAAAAGGTCGCAGTGGATTAGGCCAAGGGGCCAGCTCCCCCCCCCCCTCCCCAACATCTAGGTACTTGTCTACTACTTAGCTAACGTAATGTGCTGGGTATACATCGTATTGAAACCACAGTGTACGCCACGCCATTCAAAAGAATGGGCAACTGGTCGGTTAAAAATCCCAAATAATTGTTGGCATTCAGTGACGTCTGCAGTTCTAACGGGCCCAAAATTGCACCATTAAATATTCCCGTTCATAGATTGCCTTAAATTGATATAGATTGCCTTAAATCGATATCTTCTGTCTTCCCGTGTGGATTTCTGATATGCCAGGTATGCAAATTATGGAGATTCATGTACCCATCCTTGGTACAGGAAGACTCGTCGTTCTCAATAATCTTATTAAGAAAAATCTGGATCTGCATGATGTTTTCGCAACATTTGCCGACAAAATTGAGTGGGTAATTTTTGTTCTTTGACAAATTATCCTACAATAGTCGGTGAAGAGCAGCTCCTCGCAAGGAATGAATAATTTTTCTCAATGTAGATAATTGTGAAAGTAACATTTTCTCACTTAAAATATTGAAATTGTTTACTAGGTAATGCAAAATCAAAGATTTCTGAAAAGAATTGACCAACAATATTTTGTCAGAAGCGTACCCTTTTGGATAAAAGTAGCCATATCTCATTATTTTTTACATTAAATCACTTGTGTTATACAATTTTGAATTCACCACAAAATAGGCAATTTATTGATGTAATGTGCAGCAGTAGCCCAGTACATATTGGTTTCACTACGATGGGCTATACTTCATGAACAAAAAATCTACCACCAAAACTCTCCGTAAAAACTTTTCAGCTCCCCTCTAAAATGTTTGGAAAATGTTCTCAAAGTAGACGTTAGAATAATCCTTCAGCAATAATTTACTGAAAAAAGTTATTGAAAAAGTGTGAAATTATTCCACTCCCACAGAAAAAACTACTGAGAGAGGCAAACATTCAATATTTTAATAAAAAACTAATATTTCGAAAACGGTAAGACTTTTATATTGGGGATTTTTCATAACAGATAGGGTATCCTTTGATCTACATCCTCCTCAAGTTTGACGTGGCCTTTACGTGCCACCCTGTAGATACATATTCATTTGAATAAACATAAAATACATATTAAAAAGTAAGTAACATGCATTGAAAAAGTAATTTAAAATTTTAAAACGGTTTGAATAAAATTTTCTAAAATGGTAATTACAGGTAAAAAAGGTAAGTTTTAAAACATTTACTAATTTAATTTTTGCAAATGTTCAGTCAGAGCTTGACTACTTTTGATTACACCTGGTAATTCATTGAACTAATCGAATTTCTTGAAAATTAAAGAGTTCATGATGATTTTGTGATTGGTTCCGAATATATAGCGATTTATATTATTCCGATGGTATTATAATGAAAAACATTATACTTGTCAAAGTAAGATGGTCCCAAATTGTTTAATATTTTATACACGGATGTAACGATGAATATAGAGAAGTCAATTTGACGTCTGAAAGACGCAAAAGAAGTCAAATACGCAAAATGAACCGTTCTGGCAAAACGGATAAAGTTTAACTTCGTCTTTTCATTCTTGAATTTGTCTGATCGAATATTCCTTGAAAATACAGAATTTTAAAAATACTTTCACCTTGCCTGTCGCTTGAACTGTGCTGCTGTACAAAACACCACTTGAGCAAACTCTCGTGGTGTTTCTAAGCAACACAACTTTTGTGACAGCAAACTTTTAATCTAGGAGCATTGTAAAATGATTCGGGGTATGCTGGACTCAATTCCGAAGTTATCGAAAATTTGAGGGATCGTTTAGAGATGGTAGAGGGTGAGTTTTCTGCAAAAAACAGGCCTCTTGTGCACAACCATGTGCAAGAACTGCCAGGAAATAGCTGCGAGAACTCTCCAGAGGCTGAAATCAACGACGAAGGCGATGATCAATCCTCTTTGATCAAACTAGATCTTTTTTTCGATTTTTTTCCTAAAATCCCTCATTATTTTGCCAAAGACCTTTGTTTCTTTTAAAAATTTTTCTAAAAAAAATTCTTAATTTTTATTTTCAACATTTTTTCTTTAAAGAAATTCTTAATACTTTTTACAAAGGTCTTTGTTATTTCCTTCTAAATTTTTTCCTTAAAATTTTCTTTGTTTTTTTTTGATATTTTTTTTAGACAATTTTTTAATTTTTTTCCGAAGGTCTATAAATCTTCGTTATTTCTTTAGAATTTTTTTTCTAAAAACATTTCTTAATTTATTTTCAAAGGTCTAGACCTTAATTTTTTTTCAAATTTCTTTTCTTTGAAAAATTCTTAATTCTCTTTCTAAAGAACTAGACCTTTATTTTTTCGAAATTAAAAACAAAATTAGTATTTTTTTTCATAATCTTTTTCACAAAAAAATTCTTAATTTTTTTTCCAAAGAACTAGACCTTTATTTTTTCGAAATTTTTTTCTGTGAAAAATTCTTATTTTTTTCCAAACGCCTACACCTTCGTTTTTTTAAGAAAGTTTTTTCTTAAAAAAATCCCTAATTATTTTTCCGAAGGTCTGAACCTTTGTTATTTCTTTCGAAATTTTTTTCTTAAAACATTTCTTAATTTTTTTCCAAAGGTCTGAACATCTGTTCTTTCAAAATTTTTTTCTTAAAAAATCCCTAATAATTTTTCCAAAGGTCTGAACCTTTGTTATTTCTTTCGAAATTTCCTAGTTTCTTATTTTTTTTCCAACGGTTGTTCCTTTGTTTTTTTTTTTAATATTTTTTTTTTCAAAACAAATTCCTAATTCTCTTTCTTTCGAATTTTTTTTAATCCACATTTTTTAAAAAAATCTTTTTCTTAAAATAATTCTTAATTTTTTTCCAAAGAACTATACCTTAATTTTTTCTAAATAATATCTAAGAACTGCATTTTTCTGCATTTTCTCACATTGTAAGAAATTTGAATTTTATTGACCGCCTGTATCTTGGTTATTATTTTGTCGACTTTTGACCAATGAGTTTCAAAGGAAATTTAATGCTCTTTCACGTAGTTTTTCCGGAGTTTCACTAAACCGCATAGTTTAGATGATATGGACAAAAAACCTAAAAAAGTCCTGAAAAATCACGTTTCCCCCTCTCCACCCGTAAAGAGCCCAGGGTCCTCGTGTTCCATCGACTGTGACTCACCCTGTATAATATGAGGGAAATTGTCACTGAAATTTCTATATCTTCTAATTGTTTATATTGCTTTGCCATGAAAATTGCTGTAGTTCACATAGTGGTTATTGAATGATCTGCTATTTTCGGATTCAATTGTAGAAACGCTTGAAACAACTACTATACTCCCATTCGTTGAAATGCCTGCGTTATGATTTCAATAACAAAACTGGAAAATAATTTTGCATCAAGATGCTCCTTTCATTTTATTAAATTTAATCAAGCATTTTGAATTTCAGTGGTTAATGTGCCATCATATTTGGCACAACTTAGTAGCCTTTACGAGACTAACATTCTATAATATTGCAGATCATTGTTCAGTCTTTCTCTAGCGTTATTTTTATTCTCAAGGGAAAAATGATTATGCAGAAATAATGCCATTTAAAGAACTCTGGAATGGATATGAGTTTGCCCCTAACAAATAATTTTTGTGATATGGAAAGGTGGCTGATAAAATCGATCCCTCTGGGATACTACCATGTGGAGAAATAGTTTTGAGAAATACGAGAGTTGAAATGCACAGAACAGACTTAACATTTTCAATGGAGTTATACTAAACTTCGCATTTGTTGTAATAACACGCATTAAATTGCAATCACATTATGTAATTTTGCATTTATTATTCTACTGAAGAGTGATTATAAATTGAAAATTTGCACATCTGTGCGATGTCAATGAAAATACTGTTCATTTGATCGATGGAGAATTGGAAATCTGCTTCTGATGAATGAGACTCAATTAAACTAAATTAATTTGTCTTTTTGTATTTAATCGATTCCAAACGAAACCAATTGTCCGCATAATTGCGTGTCCTTTTTGAAATGCGCTCTAATTTGGGTACATTTCATTATACAGGGTGTCAATTTGAAAACTTCCCACCCTTAATATCTTCCTTCCAGTAAACAATATGAGTAATCGAAAAAACAGGTCAATTTTATTGTCAAGGGGGACACTTTCACGGACCAGTTGTAGCCCTCGTGGTTCAACCCCCTAGGAGGGGTAGATGTTACCCTTAGAATTTGAAATGGGAAGGGGGGTCAAGTGGCACATCATTTTGATGGGCGTTCAATTCTTGTTCCAATGGTACCCTGACTTATTATTTTTTGATGAGCATTTTCCGAAAAATTGCGTTCTAAACTAACAGAAGTAATTATTAGAACGCCTATACTGAGATGCATTATTGTATTGACTCCCTTTAATAAAAATGGTTAGAAGAGTAAGTGGCACCGCTCCAACCCTTGAATGACAGGAATAAATTTATTACGCATGGGATTTTTTATTTGGTGGTTATTTTCCTTCTACACAATAAAATTTAATTTGCGAGAAAGACATTTCCAACATAAAATCTACTCACGCTTATCTTATTAGCTGTTCGAAATGTTGTCCATTTTGCTCTAAACAGTAATACAGTCTGTTTTCGAACTCCCCTCTAACATTACGGAAAACTTCACTAGGAATTGACCGGCATGCTGCTGTAATTCGTCTTTTAAGTTCGTCAATATCAGAAGGTTGTGTTTTATAAACAACGGATTTAAGATGCCCCCAAAGAAAGAAATCTAAGGGTGTTAAATCCGGTGATCTCGGAGGCCATTCAACTGCTCCCCTTCTGCCAATCCATCTACCCGGAAATCTCTCGTTTAACCACTGTCGGACGGGAAGAAAATAATGAGGTGGAGCACCGTCCTGCTGGAAATGTAACAGATCCTCCTGCAAAAGTTCATTACCTTCTGCATCAATTTGAGTTTCTAGCTCGTGAGTTATAAGAGGATCGATAGTCTCTTCAAGCATATCAAGGTACAGATTGCCAGTCAAGTTTTCTTCCAGAAATAATGGACCAAGAATGGCATTTCCAAGAATACCAGCCCAAACATTAACTTTTTGTGGGTGTTGTGTATGCCCTTCCCGAAAAATATGTGGGTTTTCGTCACTCCAATAGCGACAATTTTGTCTATTAACATTGCCATTCAGAAAAAATGAACACTCATCGCTGAAACAGATGTTTAACAGAAGATTAGGGATGGTATTGACTCGATGAGACATGATTTCACAAAACTCTATTCTTCTATCATAATCATCCTCGTGGAGCTCTTGAAGAATCTGCATTTTATATGGATGAAATTTATGCATTTTCAATGCTTTTCTTATAGTCTCGCGTGACATTCCCGTCTGTTCTGATACTGATCGTAAGGAGCTCGTGGGCTCTGCAGCAAATGTTCCCAAAACTTCAATTTGAGCTGCTTCATTTAGTACTCTGGGGTTATTTCTTTTTTTATTTGTCACTGAACCAGTTTCGTAAAACTTATTCACCAAATCAAGCACATACCGGTGACTTACATTACAATTTGGATGTCTTTCGTTAAAAAGACATGCCGCCCTTCGTGCGCACTTTCCAACTTCGCCATAAATTACAATCATTTCAATTCTGTCTAGAAGAATGTAAACCATTTTTACACTTTTATACACTTATTAAAGTAATTCCTAAACAGCCCAACAGGTACAACGGTATTCACAATACTACCACATAGTTCAAATTTGCTAACCAATTTTTTGCCGGAAAACAGAAACTTTTTACAGCAGAAGTAGCAAAAAAGGAAGGCTATCTGTACAATTTCTGCGATGACACTTAAAAATTCAGCATTTAATAAACACAACTTTACTACCATCTACGTTTTACTATTAGACTACTTTTTTATGTAAAGTGTTTGGAGCTAATGGCTAATGTTACCCCTAATAAAGGGTTGGAACGGTACCACCTAATATTCTAACCAGTTCTGGCCAAACCATGCATCTCAGTATAGGCGTTCTAATAATTACTTCTGTTAGTTTAGAACGCAATTTTTCGGAAAATGCTCATCAAAAAATAATAAGTCAGGGTACCATTGGAACAAGAATTGAACGCCCATCAAAATGATGTGCCACTTGACCCCCCTTCCCATTTAAAATTCTAAGGGTAACATCTACCCCTCCTAGGGGGTTGAACCACGAGGGCTACAAATAGTCCTTGAAAGTGTCCCCCTTGACAATAAAATTGACCTGTTTTTTCGATTACTCATATTGTTTACTGGAAGGAAGATATTAAGGGTGGGAAGTTTTCAAATTGACACCCTGTATATTCAATTTGTTAATTCACTGATGCATATTTCTGGCAACACAACTGTTCCCTTCTTTACTGTCATCCCTCCCTTGATAGACCAAGCTATAGAGGTTTTTTACCCCACAAAATAAAAGACGCAAATGGCCTATACTAATTTTTATGAGATAGTTCGTTAATGGAACCCCAGTTTTCGCCCCAGCAAAATCGCTTTGTGGAATTTTTCAAACAAGCAATAGTGAAAAAAATCTTTTGGTTTTGTTGGAAATATCTCAAAGATCATTGGAGGAATCGTTTTACAGTCAATGGAACTTTTGTAGAGATTTATAAAACCTACAAAATGGATTTCATACTACCGGATCGGTGCATTTTCCACTGAGATAATCCGGGAAAACCTCGAAAAAGAGACCATTTTTCAAAAATTTATAATGTTTATAAATCTGAAGCTGTGTTACGGGTTTATTTTGCACTAGAAAACCCTTTCTGTTTTAATACAATAACATCAGAATTTCTTTGTCATTGATATACACTTTCCACTCTGTACACCTCTGATGACAACTTGATCCTTGTCATGAATAGCTTGTTCCGAATGTTAGTACTTACCTTTGCTGTACTAGTTCGAGCGGACATGAACCGGCCTTAAGCTAATGACAATTATCAGTTGTTCTATTTTGCGGTATGACAGCGTTGTTTTGTAAACATACTTTTGGTTAGTCTATTGTTTTGTGCTTAAAACACAAAACCGTAACATTCCTACTCTATCTCTGTCTTGTGTCATTGAGGTACCTACTTCACATTCGAATACTTGACCTTTTGTTTGTTTGTTTGTGTTTGGTTCTGGGATTGAGAGGCTGGCGTTTTCGTCTTGGTTCAGTTGGCAACACTGAATCTTAAGGTGTTCTTTTCATAGCTCCAAGTAGCTCGAGGTAGTTCCTGGACTGTTCCCACCGAACACTAACGAACAAGAAAGCGCCTTGTCAGATATTGACAGTTTTGACTTTGACGTCTGAGAGATATTTTCCTCTTCCTTATTTGATCTTGATGAGTGACTGACCTATTTTGAAGATTTCCAATTAAAGTTTGATCATCGTTGATGGATCTTGGGAAAATTCATATCAGGAGAGTTTCTCATATTTTTTGCGAATTTTGACGCTATGTATTTTTGAGAAATCTCCGTTCGCTTTGCGGATTTTTGAGGTTAGAAGTCACTTCATTATTGTGTGAAACCACTGGAACGAGAAACTCGCTATCAGACAGCAAACAGACCATCAAAGCTGTTATCAGAACCCTCCCACTTAATAGAGGTTAGCATTTGCATTTGGGCTCTACTTATGGCCCCATACTGGTGTACCTAATCAGAAGTCAGACTGGTATTGTATATTCTAGGGTGCTCCATTGCTACTACTCTTCTACCGTTCATTGGAGTTCCACTAATGTGATTGTTCCATTATTTCGTTGCTACATGATTTTCTTTCCACTATTCCACTGCTGTGATTGTTCCTGCTTGACTGTGGTTGTCCCGCTGTATATCTGTTGTTCAGCATTCCTTCGCTATTCGTCCCAGCTGTACATGTACTTTGATTGATTGTGTTTTACCCACTGTGCACCTGTATACACCAAGGCACTGATGAACTACAGCCACAATAATTGGTGAACTGGCATGCTTGAGAATATCTACATAGTATCAGATTAGTTTAGAATAAAACTGCCCCTAAGGCGTAAGTATCCATAACTGTAAATTAAAAAAAAAAATTGATATATTCAAACAATACCATACTCTCAATCACAGCATTCACTTGAATTCATCTTGGTGGTTGATATTTACATTAATTTCATTTTCTTTAGTATGGTGAGCTGAACTGTGCACATACAGGGTGTGTAACGATCAATATATTTTATTAGTAAGGGACATGACTATTTCTTTTATTCTGGTCCAAGTTATCTAAGCGTAAGGGAAGACAAAACCTATACATATTTATATATTATTATTATACCATTTACAGGTATCTATTGTTTAATATTTTAGTAACATTAGTGCAGTGGGTTGTCCCATTCCATCAAGGTGGTTTCGGATATTTCACTAGCGATAAATCCGTGGCGCTCCGGAAAATTAACCCCATATTTCAATCTTATCGAAATCAATTTTTATTGTCGAATCCACGCCTACTGAGCTACTGGGTATGTTAGAGGCGTGACAGATGCACTGCTCTCCTTTCCTAAATTTCGCCCCTAACAGCTGGAGAAACAATATTGAGGAAACTGATAGATAATAATATGCGGTTCAATTGTGCGCAAGATGTTTCCTGTCTGATATGTAGTTTTTGCACAATCGCTTCATAAACAATTTGAGAAAACATCTTGCAAGAGCAGAGAGAAAAATCGTCGTATTCAAATTCTGTAAACGGCATCTGTAACTGGAAGTAGTGATCAAGATATAAAATTTGTGTATTTGGATTTTCAACAGCAAGGTGGGAAATGTGTTGAAAATGACACTGGAAGTTGATCAAAACGCTTCAAAGTGCGTCCGAAGTCACCCGAAGTCGCACTGAAGTTAACTAGAATTAAGTTTGAGCTACTTCGGGTGAACTTTGAAGCATTTAGAATAACTTCCCGTGACATTTTCAACACATTTCCCACCTCTCATGTGAAAATCCAAAATATACAAATTAAAGTCATTGATTTCTACTTATAAGATGATTTCCCTTAAATCGGCGAATTTAGAAAGATTTGCCCTTAAATTATTTGTAACGCGATTGTGCTAAAACTGTTGGAAAAGGTCTTATAATAGTTATTTATGTATCAAGGGCGTAAAGTAGGCGTTTATGGCCTGCGGCGTGGATGATGACCCGATGGCGTTAGCTGAGGGCCGTCACACGCCGAAGGCCTTAAACGCATTTTACGCACGTGATACATACATAATTTTATGCACTAGCGGTTTTATAGCGCGAATCACAAATACTGACTTGAATTGCAATGGTCTACACGTTTCATACGTTATGCATACAATAATTAAGGGTAACATAATATGAGGAATGTGAAACTATAGTAGCTGAGTGCTATATTGAAGAATCTATTTCAAATAAATAGATCATCACCGAAAAAATTGCCAACGATTATGAACAAATGTTAGAAAGGGTATTGCTCTATTGAACTGAAATGATTCTAATTCGTGTTAGGAATTGCATGAAATGTTGTGTGAGTATAGACAATTTGAGAATTTTGTCTACTTTACGGCCCGCCGGGCCATAATGCGCCCACGGGCGGTAAAGTGCCACTTTACGCCCGGCGAACCGGGCTGTAAAGTGTACTTTACCGCCCGCTAGTGCATAAAATTGTTTAAAGCCAATTTTGCTCAATTGCATGCCTGGGTTTTGTATAGCGGAATCGAGTGTGCGGGTGTGAATATTATGTCTTGTTGATAGAATGCAAATATTCTGACACTTCTTTTTTACGGGAAAAACTGCATTGTATTTGATGAAAAAACATTCATAAATTGCAATAGAAAAGCATATAACAACATATCGTTCACGTTTAATACATGCCTACATTGCAAAAACTTTATAAGCGCGTTGGTACATACTCTTCGACGTTTCCGGTAATAAATTCAGTGTTGTTAACTTCGCTGCTTCTATTATATTCGGAGGTGTCAAATCTAAGTCGATATCACTATCAGGTACCATTTTATCAATTGTTTTTATAGGAAACAACTATGAAATTACACGTTACCTACTAAAACTTTGACAGAAACGATCAGTTGACATTTCATCAATTTGTCGCTGGACGTCATAATTTGACAAGCCGTAGTCGTCGTGATTTTAGAGTGAACCTAGACCAAAGAGATTGAACGTTATTTGACTAGGAGAGTCTAATCCCCATAAGACAATGGGGGCACTGATAGAAAGAGATGAAAGAACTTTTGTGACGAAATGTGACGTAGTTGGACATGTCATGGCCGCCATTCTCCATAGATAGTGACGGACTAGCTCTTGGTATATGAGAGTTACTTGTGACAGTTTTGTTTCTTGGTTCGAGTTCGACTCTGTACTCATGTCCAAGTACGTGACTATGACGCGTCGATGCTACAAGATTTTGATTGGCTAGAGCTTATTAAACCCTCCTGTTAGTTTAGTCTCTTTGAACCTAGACCTGACGTGGAATATTCCATTTCGCGTTTGTTGCTTAGTATCTTGCCTAGGAACCGATGCAAAAATGAACTTCTGTACAAAATGTGCTTGTTTATGATTGAGGTTACAGTTATAAAATGAACATTTATCGAGGTTGTCGAAATAAGATAAATTCAGGTTCAAAATGTATTCATCGGAACTCGTTAACATGTTCAATTATAATCTTATTGATTATAGTTCATTAGGGTGTATTCGGGGAATGGTAAAAAAAGTTGATTTTCGGGATTTTTATTCTGGCACTATTCCATTCTATTATAGTTTTAGTCTATCTTAGCTGATGAAAACTTGTTCTGTTTCTTTTGATGACTCTCTTTGTTTGAAATATGAATTTTAGAAATTTTAGAATTTACCACTAGAAAACAATTGACAGGTCGTTTTTTACTACAAAAAATAATTAATTACTGCAGTTGGTTGAACAAAAGATAATGATGAATTCAATTGTTCAATATTACCTTTCATTTAGATACATTTTTTGGTTAGGTCTACAATGCTTTTATTGATTATCTCGAAAACTATTTCGTTAATTTGGACCTAATTTTACTCAAACTATTTAGAAAATGTTGACTATTATATAAGGAAGTTTTGTTAACTTTGAATGTAGCAATTCTAAAATATGCATATTTATAGTAGGTATGCCTATAAGGGTATATTACTATCGATTGAATAAAACTTCATTACATATTATTATTTCATTACTTTTCGAAATCAAATGTTTGTTACTATAAACAACACAAACTACACTCAACAACAAGATTGCACTCATCAATAAACGCAAACTCAAGAATCAAATTCAGAAAAAAAACAATAGAAAAAACCGATTGTACTATCACTGAAAACGGTATGAATCTTACTATGATGGATATGGTAAATAAGTTTAATGAATATTTCTCTCTAATTCCAGATGACAAACATGATCTTGACTATGAGCAAAATGGAATTAGTATGTCCCCCAATTCTATCTTTATTTTTCCAGTCACAGAACAGGAAGTAGTGAACATTGTTAATCGGCTAAAAAACTCATACTCAAGTGGTCATGACCTCATTTCAAACAACCTTCTTAAAAAATGTAGCATGGAACTAAGTTGTCCTCTAGCCTATCTGATGAATCTATCAACTCAACAGGGAGTCTTTCCAGACAAATTAAAATTAGCATTGGTTAATCCAATTTTCAAACGAAATGATCCGAGCCTATTTGAAAATTATAGAGGAATAAGTATTCTCTCAAGTATTGGTAAAATCTTTGAGATGAATATAAAAGATCAATTAATCTCTTTTCTGATGAAAAATAATCTATTGTCCGCAAATCAACATGGTTTCATGGCAAATAAAAGTACTGAGACAGCACTGTATGACTTTCATGAACACATAATAATGGCTCTTGATGCAAAAGTACAGATCTGTGGACTATTTATAGATTTTTCGCGTGCTTTTGATATGGTAAATCATGAACTTCTCATTTGCAAAATGAATAGATATGGTATTAGAGGTAGAGCCCTCGAACTAATGAAATCTTATTTGTCAAACAGACCACAATGTGTGAGAATAAATAATGTCCAAAGCAAACAAGAGATGATAAAACAAGGAGTACCGTAGGGATCAATATTAGGGCCTCTTTTTTTCCTCATTTATGCCAATGACCTGATTTTAATGCTACATAACTTACATTTTGCCCATGTAGTATCATATGCAGATGATACGAATATTCTTATAAAGGTCCCTGAATCGCGTGAACAACTTTTAGAAATGACGGAAATGGTATACACTAAAGTAGGTGAGTGGTCTAAAAAGAACAGCCTAAAACTGAATACGCAAAAAACAACTGTAATGAAATTTAATCTCCGTGGAAAACTAGACAATTTCATTATTTTTAGTGAAGATGAAAGGAGAGTAGATCCATCTGAGACAACTAAGTTGCTAGGAATAATCTTGGACTATAAAGTCACTTGGGAACCCCATATTGTTTCACTTTGTTGTAAACTACGGAAAAATTGTTATGCTTTGAAATTTCTTTCGAGTCACTGTCACTCTGGAGTACTGTTAACTCTTTACTATGCAAATATACACTGTCACCTGAGATATGGCATACTGAACTGGGTTTTATCTACTGGTTTCAATAGATTATTTGTTCTTCAAAAATTCGCAGTGAGGACTATTGCTGGTTTGAGGTGGAAAGATTCATGTAGAAATGCTTTCAAAGAGTTTCATATACTAACACTCATAAGTGTATATATCTATGAATTGTGCATATATGTTTACAAAAATCGTGATAAATTTAAGAGTAATCCACAATCTACCTATAACACAAGAAATGGGAGTATTCTTGTACCAGATGCACAACATCATATCAGAAGTCGCATCTTTTTATGGGTTGTAAGGTGTATAATAAGATTGACAAGAATATTAAGGAAGCCTCCAATATACACATTTTCAAGTCTCGGTTGAAGAAACACCTTATTGATAAAACGTTTTACACTATTGATGAGTTTTTTATATAATATTCTATATGTTGAATGTATTTTATTTTTATTGGAAATTACTGTATTTTTTGTATTTTCCTTCGTGTACGTTTCAGGATTATCTTTTTTGGAAAGTAATGTATTGTGCATATCTGTTTTTTTTTTATCTATACTTTATGATGACGTTTTCTTTGTTACATTTCCATTGTGTAATGTCCTTATACTCTGTGTATGTTGAACAAAGAAATTAATTTATTATTATTATTATTATTATTATTATTAACGACTTCAACAACCCAACATACAAAGTTGACAAAAATTTCATAAATAGTAGTCAACAATTTGAAAAAATTTCAAAATAAGGTAGTGTTGGGTAATAAGGCCCACCTAACTTTTGCAAATTTTTTATACTTCATATTTTATTCAAAAAAATCCGAAACTTGATGAGTTGATTGCCTGTGATGTTTGCCGCTATGTTCGTCTTTTTCAATACCTTAGTAACTAAATTGAGACAATTCTCAAAAACTTGCTGTAAGGCCTTATTAATCGCCTATTAGGGTAACAAAGCCCATAGTAAGTTATACGGAATTTTGTTTATTTATTGTATACAGGGTGTCCACTAAACCTTGTACAATATTGAAACTGGTGATAGACCAGGTCATGACTGTTCAGAATATCGGAGTTTCACCTTAGTAAAAAATTTCTGGAAAATCACTACCTCATCTTGTATTTTTGAGTGCCATGTCTACAAGTTTGACATTATTTATTAAAAAAAAAACATAACCAAGTGGAAGTGAATATTCATTACAAAAGAATGCCGATCTGGTCCAGACTCCACCATGGTATTAAACATAAGATAATTATTGTTGGAAGGAGTAGAATTTCGATAATATTAGAGTGTGATGTTATTCTGAGCTAAAATCAACTCCATTAGACTCTGTCGGTAATGTCTTTTACTTTCATCCTATCAAGATGAAATGATTTAATAATTATGAGTAATAACGAATCAACTGCTTAGAAGCATTCATTGAGATGTAAAGAAGTAAATACTAATTCAAGGTTTTTTTAATCAACATACTTACACTATAAACCACAACAACGATTATTCAACATCGCACTGAATAATATTATAAAAATGTTATTTTCCATCCACTTTTACGCAGAAACGACATATTTTCAAGAAGAACCTTTTTAAATGCGTTATAGGTTATAGCCCCCAAATCAGCGATTCTCTGAGCGGCATTGTGCAATCAGATATCGTTTTGCATTAAGCGCTGCTGCAGCTATACCACTACCTCCACATTCACCGTAAATGTAGTGCATATGCGCATATTCTCAAGGAGTATAACGTGTGTACGGCATGACAATGAAATAAATACCACTGAATGGAACTAGCAGAATAATTTAAAAAAACTACGACAGAAGTCACAAGCTGTCAAAAGATTTTTCCATTCTATTTACAAAAAAACTGTATTAAATTTTTTCATCAAAAAACTATTGTTTCTGTGGCCACAACACAGGAGTTAGAAAAGTTTTTAATTCCTCCTTAAAAAAATTTGCACTCATTTGGTTACACCCTATATATCTGTCGGTCTCTGAAACTTCGTTAGAATCTGGATGTTGGAAAATTGCGATATTTATCATAAGAATTCGTATTAATCGGTGCCAAGTCGGATAATCAACATTTCATTTCAATAATTTAATTAGGCTTAATTACAAGAAAAGTAAATTTCATTGACATACTATTTAATGCTACCAAGCAGTCTGTTCTTTATTATTAATAATCATTTCCACATTTTATCTTGATAAAATCGAAATAAAATAATTTTTGGGCGTAAGTATGAAAGTTGATGGAAGCCTGGAATAAAACCACGCCTAATTCAATGGAATTCACTTCCTCCAAAAATAATTATAGTTTGATTTATAACATGGTAGAGTCTGGACAAAATGAGCATTCTTTTGAAATGAATGCACACTTCCATTTAGTTATGCTTCTTTCAGACAATATTGTCAAACTTTTTTTAAAAAAAATTGATAAAACTCAAATCTGTCATATTACCCTCATTTCTTGAAATTTTTTTCACTTTCTGAAAAACTGTTCTGTAAGTCTAAAAGCATCACTCATCAATAATCTTCAGCAGCAAAGATATTTGAATTCGTCTCAATTTGTATACATGGCACTCAAAAATCCAAGGTTAGGTAGGGATTTTCCAGAAATTCTTAAAATGCCCATAATCTCGAAAACGGTGATATTTTTAATGAGGTGAAATTCCGATATTCTGAACAGTCATGACCTGGTCTATCACCAGTTTCAATATTGTACAAGGTTTACCGGACACCCTGTATATAAATATATACAGATCATTTATATTGATCAGAAACAGTAGAAACTTAATGAAAAAACATAAATAAACATTGTTTTCTACCAAAAGTGATGAACTTAACAAAATTCAAACAAGGAAATTGAATTATAAAAAAAACTGATAAACTGAAATTTAAGAACATTCCCTACAGTAAAAATCCTCGCCAAATTCAGCCGTCAGTCAGTCCTATGCAAGTTTCGTGTAACCAAGTTACACATTTTAGACAATTTCGCATGTTGCCCGCAGGCCTTTTACGCGATCGTTGGTAGGGCCTTATTACCGGGCGAGCACTTTTTCTTAATCATGCAATTTCCAGAAAAATTAACGATTCTTCTAATTTTTTTCTTAGTGCGAAAGATAGTACCAATGTTATAGTAACTGATGGTGCACCATTTGTTTCTTTAAGTAAAATAGGTTGAATTGAAAACGACTTCTTACCTTCTTGCGAACTTTTAATCTGTGCAGCCTAAAACTGCACTTTCACCTAGTGTTGTTTGTCAATGATCTTTTAATAAAGCTTTACCACTCGGATCATGAAACTAACCATGATCATAGATTTGAAAAAATTTGCCAATCTTCAAGGAAAAAGACCACACCCAGTATTTGAATGAAAGTAATATTGAATTCATCAGAAAGTTACTTTATCTTTGGTTCAATCAACATTAGCAATATTTTTTTTTATTGTCAACAACGATCTGTCAATAATTGTTTTCAGTACAGGGGTATAATCCAAAATTTAAAAAATTCGTATTTCAAACAGAGAGAGTTATCAAGAATCAAAACGCGCGTTTTTATCGCTAGAATAGACTGAAAATATGATGACTTACCAAAATATAACTTATTGGTCCTGGAATGGTGCTAGAAAAAAAATCTCGTAAAACGACTTTTTACTATGCCCGGTATAAACTCTTATATCCTATCATTAATAAAATTACTTTTGGGCATGATGAATACATTTTTATTCTGAATTTGTCTCATTTAGACTAACAAAAACGTGGTCCTTTGGACCCCGCACAGAAACATATGTGAAATTGGCTCTCAGTCAGTTATGGCTGAAATTATATTATGTCATAGTGCGATGGGTCGTTAGAAAAATGTGTGAATTTAAATATCATTTCAGAGACATACAGAAGCATTTGAACTCACACATTTTCCTAATGACTCATCCCACTTTAACATAATAAAATATCAGCCAATTTGACCGAGAGCCAATTTCCCATATGTTTTCGTGCAGGGTCCTTTGAAAAAAAAACGAATTAGATGGATAACATATTTCAAATTTAGATCCATAAACAGAAGGCTAAATGACCAAAAAATGGCAACCATGAAATCTGGGTTGGATAATGAAATGACATATTACCGTTAGACTCCGTTATGTACATTTCTAGCTGCGGTCAACACAATTTTTAGTGCCGCTTATTTCGCGGAAATTATCTGCTTATACGAGGATGTATTGATATCTAGTTAGCCTAGACCAGTTCCCTGCATAAACAAAATATTGGGTTACCATAGCAAAGAACAATAACCTGTGGTAGAAGTCCATTGTATCTTGAAGTGGAGTGGTACGGATTTACGATGACTTTGTGTTTTTATGCATCGTAAATGAACAATAACTTATTAGAAGTGTCAGTGTAAAGTTTGACGTCAAAAAAGGAAACCAGAGTTATGCAATAAATTAAAAGAAAAAATATGTCCACCGAAATAGTGAAAATCGAAAATTTAGAGGATCGAGCCATCTCCAAGTACCTGTATTTAAAAGGGTTAAGAGGTAAGCAGATTCACGAAGATATGCTCAGTGGTACCCTTGGTGATCAATGTCCTTCGTATGCGACCGTGAAAAATTGGACTGCAAGCTTTAAAAGAGGTAAATTTTCCATTGAAAATGATGACCGATCGGGAAGGCCAGTTTCTGTGTCAGTCCCCGAAAATATCGATGCAGTTCTTGACATCATTTTTACAGATTGGGCTAAAACGGATATCTGAAGCACTGGATATTTCATACGAACGCGTTCATCATGTAGTTCACGTCAATTTGGACATGAGAAAAATTGCTGCAAAATGAACCCTCAAATATTTGAATGTTGACCAAAAGCGTGCAAGGGTAGTAGCATCGCGTTCGACCTGTGCTCGATTTGAAAACGATGTAGAATTCTTAAACCGAATTGTTACTATGGATGAGACTTGGGTACATTTCTACAATCCAGAAACAAAGCAACAATCGATGGAATGGCGACACTCCGGTTCTCCAAGACCTAAGAAGTTTCATGTCCAAAAATCTGCTAGAAAAGTTCTTGCTTCAGTTTTTTTGGGATTGCCATGGAGTAATCATAATTGATTTTTTGGATAAGGGTGGAACAATAACTGGAGATTACTATTCGACATTACTGACCACTCTACGGGAAAAAATTAAAGAGAAAAGACGCAGAAAGCTATCCAAAGGTGTTTTGTTTTTGCAGGACAACGCCCCTGCACACAAATCTCATGTTGCCATGCAAAAAATTCGTGATTTAGGGTTTGAATTACTAGAACCTTATTCACCAGATTTGGCTCCGTCCGACTATCATCTCTTTCCTCAACTGAAAAAAGTTTAAAAAATCGTAAATTTTCTTCCAACGAGGAGGTAATCAAAGCTGTGGAGGTCTGGTTTGCAGAGCAAGAAGAAACATGTTTTTTCGAAAGGTCTAGAGACGTTGCAGGTTCGCTCTAATAAATGTATCCAATTAAGAGGAGAATATGTTGAGCAATAAAATATTTTGACATTGAAATTTTGTTTGGTTCTATAGTAGGGTAAGAATTTTTCAATTTATCCTCGTATACATTGTATATAAGTACATAATTCAACAGAAACTTAGCTTTTCCGACTTTTGGGTTGACTGGCAACAATTTTCCGCGAAACAAGCGGCAATAAAAATTGTGTTTTGAATGTGACCGCAGATCGAAATGTAAACTAATTCTATGGTATAATGGGGATGGTGTTGCAGCTAATTATGAAACAGAAAATGCAGGTTTCACGTGTTTCTCATGCGAACTTGTTATTAACCCAGAAATCCCTTTGTTGGCAATGTTCCCGACAAAGTTGTTTTTGATACACCAATATCTAGCATTTGTTGAAAATAAAAACATTTGTATCTAGAGTATCAAGATGCAAAAACCCAGTAACTTTCAGTTATTCTATCGATCAAAAAGTATTGGAACGACGCGCGACGCACTGAGATTGAGACCTGGAAGTTATATTTGATCGGAAATTTTCATTTATTCAGCATATCAACCAAGCGGTGTCAAGTGCCATCAGAGTTCTCGATTTTATCATCAGAAATTCTCAAGGTTTCGAAAACACTGTAACACTGAAAATTCTCTTCTTTTCATTTGTTCGCTCAAAATTAGAATACGGGTCTTTGATTTGGAACTCTATTTACGAATGTGATTCTAGAGATGCCGAATCTGTTCAGAGAAGATTCCTTAAATTTTTAGTATTTCGTGAAGACAAAAACTATCCAGTTAGAGGACTGGACAATAGCATTTACTTAAACAGGTTCGATGTTATCTCTCTGTCGAACAGGCGAATTATCGCTGCTGTTTTATTTCTTCACAAATTGATTAATAACAACATCGATTGCCCAAATTTCTTACTTGAAATCAATTGGTTCTTGCCCCGTTTAGGGTCCAAACGTTGTGTTACATTCCATGTCAGTAATTCACGTACCAATATCACTCTTCAGAGCCCTGTAAATAATATGTGCCAAAACTTCAATCGTATTTCAGGAATGTGTGACATTAATTTCGACTCATTAAAATCCATAACTACATTATTATTGAATGAATTGTCTGATCACTGAATTTTGTATTTCTAGCTTAAGTTCTCTGAGGCGAAAGTTTGGGTATTCACGGTCGTGTCTGATGGAACTTGTGTGGTGGATATTCTTGGGTGGTGACTGGAATAAGTTTTCGCCCCTTTAAATACCGCACTGCTCATTGATTTGTCGGTGTATGCCCTACCTTTATCCTGTCTGTTTTATTTTTGTGTAACATACTTTGCATTCTTTGTATTTTCCTACAAGTGGGTTTGAGTACCTTTTGGAAATAAACGGCTTATTATTATTATTATTATTATTATTACTACAAAAAATATACACTGTAAAACAATGTGTTGAACAGGGGTATTTCTTGACAACAGTAAGGGAGTGTTAGCTTTAAAAAAACTACAATTATTTTCAAATACTAGGGCAATTAGCTCCAACGCGATTACATTGTTGTGGACTAGGCTTTGGATCCTATACAAGTATTTACAAGATTCTATTCTGAATATTTCCAATCCAATCATGAGCTTTATACAGTCAGCGTTCACTGTGGTTTTATATAGATCCTTTATTTAGTCAACGACTAATACATTTGTCATACAATAAATGAGTTAGAATTAATATAAATATAATGTCACATACAGTCAATAAATAAATTAACGTAAAACGATCATATAAAAACATAACATATAAATGAAACATATAATAAATAAAACTTATAGGCGTATCAGACAAGAGACTCACAGATATTCGAGTAGCTAGAAATTTTCACTCAGATATTTTTTTAACTTACTCTTGAATGACAGAAGTGTAGAACATTTTTTGATGACTAGAGGAAGCTGATTATACATTTTCAATCCTTTAAAAAATACAGATGTTTCTGTTCCTTTTTTTGAAACCCTCTGAATTGAAAAATCATTTCTAGATCTTGTATCATATTTATGAACTTGATACTTGTACTTTACAATATCCTGTAAGTATGGAGGAACATCACCAGATTTTATTTTGAAAATGAATATCATTGTTTGATATTGCCAAAATATTTTGATTGGTAACCATTCCAATGTACTCAACATATTTTTTATTGGAGTTTGTTTGGAACATCTAAATATTATACGCATTGCTCGATTTTGCAATTTTTGAAATCGGTTGATTTCATTCAGATTCAGTAAGAATAATATTGTTGCACAGTAATTAAAATGCGGTAGGATGAGAGTACTGTACATCACCATCAACGACCACTGGGTAAGGAATTTAGCACATCTATATAGATAATTTATTTTGAATGAAATAGTCCTAATAATATTACTTGCATGTTCGTTGAACTTCAGTTTCCGGTCAACTATAACACCTAAATATTTGAACTGCTCAACTCTTTCAATGATATCACTGCCAATTTTAATTTCATTCTTGTTTTGGAGCCGATTCTGGCCACTACTACATACCAGACCAAGGACAGAACAGACTGGTACAAATTCAATGACAGTTGCTCAAATAGACCGTTTTCGATCGAATTGGAACTTTACTTTATTGAAAAGCGCATATTCATAATTCAACAGATCTCGTTAGGAGTTACCATTCAATCAATTCCAACTCTTCAAACGGCGTGGTGTTGCACGTTTCTCTAGGTTTTCTACTGCTGTAAAAGCGAATGCGCCACCGAATCAATTTAACCAGCCCCGGAGCTCCAATACATTTCTTTTTCATTGTTTCTTTGTTATTGATGTTTTCAATATTTTAAGGAAAGTTTTTTTTTTTACTTCAGTTCCCAATACTGTTTTTTCTTCAACTCTTGCAGTTGAATATGAACACAATTTTTTCCAGTATTCAATATTTTTCTACTTCATAGATCATGTGATCTTTGAGTAGAAAAATGTGTGAAATCAGGGTAATGCATGTATCGATGTTTCCCTAAAAACCGAGGATATCTGATTCGATCAATTTTTCATAATATTTTAACTTTCAGTTTCAGGTAATCAAAACAATAAACAATATGAGGAAGTCGACAGATGAATCAGTGTTTTCAACATTTAAAAACAAAATTAATTACCAACAAAAAATAGACCACCGATAGCCTGTGGAATATTGTCAATTAATGTCACTCCTGATCCCATACTCTTGGGTGCATTTCTAGTTGCCTTGAAAAAAGTTGTTTCATATGTGATTTTACTATTTACTTCGAACACTCTATTGAACTGTATTGTATTATCCGGGTCTTTTCGAACTCCATTATACTCGTACAAGTATAATTAATGTAGTTACACCAAATTGTAACCAACTGGTACACAATTAATGCATAATTTATCATGGAATTGAATCATATAACATGAATGTGAACAACTCAAAGGTGATAATGAACATTGAAATATATAGGCACAAACACTCCTCCCCAATATTGAATGGAGAATTGAAAATTTGGATCTTGAATATGAGGCATGGATAATTCTGAATTGATGCATAATTTCGTATCAGAATAATTGCATCATTTGCATCCATTTGGAACTGGAAAATAAACCTTTTGTAACGAACTTAATAACGGAGCTTCGCGGATTTGCGTGAAACTTCACTAATTTTGGCTCTCATCACAGAAATGATAACGAAGGTGGCAAGCAAGAAAGAGTGGTTACACTGTATCTTACGTAATTATAAATTACGGGTCTCTAAACTACGGGTTCTATAATTTCCAGATGTATGCAATATACATTAAATAACCTCGAGGAAACAAAATGTTGTTGATACAAATTGCCAAAATTCTACCCTCTTTCTCTCCTAACCCCAAAGTCTCAAACGGTATTTTTAACATCTTCATGAAGGTAATGAACCATCAACCCAAATTAATCACATGACAGCTCTAGGTTATCACGTGCTGATTTTTCATTCATGGACTACTGAAAGTCAACAAGACTATGTTCCACATCCACAATGTTCTTCCCTGTAGGCTGACCCTCACCCAAAAATTCATAACCTAGTACGAACCTAAGCTATACAATCGGCTACCTTCTAGCATAAAACTCCTTATCGGAAAAAAGTTGTAGAAAAGAGAAATACAAAATTCGTAATTTTTTACCATGAAACAAATTTTGCAAATAAGAAAAATTGAATATCATTTAGGGCCAGTCTTTTCAGTTTCAGTTAAAGTCGATTTATGCACCCGTACCTAAGGAGTAAACCTAAACCTAAAATAGAGAACTAAGAGTTCATAAATAGGGAAACAACGCGTACGTTTTGTTTTATGGAACTGTAACTAGTCCTAAGAACTAAGAGTTCATAAGTAGGGGTTATGTTGACTACATGATTCTTAGGTTTTGTTCTTAGGAAGGCGTGCATAAATCGACCATATGTTATTTGGAGTGTAACTGGAATTGAAAAGACTGGCCCTAAGACGCCCGTTTCTTTCCTTTCTTTAAAAATTCGTTTGTTATTCTTATTGATTGAGATATAAGGTCGATACAATTTTTGTGTAGGTACAGAACATAAAATATTTTTTCGTCAAACAAATGAATATAGGTGAAATATTTATATATTTGTGAATCCACCACTGATATGTATGGGCCTATGTAAAAGCCTAACTCATCTCGTCTCGTCTCGTCTTAATCTACTTCTCAATCTCATCTCAATCTCAATCTCAATCTCAATCTCAATCTCAATCTCAATCTCAATCTCAATCTCAATCTCAATCTCAATCTCAATCTCAATCTCAATCTCAATCTCAATCTCAATCTCAATCTCAATCTCAATCTCAATCTCAATCTCAATCTCAATCTCAATCTCAATCTCAATCTCAATCTCAATCTCAATCTCAATCTCAATCTCAATCTCAATCTCAATCTCAATCTCAATCTCAATCTCAATCTCAATCTCAATCTCAATCTCAATCTCAATCTCAATCTCAATCTCAATCTCAATCCCAATCCCAATCCCAATCCCAATCCCAATCCCAATCCCAATCCCAATCCCAATCCCAATCCCAATCCCAATCCCAATCCCAATCCCAATCCCAATCCCAATCCCAATCCCAATCCCAATCCCAATCCCAATCCCAATCCCAATCCCAATCCCAATCCCAATCCCAATCCCAATCCCAATCCCAATCCCAATCCCAATCCCAATCCCAATCCCAATCCCAATCCCAATCCCAATCCCAATCCCAATCCCAATCCCAATCCCAATCCCAATCCCAATCCCAATCCCAATCCCAATCCCAATCCCAATCCCAATCCCAATCCCAATCCCAATCCCAATCCCAATCCCAATCCCAATCCCAATCCCAATCCCAATCCCAATCCCAATCCCAATCCCAATCCCAATCCCAATCCCAATCCCAATCCCAATCCCAATCCCAATCCCAATCCCAATCCCAATCCCAATCCCAATCCCAATCCCAATCCCAATCCCAATCCCAATCCCAATCCCAATCCCAATCCCAATCCCAATCCCAATCCCAATCCCAATCCCAATCCCAATCCCAATCCCAATCCCAATCCCAATCCCAATCCCAATCCCAATCCCAATCCCAATCCCAATCCCAATCCCAATCCCAATCCCAATCCCAATCCCAATCCCAATCCCAATCCCAATCCCAATCCCAATCCCAATCCCAATCCCAATCCCAATCCCAATCCCAATCCCAATCCCAATCCCAATCCCAATCCCAATCCCAATCCCAATCCCAATCCCAATCCCAATCCCAATCCCAATCCCAATCCCAATCCCAATCCCAATCCCAATCCCAATCCCAATCCCAATCCCAATCCCAATCCCAATCCCAATCCCAATCCCAATCCCAATCCCAATCCCAATCCCAATCCCAATCCCAATCCCAATCCCAATCCCAATCCCAATCCCAATCCCAATCCCAATCCCAATCCCAATCCCAATCCCAATCCCAATCCCAATCCCAATCCCAATCCCAATCCCAATCCCAATCCCAATCCCAATCCCAATCCCAATCCCAATCCCAATCCCAATCCCAATCCCAATCCCAATCCCAATCCCAATCCCAATCCCAATCCCAATCCCAATCCCAATCCCAATCCCAATCCCAATCCCAATCCCAATCCCAATCCCAATCCCAATCCCAATCCCAATCCCAATCCCAATCCCAATCCCAATCCCAATCCCAATCCCAATCCCAATCCCAATCCCAATCCCAATCCCAATCCCAATCCCAATCCCAATCCCAATCCCAATCCCAATCCCAATCCCAATCCCAATCCCAATCCCAATCCCAATCCCAATCCCAATCCCAATCCCAATCCCAATCCCAATCCCAATCCCAATCCCAATCCCAATCCCAATCCCAATCCCAATCCCAATCCCAATCCCAATCCCAATCCCAATCCCAATCCCAATCCCAATCCCAATCCCAATCCCAATCCCAATCCCAATCCCAATCCCAATCCCAATCCCAATCCCAATCCCAATCCCAATCCCAATCCCAATCCCAATCCCAATCCCAATCCCAATCCCAATCCCAATCCCAATCCCAATCCCAATCCCAATCCCAATCCCAATCCCAATCCCAATCCCAATCCCAATCCCAATCCCAATCCCAATCCCAATCCCAATCCCAATCCCAATCCCAATCCCAATCCCAATCCCAATCCCAATCCCAATCCCAATCCCAATCCCAATCCCAATCCCAATCCCAATCCCAATCCCAATCCCAATCCCAATCCCAATCCCAATCCCAATCCCAATCCCAATCCCAATCCCAATCCCAATCCCAATCCCAATCCCAATCCCAATCCCAATCCCAATCCCAATCCCAATCCCAATCCCAATCCCAATCCCAATCCCAATCCCAATCCCAATCCCAATCCCAATCCCAATCCCAATCCCAATCCCAATCCAATCCCAATCCCAATCCCAATCCCAATCCCAATCCCAATCCCAATCCCAATCCCAATCCCAATCCCAATCCCAATCCCAATCCCAATCCCAATCCCAATCCCAATCTCAATCACAATCTCAATCTCAATCTCAATCTCAATCTCAATCTCAATCTCAATCTCAATCTCAATCTCAATCTCAATCTCAATCTCAATCTCAATCTCAATCTCAATCTCAATCTCAATCTCAATCTCAATCTCAATCTCAATCTCAATCTCAATCTCAATCTCAATCTCAATCTCAATCTCAATCTCAATCTCAATCTCAATCTCAATCTCAATCTCAATCTCAATCTCAATCTCAATCTCAATCTCAATCTCAATCTCAATCTCAATCTCAATCCCAATCCCAATCCCAATCCCAATCCCAATCCCAATCCCAATCCCAATCCCAATCCCAATCCCAATCCCAATCCCAATCCCAATCCCAATCCCAATCCCAATCCCAATCCCAATCCCAATCCCAATCCCAATCCCAATCCCAATCCCAATCCAATCCCAATCCCAATCCCAATCCCAATCCCAATCCCAATCCCAATCCCAATCCCAATCCCAATCCCAATCCCAATCCCAATCCCAATCCCAATCCCAATCCCAATCCCAATCCCAATCCCAATCCCAATCCCAATCCCAATCCCAATCCCAATCCCAATCCCAATCCCAATCCCAATCCCAATCCCAATCCCAATCCCAATCCCAATCCCAATCCCAATCCCAATCCCAATCCCAATCCCAATCCCAATCCCAATCCCAATCCCAATCCCAATCCCAATCCCAATCCCAATCCCAATCCCAATCCCAATCCCAATCCCAATCCCAATCCCAATCCCAATCCCAATCCCAATCCCAATCCCAATCCCAATCCCAATCCCAATCCCAATCCCAATCCCAATCCCAATCCCAATCCCAATCCCAATCCCAATCCCAATCCCAATCCCAATCCCAATCCCAATCCCAATCCCAATCCCAATCCCAATCCCAATCCCAATCCCAATCCCAATCCCAATCCCAATCCCAATCCCAATCCAATCCCAATCCCAATCCCAATCCCAATCCCAATCCCAATCCCAATCCCAATCCCAATCCCAATCCCAATCCCAATCCCAATCCCAATCCCAATCCCAATCCCAATCCCAATCCCAATCCCAATCCCAATCCCAATCCCAATCCCAATCCCAATCCCAATCCCAATCCCAATCCCAATCCCAATCCCAATCCCAATCCCAATCCCAATCCCAATCCCAATCCCAATCCCAATCCCAATCCCAATCCCAATCCCAATCCCAATCCCAATCCCAATCCAATCCCAATCCCAATCCCAATCCCAATCCCAATCCCAATCCAATCCCAATCCCAATCCCAATCCAATCCCAATCCCAATCCCAATCCCAATCCCAATCCCAATCCCAATCCCAATCCCAATCCCAATCCCAATCCCAATCCCAATCCCAATCCCAATCCCAATCCCAATCCCAATCCCAATCCCAATCCCAATCCCAATCCCAATCCCAATCCCAATCCCAATCCCAATCCCAATCCCAATCCCAATCCCAATCCCAATCCCAATCCCAATCCCAATCCCAATCCAATCCCAATCCCAATCCCAATCCCAATCCAATCCCAATCCCAATCCCAATCCCAATCCCAATCCAATCCCAATCCCAATCCCAATCCCAATCCCAATCCCAATCCCAATCCCAATCCCAATCCCAATCCCAATCCCAATCCCAATCCCAATCCAATCCCAATCCCAATCCCCAATCCCAATCCCAATCCCAATCCAATCCCAATCCCAATCCCAATCCCAATCCCAATCCCAATCCAATCCACCAATCCCAATCCCAATCCCAATCCAATCCCAATCCCAATCCAATCCCAATCCCAATCCCAATCCCAATCCCAATCCCAATCCCAATCCCAATCCCAATCCCAATCCAATCCCAATCCCAATCCCAATCCCAATCCCAATCCCAATCCAATCCCAATCCCAATCCAATCCCAATCCCAATCCCAATCCCAATCCCAATCCCAATCCCAATCCCAATCCCAATCCCAATCCCAATCCCAATCCCAATCCCAATCCCAATCCCAATCCCAATCCCAATCCCAATCCCAATCCAATCCCAATCCCAATCCCAATCCCAATCCCAATCCCAATCCCAATCCCAATCCCAATCCCAATCCCAATCCCAATCCCAATCCCAATCCCAATCCCAATCCCAATCCAATCCCAATCCATCCCAATCCCAATCCCAATCCCAATCCCAATCCCAATCCAATCCCAATCCCAATCCAATCCCAATCCCAATCCCAATCCAATCCCAATCCCAATCCCAATCCCAATCCCAATCCCAATCCAATCCCAATCCCAATCCCAATCCCAATCCAATCCCAATCCCAATCCCAATCCCAATCCCAATCCCAATCCCAATCCCAATCCCAATCCAATCCCAATCCCAATCCCAATCCCAATCCCAATCCCAATCCCAATCCCAATCCCAATCCCAATCCCAATCCCAATCCCAATCCCAATCCCAATCCCAATCCCAATCCCAATCCCAATCCCAATCCCAATCCCAATCCCAATCCCAATCCCAATCCCATCCAATCCCAATCCCAATCCCAATCCAATCCCAATCCCAATCCCAATCCCAATCCCAATCCCAATCCCAATCCCAATCCCAATCCCAATCCCAATCCCAATCCCAATCCCAATCCCAATCCCAATCCCAATCCCAATCCCAATCCAATCCCAATCCCAATCCCAATCCCAATCCCAATCCCAATCCCAATCCCAATCCCAATCCCAATCCCAATCCCAATCCCAATCCCAATCCCAATCCCAATCCCAATCCAATCCCAATCCCAATCCCAATCCCAATCCCAATCCCAATCCCAATCCCAATCCCAATCCCAATCCAATCCCAATCCCAATCCCAATCCCAATCCCAATCCCAATCCCAATCCCAATCCCAATCCCAATCCAATCCCAATCCCAATCCCAATCCCAATCCCAATCCCAATCCCAATCCCAATCCCCAATCCCAATCCCAATCCCAATCCCAATCCCAATCCCAATCCCAATCCCAATCCCAATCCCAATCCCAATCCCAATCCCATCCCAATCCCAATCCCAATCCCAATCCCAATCCCAATCCCAATCCAATCCCAATCCCAATCCCAATCCCAATCCCAATCCCAATCCCAATCCCAATCCCAATCCCAATCCCAATCCCAATCCCAATCCCAATCCAATCCCAATCCCAATCCCAATCCCAATCCCAATCCCAATCCCAATCCAACCCAATCCCAATCCCAATCCCAATCCCAATCCCAATCCCAATCCCAATCCCAATCCCAATCCCAATCCCAATCCCAATCCCAATCCCAATCCAATCCCAATCCCAATCCCAATCCAATCCCAATCCAATCCCAATCCCAATCCCAATCCCAATCCCAATCCCAATCCCAATCCCAATCCCAATCCCAATCCAATCCCAATCCCAATCCCAATCCCAATCCAATCCCAATCCATCCAATCCCAATCCCAATCCCAATCCCAATCCAATCCCAATCCAATCCCAATCCCAATCCCAATCCCAATCCAATCCCAATCCCAATCCCAATCCCAATCCCAATCCCAATCCAATCCCAATCCCAATCCCAATCCAATCCAATCCCAATCCCAATCCCAATCCAATCCAATCCCAATCCCAATCCCAATCCAATCCCAATCCCAATCCCAATCCCAATCCCAATCCCAATCCCAATCCCAATCCCAATCCAATCCCAATCCCAATCCCAATCCCAATCCCAATCCCAATCCCAATCCCAATCCCAATCCCAATCCAATCCCAATCCCAATCCCAATCCCAATCCCAATCCCAATCCCAATCCCAATCCCAATCCCAATCCCAATCCCAATCCCAATCCCAATCCCAATCCCAATCCCAATCCCAATCCCAATCCCAATCCCAATCCCAATCCCAATCCCAATCCCAATCCCAATCCCAATCCCAATCCCAATCCCAATCCCAATCCCAATCCCAATCCCAATCCCAATCCCAATCCCAATCCCAATCCCAATCCCAATCCCAATCCCAATCCCAATCCCAATCCCAATCCCAATCCCAATCCCAATCCCAATCCCAATCCCAATCCCAATCCCAATCCCAATCCCAATCCCAATCCCAATCCCAATCCCAATCCCAATCCCAATCCCAATCCCAATCCCAATCCCAATCCCAATCCCAATCCCAATCCCAATCCCAATCCCAATCCCAATCCCAATCCCAATCCCAATCCCAATCCCAATCCCAATCCCAATCCCAATCCCAATCCCAATCCCAATCCCAATCCCAATCCCAATCCCAATCCCAATCCCAATCCCAATCCCAATCCCAATCCCAATCCCAATCCCAATCCCAATCCCAATCCCAATCCCAATCCCAATCCCAATCCCAATCCCAATCCCAATCCCAATCCCAATCCCAATCCCAATCCCAATCCCAATCCCAATCCCAATCCCAATCCCAATCCCAATCCCAATCCCAATCCCAATCCCAATCCCAATCCCAATCCCAATCCCAATCCCAATCCCAATCCCAATCCCAATCCCAATCCCAATCCCAATCCCAATCCCAATCCCAATCCCAATCCCAATCCCAATCCCAATCCCAATCCCAATCCCAATCCCAATCCCAATCCCAATCCCAATCCCAATCCCAATCCCAATCCAATCCCAATCCCAATCCCAATCCCAATCCCAATCCCAATCCCAATCCCAATCCCAATCCCAATCCCAATCCCAATCCCAATCCCAATCCCAATCCCAATCCCAATCCCAATCCCAATCCCAATCCCAATCCCAATCCCAATCCCAATCCCAATCCCAATCCCAATCCCAATCCCAATCCCAATCCCAATCCCAATCCCAATCCCAATCCCAATCCCAATCCCAATCCCAATCCCAATCCCAATCCCAATCCCAATCCCAATCCCAATCCCAATCCCAATCCCAATCCCAATCCCAATCCCAATCCCAATCCCAATCCCAATCCCAATCCCAATCCCAATCCCAATCCCAATCCCAATCCCAATCCCAATCCCAATCCCAATCCCAATCCCAATCCCAATCCCAATCCCAATCCCAATCCCAATCCCAATCCCAATCCCAATCCCAATCCCAATCCCAATCCCAATCCCAATCCCAATCCCAATCCCAATCCCAATCCCAATCCCAATCCCAATCCCAATCCCAATCCCAATCCCAATCCCAATCCCAATCCCAATCCCAATCCCAATCCCAATCCCAATCCCAATCCCAATCCCAATCCCAATCCCAATCCCAATCCCAATCCCAATCCCAATCCCAATCCCAATCCCAATCCCAATCCCAATCCCAATCCCAATCCCAATCCCAATCCCAATCCCAATCCCAATCCCAATCCCAATCCCAATCCCAATCCCAATCCCAATCCCAATCCCAATCCCAATCCCAATCCCAATCCCAATCCCAATCCCAATCCCAATCCCAATCCCAATCCCAATCCCAATCCCAATCCCAATCCCAATCCCAATCCCAATCCCAATCCCAATCCCAATCCCAATCCCAATCCCAATCCCAATCCCAATCCCAATCCCAATCCCAATCCCAATCCCAATCCCAATCCCAATCCCAATCCCAATCCCAATCCCAATCCCAATCCCAATCCCAATCCCAATCCCAATCCCAATCCCAATCCCAATCCCAATCCCAATCCCAATCCCAATCCCAATCCCAATCCCAATCCCAATCCCAATCCCAATCCCAATCCCAATCCCAATCCCAATCCCAATCCCAATCCCAATCCCAATCCCAATCCCAATCCCAATCCCAATCCCAATCCCAATCCCAATCCCAATCCCAATCCCAATCCCAATCCCAATCCCAATCCCAATCCCAATCCCAATCCCAATCCCAATCCCAATCCCAATCCCAATCCCAATCCCAATCCCAATCCCAATCCCAATCCCAATCCCAATCCCAATCCCAATCCCAATCCCAATCCCAATCCCAATCCCAATCCCAATCCCAATCCCAATCCCAATCCCAATCCCAATCCCAATCTCATTCTCATTCTCAATCTCAATCTCAATCTCAATCTCAATCTCAATCTCAATCTCAATCTCAGTCTCAGTCTCAGTCTCAGTCTCAGTCTCAGTCTCAGTCTCAGTCTCAGTCTCAGTCTCAGTCTCAGTCTCAGTCTCAGTCTCAGTCTCAGTCTCAGTCTCAGTCTCAGTCTCAGTCTCAGTCTCAGTCTCAGTCTCAGTCTCAGTCTCAGTCTCAGTCTCAGTCTCAGTCTCAGTCTCAGTCTCAGTCTCAGTCTCAGTCTCAGTCTCAGTCTCAGTCTCAGTCTCAGTCTCAGTCTCAGTCTCAGTCTCAGTCTCAGTCTCAGTCTCAGTCTCAGTCTCAGTCTCAGTCTCAGTCTCAGTCTCAGTCTCAGTCTCAGTCTCAGTCTCAGTCTCAGTCTCAGTCTCAGTCTCAGTCTCAGTCTCAGTCTCAGTCTCAGTCTCAGTCTCAGTCTCAGTCTCAGTCTCAGTCTCAGTCTCAGTCTCAGTCTCAGTCTCAGTCTCAGTCTCAGTCTCAGTCTCAGTCTCAGTCTCAGTCTCAGTCTCAGTCTCAGTCTCAGTCTCAGTCTCAGTCTCAGTCTCAGTCTCAGTCTCAGTCTCAGTCTCAGTCTCAGTCTCAGTCTCAGTCTCAGTCTCAGTCTCAGTCTCAGTCTCAGTCTCAGTCTCAGTCTCAGTCTCAGTCTCAGTCTCAGTCTCAGTCTCAGTCTCAGTCTCAGTCTCAGTCTCAGTCTCAGTCTCAGTCTCAGTCTCAGTCTCAGTCTCAGTCTCAGTCTCAGTCTCAGTCTCAGTCTCAGTCTCAGTCTCAGTCTCAGTCTCAGTCTCAGTCTCAGTCTCAGTCTCAGTCTCAGTCTCAGTCTCAGTCTCAGTCTCAGTCTCAGTCTCAGTCTCAGTCTCAGTCTCAGTCTCAGTCTCAGTCTCAGTCTCAGTCTCAGTCTCAGTCTCAGTCTCAGTCTCAGTCTCAGTCTCAGTCTCAGTCTCAGTCTCAGTCTCAGTCTCAGTCTCAGTCTCAGTCTCAGTCTCAGTCTCAGTCTCAGTCTCAGTCTCAGTCTCAGTCTCAGTCTCAGTCTCAGTCTCAGTCTCAGTCTCAGTCTCAGTCTCAGTCTCAGTCTCAGTCTCAGTCTCAGTCTCAGTCTCAGTCTCAGTCTCAGTCTCAGTCTCAGTCTCAGTCTCAGTCTCAGTCTCAGTCTCAGTCTCAGTCTCAGTCTCAGTCTCAGTCTCAGTCTCAGTCTCAGTCTCAGTCTCAGTCTCAGTCTCAGTCTCAGTCTCAGTCTCAGTCTCAGTCTCAGTCTCAGTCTCAGTCTCAGTCTCAGTCTCAGTCTCAGTCTCAGTCTCAGTCTCAGTCTCAGTCTCAGTCTCAGTCTCAGTCTCAGTCTCAGTCTCAGTCTCAGTCTCAGTCTCAGTCTCAGTCTCAGTCTCAGTCTCAGTCTCAGTCTCAGTCTCAGTCTCAGTCTCAGTCTCAGTCTCAGTCTCAGTCTCAGTCTCAGTCTCAGTCTCAGTCTCAGTCTCAGTCTCAGTCTCAGTCTCAGTCTCAGTCTCAGTCTCAGTCTCAGTCTCAGTCTCAGTCTCAGTCTCAGTCTCAGTCTCAGTCTCAGTCTCAGTCTCAGTCTCAGTCTCAGTCTCAGTCTCAGTCTCAGTCTCAGTCTAGTCTCGTCTCGTCTCGTCTCGTCTCGTCTCGTCTCGTCTCGTCTCGTCTCGTCTCGTCTCGTCTCGTCTCGACTCGTCTCGTCTCATCTCGTCTTCCATCTCGATCTCATCTCGTCTTCCATCTCGATCTCAATCTGAATCTCATTCTCAATCTGAATCTCAATCTCAATCTCAATCTCAATCTCAATCTCAATCTCAATCTCAATCTCAATCTCAATCTCAATCTCAATCTCAATCTCAATCTCAATCTCAATCTCAATCTCAATCTCAATCACATCTCAGTCTCATCTCATCGTTACAACTGTTATAGCGAAAATGATAAGACGATGTCTTAAAACATTTTATTGGCTTATTTGATGCAGATTTCAAAAGTTTCAACTTTAAGGAGCATTCATTCCATGATACTGTTATAGTTATTTCATCGATTTCTGAAGTTCTATTATTTTTAACATTTTTGAGGATTGCCCTAAATTCGATAATATTTGAAGCATATAAGTTGGATGATCAAATTGATAATTTTAGGAATCTTTGTTTTGTGTAAATCGTTCATACTTCAATACCACAATAATATTCAGTAAGATCTGTGATATTGTTTTATAATTTTTCCTTCTCATATTGATGTTGATGCTCCAGCTCTGTTTTGCTCTATTACTGTTTTTTTCTAATCTGATTTTGTATGATTCTCCTATGCTGGCTTATTACATTTTCTATAGATAGTTTTGAATTTGGCAGATATTCTTATACCTATAAATTATCCATGGATTTTTCAATGGTTTAATTAGGAAATAGTGAGAAGAAGAAGAAACAATAATATTATCCTGCTGGACCCTCTGATATGCTTTCTAAACTTTCAATGATTTGCAGTGCCATATTCGTCGTCGTTTGCATTTTGTATTGGGAAAATATAGGGCTCTATGATGCTAAATACAGCTTCATGACCGACAGTTCAGATGGAAACACACTACACGTCACTTGCTCTTTATCAAAGTTACTACAATATAATATAGCTTAGAAATTTCTGAATATGATTGATGTGGATTTTTCTTAATGAATAATTTGTGGTAAAAATATATTTGTTGAAAATCCTTAGGAAGATCAGTCAGTAACTCTCGATCTATAGTTCTGGCTTCTATCCTCTCGACTGACGACTGACATCCATCCATAGCGACTGACAGCAAAATTCAATTTCACTGAAATGCAATACGTGTCCGTTATCTTTAGGGGAATCGGTGCTGACGTGGAAAAAATCGTGTAATATAAAAAAGGAATCGAAATATTTATCACAGCCACAAAATCCAATAATATTACGCGAATAGTCCGCTCTTTGAAAACGCAAGTTACTATGTTCCTCACGAAGGGCAGTTTTATCATGGTCCACAGCCTGCTTTTGTCTAAATAAATGTGCCGACGTGAACGGTATGTAGACAATCGACTCTCGTTTTCTCATTTCTCATGCCTTGCGCTGCCCGGCAACTTTTCGATGTCGAGTGGTCCAGCTCTTTCATTATTCGAATTTGCTGTTTGAATTGTAAATAAAGGGAACTCTGGATACTGTTCGATATTTCGCAGATAATCACTCTCCTCTTGGCCGGATTGATACTATACAGGATGAACGAACTCCCACTATTTACGTAAACTTAAATGTGAGACTGGTCTCTGATGTGAGAAAGCCCCTGTGAAATTTGAGAGCTATTAGAATTGATATTCTTGCGTTTTTGGGTTCTATATAAGTGATACGCTGTCATCATTATAGAATGGTGCCTATAATTTTTTAAAAAAGAAAAGAGTAACAGGCAAGGACCAGGTGAAAAAGATTGTTGGGATTCCAACTTTGAGGAAAATAAATATTTAAACACGAAACCACACAAAATTGTGATATGGGGATTCAATTACGGGGTCGAAAACGGTTATTTGCGATTTTCGGTAAAACTTGACCTCCTAGCGGAAAATGTTCAACGGAAAAGTTGTAGATACTAAAAAAATCAAAAACTTTCATAATCGTCACTTTTCAACATAACCTCGAATTAACTGTCAAAGTGGCGCAAAACCGATTTTTCAGTATTAAATTTTTTTTCGCGTATAAATGATTTCATTCAGGTGAAAATTTGTAAATATACGCCTTTTTTGGTGTCATATAAGCATGATTTTTTCGCAATTCAGAGGACGACTAGTTTTTGAGTAAAGTACATTTTTCGAAAAAATACCCTTATTTTCCACGAAAAATTGTTCTGTTTTTTTTTAAATTTCGCAGATCTATAAGGGGTTATTTTAATCGTAGAAAAGTCTACTTCAAAATGGTTTTTATAACTAGGTGGTTTATTGATCGTTAATCAGTCTAAAATTGAGAAAATGATTTTCTCAATATTTTCAATAATTTTCAATAGTTGTAGAAAAGAATAAAAATGATTATGATGAAATGATAATTATGTACTCCAATATTTTATTATGAATAATTCATTATAAACTAGTTTTTGTTATAAAAATAATGAAGAGAGTCGAAAATCATTGAAAATATTGAGAAAATCATGATTCAGAGATACTTTTTTTATCAATTTTAAGCGGTTTAACGATCAATAAACTACCTAGTTACATAGATCATTTTAAAGCAAAAATTTAAACAATTGTAATGGTCACTTGTAGACCTTCGAAATACAAGAAAAAACAAGACAATTGTTCGTGGAAGATAAGGGTATTTTTTTCGAAAAATGTAAATAATTCGAAATTAGCGAAAAAATCTTGCTTATTCGACACAAAAAGACAGTATATACAAGTTTTCTGAACTAAATCATTTAAACGCGAGAAAAAAAAAAGAATACTGAAAAATCGATTTTTTACCATTTGGACTGTTAAAAAAGTGTTATATAATGAAGTTTTCGATTTTTTTATTATCTACAACTTTTTCATTAAACATATTTCACTAGGAGGTTACATTTCGACGCAAATTGCAAGGAAACGTTTTCAACCCCTAAATTGCATCCTCATTTCAACACTTTGAGTGTTTTCGTGTTCAACTATTTTTTTGCTCAAACATTTTTCATCTGTTCCTTGCCCGTTACTTTTTTTCTACAACTATTGAAAATCATTGAAAATATTGGGAAAATCATAATCGGCAGCGCTTCGGATTACAATATTCAACCTCATCCGTTATTTGCGTATCGGCCGTGTGTCGTTCAAGACTTTCATATCGGCCTTGTAACGTTAATAACTATTTCAGAATTTTGATATTATTTATTATCATCTTTCTGGTGGTTTGCTATGAACAGAACAGATTTCCTTTGCATAAGAAAACTGGCTAAGTCAGTTGGCCGTCAGCTTGTGTCAACTGGAAGAAACTTCTTCAAGTTCAAAACAGTGGAATTGGTAGTAGTTTATTATTTTTCAGTATCATCTGAATAATTATGTAGTTATAATAAACACATTTTGAACTACAGTGCCCTTTTGGAAAATTGCTTCAAGTTTGTCTTGACTCGCGTTCATATCAGAGCAGGTGCCTCAACAAATTTATCCTGAAAAATCTTAAAAATTCATTTTTGTTCGTATGTTGAAGATTCAGAGAGTTGTAAAAAATTAATTCTGACAATTGCTGAACAACTTGTCAGCAAGTTTCTTCTCCTAAATGAAAACTATTTGAATTGAACATTTTACATGATTTTAAAATTTCGGATAGAAATATTACTGATTTTTTGAGACGGCTTTGAAAACATTTGGTAACTTGATATTTCAGATCATTGCTCAAAACTATCCATTCATTGGTTGAAATTGTCTTTTTCAATTGATGCAAGATATCTTATGCTTTTCCATAACTAATCTCCTTAATTACTAGGATATATTAAAAAATTCTTAGCCTACTATAGAACCAAACGAAATTTCAAAGTCAAAATATTTTATTACTCAACATATTCTCCTCTTAATTGGATACATTCATTACAGCGAACCTGCAACGTCTCTAGACCTTTCAAAAAAATGTTTCTTCTTGCTCTGCAAACCAGACCTCCACAGCTTTTATTACCTCCTGATGGAAGAAAATGTATGACCTTTTAAACTTTTTTTCAGTTGAGGAAAGAGATGATAGACGGAGCCAAATCTGGTGAATATGGGGGGTGTTCTAGTAATTCAAACCCTAAATCACGAATTTTTTGCATGACAACATGAGATTTGTGTGCAGGGGCGTTGTCCTGCAAAAACAAAACACCTTTGGATAGCTTTCCGCGTCTTTTCTCTTTAATTTTTTCTCGTAGAGTGGTCAGTAATGTCAAATAGTAATCTCCAGTTATTGTTCTACCATTCTCTAAAAAATCAATAATGATTACTCCATGGCAATCCCAAAAAACTGAAGCAAGAATTTTTCCAGCAGATTTTTGGACACGAAACTTCTTAGGTCTTGGAGAACCGGAGTGTCGCCATTCCATCGATTGTTGCTTTGTTTCTGGATCGTAGAAATGTACCCAAGTCTCATCCATAGTAACAATTCGGTTTAAGAAGTTGTGATATATTCAGCCCTAATATGAGGGTGAATTTCACTTCAATAAATAATGGAATAAAAGGCGAGGTGAACAATTCAGAAGGTTTATTCTAACTGTCCACTGCAAGATAAAAAACTCATAAAAACACTTATCATATAAAAACTACTCTGCGTACCGTGTCGGTAGAGAACATTATTTCTACCGAGCATATAGGGTTTCCCGAAACTAAAGTAATATCCTACATCTCCCCCCTTGAAAAAAAAAATACCTACCATTACCAAATTTAGAAAAAGAGAAAAAAAAAAAATCTAGAATAATCATTCATAAACTAAACGATCTGGAGGTTTAACCACTCTCTTAGGTCTAATCACACTTTCAATATTATTTGAAAAAGTAGATTGTAAACATATATTATCGTTAGAAGACATATCACTTTGAGCATTTTCCATAATTTCTGGTGAAACGCTACTTGAATCATTTTCCACTTTATTCGATGTTTCCTTCAGTGAAGATTCCTTTATGTGCAAAATTTTAATTTGGTTCAAATGGCGTTTCCACTGAACATTGTTTAATTCTGGAACTTTAACGAAATATGTTGTTTTACCAATTTTTTTTACAATCACTGCCTTAATCCACTCAATTGTATTTTGTTTTCGGTAATCGCGCACTGTCACTGAATCACCTGGGTTAAACTTAACTAACCTCCTACCTCTATTATACAATGCTTGTATTCGTTGAGCTTCAGTGACCCGACCTTTCAAACTTGTTTCCTTGACCTGATTTTTCAAATTAATTTGATTTTTCGGTAATAGCAAATCAAAACGCGTGCGTAATTCTCTCCCAAAAAACATTTTTGCAGGAGTAACTTTTGTGGTACAATGTGGCGTAGAACGATAATCGAATAAAAAATTATTCAACGCCACATTGATACTAATATCTTTGTTTTTTCCAAGTGCATTTTTTAACGCATTTTTGACTGTACCGACTGCATTTTCAGCGGCGCCATTAGAGGCAGGGTGGTAGGGAGGCGTAGTTGTATGAAAAATTTTATTTTTCTGTAAAAAGTTTTTGAATTCCCCGGAACAAAATGACGTTCCATTGTCAGTTACTAGCTGAGATGGCAAACCGTACCTGGCAAAACATGATCTTAAAATATCAATAGTGAGAGAAGATGTGATGGAATGCATAGGAAAAACTTCTATCCACTTACTATGAGCGCATAAAATTATCAAAAACTGTTTATTCATGAAAGGGCCCAAAAAATCCATATGTAGCCTGCTCCAGGGTTGTGTGGGCCAAGGCCAAGAATTTAACACAGACTTTTCTGGAGATTTTTTATTTACTAGGCAATTTTCACAAGTTCTACAAATTTCCTCGATTTTTCTGTCCAATCCCGGCCACCAAAAATAGGAGCGTGCCAAACTTTTCATTTTCACCACTCCCATATGACTAAGATGTAAACTATCTAGAATTTTGTTTTGTAAATCCCGAGGGATGAGAATTCGATTATTCCACATCAGACAATCTGCTTCAATGCTCAGTTCGTTCCTTATTTTATAGAAATTACGAAACGTTTCATCTCCGCCAAACTTGTAATTAGTCGCTGGCCAACCAGACCTCGTATATCTCAGAACTTCTAATAAAATATCATCCTTTGCCATTGCCTCCTTGATTTTCATGAAATCAATCGGAAAATGATCATTGCTTGAAAAATAGTGAACATAATTTAGATCAACATTTTTCATGTCACTTTCATCCGACGGTTGGGGCAAACGAGATAACGAATCTGCTGGATTATTTTCCGATTTAACAGTTTCTATATCGTACTGAAAACTCGAGAGAATCAAAGCCCATCGTCTTAATCTATTTGCCGAAAATTGCGGAATATTTTTATTTGGGTGAAAAATGTAGGATAGTGGCTTGTTGTCAATCACTAACGTAAAATGTTTTCCGTATAAGTAATTATGAAATTTACATAATCCAAAAATCACTGCCAACCCTTCTTTCTCAATGGTACAATATTGACGTTCCCTATCCGACAAAATACGGGAGGCATATGATATAACTTTTTCCGTACCATCTGGAAAAATGTGAGCTATTAAAGCTCCAACCCCGTAGTCACAGGCGTCCGTTATTAAGCGTAGGGGTAGGTTGGGGTTAAAATGCACTAACACGGGTGCAGAGGCTAAAATTCTTTTAACCTTCTCAAAAGCTACTTGGCATTTTACTGACCATTCCCATTTGACTTTCTCCTTCAATAAATTATATAAGGGTTGTAATAAACTGGAAAGATTTTTCACGAATTTTCCGTAGTAATTTATTAACCCCAAAAATGACCTTAACGTCGTGATATCCGTGGGTATCGGTGCATTGACAATAGCCTCAACTTTTGAATCTGATGTATGCAAACCATGTTTATCAATGTCGTAACCTAAATACGTCAGTTTTGTTTTGAAAAAATTACATTTTTCCAAAGACAGTTTTAACCCTGCTCCCTGTAAACGCGAAAGTACCTCCTCCAACCGCCTCAAATGTTCCTGTCTATTTTTACCAGTCACCAATATGTCATCTAAAAAACTGACAACTCCTTCTAAACCCTGTAACAAAGATTCTAAAATTTTTTGAAATTTGGCGGGTATGCTGGCAATACCGAATGGAGCCCTATTATAACGGTATAAACCTTTATGGGTGGAAATAGTCACTAACTTTTTTGACTCCTCATCTAAACAAACCTGTTGATAGGCATTAGAAAGATCTAGCTTAGTATAATGTTCTCCACCCTGTAGTTGTACAAATAAATCCTCAATCCTCGGTAAAGGATAAGGATCTATTTCTATGAAAGGATTCAGAGTTACTTTGAAGTCCCCACATAACCGAACAGACCCATCCTTTTTTAGTACGGGTACTATCGGTGTACCCCACTCGGAGTAATCTATAGGTTCAATTACGGCCAAACCACTCAACCGTTCTAACTCCTTTTCCACCCTGTCTCTCATGGCGAAAGGCAACGGTCGAGCTCTGAAAAATTTTGGCGAAACACTTTCTCCCGGCTTTAATTTAATAGTTATTTGTCCCTTGTTAAAGGTGCCTAGTCCCGGTGAAAGTAAACTACTATATTTCGAAATGAGAAATTGTAAATCTCTTGGGAGGTCCTCATTCAAATGGAAAATAGTCAACCCAAACAAATTAAAAAAGTCGCGTCCCAGAAGTGGTGGTCCTCCATTTTCAATTACAAAAATTTCTAAAGTTCCCTCTTTTTTATTATACTCTACATTACAAGTGATAAAACCCAAAGGTTTAATTTTATCGCCGTTATACAGACTGAAACACTTATCGGTTTGCTGTAATATTTTGTTGTAAAAATGTTTCGTATAAAATTGTTCTGATATTACCGAATAACTAGCCCCTGTGTCCAAATGAAAAGTAAATTCTTTATTATCCATTAATAAATCTATTACTACAGGATCTGCTTTATAATCAATATTATATAGAGAATAATCTTCAGATTCCAAAAAATTATTGGATTTATTTGTCAATTTTTTTTTATTTGGACACACTGTTGCCAAATGACCCTTTCGGTTACAAACATGACAGTAACATTCACGAAAAGAGCACTTATCTTGTTGATGATTCCTACGTCCACAGACAGAACATTTGGAGTTAGGCTGGGAACCTCCTGATTGCCCTTTGTTCTTTGACTTGGTGGTGTTGCTCCTAAAATCTGTCAACTTCGAGGTGGAATGGCGGGTCTGCGCAGGGTTCTTGTACTTTGAACTGGCGCCGGCGTAGTTTATCTCCGGCTCCCTCTTCACAACTGTACAAAATGGCTGAACCGCAGATTTTGCAGAAGCAATTTCCACTACCTTTGCAAAAGTCACCGTAGCTTTTTCCTACATCGTTTTCAAATCGAGCACAGATCGAACGCGATGCTACTACCCTTGCACGCTTTTGGTCAACATTCAAATATTTGAGGGTTCATTTTGCAGCAATTTTTCTCATGTCCAAATTGACGTGAACTATATGATGAACGCGTTCGTATGAAATATTCAGTGCTTCAGATATCCGTTTTAGCCCAATTCAACGTTCTGTAAAAATCATGTCATGAACTGCATCGATATTTTCGGGGACTGACACAGAAACTGGCCTTCCCGATCGGTCATCATCTTCAATGGAAAATTTACCCCTTTTGAAGCTTGCAGTCCAATTTTTCACGGTCGCATACGAAGGACATTGATCATCAAGGGTATTAAGCATATCTTCGTAAATCTGCTTACCTTTTAACCCTTTTAAATACAGGTACTTGATGGCTCGATACTCCAATTTTTCGATTTTCACAATCTCGGTGGACATATTTTTTCATTTAATTTATTGCGTAACTCTGGTTTACTTTTTTGACGTCAAACTTTACACTGACACTTCTTATAAGTTTTTGTTGGTTGCTATGGTAACGCCATATTTTGTTTATGCAGGGAACTGGTCTAGGCTAACCAGATATCAATACATCCTTGTACATTCTACTATTTGACCTCTAACAAGGGACTATTTGCTAATATCCTGGGAGCTCACTGTTTAATAAACTTATAGACCAAACTATAGACGTTTTTTGCCCCACAAAATAAAAGACGCAAATCGTCTATAGTAATTTTTATAAAATAGTTCGTTGATAAAACCCCAGTTTTCACCACAGCAAAATCGCTTTGTGGAATTTTTTAAACAAAAAATAGTGACAGATATTACAACTCTTTTGGTTTTTTGGAAAAAATATCTCAAAGATTATTCAAGGAATCGTTTTACAGTCAATGGAACTTTTGTAGAGATTTAGAAAACCTACAAAATGGATTTTTATACGACCGGATTGGTGCATTTTTCACTGCGAAATTCCGGGAAAACTTCGAAAACGACCATTTTTAAAAAATTTATAATTTTTATAAATCTAAAGCTGGACAGACAATATTGCGGAAACTGATAGATCATAATATGTAAATCAACAATAAAAATTATGAATTTTCGGAAAATTGTCTCTTTTTCGATGATTTCTCGGATTTCCTCAGTGAAAAATGCACCGATCTGGTCGTATAAAAACCATTTTGTAGGTTTTATAATTCTATACGAAAGTTACATCAACTGTAAAACGATTCCTTCAAGACTTTTTGAGATAATGGCAAAAAAAACAAAAAAGTTGTAATTTTTTTCACAATTTCTCGTTTAAAAAATTCCACAAAGCGATTTTGCTGGGGCGAAAACTGGGGTTTTCATTCAAGATCCATCAAATAAAAAGTAGTATAGGTCTTTTATTTTGTGTGAAAAGAGTCTTTTAGTTTTATCTACAGCTTGGCCTATTATTATCGATAATGAATTGATGTTGACTAAATCTACCCATAGTCACTTCTTGATAGATTATTGATGACCAATTATTTCCCATTTCTCCTCACACTGCATCTTCCCTGTATTACGCAATCTATTTCTTTTGTTTCCCTTAACAGAGTTCTTTCATCTGTTCAAACTGGAGTTTTCTGCTTTTCCCGCATTTAAATTCAGGATTCTTCGAACTCATGTAACATCAGATTGTTCCTGATACGGATTTCAGAAACTCCTGATAACGCATACACACAAGCCGTTGTTCATCTTCGGAAGTTGTTTTTTGAATTCAGGAACTCAAATGTTGAGACAGCTCATCTGTAATGGGATCTCATTTACTTTGCATTCATCCTCTGATTCGACTTGGCTGCTTTTACACCCGTCTTTTGTAAGAATGTGAAGGGGGAAGTTGTCACTTCTGTTTCGTTCAAAATCCAAAGAGATTGTCTTGAAAGATTCCGAGAATCCTGAGGGAAAGTTGGGAGGAAACTTGATCGAAGTGTTCTTCGATATAGAAATTGTAATTCACAAATCGTATGCTGCTACTTTGTTTAAGGATTGAAAACGAAAATGAATTGTGTGTAATGTTTCATTGCAAATGAAATTATGAAGTAGAAGATGAAAGAATAACTTTTGTCTAATTTCCACTAAGACTTTATTGATTACGACCGGTTTCGGCTCTTACACCATTCTCAAGTAACTATTAAGAACTGCAAATAACCTTAGATTCTTCAATATATATATATATATATATATATATATATATATATATATATACATATATATATATATATATATATATATATATATATATATGTATATTGGGTATCAATAATACATAATTATGTTTAAATTACATGTATGTGTCCCAAATTGAGGGCCAGTTTAGGCATCATTATCATTATCATAGTCCTGATCACAGTCAATGTCTTAATCATAAAATCAAATTAAAACTGTACATTTCAGTATGGGCACTTATGCCAATTCTTTAGTTTTAGTCTCAATCATAAACATAACAATTTGACTTTCAAAGTTGGCAATTTTCATGAATGAGTAGGACGACATTCACAACGCGCATGCGCGTCGATACCTATTCGACAAATGACATTAATAATTATTTGTTTTGGCTTGTTATCCTCGTTATTATTAATTGTGTTTCGGAAAAAAAAGAACCAGGAAGAGGGTACTCTTATTGAAATGAAAATGTCCCCTACTTTGGGAGAAAAAGACTCTTATGACAGTGTTGTCAACTGTCAATTTTTTATTTCCGAACTGATGGCTTTGATGCATGAATATAAAAATTTCTTGAGACAACGACTAAGACTAGGACTGTGATAGTAATTAAGACTATGATAATGATATGTTGCGTACTTTGTCCCTAATTGATGTTCCAAAACAAGATGGGAGAGTACCTGAAATCTATATGATATGTCAAACTACCATAAAAAATACCAGGAAGGTCTCCCAATACCTGTGTGTCCAACCTTGTTATCAAAACTCACAAATTCAAGAGAGGAAAGTAACATAATTCTAATTAGTCATTAACGGGTTTCAAAATTAGGGTTTTTACTCAGTGTATTCATTTCCAATTCTTCCAACAAGTTCATTTCTCTTCCTTCATTACACGTATGAAGGATTTTCATGTTATTTTTGTGTATTGAATGATTCGTTTCTTTTAAATGTCCATATATAGCTTATTTTTATCTGAGAACACATGCTCACGGTACCTCATTTCGAAATTTCTGCCCGTTTGGCCTCTATAAGCTGCTGGACAATCGCCACATTCTTGTCTGTATATACCTGATTTTTTCCAGTTATTTTTTTTGGGTTTTGCATTGAATAGCATTTATGAGTTTTGATAACAAGGATGGACTCACTAGTATTGGGAGACCTTCCTGGTATTTTTCTATCGTAGTTTGACAAATCAGGTACACTTCAGGTACTTTTCCATCTTGTTTTGGAACATCAGATAATTAGCGACACATACATGTCGATGGTACCTTAGACGTTTACGGAGAACGGGACATAGGATTAATCTGAAAATTTGGTTTCTCAAGTAGTTGCTTTTGGTCTATCGATCTAAAATATTTTCAGCAATGCAGCGTTGCCGCTTATACCAGAAAGTAGCAGCATCTTTGTTATTTCAAATAGGTCACCCTGTATATTACCGCATTTTTGAACTTGTCATTCCTTTCTTATTATTTATGCCTCATACTACCCTATACCTATCTCTAACGGTTTTTGAGATATTGGTTATTTTTTATTCAAAACATAGCTCGAATTGAATATTTATTTCTGCGGTATTTGGATTCTTAGGAAGTTGCAATTTTGTGTTTAGTTCATCAAGATCATGTACATTGATTCTGTATAGAGAAGTTTGTTCTGCGTTATACAGGGTCGTTCAAAATTCATGATCTTACTGCTAGATACGAAAAGGGTTGAAAGTGCGTTTTTTTAAATGGAACATTCTGTATGATGACTAAATTCCCTTCGAATTGATATATCATGTTCCTATACCTAAAAAGCCAGAATTCCGAGATAATAGCAATTTTCACTTGTAATCTCCCAAGTGCTTGAATTATTGCCGGAAATTTTTCGAGTAAATGAATTTTCTTTGAAAATTCATGTACGAGATAAATTTACGGCAATTAATTCAAACACGAGGGGGATTCGGTAAGAAAATTTCACACCGAGAAATGAAAATCATCCAACAATTCATAAGAAATAACTAACGATGGTTTCACCTGAACTATTTATAATCACTGAAATATTGATATGTAAATTACTTAACAAAATTTTCATCAATAAATATGTTTAAATTTGGAAAAAAAAATAATAAAAAAGTTATGTTTTAATCGTGGAATGAACCATCGACCTAGCGACTCATAGGCCGCAACACTACCGCTGAGCAATCGTCCATAGATATACTTATGGACGATGGCTGAGTTACGGGACTTATGATAAAAACTTGTGACAAATGGTGTATTGAACTTCTTCTGAAATATGATTTCAGAATTGACAATTTCTGCAATTATCGTGGAGAAAACATTTTCAGGCACATTCCAAATATCTAGTAAATACATAATTATCTCATTTCATATGAAAACTAGACCTCCATTTGTACGTTAAAGCAAAATATCAACTTGTCACATGTCAAATGTTTGACAGAAAAATTTCCACTTATTAATTTCGCCCAGGGTACTCAGGAGGATAAAAATTTCCGGCAAAAACGAATTTTTTAATTGGCTACAAAAGCGAGGTGTGAAATTTTCAAAAAAAATCGATTTATTTTTCTCATATTCATCTAAGGTGGCTATTAAATGTCATGATGGTACATGACATTATGAAAATTTGACAATTAGTGCACTATTAATAATACCGTTGTGTGTTTCTTAACGAAATGGTGGGAAATACCTAACTATTCAAACGAAGTTCTGATGAAGTTGTTTATTCTTCATGGAAAATGTGAGGGAATTATAGCAAGAACGTGCAGAAAATTCTTCGCGACTCGGGTAATTTTCAAAAAATTCATGTACTCGAAAAATTTCCGGCAATAATTCAAGCACTTGGGAGATTACAAGTGAAAATTGCTATTATCTCGGAATTCTGGCTATTTAGGTATAGGAACATGATAAATCAATTCGAAGGGAATTTAGTCATCTTTCAGGATATCTCATAATATACAGGATGTTCCATTTAAAAAAACGCACTATCAACCCTTTTCGTATCTAGCAGTAAGATCATGAATTTCGAACGACTCTGTATAACGCAGAACAAACTTCTCCATACATAATCAATGTACATGATCTTGATGAACTAAACACAAAATTGCAACTTCCTAAGAATCCAAATACTGCAGAAATAAACATTCAATTCGAGCTATGTTTTGGATAAAAAATATGGAAAATAACCAATATCTCAAAAACCGTTAGAGATAGGTATAGGGAAGTATGAGGCAGAAATAATCAGAAAGGAATGACAAGTTCAAAAATGCGGTAATATACAGGGTGACCCATTTGAAATAACAAAGATGCTGCTACTTTCTGGTATAAGCGGCAACGCTGCATTGCTGAAAATATTTTAGATCGATAGACCAAGAGCAACTACTTCAGAATGATCCTATTTCCCGTTCTTCGTAAACGTCTAAGGTACCATCGACCGTGACACACCATGTATATATTCAAGAATTATTTGTAGTTACTTATTAAATACTTGAGAATTGTGTAAAAGCCGAAACCGGTCGTAATTAATGAAGTCTTTGTGGAAATTACACAAAAGTTTTAGAGAGAAACATTCGCAATTGAAAATTGAACCAAAACATGACTGATTTGAAAATGGGTAAAACCTACGATAAATTGAAGTTAATTTTATGTAATATCTAACAGAATAAAACTACTTCCCTGGCAAAAGCTACGCTGGACATTGAACTACATCTGATAGATATTGTGAAAAGGCCTTGAGACAAAAATTCTGAGAGTGAAAATTTGCATTTTCATTCAGACAGTTGAAATGAAAAGAAGCAATTTTTTTAATATCTTACAGCAAACAACTACTTCCCCGGCAAAAGCCACGCTGGGCATTGAACTATATCTGATAGATATTGTGAAAAAAACCAAATTCGAAAGAAAAACTCTGAAAGTGAAAATTTGCATTTTCACTCAGATAGTTGATTATTTCTTATGTTCAGTTTCCATTGGAGATTCTTATCTATGAATGAGATAAGGGAGAATGTTATTCAGAAGTATCACTCACAGAAAATCGCTCATTTTATTGATGCGTGAATTGCATGTCTTTCGCTAGGTCTCCAATACATTTTGGTTTCCAAAAATCTATTTCACTCTTCTAAGATCATCAGGAAGGCCGGAAGAATTGAAAATCATACTCTTCAGAAGCAATTTCACACTGTAATGATGGAATTGTTGGATTATTTCTTGTGCGGTGAAATATTTTTCTGAATAAAGTTTGTCTTTCAGTCGCAGATTATTCCACAACTGACTTTATGAACATGCTGTTCATATTCTCAATAAAATCTACACAATAGTTATTCTTTCATCTTCTACTTCAACATGAATTTCCACAAAACAAATAGATCATCAATCGAACCAGTTGATTAAATGAAATTATATAATAGGCTTTTTTTCTACGACCATGGAAAAATCTACATTTCAAGTGCGTCTTCTATTTAGAAACCTATAACTTTGCAATACAGATTATTATTTCCTCTTAGACAGTCATTATCAACGAGTTTTATGATGATAAATAATATGATTTTAGAATCAATTCTATTAACACCTCCTTGATCATAATTTTTTGACATTAAATAGTAAAGTAACCAAGACTGCAAAATGGATAGTATGATATTCAAAATTTTACAGCACCTGGCAATGTATTGTAGCAATTAATTTCTGATATCAAGTACATCGTAAATTGGGCAGAAGTATAACTCCAATTCTGTCATGCAGAATCAATACGTTTCTTGCCGCCGACTTTTTTGAGAATCCGAAATAACTTTTCTCACAACCAGAATTTCATTTGTTTGGATTCAGTATTTCATTCGTTTTGATTCAATATTACATTTGTTTCGATATAGTGTGAATTCAAGTAACAATTTCCAAGTGATAGATAGAAACGATTAACAAATATAAGTTCAATTTCTTATTCTACAATGACAATGAAAATAAAACTAATTTTCGAATATTTGTGTTGTGTCGTTCATATCTCCTTCAAATGCTAATGGATGATGCCATTTTCTACACAATTTTCTCATATAGTAGTATATATATAAAGAAATTGTACAGTAATGGCATACCAAATGAGAATTTAAAAAAATCTTGAGCGGGTTAATTCTACATTTAAAGGACCCCGCACTTTTTATGGGTAAAATGGTTCTCGGTGAAATTGTCTGAATTTTTAGTATATTGTAGTATTCACTGTACTGATTGAACGTGCAGAATCGCAAAGAACGTTGAAGGATATATTTTGAAATACAGGTTCAAGTTAAAAATCAGTAATTTTTATTTAATTATTTTCTCGGGATTTGAAAGTGACAACTGCATTTTTTTTCGTTCAACGTACCTTCATATTACTAAATATCATTAAGATGGTGCAGATTATATCATTATGTACAGTGTGAAAAATAAAAACATTTTAGTTGTTTTTGTTTTGTTTTTGTTTTTTTTTACGAAACTCCCAGGTTTTCGGAGAAAACCCCTCAAAAGCAGAGCTTGTGCGAGCAAGGGAGATCCGGGACCTACAGTTTAAATAAAAGTGGAATTCGAACCACTTCAGCTCAGTGACATACGACCGGGGATCGAACCCGGACCGTCTGGGTGGAAGCCAAACGCTCTAACACCTCGACCACTTCGCGTGATTTTTAGGGGTAAAAATTACTTTATGTTGTGATTTTCATTAAAATGTGAATTTTTGATCGGTGAGCATGCATGATTTTTAGGGGTAAAAATTACTTCATGTTTTTTATTATTTTTTAAATTAATTTTATATTTAATAAGGTATTAAGTTGTTCTTTAATTTAAATTTATTAATTTATTAAATTTTTAATTGGTCATTATAATTTAAATTTTTATTTATATTTAAAATATACAAGTCTAATTTTCGAATTTCCAAAATTGGAGTTTTATTTACGCTCAAAAATTGGATTTTTTTTTACTTTAATCTGAATTTTTGTGATTAGTTATTTTAAATAAATAATTATAGTGCAATAAGTAGTATTAAATATTAAAGAAATTTAGATTTAGAAATAAAAAATAATATTAACAAAATTTGTGCCAGCAGTTGCGGTTACACAAATAATATAATTTAATTTAATTAGCATTAATTAATTTGTAATACTATAATTTTAAATTAAAATTTATTAGGTGAAATTTTTAAATTAAAAAAAAAATTGTTATTTTTAATGAAGTTAATTCGATGTGATAATGAAATATCGATAAAATTATTTTGGCATGCAATATACTTTACCTATTCCATCATTAATCACAATTTATACATTTCGTACAGGGTGATTTAAAAAATTGGTGAAATATATTGCCGGTTATTTGGTACATATCCTGTATATTCAAGTGAATTATCATCATTCGAAGATAGCTAATACCGTATAAACATGATTTCGTTGGGATATATAGGGAGATCATAAAAATTTTCGATGATAAAAATGACAAAATACCAACGTTTCAGATATCACCCTTTAATTCACGGTTAACTAGGTGAAATTCCTTTATTATTATTCAATATATTCATCATTCTCTCCTCAACACTGTCCCAAAGATCCAGTTTCCTACTATTACTAGTTTCATAGTTATTAATTTAGAAACTTATTACCATTTGCATGACGAGTTGAAGGAACTTGTTCACACGTACAAAAGATTTTTCACAAATAATGGAACGTGGGAATCAAAATAAATATAATATATATTATATGCAGGGTGATGACCAATGACGATCCATCCAATTCCATCCACCATTTAGGAACTGACTGAATATACGACACATAGTTAAGACTTACAACTCAGGCATGAGCCAGATAAGATTCCTAATGCTTGGATAGTTTGACTCCCTCGTAGCAGCGCCACGTTCCTCATACAACAAGAAAACCCTATCGGCTATAGGGTACATGTTGATTCTGTCGTTGACGGAAAGTGAACGAAAAAGAAAAATCAATTAGTTCCATCAGTGATAATTAATATATATATTTTAATCGAATAAACATCCTACCACCCTTGTGGTCTGTATAAAAACAAGGAATACTAAATACAATAAAATAAGTTGATAGAATAAAAAAGAAAAAGGTAAAAACTAAATAAACTAGTCAATAAACCTATATTGATGAAATATAATAGATGTCTATATGTTTCCATTGACAGCCAGCAAATATATATGATCATATATATTATATATATATATATATATATATATATATATATATATATATATATATGTGAAAATAGAGTATATTTCGTTTTAATTCCGAGAGTTCCAACCTTTGACAGCTGTTTCGTGCTAACGCACTCATCAGAAACGAAATATACTCTATTTTCACTTAGATTCTGCTTGCGTTCCTCATAACGTACTAGAAACTTGATTGAACCTTGGGTTGGTCAGAACAACGAAGTGTTGACTGCCTGTCAAATTGTAGACAAACCTCTACTTTGGATTCCTTGGTTCGTGTCAAATTAAGTTTCAACTAGTGACTGTAGATGTCATAAGTAACTTTCTGTTATATCTGTCTTGCCTTCACGGTACTAATTCTTGAGTGGATTCGTTTTGATTTCGAGAGCTCCATAAATCCTTTCTGATGAGTGCGTTAGCACGAAACAGCTGTCAAAGGTTGGAACTCTCGGAATTAAAACGAAATATATTTTCACTTAGATTCTGCTTGCGTTCCTCATAACGTACTAGAAACTTGATTGAACCATGGGTTGGTCAGAACAACGAAGTGTTGACTGCCTGTCAAATTGTAGACAAACCTCTACTTTGGATTCCTTGGTTCGTGTCAAATTAAGTTTCAACTAGTGACTGTAGATGTCATAAGTAACTTTCTGTTATATCTGTCTTGCCTTCACGGTACTAATTCTTGAGTGGATTCGTTTCGATTTCGAGAGCTCCATAAATCCTTTCTGATGAGTGCGTTAGCACGAAACAGCTGTCAAAGGTTGGAACTCTCGGAATTAAAACGAAATATACTCTATTTTCACTTAGATTCTGCTTGCGTTCCTCATAACGTACTAGAAACTTGATTGAACCTTGGGTTGGTCAGAACAACGAAGTGTTGACTGTCTGTCAAATTGTAGACAAACCTCTACTTTGGATTCCTTGGTTCGTGTCAAATTAAGTTTCAACTAGTGACTGTAGATGTCATAAGTAACTTTCTGTTATATCTGTCTTGCCTTCACGGTACTAATTCTTGAGTGGATTCGTTTTGATTTCGAGAGCTCCATAAATCTTTTCTGATGAGTGCGTTAGCACGAAACAGCTGTCAAAGGTTGGAACTCTCGGAATTAAAACGAAATATACTCTATTTTCACATATATATATATATATATATATATATATATATATATATATATATATATATATATATATATATATATATATATATATAATATATATGATCATATATATTTGCTGGCTGTCAATGGAAACATATAGGCATCTATTATATTTCATCAATATAGGTTTATTGACTAGTTTATTTAGTTTTTACCTTTTTCTTTTTTATTCTATCAACTTATTTTATTGTATTTAGTATTCCTTGTTTTTATACAGACTACAAGGGTGGTAGGATGTTTATTCGATTAAAATATATATATTAATTATCACTGATGGAACTAATTGATTTTTCTTTTTCAATCACTTTCCGTCAACGACAGAATCAACATGTACCCTATAGCCGATAGGGTTTTCTTGTTGTATGAGGAACGTGGCGCTGCTACGAGGGAGTCAAACTATCCAAGCATTAGGAATTTTATCTGGCTCATGCCTGAGTTGTAAGTCTTAACTATGTGTCGTATATTCAGTCAGTTCCTAAATGGTGGATGGAATTGGATGGATCGTCATTGGTCATCACCCTGCATATAATATATATTATATTTATTTTGATTCCCACGTTCCATTATTTGTGAAAAATCTTTTGTACGTGTGAACAAGTTCCTTCAACTCGTCATGCAAATGGTAATAAGTTTCTAAATTAATAACTATGAAACTAGTAATAGTAGGAAACAGGATCTTTGGGACAGTGTTGAGGAGAAAATGATGAATATATTGAATAATAATAAAGGAATTTCACCTAGTTAATCGTGAATTAAAGGGTGATATCTGAAACGTTGGTATTTTGTCATTTTTATCATCGAAAATTTTTATGATCTCCCTATATATCCCAACGAAATCATGTTTATACGGTATTAGCTATCTTCGAATGATGATAATTCACTTGAATATACAGGATATGTACCAAATAACCGGCAATATATTTCACCAATTTTTTAAATCACCCTGTACGAAATGTATAAATTGTGATTAATGATGGAATAGGTAAAGTATATTGCATGCCAGAATAATTTTATCGATATTTCATTATCACATCGAATTAACTTCATTAAAAATAACAAATTTTTTTTAAATTTAAAAATTTCACCTAATAAATTTTAATTTAAAATTATAGTATTACAAATTAATTAATGCTAATTAAATTAAATTATATTATTTGTGTAACCGCAACTGCTGGCAAAAATTTTGTTAATATTATTTTTTATTTCTAAATCTAAATTTCTTTAATATTTAATACTACTTATTGCACTATAATTATTTATTTAAAATAACTAATCACAAAAATTTACATTTAAGTAAAAAAAAATCCAATTTTTGAGCGTAAATAAAACTCCAATTTTGGAAATTCGAAAATTAGACATGTATATTTTAAATATAAATAAAAATTTAAATTATAATAACCAATTAAAAATTTAATAAATTAATAAATTTAAATTAAAGAACAACTTAATACCTTATTGAATATAAAATTAATTTAAAAAATAATAAAAAACATAAAGTAATTTTTACCCCTAAAAATCACGCATGCTCACCGATCAAAAATTCACATTTTAATGAAAATCACAACATAAAGTAAAATCACGCGAAGTGGTCGAGGTGTTAGAGCATTTGGCTTCCACCCAGACGGTCCGGGTTCGATCCCCGGTCGTGTGTCACTGAGCTGAAGTGGTTCGGATTCCACTTTTATTTAAACTGTAGGTCCCGGATCTCCCTTGCTTGCACAAGCTCTGCTTTTGAGGGGTTTTCTCCGAAAACCTGGGAGTTTCGTAAAAAAAAAACAAAAACAACTAAAATGTTTTTATTTTTCACACTGTACATAATGATATAATCTGCACCATCTAAATGATATTTAGTAATATGAAGGTACGTTGAACGAAAAAAAATGCAGTTGTCACTTTCAAATCCCGAGAAAATAATTAAATAAAAATTACTGATTTTTAACTTGTATTTCAAAATATATCCTTCAACGAACTTTGCGATTCTGCACGTTCAATCAGTACAGTGAATACTACAATATACTAATAATTCAGACAATAGAGTATATTTCGTTTCTGATGAGTGCGTCAGCACGAAACAGCTGTCAAAGGTTGGAACTCTCGGAATTAAAACGAAATATACTCTATTGTCACTTAGATTCTGCTTGCGTTCCTCATAACGTACTAGAAACTTGATTGAACCTTGGGTTGGTCAGAACAGCGAAGTGTTGACTGCCTGTCAAATTGTAGACAAACCTCTACTTTGGATTCCTTGGTTCGTGTCAAATTAAGTTTCAACTAGTGACTGTAGATGTCATAAGTAACTTTCTGTTATATATATATATATATATATATATATATATATATATAATCATGGAACTCGCATTGGAAAAAACCGTCGCTGATGCCCAGATTCAAATTCTCCTATTAGAAATAAAAGCGTTCTATCAATCATTTTCACTTTTCCTAGTTTGTTTTTTATTCCGACAAAGCTTGAACCAACAAAATTCAATTAACTATTTGTACCTTACATTATTAAATTCATATATCTGATGTGATTGTTATCTCTAATCTTCACCCTCTTTTACATTTATTTTGATCTGCACATTCTCACCTTTCACTATTTTTGGAAAATCTTGGCCACTAGTAGAATGAACGCGTGAACAAGTTCCTTCAACTCGTAATGCATTTGTTAATAAGTTTCTCAATTAATAACTATGAAGCTAGTCATAGTAGGATACTTAATTTTTGGGACAGTGTTGAGGAGAGAATGATGAATATATTAAATAATAATAAAGGAATTTTACCGAGGTAATCGTGAATTACAGGGTGATTTCTGAAACGTTGATATTTTGTCATTTTTATCATCGAAAATTTTCATGATCATCCTATATATCCCTACGAAATCATGTTTATACGGTATCCTTTCTTCGGAGGATGATAATTCACTTGAATATACAGGATATGTACGAAAGAACCGGCCATACATTTCACCAATTTTTCAAATCACCCTGTACGAAATGTATAAATTGTGATTAATGTTGGAATAAGAATAGTATATTGCATGCCAAAATAATTTTATCAATATTTCATTATTACATCGAATTTTCAGACATTACTAAAATGTTTTTATTTTTCACTCTGTACATAATGATATAATGTGCAGCATCTGAATGATATTTAGTAATATGAAGGTACGCTGATGATAAGAACAAAAAAAATGCAGTTGTCACTTTCACATCCCGAGAAAATTATTAAATGAAAATTACTGATTTTTAACTTGAAAAAATCTATCCATCAACGAACTTTGCGATTTTGCACGTTCAATCAGTACATTAAATACTACAATATACTAAAAATTCAGACAATTTCACCGAGAACCATTTTACCTATAAAAAGTGCGGGGTCCTTTATCTAAAATATCAACATATAGAACAGTAGGGACTAATATAAATTATAATTTGTAATGAATACACTTCAAAATGTTAGGGGTGTTGACTTAGAATAAGATCATAGGAATTTTGGAAAAGTATTAATAGTGAACAATTTGATCCAGAATATAGAAATAAAGATTCGACAACTATACAAAATACTTTAATGATTTGATAATGGTGTCGAGTAAGCATTATATTTTTGAAATTCAGAAGACGACTAGTTTACGAGTTAGGCACATTTTTCGAAAAAAATAACCTTATCTTCCACGAATAATTGTTCTGGTGTTTTTTGTACTTCGAAGGTCTATCATTCCAATCTTGAAATGTCTTTTTTCAAATGGTCTATATAACTTAATGGATTTAACCGCTTAAAATTGAGAAAAACTCTCTGAATCATGGTTTTCTCAATATTTTCAATGACTTTCAATAGTTGTAGAGAAAAAGTAACATGCAAAGACCAGGTGGGAATATTATTGAGGTTCCAACTTCAGGAAAAGAAGAATTCAAACACGAAAACGCTCAAAATGGTGAAATAAGGATGCAGTTTAGGGGTTGAAAACGTTTTTTTTTGCGATTTGCGGTGAAACGTAACATCCTAGTGAAATATGTTCAATGAAAAAGTTGTAGAAAATAAAAAATCGAAAACTTCTTTATACAACACTTTTTGACTAACCACAAATTGACTGTCAAAATGGCAAAAAACTGATTTTTCAGATTTTTTTTTTCACGTGTGTAAATGATATAGTTTAGATGAAAATTAGTAGATAATAGTTATTTTTGTATCTAGTGCGCGAAATGCTACTTTTTTTAACGAGGCGCAGCCGAGTTAAAAAAAATAGTCGAGATTACCAAAGTATTTCGCGCATGAGATGCAAACAAAATTTTTTCTACAAAAGTCAAAAATATTGTTCTAAAATAAGTAATAACTATGAAAAATAGTATTGAACTGGCTTAAATAATTTTTCCAAATCAAGTAATTACTGTAACTATGGAAATAAAATGGCATTTGTTGACAATTATTTCAAAGTGACAGTTCTTGATAATTATTTTGGAGTGACTTTTTATTCGCGTCAATTTCGTGCGTGATATTTATTATTGTAAAAGAATGGAAATTTCGATGAACTAAGCAGTACCCCACCTAACTTGATAGATGCGGCCAATTCCGTAATTTCCAACCTTTTACCGGAGAAATCGAGGCGGCAGTATGAAAATGCATATCAGCAATTTAAAGAGTGGTGTGAAGCAAATAAAGCCAGAAAAATATCTCTCACAATTTGAAAGCCTCAATTATTGTTCTACATTAATAAATAAACGATTTCTTGTTTTTTGCTTGATTGAGGAGTTGAGGACCATATAGGTTAGAATATGAAAATCCCATATAGTTTACATGCAGTGTGCGAAATATATTTCGCACATTACTTCGCGCACGGTGTAATGGTAACGAATGAAAATGAAGAAAAGTGCCACTTCGCATACTGTTGTCAATGTGCGAACCTTGTCATTTTTTGACGTTTGTAGAAAAATGTCTTTTTTTGTGTCGCATAAGCATGATTTTTGCGCAAATGAAAAGACTTCTAGTTTTCGAGTCATTTACACTTTCCGAAAAAAATACACCTAACTTCCACGAACAATTGTCTCCATATTTTTTTTGTATTTCAAATTTCTATAAGTGATCTTTTCAATTTTTGAAATACCTACTTTCAAAATGGTCTGTGTACCTTGGTAGTTTATTGATCGTTAAACCTCTTAAAATTGAGAAAAAATGTCTGTGAATTATGATTTTCTCAATGTTTTCGATTTTCTTCAGTATTTTCATAACAAAAAGTAGTTTATATTAAATTATTCATAATAAAATATTGGAATACATAATCACAGTACAAAATTAATTCAATATTATCGTACTTATTCTTTTATGCAACTATACAAAATCATTGAAAATATTGAGAAAATCATGATTCAGAGAGACTTGTTGTCGGATTTTCTCAATTTTAGGCGGTTTAACGAATAATAAACCATCAAAATACATATACCATTTGGAAGTAGACATTTCAACAATTGAAATGATATCTTATAGACCTTTAAAATACAGAAAAACACCAGAACAATTGCTCGTGGAAGAAAAGGGTATTTTTTCGAACAATGTACCTAACTCGAAAACTAGTCGTCTACTGAATTTCAACAAAATCATGCTTACTCGACACCAAAAAAGACAGATTTCAACAAATTTTTATTCAAATTGAATTATTTATACGAGAAAAAAATCAAATACTGAAAAATCAGTTTTTCTTCATTTTGACAGTTAATTTGAGGTTATGTGTTAAAGTGTTCGAAACAAAAGTTCTTGATTTTTTTACGATCTACAACTTTTTCATTGAACTTCTTTCGGTAAGAGGTCACGTTTCGCCGAAAATCACAAAAAACCATTTTCAACACCTAAACTGCTTCCCCATGTCACCATTCTGAGTGTTTTTCTGTTTAAATGTTTTTTTCTCAAAGTTGGAACCTTAACAGCATTTTGTATTTGGTCCTTGCGTGTTATTTTTTTTCACCAAAATTATATACACCAGTCTATGAATTTTTTTTTTTTATGATTTTACTTTCGGTTTAGAAGCTGAGTTGGAGTATTATGGAACTATCCGTGATTCAATACTGAGCTTTCCTACGGGTGATCTTTTCAATTTACTATCTGCGCCACTGAACTAACCCATTTTGATGCGAGACTTTGTGAACTTGATAAATTATGTAATTCTGCCTAAGTAGGAAGCAGCTCCCTCGCCAAGTGTTTCCATTAGTAAACTCAGCTGGGAGTTTATTGACTATTATGGAAAACCATTTACCTACCACCAAGAGTTGCATGAACCTCGTATCGTAATTAAACTAGCTAAAATTAAAATTTTAACATCCACAGTGAACAGTCTCCAAAGGAGAATAAGAATTCTGTGTTTTCCTCTGTTACAATCTTCTTATAAATTGCTTTGAATCATCATTTTCAGAGCAGAAAATTAGAAAGAAAAAGAAAATCAAAAAGGCTTTGCTTACTTTAGGAATTCGCACTTCTTTCAAAAATCTGCAAAAGCAATGATACCATCAAATAATCATGGATAATCATAGTGAATGAGTTTCGTGGAAAAATTCCCACTCAATCAAATTAGGTCGCCATGGATTGCAACACTTTGAATGAATTATATTGTTCCATAGCAGACCAGCTGTCAGAAAATATAGTTGAAGCGCCTGATCCATTATCATTAATTTATGAATAACATAAATATCGCTGAAACATTCGTTTTATATGAGACTGATTTGAAGGAGCTATTAAACACTATAAAAATTATCAAAAATAAAACTTCTTGGGGTTTCGATAACATTTCGATTAACATTTTTGAGAATGTGCATATTTTTGCACTGGAATTACTAATCCAACTCATGTATGACTACTTCGCCCAAGATATCTATACCCACAATTTCTGAAGTCGAATATAGCGATATCCCTTCACAAAGGGGGTAATACCACAGATCCATCAAACTTTCAACCCATCTCGCCCATTCCAACCTTCGGAAAAATAATTGAGAAGTTAGTCAAAATTTGGTTGATGAATTTTATGTCCGCACACAAAATCCAAATTTGGCTTCCAATCCAAAAAGAGTGCTGGGGATGCCATTTTCCATCTGTTGAAAATACTTCATTCTGAGTTAAAGGTGAAAAAGGTATGTGAAGCAGTTTTCTGTGACTTGCCGAATACTGCAACGCAAACTTCAGCATTATGGGTTCAGAAATCAAAGTCCTGGCTGGATCGAATTATATCTGAGTCAACGCACCAAGTTGTGAGAACTAACACGCTGTCAGATTTTAGCCCGATCAGGCTAGGTGTGCCGCAGGGTTCGGTACTAGGGCCAGTAATTTTCTTGTTGGATTTCAATGATCTGGCTTATTCACAATTTTTGCATATGATACAACTATCATGTGGCATTGCACCAATGAAAACAACCTTCGAAACTAAATAGTTCAAGTTATTATCAGTGTAGGAGAGTGGTGCAACTCCAATTTGATTTTCATCAATATAGAAAAAGCCAACCTCATTTCATTTAGTTGTAATTTACCAGGCATTTCTTTGGGTGAGGGTAACAACCTCAATTTTAATAATCACACTAAAATACTAAGCAAAAACCTAGCATTGAGATGTTATGCCTAGCGGATGGTGTCGAAGAAATTGGGTACTTTGATCCATATACCCAATGGGTGCGACAGAGACTTTTAACCTTCTGAATCGTGTGGAGTCTCGCAGTCATACTCATTACATTACATTACATACTTATTACATTAGACATACGAGGAAGTTTTTTGGCCATATCTCCGCAGCCGTGTGACATAATCCCATCAAACTTGGTATCACTGGATTCGTAATGACGATCCCTACCAAATATGGAAAAATATACTGGGTGTCCAATTTAAAAATATCACCAAAGTCATTTTTACTCAATTGCGGATAACCCTATATATTTTGGGTGGGGTTCAAAAATTGGCCCATCGGAAAAGAAAATCGACCTGTCCAAGGATTTTTCCGAAATATCTTTATATTCAGAAATAATGAATTTGTTCCATAATTTAGCGTCGCACTGTATGTGCAATGTTGAGCATAGAGTGTCCTATACACCCTTGTTCAAGCAGCAAACATTAATTACACTTCCTCCTCTATTTTTCCTAGAAACTGTGTACCTAGCAGATAACCAATAATCTTACGAAGTTCTTGTTGGCATTACTAGCCAAAATGACAATCTGAGACTGTCCATTGCATCATCAAATTTGAACAAACATTCCATAATAATATGAAAGATATTAATATAAAAAAATTAGCAATAAATATATATCTAAACAAGCAGAATTTGCAGGAAACTTAAAGCTGTGTTACGGATTCATTTTGCACTAGAAAACCCTTTCTATTTGAATACAATAACATCAGAAATTCTCTGTCATTTAAATAAACTTTCCACTCTGTACGCCACTGTTTCAAAATGACAACTTGATCGTTGTCATGTACAGCTTGTTTATAATGTTAGTACTTACCTTTGTCGTACTAGTTCGAGAGGACATGAACTGGCCTCAAGCTAAAAGCATTGTTTATATAGATGTAAAATAGTTAGCCAACCTTATGGGATTTATATAGGATTCAAATGGATGCGACATGTAGATGGCGACAGTGATCTCGCATCAAAGTCATGTCGTAACTTCAGTGATCTGTCCTCCAAGTCATGTCGTAACGTGATTGAAACAATGGGACAACATTGAAATCAGGGTTTTTTGAAGAAACCTGCATTAAAATGACGTCAAATATTCATGTTTGTAACTAATCACGCTAGATGACACACGCGTTTGGGTCCAACACCTTTTCCACAGGCATTGACTAACTATCTTACTTCCATTCAAACAATGCTGAAAGTAAATAATGACATTCCGCATTCCGCTGTATGACAGCGTTGTTTTGTCAACACAAAACGGTAACATTCCTACTCTACTTGACCTTGTTTGTGTTTTGTTCAGAGATTGAAAGGCTGGCATTTTCATCTTGGTTCAGTTGGCAACACTGAATCTTTAGGGGTTCTGTTCAAGGAGACTAAAATTTAACAAGGAGAGTTTAATCCCCATAAGACAATGGGGACACTAGTAGAAAGGGATGAAAGAACATTTGTGACGAAATGTGACGTAGTTGGACGTGTCATGGTCGCTGTTTTCTATAGACAGTGACGGACTAGCTCTTGGTATATGAGATTAACTGCTGACAGTTTTGTTGCATGGTTCGAGTTCGACTCTGCACTCATATCCAAGTACGTCACTATGACGCATTGATGCTACAAGATTCTGATTGGCTAAAGCTTATTAAACCCTCCTTGGTAGTTTAGTCTCTTTGGGTTCTGTTCACCTGAGTCGTCCAATTGTCCCAAGGAGTAGCTCCGAGTAGCTCGAAGTAGTTCCTGGACTGATCTCACAGACCACGAACGAACAAGGAAGCACTTTGTCTGATAGTGAGAGGCATCTTAGTGAGAGTTTTCGACTTTGACGTCTGAGTGTCGAGTGAGTGTCATATTTTGAGTGATGTTTTCCGGTTGGATATTTGAAGAGTGACAGACAACTAACCAATTTTTGAAGATTTCCAATTCAATTTTGATCATCTCTGTGACCAAATTTTTGAATTGTCGGAATTGGTTCTCTAGAGAAATATGACGTCATTTTCTCTCAATTTCAAGCATTACCTATTTTTGAAATGTCACTGGAGAAACATTTCTCTTGATATTGACAGATGAAATTCCTAGTCCCTAATGCAGGAGAATTCGAAAATTCTCCTAGGAATTGAATTCTTAAGTTAAAGAAACTCGAAGATTTTTTCTATGTATTGATGAAATTATTATTATTCAGGTAGGTATAGTTATGGATATTACACAATAAGGGATGGTTTTGAACAATTTGGAGGATGCGATGGCTAAAGCATGACAATTTTTTGCGAGACCAAAATTCGTTCCACAACTCAAATGAACGCGACAGTTTGTGAAACACTTCAGATTTAGGAAGGACACTTTTCTGAAGTTACTGTTAGAAATCGATGATGAACTGCAACCTCCCTGTCGAGTTTTCACAATGAAAAAATAAACTAAACTTTTAATAGCCTTGGGTATCCAATGCAGATGCGAAATTATAGACCACTGTGTTTTTTTCAATTCATTATTCATTCATTATCAGTGTTAATGGTTTTTGTGGCCCTCCACCGGTTCATTTTGTTATTATTTGCTTCCTTATTCTTTTAATTTGCCTGATTTTTCAGATCTTGCCAACTCTACGATAGCAAAATTTTGCTTCACTTCATCTCTTATGTATGATTCCACAAACATACCTTTTTCCAGCCAACCCCAGTTTTATGTTCCCCAGGAATGGCATTCAATTTAATGGCAATACTATCCCACCTTTCTCTTGCGATATTATGGGTAAAAGTTTTCGTAAATTTACCAAATCTTAGTGCTGCATCAATGTCTGCATCAATTTCTGCAATCCTATGCATTTTTTTGAGCGCTGCTTATGAATCTTCTTTTGACATCTATTTCCAGGAAGTTATAACCAAACCTAGCAAAAATCGTATCTGCAAACGTCAAATTCAAATGTGTGTCCACAAAAATCCTATTTTTTAATTGGTTAAACAAAATTCTTCTATGATCGAATGCAATACATACGTCTCAAAACTAAGCTCCTAGGAAATGACTTCCTACGGTGTTCAAAAATAGCGGTTCTCCGGTTTCATTGTTTCACGTGCGAATTTAATCTAGAGAAATACTCCATGAGAGAATCAATTCCTACGATTTCAAAAATTAGCTCCCTGTGGGTCTTGGAAAAATTCATATCTGGAGATTCCCTCATATTGTTTGTGATATTTTGATGCTGTATATTTTGGAGGATATCTCTGGGGTGCGATTCTCAAATGTCTACTAGCCTATGTCACATGCGACAAAATATCTCCATTTCTTTTCAATGCATATTCGAGAAAGGCGATGGACATATTTTGTCGCATGAGACATTTGATAGTCGACATTTGAGAATAGGGCCCCTGGTCGGTGTCTCCGGATTTTGAGGTTAGGAGGGCCTGTAGTAATTTTTTCATCGCTGGAACAAGAAACTAGCTATCAGGCAGCAAACAGACCATCAAAGCTGTTACCAAAACCATCCCACCTAATAGAGGTAATCAGCAGTCAGACTGGTATTGTTTATTCTAGGGTGTTACTGCTCCGCTACGGTTTTATTGTTACTGCTCCGCTACTGTTCCGTTGTTCCACTATCTACTGTTATTGTTCCACTGTGATTGTTTTGCTACCGTTTATTGCTAGACAAACTTATAACTAGAAGGCTCACTTACTATCTGGAAAATAACCATCACATACATAAAAACCAGTTTGGATTCCGCAAAGCACACTCCACCACAGACGCCATTCATAACATCATTAAAACTATAGAATACAACAAAAGGCAAAAGCTACACACAAACATCATAACACTAGATATAGCTTACGCCTTCAACACCACCTGGACACCAAACATACAAAACATAATGCAAACAAAACTGGTACCACACAACATCACACAAATCTGCGCTAGCTTTCTTACAGGCAGAAAAATCACTAGCGGTCAGTTAACAAGATACATTACGAGAGGATGCCCACAAGGATCCAGCTTGGGACCTATCCTCTGGACCATTGTTATGAAAGACTGGTTTGGGACACTAGGAAAATAAATAGGAAACGACGCTTCCGTCTCGTACCAAGCATTCGCAGACGACCAAGTGATTATACTATAAGAACGAACAAACACGCAAATCCAAAGAAGATAGGCAAAAACCTGGACAGCATGCAGAATCTGGGCAACCAGAAACGAACTAGAATACAGCAAGGAAAGACAGAGACGATGTTCATCACAGGCACTAATGAAACCACTGCACCACACATACACATGGATGGCCACACACCAATCAACAGACAACACATAAAGTATTTAGGGCTCACAATCGACAGGAAGATGCTATGGATTGAACATGTAAAGACAAGGGCCAAGGTGCAAGATATTGCGAACAAACTCTTTGTGGTAGCTGATAGAAAATGGGGCACTGACAAGGAAATCCTCAAAATAATATTCAAACCGATTATCCTATACGTAGCCAACGTATGGGGACACAGAGCTACAGACTCCCGTATAGAGAAACACATAAAAGCCATTGAAAGACCTTTCTTACTAGCTATCACAAAAGCATACCGAACAGCACCCACAGATGCATTACATATAATAACAGGTATCATTTCAACGCACACAGAAGCAGAAGTCGAACACAAACTCTACACTACACATAAAATAGACATAGAGTTCAATCGTATAAAACACACAGATCAACCACATCCAGCCAAAACACACAGAAAAATTCCAGAAAACACACAAAACACGATACACATTTATACTGATGCCACACAGAACCAGGAAGAACACAGGGCATATGGCATTACAATCACAGAAGACCATACAACATGGATCAACAGAGGCAACAGAGTGGGAGACGGCAACAACATACACCAGATAGAGCTGCTGGCAATGAAAAAGGCAATGGACATGCATGAACATACACAAAGGGACATTATCATTCACACAGACTCCCAGAGAGCACACGACACAATAAAAACACACAAAAACAACAAACTTGCCAATCAAATACAAAGAACAATACAAGCAAGGTATGATAGAAACCACATTACGAACATCAAAATAACACCAAGAACATACCAAGGCATACAGAAGACAGAGAGAATAGCCAAAAGACATGTAAATGACGAAAACAGAAAGAATCAACGACACCAAAAAGGAACTAAAAATCAGGAAATTGAAAAACAAAATGGAAAAATGGCAAAACAATTGGAATACCTCCACAAAAAGACGAGCCACACATAGCATCTTACCGTCGGTACACCAGGAACTCATCAACCTAACATGGAAAACCACACAGTTGATCACAGGACATGGGCATATACAAACATACTACACCAGATTCAGGCTCAGACAAGTCACGGGCGAATGCGAATGCGGGGAACGGGAAGAGACTGTCCTACACATTATACAAAATTGTCAACTACCACACAGAATCACAGCCAGATAACAAATAACACACCATCTGGATAACAAACAGATGCACTACCCGCCAGTCTTCCAAAACAGAAGAGAGCTAGACAGAAACACGAAACACATTACACGAACTAAACAAATGGGGAGAACTTATGATCAGCGACGACGACCCAGATTGACCAGCAGAAACTAGAACTAACACAAATGTAGCTCTTATAGCACAATAGAATGTACAAATGTATTTATGTAAAAAAAGGGGGGACAACAAAATAAATTTCCTCGCTAATTTTTGGGAGTGCGGTGATGGGATGGGTTCCCTTGACAGGGCTTGCGTTAGATGGACGGTAGCTCTGGCATTATGCCTAACGGCGGGTGGGCCATCCATGGAGCAAGCCTTGGCCTGCTCCTCGGAAAATACACTCTTCATGTTATTGTTCCACTGTGATTGTTCTGCTACCGTTTATGGTGCTCCACTGTTATATTTCTACTGTACCGCTGGAGTTCCACTGTTCCTCTGTGGTTCAGTATTCCTGCTGTTCGTCCCATATTATTGATATTCGTTCCAGCTGATTATGTCGTACCCACTGTGCAACTGTATACACCAAGGCACTGGTGAACTACAACTACAATTGTTGAACTTGCCTGATTGAGATAATATACTTAGTATCAGATAAGTTTAGGTTAAGACTTTGCCCCTAAGGCATAGGTATTAATAATTGGTAGGTATTATCGTGACGTCACAGGCATAGCCCTCATTGGAGATTTAATATTGATATATTTAAACGATACACTACTCTCAATCAAAGCGTACACTTGAATTCATCTTGGTGGTACAATATTTACATTAATTTCATTTCATTTTGTATTGTGTGCCGAACTGTGCACACACAGTGTGTGTAACATATCAATATATTTTATTAGTAATGGACATGACTATTTGTTTTATTCTGGTCTAAGTTATCCAAGCGTAAGGGAAGACAAAACCTCCACATATCTATATATTATTTTTATACCATTTATATGTATCTATCGATTGATATTTTAGTAATATTAGTGCAGTGGGTTGTCCCATTCTACCAGGGTGGTTTCGGATTTTTCATTGGCGATAAATCCGTGGCGCTCCGGAAAATGAACCCCTTATTTCAATCTAATCGAAACCAATTTTTATTGTCGAATCCACGTCCAAAACTGAGCTACTGGGTATGTTAGTGGCGTGAAAATCATTGAGCATTCACTGCTCTCCTTTCCTAAATTTCGCCACTAACAGTTGTCCAGACCAACCCGTTATCCAAACCCTCCCCGCCTTCCCCAATGTAATTGGCTAAAGTTTCCAAAACATCGTCCCAACATGAAACTTTTGAGTATTGTGATATTGTCGACTGTTTATCTGCTATTGAATGTACAATCAGAAACGAGGTTGAGTTTAAATATTGAAGGGAATAGCAAAGCGAGTGAATTGTTATTTTACACTCGTCGAACAAAGCGTTGAATATTCATTTCGTTTTTTCCAGTTTTCCGACAAGGCGACACTGGAAAATGCTGGTATGCGGTGATGTCTGGTACTTTGGAGGTCAGAGTGAACCAACCTGAAACTGATGTGAAGGTATGTAAATTTCTAAAGTACATTTGTTCTGCTGAATTGTTTATTTTCCTTTGATCGTAATTCGAATTCGAAACTTCAGCTAAATTCAAATGGGAGCATATCATTACTGTTCGGAAAACATTCAATGGGCAGGGTTGAAATGTAATGCAAATTCGCGGTTTTAAACTTGGAGTTTACAAGGGCTTCTTATTCTATTTTTCAGTGATACTCTTATACAACAACGGTACATTAATTGGGTTTCAGCTTGTGTACCAGACACCTTATCGATTTCCACGAATTAATTAACTGTTTATCTTTTATATGTATTTGTTTCATTACTTGGAAACAAATTCAACAGTGGTGAGTTATTAATTTTTGTCTGGTCTATCACGGTTGGGAAATTACAGGAAGATTTGTTTGAAGCTTCTGAGGAAAACAAACATTTTAAAATCACATAACCAGTTGTGGATCAGGTAAAAGACCTGGAAATAATCCTCGACTCAAAATTAATGTTTGATGCTCATAATAATATCATGAAAGCTTTAAGGAATCTAGGCTTCATTATGAAGATCACGAGAGAATTCACTTCTACTAAAACGTGTATTGTCTTATATAATTATCTAGTATGCTGTTTTCATTGATCATATCGAGAAAATACAAAAAAGTTCATAAATTATATCAACTACAAATTTCACCGTAATCGATTATACGAATTGTGTGATAGCAATCTAGAAAGTGAAATATTACCGTCTCGAAAAAAAAACAGGAATAGCTTTTTATGTACCAAGTGCGTTATATAGATCCTAACGCCGGGAGGGTAACATTCACCCGAGGGCCTTTGGCCCGAGGGATGTATCTTGCCCGATGGGTGTTAGGATCTAGTAACGCTCGTGGTGCATACAAGATTTTATTTTTCACGAAAAAATTATCTTACACGACGTTGTTTACTTTATAAATTTCTTCTCATAGTGTTTACTGCGTTCTGGTCGGCAACTGAGCTCAAGTGAGCTTCTATGCAATTGCCATGGAAACATTGAAGAGGTTGCTAAAGGTTGTTTATTTAATAAAATGACGCTGCATTTTTGTAAGAATTGACAAGCTTGTTAGTGGAGGAAACTAAAAACGGTTGTGTTCATAATAATTATGGAGATCCCACAGAATGTGATGCTCGAAGCTGAAAAAGCGTTAGGAAATTTACTGCCTGTGAAATCCAAATACTTATACGAGAAGGAGGATGACCATTTTTTGAAATGGAAAGATGAAAACAGAGTGAATACCGTAAATGAAACTGTCTTAATGGCATACTTCCAGGAACTGGTGAGTTTATCCCATGAAAAATATTAATATTTTTTATTTATTTTACATTATTGCAGTCTGAAAAATATAGTGCAAATAGTAGGGGGAGTTGGGGGAATGACGGCCCCCTAAGCCATATCCCCAATTACTCTAGTAAAAAAATATATTCACCTTCTGATTTAGAATGAATAATTAGGCAGGATGTGAAGGAACATGTATTTATTAATTAAACACCAATATAACGAAATTTACAATTTCTTATGGAATAAAATAAAAAAGAATGCTTAGCCGTCATTACCCCATGCATGTGGGGTAATCACAGCCGTGGCCGTGATTACCCCTTATGGAAGTTAGTATGAACAATAATCGCAAATAAACTGAACTTTTTCAGTGTCTGTGCAGGCTTTGTGTGCCCAACTTGAACACTTGATACACCTCAACCACTTCTCTCCGTTTTTGCCAAATTCTCCACACACCAAACATATGTCTTCATTAATTTCCCTTTCATTTTCATTATCTTCGGCACTGAAATCTACTGAAGATTTCTCGTAGGCTTTGTTTTACATTTCCTAGAAAGCTGCAATTTTTTCTAATTATTTTCTTGATTCTCGGATTCAGCGAAAAAAATTTTCTTCAATTTCTTCTCCTCCACCATTCGCATTTTTTCTTTTTTGATTTTCTTTTTATTTTCTTTATCTTCTAAAGCAGTTTTGTTAGAGGTATCTGTTATTATTTCTGAGTGTTGTTTTTTGGCTTTTCTCTTTGGAGCTGTGTTTGGTCTTGATAGTCCTGGCAGAGGTAGAATTTCCTCGAAGGAGACATTGATAGGGGCAGCTACCGGATCTGGGGTTCTGTTACCTTGTACCCTGATAACTGGATCTGGCAAAGCAACTTCGGGTGTTACCGAATTGATAATTTGTAGCTCTGAAGCAGCAAAGTCCTCTTCTGTGAAGTTATCAGGCTTCAAGGGAAAGATTCCCGTCACTTTGAATCCCTTTATAGCCTTTTCGGGAGTTGCAACTCTTCCATATGCATTATTAAATAGCTCTGCTATCTCAAAAGGAGTTATTTTTTGAAATGGGTGACTTTTCAAATACCTATTGCATTCAGTGTTATAGGCTGTCTTCAATGGCGAGTAAAATGTGACGTTCAAAGGTTGTAGACGATGCGGAGTGTGTGGAGGAATTGTCAACAGCACTATTCCATTCACCTTGCAAAAATTGTAAGCTTGAAATGTGCAATGTGTAACATGGTTGTCCATAACCAAGAGGACAGGGTCTGCTGTAGATGATTTCACGAATTTTTGGAAATGCTGAAGCCAATCTAAGAACAGGATATCAGTAATCCAACCTTTATCAGAACATAAGAAGACAGATCCTGGTGGGCATCCTTTTTGTAGTTGCAAATTCATCCTTTTTCTGTTGAAAATAAACATGGGTGGTACGTAGATACCCGAAGCACTGAAGGCACAAATTACTGTAATATTTTTGCCTCGTTCCCAACTGGTGACAAAACCAACTTGTTTTTGCCCTTTTTGGGCTAAGATTTTGGTTGGCACCTGTACTGTAGAAATTCCCGTTTCATCCATGTTGAAAATCCTAGTTGGATTGAAATTGAATTTTTCTTGGACTTTTTTCAAATTTGTATGAAAGAGTGACACCTCTTTCCTGTTAAAGGCGGAAATTCTATTAATGCTGGTAGCCTCGCGCTTTCTCAGTGTAATGGTGGGGTTTCGTCTCATGAATCCTCTCAGCCAGTCTTCACCTGCACTTTGAGAATCTCGGTTGAATGGGTGTTTTTTATTGTTTTTTTCAGCATACTCGAAGGCACATTTTTTTATTTCTGACCGGCTGACTCCATGAAATAATTTGCATAACTCAATGATACGCAAAGCAAGAATTTCTTCATCCTGTTTATTGAAGATTGCATTGAGTCCCAAGGATGGACCTCCCTCCTTTTTATTTTTTATTCTTGCTTGCAAAGTAGTTCTAGGAATTCCGAAACACCGGGCTACCTGTCTCAGTGGTCTTCCACTTTCTACAGCTGCAAGAGCATTTTTGATTTGATCAGCAGACCATGCTGCTTTATTGGTTTTTCTCATGTAACATGGCATCTGAAACAATAACATCATAAATGATCTTATGGGGTAATCGCGGCCGGCTTTCATTACCCCATGACTTGTGGCTGTCATAACCCCAAAATTTTATAACTGACGAAAATTTAAATAGTTTATTCCATTCAATCGAGAGAAGCTGTTTGAAGTATTCAGAGTTTAATATGACCACGTGAGTGAATGATAATGGTTTGACAATTATTTTAAACCAAACTAAAGTATTTTATTTACCTTTGTCCACACCGGGAATTCTTCTTAGAACTAGTCACAAAATATGAATATGCCGATAAATGACAAACCGTCACTACGGCTGTCTGCAAATCTTTTCTGCAGGTTCTGTTGTGCACCACTAGATGGCAGAACATCTCTTTTTGAACAAACTAGCAATCTATGTGAAAATAATAGATGGCCGGTATTACCCCGGTGGCCGCCATTCCCCCAACTTCCCCTATATGGACCAAATACTCACAGCTGAAATCAAAATTGATTTTTAAAGAAAACATTATTATATCAGCATTTAGTCAACTGATGGCCTTTCTGAAACTCAAATCAAAAAGATACATTCCTAAAAAATCAAAGGTGTTGGAAGGTGGACAAGTATTACTTTTCATAAGAAAAGCTCCAGCTGAAACTTTTCTGCTACTTACAGTTGTTCGGGTAATTGTCGTATTTGGAGGCTTAAGACGTGATGAAATGGTCAAGATGACAATTGATGACATTGAAGACAGAGGAGCCGTTTTACTGATTAAGGTACCAGAAACCAAGACCTGCACCTCAAAAAGTTTCACCACTATTTAAGAAAGCGAAATAAGAGCTTCGAACTTAGTTGAAAAGTACATTGCACTACGACCAGAAGGATGTGAACAACGTAGGTTTTTTTTTACAGAAATGATAAATGCATTGAGTTACCTGTAGGCAAAAATACTTTAGGAAGTGTTCCTTCTATCATAGCGAAATACCTTAATTTGGAAAACCCGAAAGGTTACAGCGGACATTGTCTACGCCGAACGTCTTCAGCGCTTCTTGTTCAAGGTGAAGCTTTCTTTGAAACACTAAAATTACATGGAAAATAGAAGAGCAGTACGGTAGCAGAGAGCTATATTGAAGAAAGGATCTTCTCGAAGAACAAAATTGCTACAGGTCGACAAGCATAAGGATGCCTCTGAGATGCGCAAACGATAGAAAGCGTGAGTAGATGTGCGACAAAGATCGACTACTGTTTACGGTTGGTTATCATCGGAATGTACAATCGGGAGAGAAATTTTTCTGCAACACGTAGGAACGTAGGTTCTTATCTGAATTTTCATTAATTCCTAATGAAATGTTCGAATAATATAATTGTCTGTAATCGCTGGACCGTTTATGAAAATTGCATAATTTTCCCGAAGCCATAAGTGTAAATAAAGTACGACTAGAAAAAGGATGTATCGCCACACAATATCAGAAATAGGTAAATAAATATAATAAAGAACACGAGGAACATACTTGAAGAAGTTGACTTACAATATCACATGACCTCTGACCACTGCCAAATCAGCATTGTCCATGGTAACTTTTGATTTTTTGTTTCTCTTTTTATTTGGAGTTGAGAATTGTTCCATTTCACCTTTTTCAATTTTGTTCATTTCTGAATTAATTTTCCTAATGCTTCTAACGCAAACTCCCGTTGCGGCAGCAACTCGTTCTTGAACCTTCACACGAGGAATACTGGTTTCACCTATCACTGCTTCTGCCTGCATAAATTTAATGACAATAATGACAATTTCCCTACTTTGTCCACGCAGAATCTTATTTCTCACTTTAGTCTTTGAAGGCATTTTCAAACACAACAAACTACACTATAACCTATCTAATAATATTTCAAAACTATACACAACACAAGGATTTCAAATTCAACACACAATCAGAATAACGCCACAATAATTTTATTCCACTGACTGTACACTCACGACGTTAACTGCTTGAATAATGCAGAGCGAGTGAGCTCCTGCCCCACTCCAGGGTTGTGTCTACTGCACAACCAATTCTCGGAGGCATCCTTAGGCTTGTCAACCAGTACAATAATAGCGCATTCCGTTTCCGAAAAAGAAAATGTCAACGTTCCGAACGAAACCGACTGCACATTGAGGAGTTCATCATCGGTCAACTCACAGAACTTCAAACTTGGTACTAATTTTTTAGGAACATTTGAAAATTGTAATTTGTATTTGAGAGAAAATAATTATTCCCTTCTTTATGTATAGTTATAAATACACTTTTCTGAGTAATTAATTTATTGAACCGAAGAAGACAACATTAAGCAGGCGTTATGATTTATAATGCCCTCCATAATGCCCCGGTCGTTATGGGTCTGTTAATAGCCAATGTTTATAAAGCAGTAATGGACAAGTTAAAAATAAAAACAGTTACTTGATACAAGTAAAAGTCAGCATCATTCAATTTTCAAAGGCTACATGGAATGCCATAAATCAAAATGTGAATTATTAATCTAAAAATGAATCACCTCCATATATAATTTAACAGGGCGAGAAATGTGAAAAGAGTGAAATGAGTACCTTCTACACATTTTTCTGTGGCAGTATACCGAATTTTATTTTTCTTTCTCCTGTAGTCAAAACTGAAGTATTTGAACTGATATCTAAGGTGTGCTGTAAAAAATCAAGTTCCATGTAGACTATTAAAGGGAATTGCAAGAACTATTATAGTTGATATACTTGAATACCTAATCAACTTCTCTTTTGAAACTAGCTATTTGAAACAAGCAATGATCATTTCAGTACAAAAAGAAGGTGACACAAGAAACTTGAATAATTTTTGACCAATTGCCATGCTACCAGTATTATCCAAACTTTTTGAGAAAACTTTCTAAAAAAGACTCATCGCAAGTCTAACAAAATCAAGTGTGTTTTCCTCTAGGCAATACGGTTTCACAAGAGGTCGTTCCACTCAAGATGCTGTTTTATCTTTTTATAAAGTACTACTTGAAAATCTTTAAAAAAAAGAAAACCTTAGCAGTTTTTTTTTTGACCAAACGTGTTTTTGATACTATCTACCACCCAGTGCTTTTGCATAAGCTCGAAACTCATGGTATACGCGGTCCTGTCCTGAACTGTCATACATATTTCAAAGTTTTTGGAAACTACCTGTGGTGTCCCCTGAGGAAAAGTCATTGGACCCACCCTCTTTCTCATTTTCATTAACGATATAGAATTAAATATGACAATTAACTTCTTAACCCCTTTTGCCGATGATATCAAAACTATTATTAATGCAGTGAGAGAAGCTCGTCTTTCTGTACGCCAAATGAAAAAGTGGTGCTCATCAAACGGGCTAATTCTCAACGTTCCTAAAACAGATATGATGTATTTAACTGTAACTAGGAAGAAACCGGAAGATAGTATTCTAGTGAATACATCAGGTGACATATCAAATAAGTCCCTAACGCAAAGTGTTAGCCTGAAATTCATAGATTTTCTTTTAGACAGCAGATTATCATCGGAGACTCATGTTGAAAGATTGGTAGAACAACTTTCAGTATGTAACTTTGCAGTATTTCAGCTGAATAAAAAAATTAGTGAAGTAGCTATGAAAACATTTCGGTATGGTTATCAATTCTATTTTAACATGGTTTGCTATGTTGGGGAAACTGCTCCAGTATTCAGCGTTTATTATTTGCCAAGAACGAATCCTCAGAATCATGTACAATCTCAAAAAAATCGTCCAGTATCCATAAATGAAGGCATCTTAACTATCGTGTCACTGGGCTGAAGTGGTTCGGATTCCACATTTAAACTGTAGGTCCCGGATCTCCCTTGCTCGCACAAGCTCTGCTTTTGAGGGGTTTTCTCCGAAAACCTGGGAGTTTCGTAAAAACAAATTTTACAAAAAAAAATTAACTTGTAAATTCTTGAAGATGCATGTTATGTTGAAAGAAATCTACACAAAGTTCAAACATGCGAAGTCATAAACAAATATATCACTAGGAACAGTGATAAACTATATCAGTCAATAGCACACCTAATACAGGTATACAAAGGACCTTTTATTACTTCAACAAAAAAAAATTAATAGCCTACCGTATTAAATCAAATAAATAAACTTAAAGAACTTTTTAGAGAAAAGCTTTTATGTAAATTCACTAAAAAGAAGTAAATTAATTTTAAAGTGAATTAAACCCATCATACTGTTACGTTATGAAATTTTAAATGATATAAAATCTTGTCGCTAGAAGTATCTATTTCTTATCGTGAATTAAATTTAAAATTATCTCAAGATTTCTTCTCGCGACAAGCTTTTATATCATTTAAAATTTTATAATATTACAAAATAATGGGTTTAATTCACTTTAAAATTTATCATCTTCTTTTTAGTACATTTACATAAAAGATTTTCTCTGAAACGTTTTTTTAAGTTAATTTGTTTATTTATTTATTTAGTTTTCGGTGGATATGTTTCTTAGTCTATTCATTTCAATGAATGAGTCATTGTTGCACGGTCGCTTGCCTGTCAATTTATCGTTAGAATTTTTTCCAAATTTCTACACGTTCTCTATCTAGCTTTTGAAGGGGGAAGAGGGGTAAATTTTTTTGAAACCGTTTTATTCAATGGTCTGATAATTTTCACTATTTTTACGGATTCTTTCGATTTCTATTTCGCGAGTTTTCCTAAGTTTTTTTGTGACAGGAAACGGGGGTGAGCTCCCCGATGATTTTTTTTCATTTTTAGTTTCCATGTCCGAAACTGTTGAAACATTTTCAGAATTCCTTTGCGTTCTATATCTAACTTTTGATGGGGTACAGGGGGGGTGAAATTTTTTTAAACCATAATATTCGATGGTCAGATATTTTTCACTATTTTTAAGGATTTTTCCGATTTAAATTTCACGAGTTTTCCAACTTCTTTCGAGAAAAGGGGAGACCTAATTTTTTTTCGCTGTAAATTTTGACGTACAATTTTAATTTCGCGAGTTTTCTAACCTTTTTTCTAAGAAAGGTGGGAGGAGCAGCCTGTCTTACCCATTTTTTTTTACCGTGTCAAGATAATTTCCGAAACCCTACGTGTTATCTATCTAGCTTTCGGGGGACAGGGGGGACAATTTCTTCGACATTAATGTATTGTCATCGGAACTGAACCAACATGTAAAACTTAACTTCCATAGGATAAGAGGAAGTAGTTCTAATTCAGCTTGCAAGATTTGTACCCATCTAACTCACACACCCACACACACAGCAAGTTAAATAAAAGCTTTCAATAAAAAAGAAGCCATTTTCAATACTTTCAAAAAGGCTATAAAAAGATTCCTGACCTGTTATGCTTTTTACTCTCATAGTGAAATTTTCACATGTGCAGAGATCTCATAAATCATATTTCAGTGACTAGTGTCAACTTAGCATCACTCAACTTTTTGTTTTGCTATTCTCATGATTTTAGTTTTGGTGATCGTGTCGAGTTAGTATCAGTCGATTTTCATTGTCCTGATATTTTCATGTATGTATTTTTAAGGTTTTTAGTTTTAAGAATTTTAGTTGTAGATTACAATTTCGATACTTACCTGTATGAGTCAGGTGAAAATAAGCAATTTTATTATTATTATTACAAAAAATTAAATCAAATTTGGCCTTTTCACAACTCTCAAGGATCGCATTGAAACATTAATATATTCGAATGGTATTCGGCAATCATTCCTCATTTTCAATTTCATTTTGGTTTCGCGCGATGACAAACTTTTAATTGCTTTTTCATTCGGAAATGAAACAATGCAGGTGATGCGTCAATATTAATTTTGTGATGTTGATGGATGCCGCGGACGAAAATGGCTTATTGATTTCTCGCATAAAATTTCAAAATAGAGACAAACAAAATGTTTTCCTAAACTTGGTTGAGGTAGATGGTGAACATGGGTTGGGAAGGGTTATTGTTTTTCTAGGAATTTGTTATTTTCTCGTAGGTTCCCACAGGATGTAAAAGCCTCCAAATTTCGACAGAAGTTGAATAATAATAATTCTCTATCATAAACATCAGTGTAAGTTCAAAGGTATAGCTTGCTCTTATTGAGTAGTTTCTCAAAAACTCGGGGATAATTATTAAGGAGTTAGCAGCTTTTCATTCTTAAGAAATAAAACTCAATTAGATTTTTTCAATAATTTTTTTTATATTTTAGACAAAAAACTATTCTCGTCAAATCTTATGTCTGGTATCAAATAACAGATAATACAGAAACAACTGTGCATGAGGTAGGTTGTCATAAAACTCGCGGTAATCTGCTGGAATGCTGAAGATGACAGTATTTCGGTTGTAATTTCGAAACATTTTGAGATAGCATGTATTATTGAGACAAGATACCAACATTATTTTTATTTTATCAGGGATAGCTGCTTTTCATACTTACAGGGTATTTTTTTCTCTTTCTAACGATATACGAAACTTATTTCAACCTATAACAAGAGTTAGCAGGTTAACATGTTTCACCGACGATTTGTCTTTGTCATATGGTCCAACGATAACTCCGGTAGTACCGGAGTTATCGACCGGTACTTACCTATTTAGAAACCTAGGCAACAGAGACATCTATAGGACCACAGAAAGCATTCCTACTGATGGGCCTAGACTTCAATAATTCCAAACCAAAGAAAAATTTCAGCATGTAAGATAAGTAAATATTTCACTTTTGTAATTGGCTCACTTAGCGAAAGACCATTGAAAAAAATATCTAAGATGATGGGGAAGTCACATCAAGGTCCCTACCGATGCTGTCAAGAGGGCAAATCTAGTAAACAGATGGTAAACACATGGCTTTAAGACAAGCAATTGGGTTGGACATGGAATATACGGCAGAGACCGAGGCAGAACATTAGTCTAAGTCTTGGTACTCAAGTCTATATTCCAAGCCGAAGTAATGGATTTTTCCGTTTGCATGAGAGTGATTATAAGGAGTGGTCCTAGAAACAAACCCATAGTTATTCTCTCTGAGAGTCAGGCAGCAATAAAGATCCTGCGATCATGCAGGTTTTCTTTCAAAATAGTTTAGAAAATTCACAAAAATCTCAATGACCTATGACCTAAGGGCACAGAACTAGGTGAAACTTGTCTGAGTACAAGGTCACAGGGGCAACCAGAGGAATGAGAGCGCAGATGCTCCAGCAAGAAAGGGCAGCAAAAACTCTCATTATACCAGAACCAGCTTTCAGCCAATCATTGTCATCATCATCATCATCTGATTGTGAATTATTTTCGATATAATCTAACCCTAGTTACTTTAGCAATAAATCCAGCAATTTTTCTATTAGTGGTCCTTCCGCCATCATATTTCGTCAGAGCGGTCATGATTGACAATAATAAAAGAGCGTTGGGGGAGACTTGGGGTATGCAATTTTTTTGTAGAAGGTACTTCTGCCACCATATTTCGTCAGAGCGTTCATGAAAGAGAGATTCCATCAACAGAAAAAAAAAATACAGAGCGTTGGGGGAGAGTTGGGCTGTGCAATTTTTTTTATAAAAGGTCATGCCGCAACCAGAGCGTTAATGATTGAGAATAATGAAAGATTCTATTAACAGAAAAAAATTACCGAGCGTTGGGGGATAGTTGGGCTACGCAATTTCTTTATTAAAGTTTCCTACCACCAGCGTATTTCTTCAGAGTGTTAATGATTGAGAATAATGAAAGATTCTATCAACAGAAGAAAATTACCGAGCGGTGGGGGAGAGTTGGGCTATGCAATTTCCTAATAAAAGGTCCTGCCGCCACCATATTTCGTCAGAGCATTAATGATTGAAAATAAGTGAAGATACCATCCACAAAAAAAATTCCTAGCGTTGGAGGAGAGTTGGGCTATTTTATTCCTTCATGAAAGGTCCTGCCGCCACCACGTTTCGTCAGAGTGTTCATTAATGGAATAATGGAAGATTCCATAGTCAGAAAAAAATTACCGAGCGTTGGAGGAGAGTTAGGCCCAGAAATTTTTTTTATCAGATGTTCTGCCATAATTATATTTCGTCAGAGCGTTCATGATTGAGAATAATAAAAGATTACATCGACAGGAACAAATTATTGGAAGTTGGCGGAGAGTTTTTTATAAAAAGTTTTTGCCACCACCATATTCCGTCAGAGCATTCATGAATTAAAATAATCGAAGATTATATCGACAGAAAATTACCGAGCGTTTGGAAAGAGATGGGCTATGCAATATTTTTATAAAAAGTCCTGCCGCTCCCATATTTCGTCAGAGCGTTAATAATGAGAATAATGAAAGATTCCATAGACAGAAAAAAATTACGTTGGGGGAGAGTTGGCGTCGACGATTCTTTCATGAGACGTTCTGCCGCAATCATATTTCGTCAGAGCGTTCATGATTGAGAATAATGAAAGATTCCATCGACAGAAACATTGCTGAGCCTAACTCTTTCTCGACCTTCTATTTTTTTCTGTCTATGGAATATCACATTATAATTAATCATGAACGTTTTGAGGGAAAACGGTGGCGGTAGGACCTCTAATGGAAAAATTGCATTTGCCAACTCTTCCCCAACGCTCGGTAATTTTTACTGTATATGGAATCTTCCATTATTCTCAATCAAGAACGCTAGGACAAAATATGGTGGCAGCAAGACCTCTAATGAAAAACTTGCAGTTGCCAACTCTTCTCCAACGATCGGTAATTTTTCTCTGTCGATGGGGTCTCTCATTATTCTCAATCATGAACGTTTTGACGGAACATGGTGGGGCCAGGACCTCTAATAAGAAATTGATCAATTTATTGCTAAAGTAACTAGGGTTATAAACTACACCTTGATTCTCTCCATCGTTAGCGTCATTTTCATATTCTTCCCGAAAGAGAAAACACTATCAACTCCACAAGCCCAAAAGAAAGTTGAGCAACAAAGACCACTTCTTTTACAATTACAAGTCATCTTATCACTTGTCACTTTTGGCAATTAAAAAATACTTGCTCCACAAGCTCTTATGGCTCTCGATCTATTTATAGCCATTGCTATTGGGATCTAGTGTCCCTTTCTTTTCCAATCCCATTATTTTTTATCTAAATGTTGGGATAGCCATTGTTGGTTCTGATAATAGCTCCACGGGCAAGCGCTAATTTTGCTTGTTCATTGGTAATTATATTTATAACTACCAAAACCCTGACGAGCTATCAAGCGTCGGGGTGAATCTCATGATATCCCGAATTGTTCGCGCGGAAATCTGAAAATATCATTTATAGCTACTTATTTCTCACATTTTTTATGAATATTTTCACGCTCTTCTATAAATTAAATCGAAATTTTCAACCCCTTCCAAGAATGGAATAATTTTTCGACTTTTCCTGTGAATTTCCCCCACTTTCCATAGATGCTCGCGAGCAGAACATTCTATTTTTCAAAGTACTCCTCAAATACTGCTCGTGTGCCAAAAATTAGTTTTATTGGTTTTAGTGTCTGGTTGAAACCCCATGGTTCCTGGACTAACATATCATCCCACAGGAAAACCTCATGAGAAATCTCCAGGATTTCATAAGAAAATCTTGAATACTTACCTGCATTTCGGCCGAATGCCAGCACGGCGGATCAATAATAATGATAATAATAATAAAAAGGCCATGAATGAATAAATATTTCCAGAACACAGTGTATGTTGTGCAAATGATTTACTCGTTTCTGAAATAAGATAGAAATTACGAAGACGATCACCCTGTAACTCATTACATATTGGATTTCTTCTACAAGGGCCCAAGTTTGTATTATCAAATACTTACGCCGGATATATCCTTTCAGCTAAAAGATTCATTCAGTCCATTCAGTTCAGACAGGCGATCATTAGAGGATTCATTTCAGTGGAATGAATAAAATATCAGTTTCAGAAAGCTGTTCATGAATATTTCAATTTAATTAGGCTATCGCTTGTGTGTGGAAGCACAATTCCACGTAGCCATTATGAAACAAATCGCGGAAACATCAAACAAATGAAAGCTTCGATAAATAGACGCGACGCTACGGGAAAGAATCTTTTTATTATCCCGAATATTCGTTGATCCATCAATTACCGTGCTGGAGCTTTTCCTGTTGAATTCGTGACAACGCGCCTTGTTATTCATTTAATCGTAGCTGTTTTGCGCGTAGCAGCTATTTCATATTGTAATTTGATGACATCGAATTGGCTATTAGGCCAATCAATAGAGCATTTTTTCCTAACAAAAATACCAGTAGAAAACCGTCTGTGCCATCACATGGAAGACAATCCGTAGTTATATTCTGTTATGTTTTCGACTCGCAACTGTCATCTATTAATTTGTTATAAACATTTAAATACCAAAAAAGGTTTTTTAAAATTGTTTTGGTTATAAAATGAAAACTAATAGAGCAATCTGGTTTCTCCAATGAGAAAAATCGTAGATAATAATGAAAATACGAACAAAAAGGAATGTTCTACGATCCAATCGAATCATTAGTATCGGAGGAAAACCGGAATAACCGGAAAATTTTACGATTTTTTTTTTAAATTCATTATTCCGCCATTTTTCAAGAAATAGTGTTGGCTCTCCTCATGAAAGTATTGAATCATGTGTACGTTATGTGTGATCAAAACAGGAGCAGTCGGATTGTTTGTTTTTGTTTATTTGCAATTTAATTTTTTTGCACTATCTTGCAGCGTGCCTGGATGCTATAGTAATAGTCCGATTTGAATTTCTAAAACAGATTTTGAAAGTAGAAGTACAGGACCACAAAATGTACATTCTCATTTTGCGCTAAAATGCTGCGAAATGGGTGAAAAATGCTTGCATGAGCTGGTGGAAGCGGTTGAGTGGCAGGAGAGAGCGGGATATGAGGGGAAGCGTATTATCACATAATCCGTTCATTAGGAGAATTCTTCTCATCTCCCGGACTCTCCTACCACTCGACAGCTTTGCACCATCGTAGCGCAAAATGAGAATATACGTTTTGTAGTACTATACTTCTACTTTCATAATCTGTTTGAGAAATTGAAATCGGGCTATCACTAGAGTATCCAGACACGCTACAAAAAAAAATTAAATGCAATCGTACCAAAACTAACAATCCGACAGCGCCTGATTTGTGCACACATAAAGTACTTTCATTAGAAAGGCCAATCCTACTTCTTGAAAAATGGTGGAGTTGTGAATTTTTCAATAAAGTTTTTCGATTCGACCGGGTCGTAAAATATCCCATTTTGTTTGTATTTCAATTATCTACAATTCTTTCCATTGTAGTAACCAGATTGCTCTATTAGTTTTCATTTTATAAGCAAAACTATTTTTTTTAAACACACATTTTGAGACGCGATGACCCACATGCGTTTTCCGTTTGGTGGTAAGGTGAAAGTCCATCCCTCGAAAACGCCAAATGTCAAATATTTTTAAATCGAGCAGGACCCATTTCAGTACGAAAGGAACATGTCTATCGACTTTTTCGACGTTTTATATATGTTTTCAGTTATGATAGTTGAGTTTAGAAAGTGACTAGCATTCATCTGACAAAGCGGAAGACGATTTGGTTGAGACGCACTACTCCAAATCAATTTTTGAAATTTTTTTAACTGAAAATCGATTATCGCAAAAATTCAGTGTCTCATATATGTTTAATTTTGTGTCCCTTCACTTTGTTATGGTCTTTACTTCGGGAAAACTGCACTTGGGTTCAATCCAAATTTTGCTTCAGAGGCCAAGAAACCTTTGAATCCTCTTAATTTTCTGTTCATTCCTGGTAATCTTTTCTGTTTGAAATTTTTTCTCTTCGATTATTCAGTGTATAATCTTCAATAAACTTTCCTCAACTAGTAGTTAATGATATCAGGAATGGTGAGGCTGTCTTAGTGTTTCTCTAATATTTTGTGATTATTGAACACAGGTTCAAAATCGCAAAAGGGTAGCCTCATTCGTTAACGACTATTATGAGGCGCCGTTTGGGTACCAAGAGTTTTTACAAATATATTAAAAAAATGGTTAATATATTCATCAGTTGCAGTAATATTTGTTATTTTGCTTTCCGTTACATTTATTTTTATCAAACAATCTATTTACGATTGAAGCGTTACAATTATATAAAAAGATGGATAAATATGTTTATAAATTCGATCTATTTAAGGTAGTCAAGAGATGGCGCAACCAACCTGATTCAGTTAGGGTCACTGAATCCTAGAAGGCCTTGGCTTTGCTACGGGTACAACCAATGGGTGGAGTCTAATAGTTTCAATCTCTTTAAATAGTTCCAATGTTCCAAATAACCCACAAAAGCACCAATTAGGAAGCAAAGGGTCATAAGAGAGAGAGAACCGCTAAATTTGGAAGATAAAGCTGGGTTATGTTTCTTTTGAAAGTCAGAATGTCAAATAAGTATATTATGTTTTGAATGGATACAAACAGAAGACAGTTGTCATTGTGCAATTGTTCCAGTTGTCTGTCTATCTTTAATTTTTTTAGTTATTTGGTATTTGACTTCGAATATAATTCAGCGATTACTCAAAAAAACTAATGAAATATTCTGAGAATGCATTCTGGCGACTACATCATCATTGGGCCAACATATATTACTAATTCACGGCAGCATAAAATGATCAAATTTACAAATATATGGGAATTAAAGTTTGTATATATTTGTAATGCTGGAAATGTAAATATACTGTGTTTGAACAAAAATTAATATATCGGTAAGCAAAAAGATTGCTAAAACAAATAAATTGTTATGAAACAACGTTGTATGTAAGAAATAGTAGGTTATTATTATTATCGTTATCGTTATCGTTATCGTTATCGTTATCGTTATCGTTATCGTTATCGTTATCGTTATCGTTATCGTTATCGTTATCGTTATCGTTATCGTTATCGTTATCGTTATCGTTATCGTTATCGTTATCGTTATCGTTATCGTTATCGTTATCGTTATCGTTATCGTTATCGTTATCGTTATCGTTATCGTTATCGTTATCGTTATCGTTATCGTTATCGTTATCGTTATCGTTATCGTTATCGTTATCGTTATCGTTATCGTTATCGTTATCGTTATCGTTATCGTTATCGTTATCGTTATCGTTATCGTTATCGTTATCGTTATCGTTATCGTTATCGTTATCGTTATCGTTATCGTTATCGTAATCGTAATCGTAATCGTTATCGTAATCGTAATCGTTATCGTTATCGTTATCGTTATCGTTATCGTTATCGTTATCGTTATCGTTATCGTTATCGTTATCGTTATCGTTATCGTTATCGTTATCGTTATCGTTATCGTTATCGTTATCGTTATCGTTATCGTTATCGTTATCGTTATCGTTATCGTTATCGTTATCGTTATCGTTATCGTTATCGTTATCGTTATCGTTATCGTTATCGTTATCGTTATCGTTATCGTTATCGTTATCGTTATCGTTATCGTTATCGTTATCGTTATCGTTATCGTTATCGTTATCGTTATCGTTATCGTTATCGTTATCGTTATCGTTATCGTTATCGTTATCGTTATCGTTATCGTTATCGTTATCGTTATCGTTATCGTTATCGTTATCGTTATCGTTATCGTTATCGTTATCGTTATCGTTATCGTTATCGTTATCGTTATCGTTATCGTTATCGTTATCGTTATCGTTATCGTTATCGTTATCGTTATCGTTATCGTTATCGTTATCGTTATCGTTATCGTTATCGTTATCGTTATCGTTATCGTTATCGTTATCGTTATCGTTATCGTTATCGTTATCGTTATCGTTATCGTTATCGTTATCGTTATCGTTATCGTTATCGTTATCGTTATCGTTATCGTTATCGTTATCGTTATCGTTATCGTTATCGTTATCGTTATCGTTATCGTTATCGTTATCGTTATCGTTATCGTTATCGTTATCGTTATCGTTATCGTTATCGTTATCGTTATCGTTATCGTTATCGTTATCGTTATCGTTATCGTTATCGTTATCGTTATCGTTATCGTTATCGTTATCATTATCATTATCATTATCATTATCATTATCATTATCATTATCATTATTATTATTATAATTGCTCCAAAGAAAGGCTAAATACTATACCTCAACTCCTAAAGAACATCATAACTGCATAGAATGTGAAACCACCAATAAAATCCATCCATTGAGCCTTAATGTTCTGTTTCCGAAGCTCGAAAGGTTGTTCCAAAACATCCTTCCTAGCAGAGTAAAAACCAACTGCTACCAGCCAACACCAACTGTAAAGTGAATTAAAATTGAAATATCACTATGAACAAGACTAAAGAGAACAATTTAGAACCATATGCCACAAAATTTTTTTTAATCAACAAAAATTAACAACATAACCTCAATTTTAATGGTTTTAAAATAAATACCAGGGAGTGAAATTAGGCAGGAATAAAAAAGATTTACCAAGAGTTTCATTGTAAATAGTTAATAATTTAAGTTGTAACCATTAGTTAAGTTAGAATAAAAGTAGGCTAAGGTTTTTCAAAAAGTCATAAAGTGAAAATTTATAAACAAAAAGTGAATCTAGTGCGGAGAAAAAAAATTGAAACGAGTTTCCGTGGTAACCTGGAGTTGATGAAAAAAGAGGGGCGCGGTTGAAGACCAAGAAGGGAGCAGCACGTCAAAGTTTTCTTAAATTTCAAAGTCAAAATTTTACCAGAAAAATTTCGAGTATCCAGTCAAAGTTGCAGTCAACGTTTTGTATTAAGCAGACACTAGATATTAACAAGAACTTACCTACAGAGAAGCTTCCAGACTGAAGAAAACAGCTAGACAGATCTTGGAGAAAGGCTTTGAGTCCAAAGGCTTTAACAAAGGTATTTAACAGTTTCAACATTTGTTCCTTGGAAATGTACGAACATTCACGTCCCAAGAGAAAATAACTTCACTTTTGACAAACTTGCAAGAACAATTCGGAAAAAACTTTCTAATTTCGTGCACTACGGTGATATATAACTGAACTTCACATTCTGAGAAAGAACTCTCACTTTATTTGCACTTTTATTTATTGGACAATTGATTAGATTGATAATAGAAAATAACAATTGCATTGCAAAATAACCTTCAACTGAAAGACAACAAGTTCACAGTTGACAGCGCGTAGAAAGATTCGATTCATTATTCGATACTCAAACGTAGATTTCTTTTTTTGGTGGTGACTAATCAGCCACAAGAACGGGTTTTAAGAACACAGAACTTGTTGACGTTTCAATAATTCTGTACAAAAAGGAAAACAAGAAGGGTTATATAGGCTAAGGTATCTTGCAGGAAAATTAAAATAAGTATTTTAGACTGAAAAATCACAACATTTTTGATAAATTTAATTGAACAAAAACGCTTATATTTTGAATTCTGAGTAAAACATATATTATTTTGGTACAGCTGTCACAAATATTTCAATATCACATTGGAAGCCCTTTCCAAGAAACCAACCCTGAGTAGAAGAGACTGCATGTTTCTTATTGGCACCATCTGAGCTGAGAGAGTTTCTGCAACAGAATAAAAGGTAAAAGGTATAAAATTACAAGAGTAAGTATCTAGCCTGGGCATATATTTGAGCAATAAAGACATTTAAATAAGTATTTATTTCCATCTGACTTATATTTCGTGCATACAACAAATTTATCAGAAAACAAATCAAAAAAATATTGAAATTTAGAAACAACAGTCACCACAAAGTGGGGCAAAATTATCACCACATTAAAATTACATTACAAAATATATTGACACAAAATTTTATATACTTGAAAAAACGCTTTTCACCCAAACGGCGCCTCATTACATGAATATTTAATTTTTCAAGAGCCTCGAAAATGCATTGCCATGTTGAACTCTCCAACCACAAACATTCTACTAATTTTACGCTTATAGAACAAAGTCACGTTGATCTGCCCAACAGGATGCAAAGCTCTTTTCTCTTCATGGTTTCGCAAATAAAAAATGCATAACTAACTCTCTTCGGGCCACACCAACAATGTAAATGAATGGGTCTATATTCCCAACGCAATTGAACTTTTGTGCCTCTGGGGCCGAAATTAAGCTAGTTCTGTTCCGCAAACAAACGTTTTCGCAAAGTTTGTAACAGGTCCGAGAAAATGGTGAAATGCGAGTCGGAGAAAGGAAATGGGTAGAATCGATAAATAAGTTTGTATCCTCGAGACTTGTTGAATTTCACTTCTCCATTTTCAGGTCATTAACATTTTCAATAACTTTTCCATTTATTTGAACACTATAAAAAATCCATGCAAATTTATAAATTGTGAATGTGATAAGTAGTCAAGTGCGTTTTTAAGTTTGCAAAAAAATTAACAGCTTCAGACCAACTGGAAAAGGAGCAAAATATTGTTCGAATGACGGGAAAAATAAATTAGATTCAACAAAATGGAGAATGGTGGAACGGCGTGCACTTTTAGAGGTTGAAAGTGGATTTCACGTTGAGTAAGGTTATTCTGGACTTTCATTGTCTAAAAAAGAACAAAGAAAAATTCAATTATCTGCAATTTTTATTGATTAAAAATTGCAGAGAATTGAATTTTTCTTTGTTCTTTTTTAGACAATGAAAGTCCAGAATAACCTTACTCAAAGTGAAACATTGTCAACCACTTTCAAACAAACGGTGGTATTTCACGGTTTGTCGCGAGTCGCAACGAAAGTTGACCTCCTATCGGAAAAAGTTGAACGGTACAGTTGTTGATAATAAAAAGATCTACAACTTTTGGAAAATCGAAAAAAACGATTTTTCAGTTATTATTTTTTTTTCACCAGATTTGGTGGAAATATAACTTATTCAATTTCAAGTTAGCTGTAATTTTGTTGTTGCCGAATACAGATTTTCCGTTTTTCTCGACAAATTCCGAAAAAACAACCTCAATTTCAACTGAAAAGTTTCACTGATGAAATTCCTCCTTTCAAACTGGCCAGCAGCCAGTTTTTTGTTGTAGGAGCGTCAACTTTTAGATTATGTAATGAAAGAGTAGCACTACAGTACTGTATTTTTTTTTCAGAAAACGCGAAAAAATAAAAATCAGATTTTCAAAAATATTTTTTTTATTTTTATTCTAAACTCATTTATTCATTGAAATTGTTGAAATTAATAGTGAAACCCTTCGAGAATAATAATTATATGTTATACCTCAATAGGTATAATAGTTATTTATGCAACAAGTGCAAAAAGTGAATGTGTTGTCCAACTCGGCCTAACGGCCTCGTCGGACAATTTCACGTCGAGTGCAATAAACAATTATTGCACGAGTTGCATACAACATTTTTTCTACGTTCATGCAAATAGCAAAAAATGATTTATTGAGGTGCGGCACTAGGTGTAGGAAAATGAAAAGCGCAACTTGAATACTTTATTATCAATATCGATTTGCAATGAAACAGGAACTAATACGTTACGAACAATTTAACTCAAACTTTATTTTTACCCTCAATGTTGAAAGTGAAAGAACAATTGGTGCAATTTTCAATACGAATATTTCGTAGTGAAGTACCTATTGCCAATCTCACAGAATATCTGCTAAATATGTAGTAGGTTTAAACGTTTATGTTTGTCATGATGACAGCACGTTGAAGTAGAATGACAGATGAGTGCAATAAAAACTTTATTGCACTAGTGCAATAAAGAACTTCTTTTTCCACTGAATATAGTTCAATAAAGTTTTGCTTTTTGCATGAATGTAGAAAAAGAATAAACAAGGACATAAAAAAGGATATGATTATGATAGAAGGACGAAAGAAGGTGAACTTTTGGGGGTAAAAATGTTTCTCAAGATTTGCAGCGAAAATTAACATCCTACAAAAAAAGTTAGGAATAAAAAAGTTGTTGGCAACAAAAAGGTCTACAACTTTTGTATTGAAGATTTTTCTACATATTCTCAAATTTTCCGGGAGAATCGAAAAAACCGTTTTACTTTAGTTTTAATTTTTTTCTTGTGTAAAAATTGTATGTTTGTCGCAAACTTTAGTGGAAATACACCTTTCAATGTTCTGAATTAGACGTTTCTTTATGCAATTTGAAAAAAAATTTTCATTACATTCAAATTGCGTTTATTAAGTAGAAAACTGTATTTAACGATGAATAAACCACCAAGTTTCATAGACCATTCGAAAGTAGACATTTCAACATTCAAAATAATCACTTACAGACCTTCGAAATACAAAAAAACACCAGTACAATAAATTGTTCGTGGAAGATAAGGGTATTTTTTTCGGAAAATGTACCTAACTCGAAAACTAGTAATCTTCTGAATTGCGAAAAAATCATGCATATTTGACACCAAAAAAGACATATTTCTACAAATTTTCATATACATTAAATTATTTATACGCGAGAAAAAAAATTAAATACTGATTAATCGGTTTTTCACCATTTTGACAGTTAATTTGAGGTTATGTCAAATAGTGTCTAGAACAAAAAGTTCTTGCCTTTTTTATTATCTACAACTTTTTCATCGAATAATGACGCTAAGAGGTCACGTTTCACCGCAAATTGCAAAAAACCGTTTTCAGCCCCTAAACTGCAACCCCATATAACCATTTTGAGTGTTTTCTTGTTTAAATATTTGTTTTTCTTATAGTTGGAACCTCAACATCAGTTTCCACCTGGTCTTTGCCTGTAACTTTTTCTTTTTCACAAAAATTATAGGCACCAGTCTATACAGGGTGTCCCAGGACTTCCTGTTTTCCTCTCGCGGGAGTGTATAGATGGGGTCAAAATATTACCAGTACTTCATCTTACTTTTTTTCCTAAAATCCTTCGTTACCAAGTTACGGGCCCTCGAAGTTACAAAATGAAAAATGTTTTTCTTTGATAACTTTCAAAGTGAATATGCAAAATAATCTAAATTATGCTGATTGACAAAGCAAATGAATTCCTCCGATAAGCGTTCATAAAGGAGTCAGTTGTTCTGCTACCCCCGATGGTCCACACCTCAAAACTTTGAAATGACAGATATTTTTCAATATTTTCAACAAAATAAGGTTACGTAGACAATTTTCTGACTAAAAGTCGATCGGAGCAACGATTCTTGATAAAAATGCAGTTTTTACTCGACAACATCAAACCCGATCGTACACCATTATTTGAAATTAAAAAAATTCACAGTATACATAATAAAGCTAACGTTAATTCAACAACAGGGATAATACAAAATATGCTAAAATAAAGTCGTAGACAAAAGTACAGTACCCAGTTGAAAGTCTCATTCACAATGCAGATATTTTTTCTAATGAAATATCAAGTTCTGTAGATTCGTGGTGTTTTTGAACCAACAAGCTACTCCACTATGAGATATCGAATTCAGTCCATATTTTGTGTGTACGTGTGGAATAAGCACATTTCGTGGTGTGTCATCTGAATCTCATGAAACTCAACATTTACAGCTTAAATGTTGAGGAGTTTCACTGATAAGTATAATTTGAGAAGAGAAAAATTTTTAACCCGAATATAAATTGAGCTGACAAAACGCACATCGAAACGCACATCGGAAGAAATAACTAATAAAAAGCAAACGAATAAACTACAAAAGCGGCTGCTCATGAGTAGGTGAAAAATATCCGAATAATAATTGTATTCCATTTCTTCGACAGATGTTAACAAAAACACCTTGTAGAAAGAAATTCAATTAGTTTTGATAACAAATGACAAACTGGAATAAAATTTCGTTTTATTGAGTAGTGCGTTGCCCTTGTCAAAATTTTGAAGTATTTTGATAACGCCGTACAGTTTACATTCAACGAATATGCAGATATGCAAGAATATTTCTAAAATTTTCGAAAAATTACCCAAAAATGGACTCTACTCCTTTATAAATAAATATGAACTCGTTTCAAAAAAACAATTTGGATTCAAAGAGAAAACGTCCACAGAGGATGCGATACTAGAACTCACGGAACTATTACACAGATCTTTAGAAACTGGTAAACCTTCCTTATGCCTATTCATCGACTTGTCAAATGCATTTGATACTGTTGACCATCGATTACTTTTGCAGACTCTAGAAAATAATGGTATCAGAGGAATTTGTTTAAATATCTTTGAAAGCTATTTGCAAAATAGAAAACAGGTCGTGAGAGTGGGTGATACAAAAAGTAGTCCAAGAAAAATTGAGTGTGGTGTGCCTCAAGGCACGGTTTTGGGTCCAATTTTGTTCAATTTGTACCTAAACAACTTATTTAGATTGAACACCGTTGGCAACATAATAGGTTATGCTGACGATACTGCAATATTTTGTGAGGCAGAAACTTGGAATGAGCTTAAAAATGAAGTAGAGACAGATTTCGTTCTACTCAAACAGTGGTTTGACATAGACTCTTGACAATTAATTTTGCCAAATAAACTTTCTACCATTCAGTTCCAACATATCTAACGTCTGCCCATTTGAGAGCATCAACGTGACTACACAAGGAAATACTTTTACCATCCATTCCGTGAGAGAAATCAAGTATTTAGGTATATATATATATATATGTAGATAGCAACCTGAAATGGGATAACCATATACAATATATTATTAAAAAACTGCAAACAGTCCTTTACAAATTTTGTTGTCTGAAAAAGAGTTTACCAGCAAAAGAACTGAAATTTCTGTATTTTGCCCTTGTTGAAAGTCACTTAAGATACGGCATAATTACCTGGGGCTCAGCTACACGAGTACATTTAACTCCCACTGCAGAGAAGATGTCAAAAAACTCGATGTTTCCGTCAGATATAACATCGAAACCACTTTTCAAAAAACACCTAAAGCTGTTCGTTTTTCAGAGAGACAGACAATTTGTTAGGAATCTTATAGAAAAATAATTTACAAAAAATTTAAACTTGTTCTCCATGTAAATACCCGCGCCCTTTTCATATATGTGCGCATTACTTTTCTGCATTCTTCTGCATTTTAAATTTCAATTTTAATATTGTATTGCATTTTATCACATGTTTTTAAATTTAACATTTATAATATTTCACATCATTGAAAACCAATATGTTTGTGTTAGTCCTCCAATTGTAAATATTATTCCCCGATATAATGCTTGTGTACATTATCGTCCAATTATCGTCATTGTACCTATTATCTGTTCTGATCTACAAATCATGTAATTTTTCATATTTCCGTGGAAATCCTTTTTTAAACATTTCATAATTTATTTTATTTATTGAATTACTGGATTTTATATGTATAATTGTTTTTTAGTCATATTATCATCTGTTTTACCCGTTATTGTCTTGCGAAACAAGTGCAGTAGCACTTATCGCACACTAAACTATTCATTCCTATTTTTAGTGTAGACTGTATTTTGTATGAATCCTGAAAAAAGTATATTATTATTTGGTTTGAATTAAAATTCTCCAGTCGGGCCCTGTCTCCGATGCTCCGATACATTCGGAGGGCGCGCTCGCTATCATTACCCCAATCACCACTCCCCAAACTATGGGGTAAGCAGCTATTGGGTCCGGAAATCGTGTGCCCTGAGCAGACGTAATGAACCGAGGATGACAGCCTTCTGCATTCTTCCGGCTATAATTTCTGACATCTTCCGACATGCCGGTATGATTTTCAGGTTCGAGAGTAACGAATCTATCACACCGCCAAGGGACCCTATTATCAGAACAACCATTTTTACAGAATGGTCTGGGTAGAGCCTGCGGAGTTCGAAGAGTAAATCTCGATATTTCGTCCGTTTCTCCTCCTCCTTTCGGACGATATTCGTTTCGTCAGGAGCCGAAAACTCAATGACGAAAATCGTCTTACTTCCATGGTCGAGGAGTACTATATAAGGCTTATTGTCCTGTATTTGCCTGAGGGTGGGAAATGAGTGGTTCCAGTGGATCCGGCACTTCTCATTCTCCACCACGGACTCAATATCCCCCGGAGCGTAAGGCAACACTGGTGTCTCGTCTATACCGTACGAGTGTCGTAGGTGGTAATATAACACTCGTAGAGCCGCGTTATGTCTGTGGATATAGGCTGAGACCGCATATGCTGGACATGCTGACAGCAAATGCATAATGGTCTCAGGCGCCTGACGGCAGGCCCTGCATCTAATATCAGGGACCTCTATACCCATCACGTGGCTTCGGTAGACCAAGGTGTTGAAGACACCATCTTGGCAGGCCATTATGAATCCCTCGGTCTCCGACTTCAGCCCACTTGACCTAAGGAAGGCGTAGGTCAATTTCTTGGATAAGCCAAGGTCTTCAACGTTTCTGAAGAAGACCCCATGCAAAGGCTTAGCAGAGCTGCATTTTCTGCGGCCTTCACATGGGCTTTTTGCCGAACGGGTGACAACTCTGTGACAGAGTTCGGGTCACGCCGTTTGGTGTCAAAACTGAGACCGAGTTCATCAGCTGCACGGGCTGCTGCCTTAAAGAGGAACGCTCCAATCCCTGCGTTTTCATGGTCTCGGACCATGCAGAGAAGGGGATCCAAACTCCTGATTACTTCACATGCTCCATCCAATACCATTCTATTGTGAAGACACTCCAAACTCAAAAGTCCTCGTCCTCCTTGTTGTCGGTGGAGATATTTTCGTGGAAATCCTTTTTTAAACATTTCATAATTTATTGTATCTATTGAATTACTGTTTTTTATATGTATAATTGTTTTTTAGTCATATTATCATCTGTTTTACCTGTTATTTTTTTGCGAAACAAGTGCAGTAGCACTTATCGCACACTAAACTATTCATTCCTATTTTTAGTGTAAACTGTATTTTGTATGAATCCTGAATAAAGTATATTATTATTATTATTATTACTATTATTATTTTTGTTCCCTTAGGAGTGTACCAGTCAGGCCCTGTCTCCGGTGCTCCGACCCATCCGGAGGGCGCGCTGGTGTCGTTAACCCCAATAACCACTCCCTACGTCCGTAGGGTAAGTGATTATTGGGTCCGAGAATCGTGTGCCCTGAGTAGACTGAGCGAACCAAGAATAGCGGTCTTCTGCATTCGTGCTGCTAAGATTTCTGCCATATTACGGCAAGCCGGTATTATCTTCAAGTTAGAGAGCAGTGTGTCCATCATTCCACCAAGGACTCCTATAATCAGAACCATGACGAATATCGTTCTACTTTGGTGGTCGGGGAGGACAACATCAGGCTTATTGGCTTGTATTTGCCTGAGGGTGGGGAATGTGTAGTTCCAATAGATCCGGCACCTCTCATTCTCCACCACGGACTCAATATCCCCCGGAACATAAGGCAACACCGGTGTCTCGTCTATACCGTACGAGTGTCGTAGATGGTAGTACAACACTCGTAGCGCCGCGTTATGCCTGTGGATATAGGCTGAGACCGCATAAGATGGGCAGGCTGATGGCAAATGCATTACGGTCTCAGGTGCCCCACGACATGCCCTGCATCGGGTGTCAGGGACGTCTATACCCATCACGCGACTACGGTAGACAAGGGTGTTGAAGACACCATCCTGGCAGGTCATTATGAATTCCTCGGTCTCCGAGTTTAGCTCACTCGACCTGAGGAAGGCAAAGGTCATGCTCTTGGATAAGCCAAGGTCTTCGATTTTATTATTATTATTATTATTGTATGGACGAGCATTTGGTAATGCTGCAGATGCCCGTCGTCTTTATGCCGAGCATTTTCCCAATCGAACGTTACAGGCAAGAGAAATGTTCGAGCGTGTCGATCGCAGCTTGAGGGAGACAGGTATGTCTGATAGATAATCAATTGGAGCCTGTAGTTTTATTTCGATATTATTGTAGGTACAGTTTTGCCAAAACGAGGTGGTGAGGGCGCTCTCAGGGCTGTGCGTACCGTTGTATTGTGGGAAAATATTTTGGAAGCTATCGCTGATGAACCTTCAATGAGCATCAGAGATCTATCGTAACAGTTCCATACATCCAAGTTCACCATTCATAGAATAATTAGAGAACAACTGCTCCACCCATATCACATCCAGAAGGTACAAGCCATGACACCTGAAGATTTTCCAGCACGACTGGAATATGCCAATTGGTTCATGGATAAGCAAAGAGAGGATTTGACTTTTATTACTCAAGTTTCATTCACTGATGAAGCAGGTTTCAGTAGAGATGGAGTTATCACCTATCATAATCTCCACATATGGGCCGATGAAAATCCCCATGGGATATTGCAAATCAAACACCAACGGAAATTCAACGTGAATGTTTGGCTGGTTTCATAGGAAACTATCTTATAGGACCATTCGTTCTAAATTACTGATTGAATGGAGAACGTTATTTGGAGTTCATTCAGAACGATTTGAATGGACTTTCGGACCATATTCCATTGCAAACCCGAAGAGATATATGGTTTATGCATGATAGCGCTTCTCCTCATTTTGGTTTGATTGTGTGGGACCATCTGAACCAAATTTTCCCCAATAGATGGATTGGTAGAGGTGAGACAAATTGATGGCCACCGCGGTCTCCGGATTTAAATCCATTGGATTTCTTTCTGTGTGGGCATCTGAAAAGCCTTGTTTACGCAAAACCTATTCACACAAGAGATGCCATGTTGAATAGAATAACATTACATTGTGAAGCCATACGAAACGACCCTGGCATGCTATTTCAAGTGCAGAGAGGGTGTCTTTGCCGACTAAGAAAATGTGTTGAGAGAGAAGGGGGTGATATCGAGAAGCTTTTTGTAGCGGATTTTGCATTTCTGTTTGCTCTTGAGGCTTGCGATTGATATTGACACCATGAGTTTTGTTATGTAAACGTGTTTGAATTATAAAAATTCGTTATAAATATTTAACCTATCATTTCTATTTTCATTACAAATTAATCTTTTCAAATAATGGTAGACATGTCAGGTTGGATGTCGTCGAACAAAAATGAATTTTTATCAAAAATCGTTGCTCCTATCGATTTTCTACACGAGTACTTTCATTCAGTAAATTGTCCAGGTAACTTTGTTTTGTTAAAACATTGATAAATCTCAGTAATTTCAAAGTTTTGGGGTATGGACCATCCGGGGCCGGCCGTGCCTGACTTTATAGCCAAACAACTGACTCCTGTATGAAAGCTCATCAAAGCAATTCATTTTTTCAGTCAATCACCAAAATTTGGTTGCTTTTGAATATTCACTTGAAAAGTTATCAACGACAAACATTTTTCATTTTGTATCTTTGAGGGCCCGTAACTTGGTAAGGAAGGCTTTTAGGACAAAAAGTTGTATGAAGTACTGGTGATATTTTGACCCCATCTATACATTCCCGAGATGAAAAGACAAAGTCAAGGGACACCCTGTATAGCTATATCTGACGAGCAAATAATTGTATTGACGAAAGTCTGACATATCCTCCACGAATAATCATTCTTTCTGCTAGATTGATCATCCCTGTATGTTCCACAAATTAATCGTTTTCAAGGTGTATTCGTGGATATAGCGCATTATCACATTTCCATAGATAGTAGAAATTTCAACAATAACATTTTTATATCTTTATATATTCTTCGCTTTGAAATGTCGAAAATGTATTCCAGTGTAAATATAAAGATAAAGTTAAAATACTTTTACGATTCGAGGCTTATACACTCTGTTCCGTTCGAAACGAAATGTAAATTTTTTTAGGCCTCAAGCCTCTAGACTGAATTTTCTTTCATTCTTCATTCCGGTGCGGTTCCAATCCAAAGAGTACAAATATTTTATTCAGATTTTTTTATGACTCTCGCTGACTTTTGCAGCTCTATTCAAACGATCGTTAATCTCTTCTGAATTCGACTGTTATGTTAATTCGTTTTTTAATTATGCTCCTGAAATCTCATGTAATAATTTTTCTTTGGAGTATTCCACCGAAATAAAGTTCAAGTTCACTTCATTCCGTAGTTTGGTACAGTAAGGGAAACAAACACATTGAATATACAATTATACAGTGCGGCTTTTAACTTTTCAACATTTATGGGATTCAAACTATTTTAAATGATATTGTCGTGAATGTAGGGAATGCCCTTTGAATTGTTTTAGTGCATTGATCCATTCGCTCTTGTTATTTACTAATTCGATCACGATGGCAGTTCATTGTCATTATACGGTTGACATTGAAATTGTCCAAAGTCACGTGGCTTGCTAAATCGTTGACCAAATGAAATTAAGAACATTTCTATGATTATATAATGAAAGATTATTGTGGGTTTTGTACTATTTTTAGCTGGTTGAAATTGTAAATGAATTGAAAAGTTTTGTGAATAAATATTTTTGGTTTTTCAGTTTTCAATTTATAGATTGTAGATTTGTCTAGATTGCCCTGCTAGATACTTACTTTTCATTTCTGTTTATTCTACTTACTCTTTCTTCCCAGCTGCCTTGCTCAGTCGGTCCTCGAGACATGAAGAAAAACAAACTCTCTAGCCTCAAGCAGAGTTCCAGGAATCGGGGTGCAATTATTGTTCAAAATATGTGACTTGTTTGTCAATAAACGTTACGAATCTCATTGAAAAAAATAATACTTGAACATCAGAACAAATAGGGTTTTTATTTATACCAATAATAGAAAAACACTTTCAATTGGAAAGCTTCAAAAGACAACGGAGTCATTTCTTCTACTCTTAACATGCATACTTAAAAGGAAAGGGAACCCACACAGCACTTTATGAATTCACTGAAAACATCTTGCGGGCACTTGAGAGAAATGAAGTTATAATGGATTTATTTTTGGACTTAACAAAAGCCTACGACTGTGTAAATCATCAACTTCTACTGAAAAAATTAAAACTATATGAGGCATAAGATGTCCGGAGGACTGCTCATTGCTAAAATCCTATACAATAGGAAAAGTTGGGTCGAAAATGAAGGGCAACACCCCGAAATCGATATATAGGTGGTCCGAATGTTTCGATGAACACTTCCATGCAACAAGCAAATGCAGAGATAACCTTGTAGGAACTCTGCACGGAAATTTTATCAGATGTAATTCAATGTTCGTCATGGCATTAGCCAGGAAAGTAGTTTTCTGATGGATTTTCGACCCAACTTTTCCTATTGTATAGGATATTAGCAATGAGCAGTCCTCCGGACATCTTATGCATCAAGTCATAAATAAGCTCATTGTTTGTGTTACAGTTTTCTTCTCCGTAAAACTATATGGAATAAATGGTTCTGTGTACGCCTGGCTAACTTCTTATTTATCAGAAAGATCTCAGCAAACAATAATTACCAAACAGGGTGAGAATGTTAAGTCTAAAACGGAACTTGTTAAAATGGGAATTCCACAGGGTAGTATAATTGGTCCAATAATATTTATCTTGTATATAAATGATATGCCCAACTGTATAGCGAACACGAATTGTTTTATTACTAATTATGCCGATGATACCAACATTTTAATAACCGCACAGGATTTCGAAACAAACTGAAGCAAGAACTTTTCCAGCAGATTCTTGGACACGAAAATTCTTAGGTCTTGGAGAACCGGAGTGTCGCCATTCAATCGATTGTTGCTTTGTTTCTGGATCGTAGAAATGTACCCAAGTCTCATCCATAGTAACAATTCGGTTTGAGAAGTCTACATCGTTTTCAAATCGAGCACAGATCGAACGCGATGCTACTACCCTTGCACGCTTTTGGTCAACATTCAAACATTTGGGGATCTATTTTGCAGCAATTTTTCTCATGTCCAAATTGACGTGAACTATACAGTGTGACAATTTAAAAACTTACAATGGGCTATATCTCACGAACGAAAGATGATATAAAAAATGCTCAAAACCGTTTCTAGGATAGGAAGGGGGAACTAAAATGACATAAAAAAAGAACTCGCCCCCATCAACCCCCTATGCCCCACCTACCCCAACTAAAAAAGTTTAAATGGCAGACCCCTACTTGTGATACATCATTGAAAAACCTATAAAAAATGCTATGCAATGGTATACATAATAATTATACAGGGTGTATAAATAATTACCAAATTATTATCCAACAATTTTAAAAACAAACGTAGGAACCCTACTTCTGATACAATGTTAAAAATCTTTAAAGGCCAATAAAACCTTATTTTCAATGATAAGTGTCCGAGGGGACTTTTTGTTGTTGAATAAAAACTTTCATTTGCCGTCTTTGCAAAAACAAGTTGTAAACATCTGTTTTCTGGTTTCTGTCGCAGTCAATAATTTTTTGTTTATTTGAGACATTTAAATGTCATTAGTGTCATCATTGTGTCCGATCAGTACTGTCATTCGCTGTAGTTGTCACGATGGTTTACAGTATACCTGAACGTGTGGACATAATTTTCATATTTGGCTCCCAGAACCAGTGTTATTTACGAACAGCTCAAATATTTAATGAGAGAAATCCGGACAAACATGTAAGTCACGTGTACATCCGCGATTTAGTTGAAAAATTTAGAGAAACGGGATCAGTGCAAAATAAAAAAAAGGGATGCCCCAAGATTACTGAATGAAGCAAGCCAATTTCCAATAGAGCCTACTGCATCAACACGTCAGGTATCTACAATGACAGGACTATCACGTGAGTCGGTCAGGAAGGTGTTGAAATTACATAAGTTTCACCCGTACAAAACGCAAATTCTTCAAGAACTACGCGATGATGACCCAGACCGACGAATTGAGTTTTGTGAACTAATGACTGAAAGAATTCGCGTTGAACCTAGACTATTGAAAAATATTTGTTTCAGTGATGAATGTACTTTTATGCTGAATGGCAATGTGAATGAACAAAACTATCAGTACTGGATTGATACGAACCCGCATCGATTTAGAGAAGGTCACACTCAATATCCTGAAAAACTTAATGTCTGGGCAGGGATATTAGGGGATTCTTTAATTGGCCCCTTGTTTATACCAGGCAATTTAAGTGGCGACATTTATCTGGATATGCTGAAAAACACCATCCAACCTTCAATTGTGCATGAATTAGAGAATCAAATTGATGACCAAGGCAATCTAGCTCTAGACGAAGATTTGCTGCACTACCAACAAGATGGAGCACCTCCTCACTATGCCGCTGCAGTTAGGCACTGGTTGGATACTAATTATCCGAACAAATGGATTGGAAGGAGAGGTTCTATTGAGTGGCCACCGAGGTCACCAGACTTAACGCCACTTGATTATTTTTATGAGGTTACCTCAAGTATGTTGTGTATAAAACTCAACCTGCGTCACTTGGGGACTTGCGGGAAAAAATTACTCAAGCATGTCGCGCTATTACTAGAACAACATTTGTCAAAGTTCGTGCAGAATTTGAAAATAGGCTGTACTATTGTTTACAAAACAACGGAACCCACTTTGAACATTTACTTCATTGACATTTTTAACAAATTTGTAGTTCAACAAAAACTTCATTAAATTTTCCTTTTAAGGCAAGGTTTTGTAATTATTTATTCACCCTGTACCATTATTATTCATACCGTTGGATAGCATTTTTTGTAGGCTTTTCAATGATGTATCACAAGTAGGGTCTGCCATTTAAACTTTTTCAGTTGGGGTAGGTGGGGCCTAGGGGGTTGATGGGGGCGAGTTCTTTTTTATGTCATTTTAGTTCCCCCTTCCTATCCTAGAAATCATTTTGAGCATTTTTTGATATCATCTTTCGTTCGTGATATATAGCCCATTGTAAGTTTTTAAATTGTCACACTGTATGATGAACGAGTTTGTATGAAATATTCAGTGCTTCAGATATCCGTTTTAGCCCAATTCGACGGTCTGTTAAAATCATGTCATGAACTGCATCGATATTTTCGGGGACTGACACAGAAACTGGCCTTCCCGAACGGTCATCATCTTCAATGGAAAATTTACCTCTTTTGAAGCTTGCAGTCCAATTTTTCCCGGTCGCATACGAAGGACATTGATCACCAAGGGTATTAAGCATATCTTCGTAAATCTGCTTACCTCTTAACCCTTTTAAATACAGGTACTTGATGATGGCTCGATACTCCAATTTTTCGATTTTCTAAATTTCGGTGGACATATTTTTTCTTTTAATTTATTGCATAACTCTGGTTTACTTTTTTGACGTCAAACTTTACACTGACACTTCTAATGAGTTATTGTTCGTTGCTATGGTAACGCAATATTTTGTTTATGCAGGGAACTGGTCTAGGCTAACTAGATATCAATACATCCTCGTAGACAGCCGTAATGAAAGAGGGCAGATAAATAGTCATAGTCAGTTGTACAGTTAGCAAATAGACTTTTATACAGAGTGGCTTAGCGATGAAGTACTGTACTTGTCTGGAATAAATTAGTAATTGTATTTTAGAAGTTCAAATAAGTTACTGGAGCGAAGTTCAGGCTATTTTTTTGCAGTTGTGTCAAAAGTAAGATTTTTAAAATAAATAGGTGCACGCGTGGTGGACAGTTCCGGAAAAATAAATAGACCTTTTATCGCGCAAAATAGACAGTGACCAGGTAAACAAAGTGTTCGCAAAGTGGATAGCTGTGCGTATAACAGGAATATAAATGGATGCACTTTTCACGTGAAACAGACAATAGACTGGTGGCCCGTGAAACAAGCACACGGAATTCAACAAACTGATAACTTTTTGTTTCTGATACTTCGTTCAAAGACAAATTGTATTTGAGAAAAGTGCTCCTTGTGGAATTGTAGGCGCGGAATTGAGACAGGAATTGGAAGAAAGGGAAATTGAAACGAGTGGTAAAAAGCTTTGACAAACACAACTGATAAAACAAAATCATTAAGGAGATCGACTTCTTATTCTACTTCGCGTCTGCAAAAGTAAATTAGGTATTCATTGTGTTATTATTTAAAGAATATATTCATGATAATATTTATGCAAGAAGATTTGTTATTAGCTTTTGGATTATTGATTTTGTTTTATTAGTTGTGTTGGTTACAGGTTGAACGATGGATTCAAATCTCATTTCTAATTAAATAATTCGCTTTCAAAAATATTCCCAACCCCTCGAAAGCTAGATAGAGAACGCATAGAAATTCGAAAAATTTATCAACGGTTTCATACATGTAGAATTACGACAAAATTATGTCTATACAAATCAGTAAAACGCAAAGTCGTCTCCACAATTTAATTTCCCATCTAGTTCAATAGGATGGTAAAACGGTGACTGACCGCTATCAATCAGATAGCCGTCCAAAAGTAGAAGTACTTCTACTTTTGGACGGCTATCTGATTGATAGCGGTCAGTCACCGTTTTACCATCCTATTGAACTAGATGGGAAATTAAATTGTGGAGACGACTTTGCGTTTTACTGATTTGTATATCCATACCACTCCACTTTGAGATATAATGGACTTCTACCACAGGTTAAAATTATGTCTGCCGGTGGGCACTCTCCCTCCCCTTTTTCCAAAAAAGTTGCGAAAACTTGCAGAAACAAAATCGGAAAAATCAATATAAATAGTGAAAAATATCCAACCTTCGAATAATATGGTTTTGAAAAGTTTTAACACCTATCTAAATTGAGAATGCGTAGAAAACTGTAAAATTTCCTGATTGTTTCGGACAATGAAAATTATGACGGAAGAAAATATTGTTCAGGGTGCGCAGACCCTCCTAAAGTAGCTCACGACACTCAAATACGTAATAATTGTGAAACATCGAATCATGTATTACAATGATAAATACTATTTCACTGGAAGGACTCCCCATTGAAGTACTAGATGGTAGTAAATCAACAGGCAAGTGACAGCGCATTCATTGAAATGAACAGACTGAGGAACATATACAAAGACAACTAAAAAAGAAATAAATATATTTTAAAAAACTATTTGGAGAAAAGCTTTTATTTAGATGCTCTAAAAAGAAGAAAATAAATTGCAAATTGAATTTAAATTGAATTTAATCCATCATTTTGTTACCTACCTTATAAAATTTTGCATGATATAGAAGCTTGTCGCGAGAATTAATCTTGAGGTTATTTTGAATTGAATTTACAATAAGGAATACATTAATACTTCTAGCGAAGAGCATTTATATCATGTAAAATTATATAATGTATCAAAATGATAGGTTTAATTCACTTCAAAATTTATTTTCTTCTTTTTAGTGCATTCAAGTGAAAGCTTTTCACTGAATGTTTTTTTATTTATTTATTGGACTTCTATAATGATTCATTCAAAAATAAATAAAAATCTCCCAGGAATACATGTATCCTAAATAATAATCAAGCTGAAAGTAATAAATTACTTCCAACCCGAGCAAAATTGTAACAAAACACCCAGAAAGGTTACTTATCACGAATGATCATCAATCACCAGAAAATTCTCGGATCAGACGGACCCTAGAGTTCATATCTGAACGTTAAATCAAATCCCTGCCCCATTTTTTTCATAAATCCTTTCGATATTCCCGAAATGAAGTAATATAATATTTCTGCCCGTTCTTATTGCACACCTACATAAATCCGAATCTTATGGGATATATCTTTGGACATTTTGTACTTCATACGTAAGCAAGAAGAAGAGATTTCAGTAATTCAGTCGGGGATTTTCAGGGCAGCTTATGTGCTGTGCTGAGTATGCTGCCAAGTCGGGTAACATAAGATACTAAATTATTTATTATTGAGAGAGATGGCAGAACGGGATGTCGATAGCTCCTGCCCTTCTTATTTGGTGTTAACTCTCTTGATAGTCCAGTTAAATTATCATATTATCAGAAGGAGATGCTCTGGTTTTTAGAGAATTTATTTTTGTAATCTTCTGGGTTCCAAGCAAAGGTGGATCACGAATGAACATCTTGAGAAAATACGTACAAGGTGCTTCAAAAAGCATTATGAGATATCGAAACAATAATATTTCAATTTTTTTCAAAGGAATTAACACACACAAACAAATATTATCTTGAAAGAAAGCAGTTAACCCATGTTCAATAAAATTATGACTTCAATATGTGGCGATGAAATTTGATCATGAACCAAGCAAAATACACTGAAAAAAATATCTGGATCACAATGTGACTTTTCGAAGATATTTACTGGAAAGTAAATTGCTAGATAAAATGTAAAATCGCAATTTAAAATTACAGAGACTTGTTTTGTTTTTTCGAAACTTATTGTAAATTCACAATTTTCATGCGTTTTTAAAAGCAACTTGTGAAATGTGAAATTCACATTTTGAAAATACAACTAGTTTACCTACCCTCCTCTGAAATTACAAGACCTGTGGAGTAAAATCAAGTTTATTGTTTATTCACCTATATATTGTGAATTTGCAACCTGATAAGAATATTACATTGTAGATTTTATTGAAAATATGAACAGGATGTTCATAAAGTCAGTTGTGGAATCATCTGCGACTGAAAGTTGGAATTTAGTCGCTATTTTCCATTGTACAAGATAACCTCTTTTGGAAGGGATTCATATTTTAAAGAGAAACATTCTCAATTGAAAATTGAATCAATACATGACTCCTCTGGAAATGGAAAAACTCTACGATAAAATTGAAGTTACTTTTTTGTAATATCTAACAGAAAACAACTACTTCCCCGGCTAAAGCCACGCTGGACATTGAACTACATCTGATAGATATTGAGAAAGACCCTATATAACTTGAAGAAAAATCTGAAAGTGAAAATTTGCATTTTCAATCAGATAGTTGATTATTAATTAAATGTCTAGTTTCCATTGGAGATTCTTATCTATAATTGAGATAAGGTATAATGTTATTCAGAAGTATTACTCACAGAAAATCGCTTATTCAATTGAGAATGTTAGTCTTTAAAACATGAATCCCTTCCAAGAGAGGTTATCTTGTACGATGGAAAATAGCTACTAAATTCCAACTTTCAGTCGCAGATGATTCCACAACTGACTTTATGAACATCGTGTTCATATTTTCAATGACATCAACATGCCATACCCATGACAGGTTTTATGTCAGAAAAATATTTTCAAAGTTTCACCGCACAAGAAATAGTCCAACAATTCCTCATTACAGTGTGGAATTGCTTCTGAAGAGTATGTTTTCCAATTCTTCCGACCTCCCTGATGTTCTTAGAAGAGTGAAATAGATTTTTGTCGACCAAAATGTATTGGAGGCCTAGCGAAAGAGATGCAATTCACGCATCAATTGAATAAGCGATTTTCTGTAAGTGATACTTCAGAATAACATTCTCTCTTATCTCATTTATAGATAAGAATCTCCAATGGAAACTTGACATTTAATTAACAATCAACTATCTGAATGAAAATGCAAATTTTCACTATCAGATTTTTCTTCAAGTTATATAGGGTCTTTCTCAATATCTATTGTAGTTCAATGTCCAGCGTGGCTTTAGCCGGGGAAGAAGTTGTTTTCTGTTAGATATTACAAAAAAGTTACTTCAATTTTATCGTAGAGTTTTTCCTTTTCCAGAGGAGTCATGTATTGATTCAATTTTCAATTGAGAATGTTTCTCTTAAAAACATTACATTGTAATAATACATTTATAAAATTACCACTCTGTGATATTACACTGATATGAATATTATATTGTACTATTACATTGAGAACAATGTCACATTGTAAATTTACAGAAGTTGAAACTTTGAAATGTTTCCATATGGAATTACAAAAGCTATTTGCTCTTCCATTATTATCTGCATCTTCAGGCTATTTTTCTCAGCGAGTTGTGAAAATACGGCCAAAAATCATGAATAAGGCGAAACCTTTCCATTTACTATAAAGACACATGCACTTTATATTCATATATTCATATTCGGAAATGACACTACTGATATAGGTTAGAAATCTATCCTAAATAATATTTAGTATAAAGTTTCATGCCCATGCATTTTCGGCACTTCGGAAAATAATGTTGCTTTTTTGCCTTTTGCAATAACTCATTTCGATATTAAAATGTAAGGTAATTTCAATAGGCGCCTATAGTATAAATTCCTCTGCGGTGAAAAAACAGCTATTTCAATCAAGCACTTTTCAAGTATCATAATACGAGGTTAAACTCTTTTCATTTCAGAGTCTGAATGTATCTAATATGTAAATTGATCATGCTTCCGTTGGAAATCACAGAAATATTGTGAACTCTTCACAGTTGCAGTGTGAATTTCCAGGATTGCTTTATTTTCTGACCAATGAAATCGTCTAACGCTCAAGGAACTCCACTTCCAGTGCATAACTGGGTCAGAGTGTAATCGTCTCCTCGCCTATTAGTTTAATTGCTGTATCGCTAACAAGATAAAACGTGTTTGAGACGTCTGAGTGAATATTGTGATCAGTGTGTTAAAATGTAGGTGAGTTCATATCATATATTATGTGTCAATTCTGTCATTTGACTATGTTTACATGTTCTATTTGTTAGTATCGTATGTAGACACTTAGAAAATACGAACTGCATGCTTATTATCACAGGAATAATCTATCAGCAGTATTTGAATTTTTGAAATGGAAGTGACAATTTAAAACAAAAAGCTACCAAAGCTAAGTCACACTTCTTCAGATACCATAGTCTGGTGGAAAAAAATCTCTTTCTTCAAAAATGACCCATCGTTGTTTGGTAAAAGAATGTCCTTTTTCTAATATTGATCGTAAAAATATCATGAACCATTCATACACTGGAAAAAGTGTTTTGTGAAATTACAGTTAAAATCATGGGTTATTTGTGGCACTAAATTTTCACTCATTCAGACATTTTGTGTTGTTAATCAGGGACAACAGAAGATTTTCATTTGGAAGTCTCTTTTTCAGGTACACACTATCTCAAATGTAGATTAAGGTGACTGCACGTAGAAGTAGTTATGAGTTCTAACTAAGAAGTTATGATTTTCATTGATAATAATTAAGGCTTTTTTATCAGAAACGATGAATTCTCAGCTAGACGTTTATCATCTCAAACTGATGAACTGAGTATTCCATTTCAGTGCTACATAGTTTCTATTTGAGCAAATAATCATAATGAAACATTTGTGGACTTCGTGTGCAGTATTGAATCTTAATGGTGAAATATTTCATGTCTTGTTATTATAATCCAGCGCTCCATTCAAAAATACCGTGGTGGCATTGAGATGTGGCAGGATTCTAGTTGAACTCGCAGTTATTTTATTTAAAAAAATTATAGATCTTGAGAAGTACCAATGCTCGTCAAGTCCATCGATCAATAATAATTATTCCGTTTGTTATATTGAGATCTTTCAATTGAGAAAGAGCAATATTGTTTCTCAAGATCTATTCTTTATGGAAACAACAGACAGACTCTTTTCTGAAACCAACGATTCAGATATTTGTTTGATTTTTTCGCAGCTTCAAATTGTCGGCGGTAATTCGCCAATGTAGTTTTTACGTCAAACTGAGGAAGCTACCATGTTTCAGAGCTAACCCTGACATCTTCATCCAAGTTGGAACTAAGGTCCAGCATCGAAATTATATTAACCGTTTCTGTGGTATGGGCAGTATCAATTCGATTTTCCAACTTACTGATTGTTTCCTTCATTTTGTCGATTTCTGCCTCGATTCTGCCTTTCATTTTGTTAGTGATTGTTTCGTTCATTTTGCCCATTAGTGTCCCGATTTCATCTTAAATTTCATCCATCTCTGTCTCGAAGGTTTCCATTCTTTCTTCTAACCGATTCGTCACACCACAAAGTCCTTCTTTCAAACCTTCTGTGTTTCGGAGGAGATCGTCTTCCAGGATCTTCGAATTTTTTTGAAGCTTACCTTTCAGACTCTTCGAAAGTTCTTCCTTAAAACTCTTCGAATTCTCTTGTAGATCTTTTTTCAAATTATTCGAATTTTCTATGAGTTTTCTTGGAGGTATTCTTTCAAGCTATTAGAATTTTCAAGCACATCTCTCTTTCTAGGAGTTTTTCGAAGTTCTTCTTTCAAACTACTTGAATCTTCTTGAAGTTTAACATCCATACTCTTCGAATTCTTTGTGAAGTTCTTCTTTTAAACTAACTGAATTTCCTAGAAACTTCCATCTTCCAAGGATCTGGTATTTTGTCAAGTTTTTTCATTATCGAACTCAAGTCAATTCCAGAAACTTTGAATATAGTGGTTTCGGGAACTTCTCCTCCTTGGATCAATCCCTGTGAAAGTCTTTTCTGGAATGAAGCATCAGTTGTTTCGAGATCCCTTTCCTCCAACTCGTGTTTCAATCCGCGACTTTCAAGTCCACAAGACGCACTCTCCCAAGAAAACTTTACACGTTTATTTCTCAAGAATTGATTTTCGTGGAATCCCAAAAACTACCCACTTCACAAACACTTCTTTGCTTAACTGGTCACTATAGTCTATTTTGCGAGAAAAAGTGTATATCAGTTTTTCTCTGGATCATTTTTTTTCTCATCATGGATACTGTCCACAACACTCATTTATTTTGAAAATTCAACTTCTCACACCAATTGTAATGAAAAATAGCACCAACTCTGTGTATTTAATTTATTTCGAGTGTAAATAACTAATTTATTTATTTCAACTAAGTCACATTTATATTGACTTATACCATTGTTTATAGAGAAATAAACAATGCTTATACTGCTGCCAACTCTGTAGGTATCACTGTTACCACTCCTCCCTTTGGCTGATGCGGTTTCTTTTACAGGGTATTCCGAACTCGATGTCCTATTAAACGTTTCTGGAAAAAGGTTCATAGGATTATTTTTAAAATTTGGTTTCTTGGATAATCAGTTTCACCTTATCGATCTAAGTAGCAACAACTCTGATATTTCAAATAGATTACTACCCCTGATTTTTTTGTAAACACTTTTTTTTGTAACTTAATATGATATCAAGAAGGCACGTGCCAAGTTTCATACTGCTACAATTCATCCTTCACTTTTGGATCAAATTTGTTTGTGGTTACTAAACTAAGAAGGTAGATTCCACCGTTTAACACTACTGCGAAGTAGAAGTTTTCAATGTTTCACACTATATAATTAGTTTTGTCGCGAAAAGTTACTGCGTTTAAAAGATGCTTCTTTCTGGAGATCAGAATTGAATCAACAGTGTGCCAGTCTCGTTTCTCCTGAATCCATGGTTTAGTATAAAATTACCCGTTATATAAATCCTTTTAACATAACGCGCCTCATTCTAATCCGTTTATTTGAAAGAATATCTCGAGTTTTCAGCGTTTTACAAAACGTAGAATAGACAAAGAGAATTTCTTATCTCAGGAAGCTCGTGAGTAGCAATTGATTCAGTGATTTACTACTCTCTTACGTTTTGTTAAAAGCAAGATCGTGCCATTGAAACGAAAACGCAATTATTTCTTCAGCTGAACTACCCCAGACCGTAAATTCAAAGGATTATCTCCACTTGGAACATGTAACCACGAATCACAGCATTACTCTCGTGGATTTCAGCCACATGTTTGCAGCAGATAGATTGGTAGACACTTCAGAATAATCGAATGCTATTATTATGGAATCAGTCTGAAACAGTTTTCTATTCTCTTATGTATTGAATTTTGTTACAGTGACTTACAAATTCTGAAACTCTGGGTACTGGGCTGGGAAAAGTTTCACTGCATTAACTTTCGTTGAGGAAACGAGTTCACCAAGTTTTCTGGATAATGACGAAGGAGACTGTATCCCCCAGATGATTCCCAATGAAACTGCGAATAGGCGAGAATACTTATTTCTAACAAAAAATTCCAAGTTCCAAGTCAAATTCAAAATATGGTTCTTCAACTTATCGACAAAGATGTTCAACTATAAATGAAAATGTTAAATAAAATTATTATGTGATAGTAATGGTGAGAGTCTGAAAGAGAGTACCATCACCATATGCGCTCCGGGGCGACTTATCAAAAATGGTGCCGCATTTGCTATTTCAACTGCAGGAAAAACCTGGAAAAGCCTTCATTACCCTTTCATTTCTGCCATCTTCTCCGAATCCAACCGCAGCACTTGGTAAAAACGTTCCAGTCGGTCAGTGATAAGCTTAAACATGATATCATAACCAAAAATATATGACTCATAACTTTATTGCTCTGTGGATAGAACACAGAACCGTAGCATTTCCTCTCGATTATTGTGTAAACCAGCATAATTTTACAATTGTTATTTTGTCTTCTGAATTCACTTGAACTATCTCTGATTATTCTACATTATGTCATTTAGGTGGAATATAAGAATATTTCTATGTGAGTTGACCAATGAGATATATCACTTCCAAGTTCTTAACCTTCAGTTTGGTTCGAATAGTAAACAAAGATGGAATGCCTTTCGCAGATTTTCGTCTTGGTTCAGTTGGCAACAGTGGATCTCCTGAATGTTGGTTAAACAAATATATCCCAATGGCATCTTCATAATTGACCATTTTGTTTTGTATGACCAAACATATTCGAAGAAAAATGTAATAATCTATGAGCTTCCGATATCGGAATTTCACCTTAGTAAAAATCTAACCGTTTTCGAGATAATGAGCATTTTTTTAATTTCTGGAAAATCACTACCTCATCTTGGATTTTTGAGTGCCATGTCTACAAATTGGGACCAATTCAAATATCTTTGCTGTTGAAGATTACTGATGAGTGATGCTTTCAGATGTACAAAATAGTTTTTCAGAAAACGATACACTTTTTCAAGAAATGAGGGTAAAATGCCAGATTTAAATTTCACCAATTTTTTTTAACAACAGTTTGACATTATTGTTTGAAAAAAACATAACCAAGCGGAAGTGGATATTCGTTACAAAAAAATGCCCATTTTGTCCAGACTCTACCATGGTATAAAACATACGATAATTATTTTTGGAAGGAGTAGAATTTCGATTAAATTAGAATGTGATGTTATTCTGAGCTAAAATCAACTCCATTAGACTTTGTCAGTAATATCTTTTATTTTTATCCTATCGTAATGAAATGATTAAAAAATTATGAGTAATAACGAATCAACTGCTTAGAAGCATTCAATGAGATGTAAAGAAGTAAATACTAATTCAACGTTTTTTTGAATCAACATACACTATAAACCACAATAACGATTATTCAACATAGTACTGAATAATATTACAAAAATGTTATTTTCCATTCACTCAAGAAGAACCTTTTCGAATGCGTTATAGGTTATAGCCCCCAAATCAGCGATTCTCTGAGCAGCATTGTGCAGTCGGATGCGCTGCTGCAGCAGTAGCACCCTCCACATTCATCATAAATGTAGTGCATATGCGCATATTCTCGGGGAGTATAACGTGTGTACGGCATGACAAAGAAATAAAGAGAGAAGATCCGTTCATGCACAATGCAGTCTTTTATTTTTTCATTAGGAAACTATTGCTTCTACGGACACAACACAGGAGTTAGAAAAGTTTTTTATTTTCGACAAGGATTCACCTCATAAAAAATTGTGCACTTATTTGGTTACACCCTGTGTATCTGCCGGTCTCTGAAACTTCGTTGGAATCTGGATTTTGGACAATTGCGACATTTATCACAAGAATTTGTATTAATCGGTGTCATAACCGGTAATTTACATTTGATTTCGATAATTTTAGTAGGCTTAATTACATGAAAAGGAAATTTTATTGACATACTATTTAATGCTACCAAATAGTCTATTCTATATCAATAATAATCATTTCCGCATTTTATCTTGATAAAATTGAAACTAAATAATTTTTGGGCGTAAGTATAAAAGTTGATAGAAGCATAGAATAAAACCAAGCCTAATTCAATGGAAATCACTTTCTCCAAAAATAATTATAGTTTGTTTTATACCATTTTATACCATTCTTTTGAAATGAATGTCTACTTCCAATTGGTTATGTTTCTTTCAGACAATAATATAAAAATTATTTTGAAAAAATTGATTATACTCAAATCTGTCATTTTACCCTCATTTCTTGAATTTTTTTTCACTTTCTGAAAAACAGTTCTGTACGTCTAAAAGCATCACTCATCAGTAATATTCAGCAGCAAAGATATTTGAATTCATCCCAATTTGTATACATGGCACTCAAAAATCCAAGGTTAGGTAGCGATTTTCCAGAAATTCTGAAAATGCCCATTATCTCGAAATTGGTGATATTTTCACTGAAGTGAAATTCTGATATTCTGAATAGTCATGGTCTGATCTATCACCAGTTTCAATATTGTACAAGGTTTACCGGACACCCTGTTAGTAAGGAACATGACTATTTCATTATTTTGGTCCAAATAATCCATGTACATAATTGAAAACAAAACCTCTACATATATATATATATATATATATATATATATATATATATATATATATATATATATATATATATATATATATATATATATATAATATATACTATTATGTCCATAGTTTATTATTTCAGTGAAATAATTGCAATTGGTTGTCCCATTTCATCAGGGTAGTTTCGTATTTTTTACTTGCGATAAACCTGTGTCGCTCCGGAAAATTAAACCCCTAATTTCAATTCTGTCGAAATCTATTATTTTTATCGTACCCACGTCCACCAGACCTATCTGGCAAGTTACGGGCGTGAAACATATTTTGCACATTCACTGCTTACCTAACACTCTTGCGAACTGCAACACTCTTTCTAAATCAAAAAGTGATTTGATACTTCTAATGTTGATGGAAGGTGATTAAACATCTTCCATCCATTGTTAATTATTATTAACAGTACTTTTAGGAATTGACAATTTCAATTCACTATTTTGTCTTGAAATATGATAAGAAGAACTACCGATATTGAATATTGTTTAATGTCTGTATATCAAACAGACAGTTTCAAGTATTAAAATTGCAAGAACTGCCAACATTTTATGTTTTAAAAACAGAGATCGACATGAGTCCTGATACTTTGCTTTGCATAAATATCGCAGAGCATGCTTCTGCAAAATTATAGCGTTCTGGAATCGATGAGCACAACAAACTCCCCAAAATGCTATTCCATACCGCAAATATGATGAGTTGAGATGAAAAAAGTATCCTATTATCATGATACAAATGTAAAAGTGAGCCTGAAGGACGTGCAACGAGTTTAAATGCTCCATAACGAAGCTGATGGATCAATCTTCAGGTCTGAGTTCAACATTAACTATATAAAACCAGCAGAGCAAGGTGAACAGAATTTATTTTTTGTACCACTATCAAAAAAATTTGACATTTCTGCATCTCTATTGAATCGTGAATGTTTACTTTTTTTCACTGCCAATATAATTCACAAAATAAACATGAAATATTACTTTTTGAACGATTTATTTTTAACAGAGTCAATTATTAATTGATAATTCATTATAAAAAGAATTTCAATTATTGGAATAATAATTGATAGTAAAGTTTGAACAATTACTTCGAACATGAATTCCCGAAGATGTTCCATGTTGCTGCTGATCAGAAAAGTTAGATATTTCTTGAAGAGTTGGTTCCACAATTTTATCAGATATAACAGTGACCTATGGAGCTTTAATACATGTATTTTCCAAGCCACTTTGCAATCAAGCTGGGAATTTCTCCCATATTATTTATCCCCACATGTTGGTTAATACATTTTCCTCCCGAATATTTCAAAAATAATCTGTTACTTTTTGTATGAGGCGGCCGTAGTGCTCTATACTTGCGGTATATCTCAATATAATCAGAATTTAAAACAGTAAACGTTCTTGTGCAATAGGTCTTCGTATCAGGTATTTTAACAATTATTATCGATTCAGCATCTTCAATGGCATCAATAGTTATATGTAATACTTCTTCACGGCAACAAGCACCGCTGATACCCAAAATTAGGACAATCTACAAATAAAAAATATTGAAATTAATACTAATCTCAGAAAATTATGATTAAATCTGTACCTTATAAAGTGAATTTGTTTTGTTATCGGCATCTTGAATAAATTTATTGATATCATCCCTTGATAAAACTTTATATTTCTTTCCTCGGTATCCGACGTTTTTGTTCTTCACACGTTCGCGGACAGTAGGTGGAAACGGGGAACTCAAAAAAAGCCACTACCAAAAATACAAAAAATAAAAATATTTGTTGACCAAAAAGTAACCGGCACCAACCACAGGCTATTTTTTGTTTTTTTTTGCAAAAAAACTTGAGCGGAATATGCCATCTTGTCCCTATAAAAATGTTTTTTGATTTACTGGGACAGTGACGTTAAATGCCGTCAAGGACATCTCATTATTATTCATAACAAATTTATTGAACTAAAGTACAAAAAGGATTTTGAAACCAAAATATATAAGAGTTCTACTTTTGGTCAAATTCTTCCGCATCGCTCGATACACAAGGCTGTTTTTTCCGGGCATGTTTTACGTATGTAGGTATTTCGTATCTTTGCGAATTTTATTTTCCACGAATTGCCTGCACCTTATGTAGTGGCTCTTGCGAGGACCATTTTCTGACATAAAATTAGGATTCGCAATATCATCATCCGCATTGAACGCTTCTGATTTGAAAGATCCTTCCGTGTCGGGTGGATACTTCATCCATCATTTGCTCAATCCTCCCAATTCCTTTCCGATCCATTGATTTGCCCTGTAAATAAAAAAGAGAATTATTTATCAGATTTTCAAAAACAAACGATATGCTTATAATTTGTGTTTGTGCTGGGACAGCACCTATATAAAAACAATTCAAAGTTGTCTGCATATACCGCGCGGAGTCGTCGTCACAACTTTGTTACAAACAAATGAAATAAATTCGCCCCGCGTGTATAAAAAATATCAAAAGTCCACCTACTTCTACTAGCTACCTACTTTTGCTCATGAACTAATTTTTGTAGTATTTGAAACACGTATCCCACTCCACAGATATGTACACAAACACAGATAAACAGCAAATGCACCTGTTGAACAGTATTTGAAGTTAGAACTTATGCATGGACAGTTCACGTAATTTTATGTTTACTCCTGGGACAGTAAGCATCCGTCGCATAGAAATCATACGCAGTGCTGTCGGCAACCGCCGGCCGCGGTGAACCCAGAATGAAATTAGAAATCGGTCGGCATATCCCGTCTTGTCCCTGCACATAGCGCGGGATATGCCGCTCTGTCCGTGAACGTGTTAATGAGCGGGACCAATTTTGAAAACTTCCAATTAAATATTTTGTAGACATTCTATAACATATGAGGTGTTATAATTTTTGATTTTTCCTCAAAATAGCATAAAAGCACATTTTCAGATAACTTTTTTACATGTTTCTTGTCGCACCATTCACAAAAATGGTCACATGTTTTCTCATACTTATATTAACTTGGGTTTGGCCGGTAACATATTAGATACTATTGCATTTGCTTTCTCAGATATATTTGATGGGATATCACTACCACTATCATAATCAACATCCATCTTCTTGAAAATAACTTGAAATTGAAGTAACTACGAGCAAACACAGTCAAACAGTCAAACACGCGGCGTGCCAACAAACCGTTTCTATAGAAACGACACAGAAAGACCACTGGAAGCAGTGAAATTGTATTGGAAATATTGACAACATTAAAGATAACATGTATGGAGAAGAGAACTATTATTTAGTCATTTTGGACTAATTTTTTAACATTTTAGAAAACGATTTTACTGAAAACATTGAATGATAATTTCAAGACAACAGTCGTTTAAAAGCTATAACTTATAGGGAAAAGCCAAGTCAAGATGTATTGGAAGTATTTATTTTTAATATATTTCAGACGATGTAAATTCACGTTCACAAATGTACAAAAAATGTTTTTTGTGTTTCTTGTACAAAATTCGTATTTTCATGGCACATTCGAGAAAATGTTTGGCCTCGACCTACGGTATCGGCCAAAAATTAACACTCTCATGTGCCATTAAAAAACGCGCTTGATTAAAAAATAACTGTTTCATCATCGGATAATCAGCACTTAAATATCTCCTAATTATCTCATATTGAAAAATAAATTCTGTTCACCTTGCTCCGCTGATGGTTTTATACAACATATTTGATGGTGTCTCCACAAAGTGTTTGAAATTCTTGACAAACCAGCAGCTATTTCCCCGTAAGGATTGTAGTATCGGTATGAGGTATTTCGCTAGGTTGCGAGTCAGTAAATTCCGAGAGTTGGTGATTGATCTCAACGGCATGTCCGGTTTGTGGATTTTCGGAATACCGTAGAGATGAGGTGGTTTGCTATATAGAGGGATGTTCACAAAAACTAAAAAGCACTTACATACAAATAAATCATCAAGTATGACCTTAAAATTAAATATATGAGTTCAATGAAATTCTATGAAAGCTTTATGCCCTAAATCTCCATGTGACCGAAATTTACAGTAAGATTTACAAATTGTGGTCTTTTTTTAGTGACGTTTGTTCCATCCTGGGACCATTCCTTAGCGATTCCGCAAATAACAGGCCATGTAAGTCTGTCACAGTGTTTGTATTCATTCACCAATGAAAAAAATTTGGGTGGTGATGAAAAACTTACATGTTCGAAGTGCAAAGAGAAACGGAAGGGAACCTAGTCCCCATCTATTTGTAAAGGACCCCGCACTAATCTTATGGAAAACCGGTTTCGATGAAAATCGCTGGAATTTCAATATGATGTAGCCCATGCCATCACGAACAAAAGTTACCATTGCCAACTTTCTGATTGTCGGCGTTTGGATTCTACAGGTGATCAAAGTTTGATATTTTGACGATTTTTCAAAAAATCTGGAATTTCATTTTCATCATATCGATCTGAATTTTTATAATGAAATAGTCCACAATGTGTGCATCAAAAACTTCAAATGACAAAAGTTTCTAGAATCAAAACTGGCAGGCATACAGAGGGTTAAACTTTGTTTTTGGTAATTTTTATCGAATTTTTTTCCAGAAAATATTCGTTTTCCTGCAGATCCATGTGCAACTGATGTTACTCACAGTACATGAGAAAGCATTTTTTTATAATTTGCATTTGAACTTATTTGGAAGATACGGGGCGATCAAAAATATATTTTAAATTTTGGAAAAATGTATCCCTTTGTATAGTCAGCTTCCACCGATATATTTAGCTGATATTTTGAAACTATGTAACTAATATATATATATATATATATATGTATATATATATATATATATATATATATATATATATATATATATATATATATATATATATATATATATATATATATATATATATACAAATGTGTCAACGTCTGTGTTCATTAATCTGAATCCAAATAAAGCTGCGGCGATGGTCCAAAAAATATGGGGAAGGGATGTTTCGGAATCATTTTGAAATGATTTATAAAATCATTGGTGAATTTTTTTTATTTTCTGACATAATTTAGATGAATCATTTTTGATCAAAAAGTTCCTTAGTGCCTATCTCGCGACTGCCACGGTTTGAATTATACATGGGTTTGAAGTATATAGTATTTCATCGATTTCTCGAATAATAAATTATTCCTTTGTAACGGAAAGTAATATTGTTTCCTAGACAAAATTCGAAACTTTTCAATGACAAAATAGCTGAAATGAGAATTCAGGAATATACAAAGGTTGCAACTCGTCAAAAAAAAATTTTTCGAAAATATTAGTATTCGTTTACTATTCATATTTTGTATATTCAGAAATTCTACTAGGACCAGGACCACCACAAAATACAGGATGAAAACAATAACTTATCCTCGAAAAAGATCGTATGCCGTTGAACAAGTGTCTTCTGGAGAGGATCATGCCATCATTATGCGTATCAGTATAATAGTTATTTTTGTATCTAGTGAGCGAAATGCTACTTTGGTGATCGAGAACTGATTTTTTTTAACGAGGCGCAGCCGAGTTAAAAAAAATAGTCGAGATTACCAAAGTATTTCGCGCATGAGATGCAAACAAAATTTTTTCTACAAATGTCAAAAATATTGTTCTAAAATAAGTAATAACTATGAAAAATAGTATTGAACTGGCTTAAATAATTTTTCCAAATCAAGTAATTACTGTAACTATGGAAATATAATGGCATTTGTTGACAATTATTTCAAAGTGACAGTTCTTGATAATTATTTTGGAGTGACTTTTATTCGCGTCAATTTCGTGAGTGATATTTATTATTGTAAAAGAATGGAAATTTCGAGCGACGATGAACTAAGCAGTACCCCTCCTAACTTGATAGATGCGGCCAATTCCGTAATTTCCAACCTTTTACCGAAGAAATCGAGGCGGCAGTATGAAAATGCATATCAGCAATTTAAAGAGTGGTGGCAGTTGCTTGCAAGTCAAAAATGGAAAGTCTTCCAACCCCCAAAACTACGATATCACGAGCTGAATCTGAGTTATCTGGTTTAGGAATAAATATTGGTTCGTGCACTGGCTGCACTATTAATGTTAACATTGTAAATAATAAATAAAATTAGGTAGTGTAAAATTTTCTCACAATTTGAAAGCCTTAATTATTGTTCTACATTAATAAATAAACGATTTCTTGTTTTTTGCCTGATTGAGGAGTTGAGGACCATATAGGTTAGAATATGAAAATCCCATATAGTTTACATGCAGTGTGCGAAATATATTTCGCACATTACTTCGCGCACGGTGTCATGGTAACGAATGAAAATGAAAAAAAGTGCCACTTCGCATACTGTTGTCAATGCGCGAACCTTGTCATTTTTTGACGTTTGTAGAAAAAAGATATTTCTGCTTTGCACCATCGAATGTTTTCACATTTCGTTTTAATAATGGTAGATGAAAAATTATAGAGAGGAATGATATGCTTGGGTTTATATTCAGGTCTTCATAACTACCATTGTCTTCAATAAATTGTAACCGCAACTGACAGATATATGAAATATGAATTAAAGTAAGTACATAACATGAATTCAGCACGACTCCAAACATACGGTCTGATTCGGAGGAAACAGAAATAATGGTGAGTACCACAACAGCTACTGAACTGAGTCGAATCAATTCAGCAAGTACATTTTTTCCTGAAGACAGCTTTTCGGGCGATTCATATTTTGTTTTCCGAAACGAGTTTTACCGGTTTCGGGGTTTTGCACCTCATCAGTGTAGGGTAGGTCTTATATAGAGATACACTGTATGAAACATGAATCGCATTCGTATGCTCGTTCAGATATTATTATTCATATATTATATATTTACAGAATGAGACTGAGTTGCAACCTTTGTCTATTCATGAATTCTCACAGAATGAGACCGAGTTGCAACCTTTGTATATTCATGAATTCTCATTAAGGACATTTTGTGTTTGAAATGTTTCGAAGTTTGTTATTTTCCGTTACAAAGGAAATATTGATTATTCGAGAAATCGATGAAATATTATACTTCAAACCCCTGTATAATTCAAACAGTGGCATTCGCGAGGTAGGCACTGTGGACCTTTTTGATCATCTGCACTATGTCAGAAAATAAAAAAAATCACGGATGATCTTAGAAATAATTTCAAAATGATTCCGAAACATCCCTTCTCCATATTTTTTGGACCATCGCCGCAACTTCATTCAGATTCAGATTAATGAGCACAAACGTTGACACATTTGTATATACAGTGCGTTCATAAAGTGTGGAAACGCTCTATTATCTTACGAGTTGATTATTTTCGGAGGAAAAGCTGGGACAGGTCGATTTTGTTTTTCAGTTTTCCACCTTTTTTAGAAAAAAAAATGTTTTTCCCCCACCACCTTTCAAGATATGACGTCATCAATTTTTTTTTTTTAATTGAAATGGTATACTTTTATGTCAAAAGTTGAAAGCCTGTATTTTTCTGAGTTCAACCATACCACATTCGTCATATCTCACAGTTCGATTTACAGTATACCGAGTATATAGGAAACCAGTGTTCATATTTTCAACATTCATTTCATTATTCATTTTGCAACGTAAACCTGAGAATTACTCAGTAGCTAGTACGAGTATATTGCTATACTTGAATAGTAGGCTAAGCAAACATATGAAAGTCCTTAGCAACCAGACAATAAGTTCTTAGTTACCATTACATATGTCATTATTTTATTGATTTGTTGTGTAGCATATCGATTTATAAGTCTGCAATAACTTTCTGAAAAATATTATCCTAAAAGCAATTATTTTAAATAACGATGGTGCTGTCAGAAAAACAGAGAATAGAAGTTCTGATGATCTTAGGTTACGGCGATCGTAAAAGAAGTATTACAGAAGTATGCGAAATCTTCAATGAAAAATATCCCAATCGAGAACCAATAAACAAATCGACGGTGAGCAAAATATTACATAAATTCAATGAAATTGGCAATGTTAGGGATAAGCCTAAGAGTGGCAGACCTATCGTTGCCGAAGAAACTCAATTGAATGTATTACTTGGAATTGAGGAAAATCCTCATTGTTCAATTACAACTTTATCTGACAACAATGATATCTGTTGTGGTGTTGTACAGAAAATTCTTAGAAAAGCTAAATTACATCCATATAAAATTAAACTCATACATGAACTTAATGAAGACGACTTCGATAGACGCATGGAGTTTTGTGAAATTATGCAAGAAGTGTGCAATCAAAATAATGGGTTTGAATTTAATGTCTTATTTTCCGACGAATCAACTTTTTTTACAAACGGTACTGAGAATACACAAAATTGTCGTTATTGGGCAACAGAAAATCCCAATTGGACAATGGAAGCTCAAACCCAATATACCCAAAAAGTAACTGTGTCTGCTGGGATTCTCAGGAATACCATTGTAGGACCATATTTTTTTGACGGTAATGTGACAAGTGGAAATTATTTGGAAATGTTACAAACTTATGTGGTTCCTTATTTAACTGAGACATTCCCAGACATCAACCAACCTGATTCAATAGTTTCTTCTATTTGGTTCCATCAGGATGGAGCAGGTCCACATTATGCTCGAGTTGTTAGAGATTTTCTTAATGAAACGTTCCCCAATCGCTGGATTGGACGACGCGGACAAATTGAATGGCCTGCTAGGTCCCCAGATTTAACTCCCATGGACTTCTTTCTCTGGGGTTACTTAAAAAGTAAAGTGTACATAAACCGATCCACCAATTTGGAAGACCTTAAGGAGAGAATTCGAACTGAAATTCAACTAATTACACTAGAGGTGCTGTCTAACGTAACCCAAGAATTCATTAGATGTCTTGGATATTGTCAACTGACCCAAGGAGCTCAATTCGAGCATTTGCTGTAGATTTCTTATTTGTTCATTTTCACTACTAACCTATGATATTTTGATAGCAAATAAATTATGAAATGAATGTTGAAAATATGAACACTGGTTTCCTTTATACTCGGTATAATGTAAATCGAACTGTGAGATATGACGTATGTGGTATGGTTGAACTCAGAAAAATACAGGCTTTCAATTTTTGACATAAAAATATACCCTTTCAATTAAAAAAAAATATCGATGACGTCATGTCTTGAAAGGTGGTGGGGGAAAAAATTATTTTTTAAAAAAAAAGGTGGAAAACTGAAAAACAAAATCGACCTGTCCGAGCTTTTCCTCCGAAAATGATCAACTCGTAAGATAATGGAGCGTTTCCACACTTTATGAACGCACTGTATATTAGCACCATAGATTCAAAAAATCAGCTGAATATATTGGTGGAAGCTGACTATACGAAGGGATGCATTTTTCCGAAATTGAACACATATTTTTGATTGCCCCGTTTCTTCCAAACACTCAAAGTTGGATGATTGGTTCAAATGCAAAATATAATCACCCTCTCATGTACTGTACAGCAATTGCATATGGATCTGCAGGAAAACGATCATTTTCTCGAAATAAGTTTGATAAAAATTACCAAAAACAAAGTATAACCCTCTGTATACCAGCCAGTTTTGATTCTAGAAACTTTTGTCAATTGAACATTTTGATGCAAATATTGTGGACTATTCAATTATAGATATATAGGATGAAAATTAAAGTCCGGATTTTTTGAAAAATCGTCAAAATATCAAACTTTGACCCCCAGTAGAATCCAAACGCCGACATTCAGAGAGTTGGTGCAATGGTAATTATTGTTCAGGATGGCATGGGCATAAAATTAGTGCGGGGTCCTTTCCTAAAATTTTAGTGATCAATCTGAAACGTATCTCTCATAGAGAAAAATTGAACATAGTAATTCATTTTCCTCTAGAAGAACTGAATATGAGCAATAATGTAGCGTATAGTAGTAGTAGTAGGCATAGTCCAATCACAGCAGGACTACCGATTTTACGCAGAAACGTTGCATGAGTACAATGATTCTTCTTTGTCAACAATTTCATCAAAAATTATTTGGGGCAGAGAGACATATGTTCTTTTCTATGAGTCCTGCACATAGAATATCTTAATTTCATCGTTTATTATTATTGTTGTTGTATATTCATATTTTTATTCTTCAAGTTATTTCATGTAGATTATTTTTCATTTTTACTGACGTTTTTCTCTATGTTATTTGTATTCCTATTCTGCCAGTGACAAACCAATTTGAGAAAATAAAAAAATTATTATAATGTATATTTCTGGCCACCCATCAGTCTCACCAGTTCTCCTTCCATTTGTTTACGTATAGACATAATCTAAATCAAAGGAAAGAGGAGGACAGAACCTGAAATAAATTTAAAATGTCAGGACATACAGGGCAATTCAAATTCGACCCCCACCATTGGGATCTCCTAAACTACAGGAGATACGTCGAAGCTTAAATTGGGGCAAAGTTGCGTATTCTGGTGCTTAACAAAATACTGTTTTGAAACTTGGAAAATTCCGAGTATTTCCGGAAATATCGGGAAAAAACTGAAAATCGGAATTTTCGTTTTAATTTTTTTCTATCGTTATTTGACAAAAACCAAAAGTACATTTTCAATGATACTTTTTTCAGCTACACGTTTTCATGTTCAGATTTACTATCCGACGTTTCGTGTTCTGGCATTCATCATCAACTTTTTTTTCTGTTATGGGCGCCATATTGTTCTTTTATACAGAAAAATAGTGATTCCCATTCTGATTTCATTGATGTATAATTTGTTATGATTTGCACTTCTGAAACCACAGATATTAAAAAAAAAACAACTTCATCTGAGATGGTCATGACTCCACCGAAAAATTTTATTTGATAAACACTAGTTAGAGTCAGAACTCATTAAACATTACAAGTTTGCACAAATACTTCACTCGAAATGTCCTCATTCTCAAATGAAGAAAAACGAGATATGTTGAAACTTTATTATAAATTTGATAGGAATAGTACGAAAACAGCACAAATTTATTTTGAATTATATCCAAGAAAGACAACAGCCGGATAGAACATTATTCGGAATTTTGGACAAACACTTGGCTGAGTACGGTGCGTTTCAAAAATCAAGAATGAAATATGGAAGCTGAATGGAACAAAATATTAGACGTTACTTATTAGCCGAGGTAAAATAAGTAATTGTTCATTCCATATTCGAAGAAGTATAATTATTTTTGGTACTTTTTTAGATAAATGCAGATCCTTCCAAATCAACACATCAAGTCTCGGCAGAAATGGATGTGCCACAGACGAGTGTTTGGAGGGATTTCAAAAAAAGTGGTTTGAAATGTTATAAGATACATATTTCACAAAAATTACATCCAGGTGATCCTGAGAGAAGGATGGAATTTTGTAGCTGGCTCTCAAATGGGGTAGACCCTACAAACTTCTTGAAAAACATTATTTGGACCGACAAAAGTACTTTTTCGAACTGTGGTGTTTTTAATAGAAATAATGAGCACATTTGGAGTGAAAATAATCCACGACACTTCAGAGAAGTCAGACCACAAGATCGGTTTCGTTTGAATGTGTGGTCTGGAATTCATGACGACCGAATCCTTGGACCTCATTTCTTCTCTAATACTTTGAACGGGAAAACCAATCTTCGGTTTTTAAGAAACGAATTCGAAGAATATATGGATACGTTTCCCCTTGTTAATTATGACAGCTGCTGGTTTCAGCATGACGGGGCTCCTCCACACAATAAAAGAGCAGTTTGCGAATATTTACACCAAAGATTTCCTAATAGGTGGTTAGGAAATTCTGGACCAGTAAGGTGGCCGGCAAGGTCACCTGACCTTACAGTTTTGGATACTTTCTTGTGGGGCACTTTAAAGAACAGAATCTATGGAGAGCAAGAATATGACACAGTAGATGAACTACTTAGAGACAATATCATCACGCAAATCAGGTCTATCAGAAGAAGGGATATTGTTAGGGCTGTTCATAATTTGAGACGACGAGCTCTCGGTTATGTATTCAAGAGGAAGGCCATCATTTCGAACACTTGTTGTAATACTTTTTGTGCATTTTTTACAAGCTCATGATTTCAGTCTTGTTTTTTGAAACGCACCGTACTCAGCCAAGTGTTTGCCCAAAATTCCGAATAATGTTCTATCCGGCTGTTGTCTTTCCGGAAATAATTCAAAATAAATTTGTGTTGTTTTCGTACTATTCCTATCAAATTTATAATAAAGTTTCAACATATCTCGTTTTTCTTCATTTGAGAATGAGGACATTTCGACTGAAGTATTTGTGCAAACTTATGATGTTTAATGAGTTCTGACAACTAGTGTTTATTAAACAAAATTTTTCGATGGAGTCATGACCATCTCAGATGACGTTGTTTTTTTTTAATATATGTGGTTTCAGAAGTGCAAATCATAACAAATTATACATCAATGAAATCAGAATAAGAATCATTATTTTTCTGTATAAAAAAATAATATATATAACAGAAAAAAAAGTTGATGAAGAATGCCAGAAGACGAAACGTCGGATAGTAAATCTGAACATGAAAACGTGTAGCTGAAAAAAAGTATCAATGAAAATGGACTTTTGGTTTTGAGCTATTTTGTCAAATAACGATAGAAAAAAATAAAAACGAAAATTCCGAATTTCAGTTTTTTCCCGATATTTCCGGAAATACTCGGAATTTGCCAAGTTTCAAAACAGTATTTTGTTAAGCACCAGAATACGCAACTTGCCCCAATTTAAGCTACGACGTATCTCCTGTAGTTTAGGAGATCCCAATGGTAGGGGTCGAATTTGAATTGCCATGTATACTATAAATTTAGTAAAAATACATTGAAGTCAAATATAATATGTAACGATCACAAGAGTATAACGAATAATGTATAATAATAATTGTAAAGATACATGTGTGTATAGGTATATATTACCTGAGTGTTTATATTTATGTATGTATGTATGTGCCCATAATATTATGTTTGATTATTTATAATTTATGTACCAAACTCATTGTGATAAGATATTTCTCTTCAGCACAATAAACGTATCTAACTATCTATTTATCTATCTACTTCTGGCCACCCTATATTTCGATAAGTGTCGAATGCACCATTTTCTCATTACCTCCTTGAAACAAAACAGAAACCTCTTTCGTCATAATGAGAGATAATGAAAATCATTTCAGTCGACGTACTAAATTGATATGGAACCTAATGGTCAACCCGAGTATGTTTGATACGCTCTGAAAACTTTTGTTAATGATTATTATGGCAAACTGTGTTTTCATGTCAATTGAAATGAATGAACCATCATTTGATAAATCACTATATCGGTGAAGCTTGAAAATAATCATTCGATAAATGTTGCATAAAATACAAATTGTATCACATTTAAAAAGGACTTCGCACTGTTTCAATGGGAAAGTGGCTTTTAGTAAATTTGCTCGAATTTCTTTTACAAATTTTCCAAATTAAGTCGGCACTATTGCCAACTCCGTTATTATAGATGCTACGAATTCGGTTAAATAGGCAAACTAGTAGCATTTTTGATGACCTTCTCGATGCCGAAAACAAAAAATAATTGACAGTCGCGTTTTCAGAATATTTCATAAAATGATATTTTTTTCAATGGAACGCCCTATATTTTTCCATGTGCATTTCGATTCGTAATAACATTCACAACAACAAAGCTTATTTCACCTTTCTTCCTAAAGTGGAAAATGAGCGACTTATGAGGAAATATTTATTTCTTTCACTGTAGTAAAAATTTCTTTGTTTTGGCGAATAAAACCTCATGATTGTCCAAATACCCAATTTTGGTACCTATACGAAAGACAATATTTTGTTACTGATAGCAAATAAGACAGTAAAATGAAAAAATTGCACTGGGATGTGGTGTGGTTTATTTAGAGGCAGAATTATCGGTCCATTTTTCTACCATGGTTCTTTGAACGGGCCCCGTTACATTAATTTATTAACAAGAGTGTTGGAATAGTTTTTCGATGATCTTGATCTGGAGGCTCGTCAGATGATCTATTTTCAGCAGCATGGAGCACCAGCACGTAATGTCAGTGGCGTAAAAAGAATGCTGCGAGGCTGTTTTGGAAACAGATGGATTGCTACAAATAGTCCTGTTAAGTGGCCCCCTCGTTCACCAGACATGACACTCCTCGATTTTTATTTTTGGGGATTTCTGAAAAATGAGGTGTACAAAATAAAACATAATAATGTAGATGAACTTAAAAATGATATTAAAACTATAATTAATAGAATTGATGGGGCCGAACTGTGTCAATAGAAGGGCCCAAATATGTGTTCGACAAGAAGACGGTGTTTTTGAACATTTACTCGATATTTTATAGCGCTTTATCAAATCCGTTTGTTAAAAATGTTTCCTATTAATAAAACTGTCTTATTTTCACCTTTACGAAAAAAACTCAAATGAGATTCGTTGTTGAGAATGTTATTACGAATCGAAATGCATGAAAAAATATAGGGTGTTCCAATGAAAAATAATATAATTTTATGAAATATCCTGCAAATTTTTTTTGTTTTCGGCATCGAGAAGGCCATTAAAAATGCTACTAGTTTGCCCATTTAACCGAATTCGTTGCATCAATAATAACGGAGTTGGCAATGGTGCCGACTTAATTTGGAACACCCTGTGTCTCTCCAATGCGCCAATGCTCTAAATTCAACGGTTTAGATTACACAGAGTGCTAAAGTTGACTTTACCAAAATGTCAAATTTCAAAGACATTTTTTCGAATGTATAAACCAAATCGTTTATTCATATAACCGATACAAATCCACTATAGAGTATAATAATTCCTGCCAAAGATCCACGGAAAAAAATCCCTGTGGATATTTTTTTTTACCAGTGTAAAAAAATGTGTAAATAGTGTATACAGGGTGTTTCTTAAGTACGTGTAGAAAATTTAGGATTGTATTGCTGACATCAAAATAAGAAGAAAAGTTCCTTATAAACATATGTCCGTTTCTGAGATACAGAGTGTCAAAGTTGAATTCTGATTTTTATTTTTTGTGAATAATTTCAAAATAATTTTGATATTTGGGTAAAGTTTGGTATCTGGGCATATTTATTATTTAGTTTGTTTAAAAAATATATTCCTGGTAGAGGTCACTGAGTGCAACTGTTTTCGAGTTATTGAGATTTGAAATAATCGATGCAAGTGATTTTGAATGACAAGATTCTTTAATTGAAAATAAATTCAATTAGATATTAGTTTTTTCACAATTGACATAAAATTTGATTCTGTCATTGAAAAATCATCCCAGGTACCAAATTTCACTCGAATATCACAAATGTTTTGGAATTTATTCATAAAAAACAAATATAAGAATTTTGACCACTGTATCTTAGAAATGAATAACTTGCGGACATGTGTTTATATGATTTTTTTTTCTTATTTTGACGTCAGCAACATGCTCCTGAAGTTTCTACACGTACTTAAGAAACACCCTGTACAATTGTTGGAAATTAGTACACCTAGTTGTGATATATTTTTTCCAATTATCATTTATTTCGGTTTGTGGAGAAATTGTCCCGAGGTTTGTAACTATTATACACAATATGTGTAAAACATATTTGTGGATAAACTTTATCTTATTCAAAATGTACAACATGAAATGTGTAATAAATCACAAATACGACTACAAGAACATCAATATTGTAGATTTACCTACTAAAATTTGTGATAAACATTAGTTCTAGTTCTCACTAGTTAGGTAGGTATTACTCCTATACAAAATTAGGTGAGAAACTGATTTACTGCTTGCAATAGTACCTACTGTTAAGTGGGAGTCGGCGCTGCGTTGCCAATACTGGCGCCACAGAATCTAGCATGATATATTCTTTGCAATGGCAAACAATTATTTATTAAAGCAGAGATGCACCGATTTGTTCACACACATATATTGTTAGTCTTGCTTTATACAAGCAAGTTTGTTAAGAAACGTTGGTGGTTACTGGTTGCCTGGTTATTTATTCATTTTTACTATACTGAGGTAACGGTATTACATCTACGATTCGGCAACTCTGTTTATAATGTACACGAAGTTCAGACAAAATTGAACTTTGAGATCTAGAATCTCTTCAAGAAAAATGTATAGGTGAGTACAACCTTAAATACAGATTTTTTGCGAGATCTTCATTCACTCGAATTTAGAATTATAAATAACGTATACTACTCTCGAATTACAAGCCATTTTGATTTTTTCATGTCTTTCGCCAGCAATTTCAATGATTTTTAAATTTCACATATTATATCGTATAGTAAGTATTCGTTGAATGCCATCTCATTTTTGATTTCCACAATTGTGTAAGTTTTAAAAGGACGCCAATTTTTGTGTAATTTTCGTCCACAATTGTGTGAGAACGGTTTAGTAACTTTTTCGAACAACCAGGTTTCATAACTTCAAAACTGAAGACACCACGGTTAATGTGATCTTGAGAAATGAGGATGACCAAGATTCTGTAGGTTGAATGTCTGTGTCACACTCATTTAACATATTTCTGTTAAACCTGGAATCGTAACGATAATCCTAACCAAAGAAGAAGAAATAAACAAGATGACCCATTTTAATTCATGTCTTTGTAGGTGCGACTCGTAGAAGAAGACGTTCTGAAAATAAACGTACCTGATAAAACTCCTTTTAATACACGAGACCGACTGCCAGAATTTTACATTCCAATTTTTGCTATAACCTGTCTGAAGCATTCTAGGGCACCCTATACAAAGCCTACAGAAATGATGAAGAAATAGACAAAAAGGTATGCGGCAAAGTTAAACAATATGGTGTAGTTTGATATCAGATTATGCTATTTGAAAAAGTGTGTAACTTTTTTACACATTAGGAAGCATTTTGAATTTATATTTTCTAGAGAGCTATTTTAAAAAACACAAAGCTTTGTGTGAAATTTTTATGAAGTATTGTGCATCCTGAATTAATTTTTTTGCTCATAACTGTAAAAAAAAACAAAATGTTGGATAAAATACTAACACAATATTATGTATTTTTCATTCCAATCCTAAACAGAGCAATGTAACAAATCACAAAAATTTGTTCAATTTTCTTGAACGATGTTGTGTGTTTTGAAATGATATAGTCCACAGAATTGTACAAAAAAAATTGAGAATTCTGTTACATTTATACACAAAGGTGTTGTTAACCGATTTGAACAATATTGTTTAAAAATGGTCCCAAGGAAATTTACACATGTGTGTATATTATTACAACAAATTAGGATAAGCAATGGTGTGCGAAATTTCTACACAATATTGTTTCTGTAACCATTTAAAAGTTTCAGACAATTGTAGAAAAAAACTACACAATTTTTTTTCCTTGTAGCACGTTTTTTATTGATTTCTGAAAAATTGAAGGTTGGAATTTCATTCATAATATTTCGAAGGATACAAAGATCATATCCAATTGACGATGTTAGCATCTCCTGAATCAGACTAACATATAATTTACAATAGGTGTGTTCTATTTCTCATGAAGCCGCACCCGGCCAAGGAGACTAAAGTCTATTTAAAAAGGAGAGTTTAATCCCCATAAGACAATGGGGACACTAATAGAAAGAGATGAAAAAACATTTGTGACGAAATGTGACGTAGTTGGACGTGTCATGGCCGCCATTCTCTATAGACAGTGACGGACTAGCTCTTGGTATATGAGAGTTACTGCTGACAGTTTTGTTGCTTGGTTCGAGTTCGACTCTGTACTCATATCCAAGTACGACACTATGACGCGTTGATGCTACAAGATTCTGATTAGCTAGAGCTCATTAAACCCTCTAGTTTAGTCTCTTTGGCACCCGCTCTGCTTTTTGATATATCCAAATGCTCAAAATTCCGGTTAACTTGGTTATAAATTCGATCGTTCTTGATGAAAGAATACTCTACAGATATACAAAATATAGAGAGGGTCTATCAAAAGTAGTGGCCCTTGCTGATGATTTCTTTGATGCATTTCTATCTATTTGTCTCTGTAGAGGAAACTTTCATCGTAAATGATTGAGTTTATCAGTTATCCGGAATACCAGACATTCGTATATACTGGGTGTCCGGCTCGCCCTTATAACTTTTTTGTTTTTGAAGATAATGGAATGAAATTTGGAGAATTTGTATAAGTCATTAAATTGCATTTTTTGACAAGTAATTCAACTCAACGCAACTTCTGATTTCACCAGAAGTGACATAAACTTTCCATTCTCAAATGAGACACCCGGTATATTTTCGCTTCTTTTGTCTCCATATGACATACTGAATACAACCATGTGTTACTTGTCACTTTTTGTACCCAAATTTTATTTTCATTTTGAAAGGACCCCGCACAAATCAAATGGAAAATGGATCCATGTCATATTCAAAATAATGCGAGTATAAGAATCTTCAAAACGTTACCTTTTGTAGAAACTTGACATTCATTGACAATTCTGAAATTGTTATTGTTCCTGTCAAAACTGAGCAAAGTCATCGCCATTATTCATGGTCAAAATCAAATGTGATCGCTTGGGAGATTTGCACAAGTTGCAACTTTTGACTAAATACGTGTCCATTTTTAAGTATCGGGCCAGTGGAGACTTTTGATCAAAAGGGTAGAAACTACACCATATCCAAATTCCAGCCAATTCGACAGGGATCCATTTCCCATTTGATTTGTGCGGGGTCCTTTAGTTTTTATTCTAGAGGGCTAAGGATATCTTGAAATCACCAAATTGAGTCCTAAAATTTTAAGATACACTATAACTGTACTTTTTTATCAAAATGTATCTGCTAAGTAAAATTTCATTTTAAAATTTCTATTATCAATTTTTTTCAAATGGCAACATGGTGGCTCGTTGGAGTAGGAAAAAAAAGCAATAAATTACGATTAATTTGATACTGCACATTACTAGGTTTAAAACAAACTTCCTTCAAAAACTTTTTCCGCCGACCTCGTATTAACATGTCTGTTCAAAGATCCTCAATGCGAATAAAATCGACTATTAATGACCACAATTAATGAACGATTTGTTTTTAATGGATAATCTTGCTAAATCGTCCATTATTGACCCCTATTGATGGTCGATTTGTCATTAATGGCCGATTCCTCTAAGAATGCGTGGTTGGTGCATAGGCAAATAAACATAAATGAATTCTGATGTTGTGGATGCTAAAATGGATATTAACGATAAATTTATGTTGCCAGATATTGCGGAAACTGCTAAAGTAGAATCGTCAAATTATCTCGATCTTTATTCTGCCTTCATTTATACACTAGTTGATAGAATAACTATTACAGATAACAAAAGAAATTTTTTTAAATGAAGGATATCAAGAGATTAAAATAAGATTTAAATGCATCGAGCAATCTGTAACCAACTCAACTGATGAAACAAGAACAATAATTCAAAAGCTAATGAAATATTTTCTTGCATAAATATTACCATTGACATGTTCTTTAAATAATTACACAATGAATGACTAATTTACTTTTCAGAAGTAAGGTAAAATAAGAAGTCGATCTCCCTAATGATTTTTTTTCATCAGTTGTGTTTGTCACAGTTTACTCGATACATTTGAATCTCATTTCAATAATAAAAGATCATTTTTTTATGAAACATCTAACATAGTGCATTAAGTTTCTCAACGGGATTTTGTATAAAACCTATTAGTGTGGGGTATCAAATTAGTCGTAATAAAATGTTCTTTTTTCTAAGTAAACGAGCCAAAATGTTACGGTTTAAAAAAAATTTGTAATTTTAATTTCATAATTAAATTTTACATAGCACATACATTTGGACTGAAAACAATGAAGTTGCATTTTTCCCAAAATGTTAGGGCTATAATTAGTGAATTGAACTTATCATAACATTCTGGATTGAAAAAAAAAATAAAAAAAATGAGGTTACAAAAAGTGGCAGATGATACATGGTTGTATTCAAAATATCATGTGGAGCCAAAAGAGGTAGAAATATACTGGGTGTCCCATTTAGAAATGGCATGAACTTAGTCGTCAAAAAAACGCAGTTTTATGTCTTTGCAGATCCTCCAAACTTCTTGCCATTATTCTCAAAACCAAAAAAGTTATAGGGGCCACCTTTCGCGGACACCCGGTATACATCAAATCGCAGGACAGATGCGGCTTCAGAAGAAATAGAACATCTTGTATATAATATGCCAGTCGTATTCAGGAAATGCTAACATCATCAATTGCATTTGAGTTTTGTATCCTCCGAAATATCTAGAATTTAATTAAATTCCACTTCCCAATTTTTTAGAAATCACTAAAAAACTTGCTATATTTTGACTCCCCCTGTATATCTTGGGTATGTGCAGGAATCAATACACTCCATAGTGGGTTTGTATTTTGTATCGGCCATATGAATAATCGATGCATTGTTGATTTGGTTTATTTATTCACAGTGGCCATTCATAATTTTGGAAATGTTGACTTCAGCACCCTGTATAATTTGAACTGTTTAATTTAGAGCTTTGGCGCATCTGGTCAGCATCACGAGTTCTACAATATATAAAAAATTCGAGCAAATTTACCGAAAGCCAATTTCCCATTCCCATTCCCATCTCATTTCGGAATTACAGTGTAATTCACTTATTCCAAAATCCCTTCCGTAACTTCCCTAATTTTTGACGTAGAAGTGTGAAATTTATATAATCGATAGATACATCAAAAATTCTGTCTTTCAAAAATGTTCTTCTCATTTTATAATAAAACGCTATTCCGTTGAAATAGAGTTTCATCACAGCTGATACAATTGTTAGGCCGAGCGGTGCCTTTTTCAATATTTTATAGGAGCGTTTATATAGGAACACATCAAGAAAATCATACATTTACTTACCTATCAAATCTCATCTCCGGCAACCATCAGGAAGCTGCTACCAGCTTTGCACACACACTAGTTTTAATTATTTAAGTTACTTTATTTATTATTATTTTCAACACTTTTCTGGATTTCAATCTATTCAAATTCTTCTCAAATTGATAATCAATATTATCTGGGCCGAAGGCCCAGGTGGAAGATTAAATTTAACTGAATAAAACAAAGAAATCGGCCAAAAACATTTATTATGCCGAAAGAAAAAAAATAGAACGCCGGAATAACTAAGAAGTTTTAAATTTATTGAATAAAATTTTATGACATTTACGTTTTTAAACTACTCAAAAAGCTATAATCCTTACTAAAGTATTGAACTGATATTTTGAAACAGATCATTCACCAGAAAAGGTCACGTTACTAACAAACATCTAACACTCTCAAGATTTAAAACAGGACTGCCGTTTAGAAGCATAAAATATAATATGTCCTTCAAGTTAGCTTGGGTTTCGAAATCCCCATTGTTTAAGCAGTAAATATAAGGGTTGTTCGAAAATTAAATAGTGAATTCTTTCTTTTCTTTTTCAGTTTCTTCTGCAATCGGCTTATGCATTAAATATTTTATAACTCAGATATTCCGACGTTACGAGAAAAAAAAACATAATGCAAATTTGTCGCATTATGAAAAAAACTCTTTATATCTAAACAATTGATCCTATTTCTACTTATTCTATGTCATGGATCTTTCTGTAACACTCAGTTATGGTTTGAATCAATTCTATTAACGGAAATATGACGTTGAATTCATAATGAAAACTGATTATTGGACACAAAATATTTGGTTCGAATTTATAAATACCCCTCGTAAAACTCTCGAAACTGTGTTGGAACGATTTTTATAGCAACCATATGGGCGAAGGTTTTGGTGTCCTTCTCAGTATCGTAAACTAAATGCTGAATTTAATGGCTTCCGGATGTAGATTCGATGGTTGTCCTCTTCGAGAACTTTCAATAAATTTCAAGATTACGTTTTGTTACAATTTAATGGTAGCCTTCTCGACTTCTAAGATTTGGCAGAAATAAAAATGAGAACATTTTTTGAGGAAATAATGAAAATGAAATATGTATATAAAATAGAAAATCTTCAATTTCCACGGTGTACTGAAGAATACGATAGCACGACTAAATATCCAGTCCAAAAATATCCTGTCAAAAATATCCATTAAACTCCCATCCTATAATATCCTAAGACAATTATATCCTGACCAATACTAACCTTACAACTTGCGAGCTAGGTTAGTTAGTTCAGGTTAGATCAAATAAAATACTACCCTCAATGAAATTTTCTTTAACATCCAAGCTTCTGACTTGCGAGCTAGGTTAGTTCGTTCAGGTTAGATCAGACTAATAAAATACTACCTGCAAAATGAATGTTTCTTCAACTTCCAAGCTCCCCACTTGCGAGCTATGTTAGTTCGTTCAGGTAAGATCAGACTAATAAAATACCACCCTTGATGAATTTTTCTTCAACTTTCAAGCACCCAACTTGCGAGCTAGGTTAGTTCGTTCAGGTTAGATCAGACTAATAAAATACCACCCTCAAAATAAATTTTTCTTCACGGAGTTGGAAGATATGTACCATTGCAACAGTAAGACTTATAGTAAAAACTAGATTTTGAAATGAGGCACTTCCATTTGGGAACAAACTTTAAAAGTTCCATTTTTTGTAACTCTGAAATAAAACATTTGTCCATATGCTGATACAAATATTATGGCTCACACTGTCTGTAGGCCCGTCGTTCTCAAGTTACTAAAGATGTCTTATAATTTGGGTATATTCCATTGAAACTGAAAATTGAGTGAGTAAAAACCCTCTGCAGTGTAAACACTTATAAAGATACAAATGTATCAATACACATCTTCCCAAAAGATACAAAATTGTGCAATGTGTGGCAGAACATTTTGAAACCCATTTACAAATACATATCTGTTTGTAGCAGGGCACTGTGTGTAGCAGGATTGTAAAAGTAAATTTAGAAGATCTCATGCCATACTCTATCTTGGTAATTTCATTCATTTCAAGGAAACGTCTTGATGTTCAGTATTGGTTAAAGCAGAAGTTTGTTGAACTAGCCCAAATATCTCGAGTTCCTCCATATGTATGACTTGACAACATAATAATATGTCCACTTTCAAAGCGTTCCACTATCGGCCGATTTCTATCGCCAATATATTTGGATATGTCCTCCAAATTTGATCTCAACAAGTCCCATCCTTCAAAATTCACCTTTATCGCTCAAAATTCAAAATGGAAAGGATTAGTTTATCATTGAATCAAATGGGGGTTCACATTGTTTTCCCCATTCCTCTGACAAGTTTGACAGATACTGCAGCGCTGACTGTCGGAAAAATTTCCTCGAATAGTTTGAAAGCAAGAATTAATTTGATTCAGAAATGTCAGAATATTAGGAAAATAAAGATGTTGATGTGGGCTTATTCCTAAACCTACTATAAGGATTTCCACATCACTATAATCTGAAGGACAAGAACTATAAAAATATAACCAGTGGTAGAAGTCCATTTTATAACTCGAAGAGGAGTGGTATGGATATACAAATCGATTTTAAATTGTGGAGCCGACTTTGCGTTTTACTGATTTGTATATTATGAAAATATGTTTATGAAGGAAAACAGTTGGTGCTCAATGAACAAAAAATGAAACTATAAATTGGTCATTTGTCATAATTTGGCCAGAGGCTACGGCAACGGCTACGGCAGTGGAAGCGGCTTCGACACAATCTATGAATCCTGCGTAAGATTTTACTAACTTACTTATTTTTAAACTAGTGGAGAAGACTGAACAGCTATCAGTATCAAGTTCTTGGAATATTTGGAATGCTCTCCTCCATATCTTTTCCACCCCGTAATTTGATAATTATGGAACTAGGAATATTCACCCCGTTTTCAGAGTATTATCCTGATTATGCTCGTACAGCCACAAAGCGGAGACCGAAATTGAGTGATATGCTTAGAATTCACGAGTTCGCACCTTAGCTACTCATTCTGTTTTGCATATATCAGTACGATTTAATCCCGAAACGGAGAGAATTTGTTCGAAAAACTTCGACGTATTACTTGGGAGCTGGGTTTTAAATTAGGCCTTCGACGCTAAACATTCAGTCATACATTATTCATCGTGTTGAAGCTAATACACCCTCTTTCATATGGAAAACTGTATCTCAGCGTGGGTGAGAATGAACTCTGATGGATACATTTTCCTTCCACGTCGTCAAGTTCACAAATAGATTATTTGTTTCACTGAATATTTGTATTTTCTTTCATCGTGTGGTGGTGATAGTGATAACTGGAGGTGCAAATACAATACGATCTGTACCATCTACAACAAGTTGGAATACAAGACTCAGACAGCAGCAAAAATTAGTAGATTTTGGGATACCACAAAGAAAGGTCTTAGGGCAGGTGCTCTTCGCGATATATCTGAACTACTTCTTGGTGGAATCTGAAGGGAACATTATAAGTTTATCTGATGACACGGTCATCTTATACGAAGAGGAATCCTGGTCGGAATTGAAAAACAAATTAGAATCTGATTTCCCTCTCATCAAATGATGGTTTGACAATAAAATATTTTCAATCAATGTACAGAAAACGTTCACGTGCCTTTTTGCAGCTGAAGTTAGCAATATCAAAATAACAGTAGAATTAAGACAAGACTTTTTTAAATTATTTGTTTGAACTCCATGGATTATTTATGTATTGAAATAGACAGTCACCTGAAATGGGAACAGCGAATTAACTTTTTCCTTGAGGATCTAATAGACTGATTTCAGGTGACGATTTTCTCGTTTATATCTCTGAGACCAGTGAAAGATATGAAAATTCTGACAAGAATGATGAAAAATTTGAGCGGTCGCCGTGTGGCTTCCATACGATTTTCATTAAAAAAGATATGTGTTTTGGGACGATTTTATCGCCGCTGTCATGTACACCAACAATTATAGGCATAAGGGTTGCACGTCGCCAAATGGAACCAATGATGGCGTAAACTTGTGAAATTTTAGATGATTTTCTCGTTGCTGCCAATTGAAATAATGGAAGTTTTCATCACGAATATCTCATAAAAAAAGTGGCATAAGGTTTGCGGATGTCGAAGTGAGGTTAAGTGCAGGAATTGAATTTTTTATATGGAGGCCACGCGGCGAACGCTCAAATTTTTCATGATTTTGGCAAAGAATATCTACAATACTGAACAAGAAGCGACACTCTTGTCGGCGCCTTTGATGTTCGGAGGATAATTTTTGATGACCTCCGCCATTTTGTTGGGGTGCTAAAGGCCGGGACACAGGAAAAAATTTATTATTGAACGACAGAAGCTGCTTCCGCGAACCGTAGGAAGCGTTGCGAAATGAAAAGAAATATATTTGGTATGATTTAAGATTATCTGATTTATTTATTTAATTTTCATACGAGAAAGGGTTGAAATTTTTCAAGTACAGAAGTTGATAAAAATTACTTAAATAATAATACAACCACAGAACAAAACTATGTCATAGCACAGAACATAATAATTCTGACAGTTGACAATTTGTTAATGATCAGCTGTTCAACATCCGCCATTTTGCCAGTAAACATGCGCACTAGAAAACGATTTTCCCCCTCCACTGCTACTGTCGCTTCTTGTTCAGTATTGTAGATATTCTTTGATTTTGGTCAGAATTTTCATATCTTTCACTGGTCTTAAAGGCATAAACTGAAATCTGTCACTATCTCCCAGTCTATAAGATGCGTGGTGTATAAAATAGAGGAAGTCTCAAGAATACTCGAAGAAAACCAATTAAAAATGTTATATTGTACTTACACAATTTGAACCCTATTTGAAATATGGAATGAATGTGCAAAAAAAGTAATCAAAAAACGAATAATGGGAATAATTTATAAAAAGCCGTTACGTTATCCCACAGAACTTATATCTAGAAATAAAATGGAGATAAAACAATTATTCTTCTCGAGTTTTGCAACAAATCAGTACATGAATAAACGAGAATGGACTAGAAAACATTACCAAAAGCCGTAACCTTTACCAAATTCCGTTTGTTCACAAGTCAATATGCCAGAGCACTTACAGTTACCTAGGACCATGGGTTTCGATAGCGTTACCATAAAGAAACGGGAAACAAATGAGAAAATTCGAAACAAAAATTTAAAAATATTTTTTCGAAAATTCTATGCAAAATATCCATGAACTAATAGATACACAAAATATACCTATATTTTATTTTCATATTTTTGAACTTTAGGCATTTAAATTTTATAGCTCTATATTTTACACCATATAATCTAAATTTAATAATTATGACTCGTATTTTACGAATATCAAATCTACATATACATATACATTTTTACACCTTGACATTTAAACATTTCAACATGTTCATAGTTTACATCATTCCATAACCACTTTTACAAATAAATGATAAAAGGTATTTCATGGTACTTAACAAAAGGCCATTTTAAAATCTTTACGCTATTACAATTCTACGCATTTTCATATTATTTACATGTTACACTTATAATTATAACTTTTACATTGTCCGTGATTTTCGTGCTGGTAGAGCAATCGCTACTAAATCATTGGGTTGAGGGTTCAATTCCCAGCATGGTTATCGGTCTCATGCATGACATCACACGTTAAGAGGTGAAAGCTGAGTCTTCTCTAGCGCGCACAAGTCTCTCGAGGACTTCTGACGGTTTCGGTTAGCGGTATTAGTAATCTTAACATTGTGAAATTCAGTTTTAGTAAACCCTAAATTAGTATATAAGTATAGTGAAGTATATAAATTTTCTATAACTTTATTGTTATATTATCCTTCACACCCTAAAATAATTAAATTAGCTGGTGTGGTTTGGACTGGGTTTACAAAATTATGCTCAGTGGTCTGATTGTTTGAAAAGTTATTTTAACTGCAGTGGTCATCGAATACTTCGAAATTGTGAAATTCCTTTTCGTAATCTGAACGAGATTTTTTTGGGCAACAAATCATTTACAGCCGTTTGAGCAATTACTCTCAATTCAGGAGGGGTGCAGCTTGAGTTTTCTTCAGTCATTTTGAAAAAGCTAATATGCTGATATTGGCATTTAAAATTTTAATAAGTTATCCAAACAAATGAATTACCTGACAGCTTCCTTCAAATTTTAAATATTTTATCAATGTTACCAACCCGATATCTCTGTTATTATTCTTTAATATTGAATCCAATTTTTTCCAATAAAAAACTACAAAAAAATGCCAAATAGAAAAAATAGTATACCATCCAAACAACGCCTACGACAAAATGGTGTCTTATAAAACTTGAATCATAATATACTATTTTTACCATGAGCACTCGAAATATCAAGTAGAAGTGCGGATCTGAATGGTACCCTCATTGTTTGATGGGAACAATGGGACAAAAAATATTATGAATGGTATTACCGATCCTACTTTTTAGGAGAAGATACATTGCAATTCTTGGAAGATGTTGCTGGAGGCACATCAACTTAAAAATTTCGAAAGGCAGAAAGATAAAAATGTTTGAATAAATGAAAATGCACACAAAAAATGTGACAGTTTTTTTGTATTTTTAGGTACGATTTTGAAACTTCTTTCGAAATGGATCAAATAAACACAAGCGAAAACCGTGGCTAACTAAAGGTTTATTGATATCTGGCCAAAAACTGAAAGACATGTATTTTATTACTTAGGATGATGATATCGAAATCAAGAGCTATTACTCAAAATAAAATGATAATAATAATGGATAATTTTATTGAATACTTAGACATAAATATATGACACATGACTAAATACGCCACTCAAATGGCAGAGTTCAATTCCACGATTAAATCTTCCTTTCACTCGAATATGGTATATAAAAAAAATATAGAAAACGACTGGATGCAGCAAAGTAATAATTCGTATAACTCGAAGTTTCTGGCAACTTCGAAAAATAAATTTCAGCCTGCTTGGAATATTCTAAAGTCAAATAAAAAAAAAACGAATACCACAAAATAGAATTACAATCAACATGAAAAATGAGAGAGTGACCTAACCTGAAGAGGTGTCAAATTGTTTCATAGATTATTTTAATAATATACCAAATATTCTCATTGAGAACAACATCGTTTGTGCCAGCAAAAAGTGATATAAAACTTGAATATAATAATGCCAATTCTTTCTATCTCTTACCTGCTACTGAGTTATTATACAGTGCGGCTTAATTTCAGCCCCCCCCCCCCAATATTAAGATACTACTTTTTGAAATGAAAGACATTGTGACTGCTTGATATAGGAGGGGGAACATCAATTTGAAAATTTCAAATGGCATGGGGGTTAAGTGACACATCGTTGAAAAGAGATTTTAATTCACTTTTGAACAATCTAATTTTTTTTGAATGTTTTTTTACCATATCAAGGGTCCAGTGGAAAAACGATGAGGTTCAATTTTTTCCGAAATCGACATTTTAGCGGCATCTGTTTGCTTGTAGTACCAAACCTAACAGGAAACAAACAATGAGATTTCTTAAAAAACTGCAGTCGAAAGTAGGCAGCACAGTGGAAAAACGCTGGGTCTCCTATATTAGATCGCACTTTTCTCAACTTGTTAAAAATTGGAACCTCATCGATTTTCCAGTGCGGATCTGAATGATATCCTTATCTTGATAAAGGACTCCGCTCGAAAACATATGGGAAAACAAATGGGAAATTGGCTCTCAATCAAATTGACTGAAATTTTATTATATTATAGTAGGATGGCTCTTTAGAAAAATGTGTGAATTTAAATGATTTTATATTTGTCGTTTCTGAGATATAAGCGGTCAATGTTCTTAAAAACGTCATACTTAGGTAGGATGGACAAAGAAAAAAACTGTTTTGTTAGTCGAAATAAGACAAATTCAAGATGAAAATGTACTCATCGAAACTTGTTGACATGTCCAATTATAATAATGAAAGTACATTAGGGCAATAGGTAGTCAAAAAGGCGTTTTTCGAGATTTCTATTCTAGCACTATTCCAGAACCAACAAGTTCTATTTTAGCAAGAAATTATAGTTTTAGTCTATCCTAGTTGATGAAAATGTGTTTTATTTCTTGATAACTCTCTCTCTTTAGAACAGGAATTTTTTAAATTTTGAATTATACCCCTATACTGAAAACAATTGACAGGTGGTTTTTAACCACAAAAAAATAATTTATCACTGCTGTTGAACAAAATATAAGGCAACTTCCTGTTGAAATAATTTGTTCATTATTACCTTTCATTCAGATACAGAGTGTATTACATTTCTTTGTTAGGTCATTTACATTGCTTTTATTAAATTTCTCAAAAACTGTCCCGTTAATTTGATAATAATTTTACTCACACTATTTGGAGAACGTTGACTATTATATATGGAAGTTTTGTCAACTTTGCATGTTGCGTTTCTAAAATATGCTTTTTCAAAGTTTGCCATGTTATGACATATGGATATATTACTACCGATTGAACAAAACTTTAGGGAACCTTTCGATAAATTAAATTCTATTACAAAACTTTTTCAAATCAATTGTTTGATACTATAAACAACGCAAACTATACTCAACAACAAGATTGCATCAATACATGCAAACTCAAGAACGTATTATAATTAACGTATTCAACAACCGCATAATTTCTTAATACCATAAATTTAAAAAATGAAAATCTTAGAGACGCAAAATGCAAAGTTGATAAAACTTCCACATACAATATCAACACTTTCAAAATAGTGTGAGTAAAATTAGGTCCAAATTAACGAAACAGTTCTTGAGTTATTTCATAAAAACTTTGTATATGACCTAAACAAAATTGTTGCGTGCCCTTTATTCAAATGAAAGGAAATATTGAACGACTGAATTCATCAGAAATTCACCTCATCTTTTGTTCAATCAACATTGACAATAAATAATGTTTCGTAGTAAAAAACGATGGATACCAACAACCATATCTATGTTCGGAATGAGCTGAACATATTAACACTGGAGAACAGAAGGAAAATTTCAGACGTGAAGTTCCTCTTCAAAATCATTAACAATTTAGTTGATTCGCCTGCCATCCTCAGTAACATTTATATCAATGCTCCTACATATACTACTAAGCATCAGCATCTTTATCGTTACGAACAATCGCAAACAAATTATTTTTTGAACTCTGCCAAGCATAGATGCAACATATCATATAATGCGTCATCAAATTCCATTAATATTGATATTTTCTCTTACTCATTTTCAAAATTTTCCTATATTTTGAAAAAAACTTTCTTGCTTCACAGACTTCAATTGAGTAAGTACGCTTTCATGTTCGTTTTCATTCACTCATTAGTATATGCACTAAATGCAGAACTCTTATTGTTTTTTTTTTGTTTTTTTCTATATCTATCACCAATTTTGTAATTTCCGGTAATTTTACTCTAGAATTATATGTAGGTACTGTATATTGAGAAATCATCTATCTTTGCATACTGTTTTGGGTTAGTCCCGTTTTGTATTCCCATTTGTAAATAAATAAATAAATAAATAAGTATAGGGGTATAATCCAAAATTATAAAAATTCGTATTACAAACACAGAGAGTTATCGAGGAACAGAAAACGTTTCTATCGTCTAGAATAGACTGAAACTATGATGTCCTACCAAAATATGACTAATTGGTTCTTAAATAGTGCTAGTAAAAAAATCTCAAAAAACGACTTTTTTTACTATGCCCCGTATACAACCTAATGTACTGTACTAAATTATAATTGGACAATATGTTAACGAATTCCGATAAACACATTTTCATCCTGAATTCGTCTTATTTCGACTAAGAAAACAGTTTTTTTCTTAGTCAATCCTACCCAATTACGACGTTTTCACAAACTTTTGCCGCTTATATCTCAGAAACGACACCTTCAAAATCATTTAAACTCACACATTTTTCTGAAGACCCTTCCTACTATAACATAATGAAGTATCAGCCAATTTGATCGAGAGTCAATTTCCCATATGTTTTCGTGGGTCCTTTGAACGGTTCGATTTGGAGCAATGGGACAAAAATGTTTTGAATGATATTACCAATACTAATTCTTGAGAGAAGATACATTGCAATTGCCAGACAGATTGCCTCTCACCTCTCACCTACCTTATTAATCGTTCGTTCGTTACAAGAAGAATTTTTCCAGAATGCCTAAAGGTGTGTAAAATTGTTCCAATTCATAAGACTCGAAATAAAACGGACCTAGACAATTTCAGACCAATTTCACTTTTCAGTCCATTTGCAGTCCATCTACGAAATAGTATATTGTGAAACAAGTGCAGAAAGGTGCTGATTTCTCACGAGTTTGAAAAAGTTGCGGCACCAGCGCAAGCGAGTGCTGTAACTCAGACGAGTGAGACATTTCTTTTCTGCTCGTGTTACAAACTATACTTTTTCTACAACACACTTTTTGTTTAAAATAATACTATACTATAAGACGGAATTAACTGTCAATGACTCATTCTTAGCTTTATGGTGCCCAAGAGAAGAATGGGAAGAGTTAGAGGATTTTAAACCGCTCTCATTCGTGTTTTTTTCTGAACAAAAATTAATTCTTGGTATGATTAAAAATAGTATATTATATAGCAAGGGACTAAAGTTAATGTTTTAATACTGCACGTGATGTTTATTACCTGACGGCTCGTAGAGCCTGACAGCCAATAATCACGTAGGGGATAAAATATCTCTTTAGTCATATACGCTATTTTTTGAACTTCCCAGTATTATAACTATCAACATTGATACAATTGATAATTTTGATGAGTTATATAATCACGTTACTTGGATTACTCAGTAGGTAACGTTATAGCAACAGTGTCAACAAAATATTTCAATTCAGTGACATTTCAATTAATGTTGACAAATATTCGCCCATTTAGTTTCATCAATTGTAATAATGTTAGTATCATTTACAATGTTAATTCAATCAATAAAGATTTATAATGGAATATATCCTAATTTTTGTCCTAGTTATCAATAGCGTAGCTGCGGTAAAGTTTGATTTTTACTTTATGTCCCTAGGGATGTGAAATGCAACTTCATATCCCTAGGGATGTGAAATGCAACTTCATATCCCTAGGGACTGAGATACATTTTAGTCCCTATTATACGGGACGTATGTTGGTACTTTAGTCCCGGAAGTGCAAGAAAGTATTTTTCTACTACCTCACTGGAAAACTTTATTTTCGGCCCCTAAAGAAGCGAGGAAAATGGTAATTTTCCTCCCGCCGGAAGGCAAATAGTACTTTTCCTCCCACCGGGAGGAAAATAGTACTTTTCCTCTCGATTTATCAGGAAGAAGATGCATTGAAATCAATTTTACCTCTTCAGCGAGATCTTTTGGCAGGTCGTCTTCGCTAGAACTCATTATCAAAACTTAGAAGCAACTTAAAAGGGTAAACAACATGACAGCTTATGACAACTGTTATGTTTGTATTACCAAACAACGCCATAGCAACAAATCGATGTCAACACGATTACGACGACGCAACGCTTACTTAATATTTTGTCATATAGCCGCATTATATAGTTTCACAACTTTCTGCAGTTGTTCTTATAAGTATGCACGCATTATAATTTTTAGGACGTTATAAAAATGACGACCTTAAAGGTAGTAGAAAAAACTATATACATACCTCAGGAGGAAAATGCTTTTCCTCCCGCGGATATTAATGCCCTCCGCTTCGCGTCGGGCATCAAACTATCCGCGGGAGGAAAAGCATGATTTTCCTCCCTTGCTATGTAAAAAGCTATTTTTTCTACAACCACACTCCAAAACATGCTTTTCTGCATAGTTTTACGTTGGCAAACATGATTATTTCTTACAATAATTGAAATTTGACGTTAGTTTGCCGCAAAGTGACATTTCTGTGCCACAAAGTGACATTTTTGTGCTAAAATTTTTCAGTAACTAATTTATAAGCAATACAGCTCTCGTGGCAGCAAGGTGAAAGTATATTTTGAAAATTCTGCATTTCGAAGTTATATTCGATCAGGCAATTTCAAGAATGAATAGACACAGTCTATTGATTTGTATAATTTGAGGAAAATTGTTATACACATTCATAATATTCTGAACAAAAATCATAGACGTCACTAAAAACTGCTGTCTCAATTACCCAATGACATATTACGGCTAGACTCCATTATTTACATTTCGAGTGCGAGGTCACATTCTAAGCACAATTTTTATTTCTGCTTGGTTCCCGGAAAATATTTGTCAGTCAACCCAAAATGTGGGCAAAGCTGAGTTTCAGCTTAATTATCTGCTTATATACAATGTATATGAGCAGATAATTGCCGCGAAACAAGCGGCAGTAAAACTCGTGCGTAGAATGTGACTCTAGTAATGTTAAGAGGAAAATTCACATATTTGACAATAAAAAGTTAATATTTATTATCGTAGGTTGCAATGGTTATCGCAATTAGTGGTGCACGTAGAATTATGGAAGCTAAAAATGAGTGACATAGAAGACCTACATTCAACTCTGATAATTAAATTACAGGACACAAAAACAAAAGTTCCAATAAGTTTTACCGGACCATTTTATAAGCTTTGCAAAAAATATATTTCTTTGCGTCCTTATAATATTTCTGAAAATCGTTTTTCAAATTATCAAAAGGGAAGATGAACAGGGTGGGCCAAATTAGACACTTTTAAAAGGAAAGTCCTGTTTTCACAGTAGATAGATGAAAACTGATGGCTGTGTCTGAGGATCAAATTTTATGACAAACTCAATAGTTGAAACCGCATATCGATATCTATCTATCATCGTTTATGAGTTACAGCGTGTTTTTCGAAAATGTGCATTTACGAAAAGTTGCTGTTACTTTCGTCCTTTCGAAAAATCTTTGTTTCCGTAGAAACGTTTCCAGAACACTTTTTTAAGTAGAATTCAATGTTGTAAGTGATTTATTTTTTCAAATAACATATCGATAGTTATTGATGAAAAAAAAATTAATAATGAGACACCCTGTATATTCCTGTATATTTCAATATAGCTGAAAATTACTTTTTCAAAAATATAGCACACTTGATATTTTGCTAGTCATTTTTTAAATATAGAGTTTTTAGACTTTTTAATCTAGACTTTGAAACACACCTTTTGACAAGTAGGCTTTGGACGACGTGGCGATAAACAAAAAACCAAATGTTTAATGGTAGCTGTCAAATTTTGATTTGGGCAGTGAAGACGCTCCTCATCACGATACATTCGCAATGAAACATGAGAATTATGAAAAATGGGATATGCAGGAACAGCAAGCAATTTGTACCACGAGAGGTATCCAGAGAGAAGACAACCTTTTAGAGACATTTTCGGAAGATTGCGATACAACTTAATTGATGGTGGTCAGTTTGAAAAGAAAAGACCAAAATTATATGCATCAAATGGGGATACGGAGTTGGAAAAAATAGTCGTTTTAGGAGCCGTTGAAAATAATCCCAAAACGTCAACGGGAAATTTGAAAATATCAACAGGTCTACCAAGAACTGACGTTAGGCGGATTTTGAGAAAGCACAAATTCAAGCCATACAGGACCAGAAAAGTTCACAAACTCAGACCAGGTGATTTTGAACGCCTCATCGATTTCTGCCAGTGGTTCCTGGAAAATTGTAACCAAGATCGTGACTTTTCGTTAAATTGTATTTGGACAAAACTCATGTGAGCAGTGCCGGCATTTTCAATCGCTACATATCTTATACTTGGACAAAACAAAATACTCATTCAATTGTGGAGCAGAGAAGTCAAGGAAGATTTAAACTGGGCAGGTGTTTTCAGGGGTAGAATTATCGGCCCGTTCATTTATAATGGCAGTCTCACATTTCAGAGGTATTTATTAATTTTAAGGCAAAATATTGAACCCCTTGTTGATGAATTGCCACTAATGGAGCTCAGGAAAATATATTCTCAACAAGACGGGGCTTCGCCTCACAACACTGCAATTGTCAAAAAAATTTTGGATCCAAATTTCGGTAATAATTGGATAGCCAACCAAGGACCCAATCGTTGGACGGCCAGGTCACCGGACCTAACGCATATGGACTTTTACCTCTGGGGAAGGTTGAAAGACCTTATTTTCAAATTGCCGACCAACTCTAGATAAGAATTGGAAGCGGCAGTGATGCAAAGTTTTGCTTCTCTCACTCCGATTGAAATAATCAATTCGGCAAAAAGCGTTCAGAAAAGGTGTCGCCTGTGTGTAGGAGAAGCTGGTAGACATTTCAAACACCTCCTATGAAGAAATGTATTTCATTGTTTGTTCTTTATCAATATCATTATTATTGTTGGAATTTCATTTATTAATAGTAAATATAATATAAATTGGTATCAGTTTTATTGAAACTATGAGTTTTAATTACTGCTGTGAAAAGGTTTCTCAACATTTGATAGCTACTAGCAAACATATGATTTTTGTTTTATCGCCGCATCGTCCAAAGCCTACTTGTTGAAAATGTGTGGTTCAAAGTCCAGATGAAAAAATCTAAAAGCTCTGTATTTCATAAATGACTCTAGCAAAATATCAAGTATGCTATATTTTTGGCAAGGTAATTTTAAGCTCTAATGAAATATACATGAATATACAGAGTGTCTCCTAAATTTTTTTTTCCATCATTAATTATAGAGATAATATTTGAAAAAATTAATCACTTACACCAATGAATTCGACGTAAAAAAGTGTTCGGGAAATGTTTTAATAGAAACAAGGAATTTTCGACAGGAAAAAAGTTACAGCAACTTTTCGTAAATGCACATTTTCGAAAAACTCATAAATGGTGATAGATATCGATATGCGGTTTTCACCACTGAGTTTGTCATAAAATTTGATCCTCAGACACGGCAATCAGTTTTCATCTATCTTGTGTGAAAACAGGACTTTCCCTTCAAAAGTGTCCAATTCGGCCAACCCGGTACACGTCAAGTGGTAGGAATAAAAAAATTTGGCATCATTTTTTCAGTTACCGAATCCAAACTTGTATACAGGGCATGTATTCCGGCGAACATTTCAAATAAAATAATGTTTGCAGTGGACCCACAAATATAGTTTAGACAGATATGAACCAGATATCACACCCTTCATCATCATAATCATCTTTTTCGCCTTCAACTTCTTTTAAAATTGTAGAAAATTTCGGTAGTAATGCACAATCAATGTCTATATCTAAACTGAATATTACAGAAAATGTTGCCAAAATTAACTATCCCATTATTTTAATTCAGAATTGTTCCAATTTTACAGTGAATTGAAACTACAAATATACAAATATTTACATAACAAGGGAGGAAAATCATGCTTTTCCTCCTGCGGATAGATTGATAGTTTGATCCGCGGGAGGAAAAGCATTTTCCTCCTAAGGTATGTATATAGTTTTTTCAATTACCTTTAAGGTCGTCATTTTTGTAACGTCCTAAAAATTATAATGCGTGCATACTTATGAAAACAACTGCAGAAAGTTGTGGAACTATATAATGCGGCTATATGACAAAATATTAAGTAAGCGTTGCGACGTCGTCATCGTGTTGACAATGATTTGTTGCTATGGCGTTGTTTGGTAATACAAACATAACAGTTGTCATAAGCTGTCACGTTGTTTACCCTTTTAAGTTGCTTCTTAGTTTTGAAAATGAGTTCTAGCGAAGACGACCTGCCAAAAGATCTCGTTGTAGAGGCAAAATTGATATCAATTCATCTTCTTCCCGATAAATCGAGAGGAAAAGTACTATTTTCCTCCCGGCGGAAGGAAAAGTACTATTTTCCTCCCGGCGGGAGGAAAAGTACCATTTTCCTCCCTTCTTTAGGGGTCGAAAATAAAGTTTTCTAGTGAGGTAGTGGAAAATATGTATCAGAGCTAGTGGTAAAATTTCTCGTTAAATATAATTTATTTAACACAAACCAGCTTGGTTCTTGTTACAAAAACTTGGATGAAGGAAAGGGCTTTGGGAATTCCGTTAGACATTAGTAGTACAAAATGCTCGTACTACAAAATTTATACCTAGTCGTGCGAAATGTATGTCATTTCAGGCACATTGTACAATATGCTATTCTCCTTATTATGAGACACTTCAATTTATTTTTTCATTACTTTCAGTAATATGTACCTCTTTTGTAAAAGCTGTCTTCAAGTTGAGAGATTTACTGTTTAGATAATGACTTTATTTTAATAAAAATGTTCGTAGAACAATTCCGGAAATACGAATATAATGAGTTTTTCCTGCAGAATTCAATTTCATAACCAACGTTCCCTTTCTCACTAACTTCATCTTTTTGCTACATTCTCGAGATTGCCGCCCCTCTTTGTAATCGCTCCAAAACAACCCAAGAGATTAGAAAAAGACCGTTCTTCATAATTATCCTTCGGACCATCGTCAGCACAAGAAACATTGTCGTAATAGACATTATTATTCTTTTGATCGTGGGAGAGCGAGCTCCTGCACAGACTAAACTCTGCGGTAACTTATAATTTCCCTCAGTGCAACGGCGCGTTCAATAAACACAGCACGGTTTTCGTCCGACAATGTGTTTATGAATAAGTGACGTACTGTATTGTGAATACGGTTTGGAGCTCAGTGAGTGATAACATTGAACGTTATCATGAATTATATGCACGGGCACTGCTAGTTCAGGAATTTATCGACGAGTGCAACAAAAAGTGTAAATGAGAAAAATGCTATGAATGGAAGAGTGTCCTCAGAAATTGAAGCAAATCAACATATTCTCACAACGCGATATTATTCAGTATGGTCCAGCGAAAATGAGACAGATGTCTTTTTGGGTATTTAGAATATAATTAGCACATAAAAGTTCCAACAAATTCAAACAACGCAGTACAAGTAAGACTGTGGCTAGATAGCAGTTACGTTTTCAATGGTTGAAAATAATTGTAATACGAGTGAAGACTTTTTGAAAAGTTATTTATTTATTAAACAATTGACAATGACATCATATATCTTCAAATGTAAAGGTTTTGATACAAGATGTTCAAAAGGTTCTGCTAATATCTTCTTTTTTTTTCAATTGAGACTGTAGTCTTCTAAAATCCTAGGCAATCTACGCACTCTCATGGACCGCCTATGAGTGTTGACTTGCTCAGTACTTAGTTCCTGTTCAGTAAGTTGATGTGGTTCATCTGGAACTCCTTGATCAACATGGTGAACAGGTTCTGGAACTCCTTGAGCATCACGCAGAACAGGTTCCTCTGCTGTAATGTTTGATGATTCCCAATAACATGGTCATTGTTGCATTCCTGGATACAACTCATTTATAAACCAAAAGATTCAATCAGAATATTCATAGGAGTTCTTGCTGAATCACATGATGGCAGGGTTTCCTGTTGCTCGTGTCGTGAACGGAGTTGATTAACGTGCGATCTTATGAGTTAACTTCCTCTATCTGTTTCTAGAAGGACATTATACATCACATTTCCAATTTTCTCTATAATTTCACCTAGAAGCCATTGGTATGTGTTGTTCCTGTAAACTTTAGCATGAATCAAATATTTCGCTGAATATTCTCTGATTTTTACAACGTGTTTTTGATTGTTTGTTGTTTTGATTGTTTTTCCTTGTGCCAATATCACAATTTTTTTTCTTGAGAGGTGGTTTGATCAGGTCTAATGTGGTGCAAATTGGATGTCCTAGTAGAAGTTCAGCTGGTGATTTTCCATATTACTCTTTCTTGATTTCTTGATTACTCTTTTGAAGGTATCTACGAAGCGCTCTACTTGTCCATTAGACATGGGATGATACGGGGCTGGCTGACCGTAAATATTGAATTCCATTAAAAATACAGAATTCTTGAAATTGTTCAGATGTAAATTGGGTTCCATTGTCCGATACCAAGAATTCTGGTATTCCAAAACGGGAAAAGGATTCTCTCAGAAATTTCAGGCCATTTCGAAAATGCGCCAATAATAATAAAGAAAACCTCACCATTCATAGGACCTGCAAATTCGATATGCAGTCTTTACCATGGTTTTTCAGGTATTTACCATGGTTTTTCAGGTATGACAAAGGTACTTTGATAGGAGATTTCGCAGTGATTGAACAATTTCTGCATTTTCTGACGTAGTCTTCAATTTGCTTGTTTATTCCAGGCCAGTAAATGAAACATCTAGTCACAGATGTCATCCTTTCCTTTCCTGGATGACCTTTATGGAGTTGTTTGAGTATTTTTTCATGGAAACGTTCTGTAATTATCACTCTTTCCATAAACATCAAATAGTCTTGTACTACAGAAATAAAATCTTTCCTGGCATAGAAGGGTTTGAGGTTCACGGGAACATTTCTTAAATTTGCTTGTCAACCCACATTCATAACTTTGATGACTTCCTTAAGATTTGCATCTTTTCTTGTTTCTGCTTGGATCATTTTGAATGTGACGGGAATTGACTCCAATGAAATATTGAAAGTTTGTACAATGTCATCTTCTAACTGAATGGAAGCGATGACTAAGTCTTCTTCAGGTTTATCTTGTGAATTTATGAGTCTAGATAAAACATCTGCATGTCCAAATTCTGATGTCTTAACATTTTCAATCTTGAAGTCGTAAGCCAACAAGGTGAGAGCCCAACGTTGCAAACGATTTGCTGAATATACTGGGATTCCTTTTCTTGATTCAAATATGTAGAGAAGTGGTTTGTGGTCACTTTGTAGAATGAAATTTCTTCCGAAAATCATTTTAAGGAATTTTGTGACTGCAAATATGATGGCTAAAGCTTATTTTTCTACCTGGCTATAATTTTTCTCAGCATTAGTTAAAGTTCTGGATGCATGACTGATTGCTCTTATTCTTCCATCGGAATATTTATGCGACTCCTGAGTTTGAGGCATCCGCAGCAACTACCATTTGCAGTTTTGGATTGTAGTGACCCAAAAAAAGTTCTGGTTGAAGAATTTCTTTAAATTCTTCGAATGCTTTCTCACATTCTGTGGACCATATGAATGATGCATCTTTTCTGAGCAGAGCATGTAATGGCTGGCGAAGTTTGTGCATTTGGTGGACAAACCTACCATAAAGGTTCCGTCAAACCAAAGCGGGACGCGGGAGCGGGAACGGAAAATGGGAACCGTGCTCAATGCTAGAAAAACAGTAAACGCAAACCATATATATTTTTCTGCTTGTCTGCATTCCGTAATACGAATATTCACACCGGTATGTATTTTTCCATATCCCACTATCGAATTTAGTGTCGCATTCATCCCGTTTCCGCTCCCGCTCCCGCGTTCCCGCGTTGGTTTGGGGAAACCTTCATAGTTGATTGCACCCAAGAAGGATCTGAGGGTAGAAATATCTGTTGGTCATGGCATGGTGACTATTACTTTCAATTTCTCTGGTTGTGGTGAGAGACCTTTGTCGTTGATAACATATCTCAAACATTTTATTTCATTGGTGAAGAAATTGCATTTCTCCAATCTTAGGTGGGAACCATATTATTGAATTCTCTTGATGGGACTGAAAAGGTTTTCTATGTGATCTTGTTTATTTTCACCACCAACGATAATATCGTCTAAATAAGCATAGACTATTGGCAAATCAGCAATTATGGTGTCTTTGATCTGTTGAAAAGCTCCAACTGCAGATTTGACACCCACAGCTAGTCGATGAAAATTTAGTAAGCCTTTGTGAGTTGATGGTTAGGATTTTGCTGGATTGTTCATCAACAGGAACTTGGAAATAGGCATCTGATGAATCAATCTTACTGAAAATCGAACAGTTTGTCATTTTTGAGGAAATTTCGTCTGGTAGAGGAAGTGGTTGAAAGTCTAGTTCAATAATCTGCACAAATTCTTATTGAATCATTTTTCCTCCTGACCACCACAATCGGAGCCGCCCATTCGGAGTAATCAGTATGAGTTATTATGCCTTCTGCTTCGAGTCTTGCCAACTCTTCTTCAACTTGTGGTAAAACTGCATACGCTACAGATCTTTTATTGCGGAAAACTGGTTGGGTATTGGGTTTCAAGATCAAAGAAACTGTTGCATTGACACAACATCCCATTTTTCCATCGACTACTTATGGAAACTGACGTTTTAGGTTTTCCGTCTTGTATTCTTTTGGTGTTGAAGATATATGGCTACAGGAAGTAGCGATTAGTTTTCTCCAAAGATTGAAAGCATCTATCCAATCGATACCCATAATGTTGAGACTTGAGTGAATCACAAAACTTTTGAGGTTGTTGACTTTTTCACCTCCGATATTTACTGTGCAAGAATATTTCCTGATTAGATTGAAGATGTCACCTGATGCATCTCGTCAGTGCTAAATAGTCAGTGGTCCTATACTTCGGCTTTTCTATATGAATCCATGATTCTTCAGAAATTATCGTGATACCCACCTAGACACCTACCTGTGTCTAGCTGTAGTTTCAAGAAGGCATTATTATCTGTGTATCAACGAATTTTCTCTTGCATGTAGCATTTACTTGATTGACACTCGAGAGAGAGTTTTCACTTGATGATTATGAGACTTCTGCTTGATTTTATACGATGATTCATTTCGAACATCACAGCAAAGGTCGATTTATGCACCGTACTTAAGAACTAAACCTAAACCTAAAATTAAGAACTTGGAATTCATGAATAGGGAAACAACGCGAACGTTTATGGAACTGTAACTAGTACTAAGGACTGAGAGTCCATAACTCCTACTCTTTGACTACATAATTCTTAGGCTTAGTTCTTAGTCTTGAGTTTAGTTCTTAGGAAGGCGTGCATAAATCAACCATAACCATCTTTGTGTCCAACTTTGTTACACTGCTTGCATTTGTGCTTCTTGAAAGCGCAAAATTTCGCATAATGTAGCTGTCCACAGAACCAGCTTGGTGTTTTTGGAACATTTGTACTCCCTTATACGTTGACAGCGGTTGTGATTTATTGTGATTATTGTGCATTGACAGATGTTACATTTTGATTTTCTACCATGGCAGTATCTTGTTTGAGATTGATCATCCGTTGGCATTCAACTGCAAGGTCATCAATGGTAATGGTGCCATCTGCTTTTGCATCGATCATTGCTAACAATTGGGTTCTGATATCTGCATCCTCCGGAGATCTCAGGCCGCAAACGAATATGAGACACTTGAATGTATCTGCACATTGCACATTGTACACTGCACATTGATGTTCGCTGTATATGCTACAAAATCTTGAGAAACTGATTTTGTCGTGTTCAAACAATTATAACGAGTATTGAAAAGAGAAATCCTGTGTCCGATCATTTTCTTGAGATTTTCTACTGTCGTAGAAAAATTGAAATCCTTAGGTTCCTTTGGGAGAATATAATCCACGTACTGTTTGTGAGAGCTGGTACCCAACTTGCGTAGAACGAGTCTAACTTTTGCTGCCTCATCGAGTTCTTTGGCATCAACTGTGAAAAGTCCTTCATATCGAACATACCATTCTTCAAATGTTTCACCACTATCAGGGTCGTAGATGACTTCTATGATTGCACTTGCCAGTGACTCCATGTGCACCTCATAATCTTATTATTAACTTTTGAAAATGACTGAGCTAGCTGATCCAGGAGTTTTAGCTGCTGATCAAGAAAAATTTGTTGCTGAGTCTTCATGACTACTAGTATGGATGTTTTAAATTATTCTATTACCTCGTTGACAAAACTGTTACGTTTTCAATGATAGAAAATAATTTTAATACGAGTGAAGAATTCTTGAAAAGTTATTTATTTATTAAACAATTGACAATGACATCATATATCTTCAAATATAAATATTTTGATATAGGATGTTCAAAAGGTTCTGGCAATAATAACCATATCCAGATCAGTGGATTCGCAGAAAAGGGTGCACTTGTTGGATAACCCTTCGTTACAATCGTTACCCCGGAAAAAAATAACACATGATAACCTAGGTGGGTGTGATGTACCCAATTTTGAAAAATGGACAGAATAATCAGAAAAACATATTTTTGGAAATTTTGTAATTTTCCATATTCCGTTATGTTCATAAAACCAATAGCACCAATGAAAACAACAAAATAAAACTGAACTAGAATTTATTTTAGAGAAATCATACATTTTTTCGTTGAACAAAAACACATGCACTTCTTACTTGATATACAAATGGGAAAAACAATTTCCTCAAAAAACTTTGTTATTTATTCTGGCAATAAATTCTGGCAATTTGAGCATAGAGCGCAATTTTTGCAATAATTGTGAGTGCATTCTAAACATAAATACAAATTGCAACGCTGACAAGAACATTTTGTTCCCAAATGGTCCAGTTCATTTTCAGACTCTGACCCCCCCAGCATCTGAAACAGTATTTTCTTCAAACTCTTCCCAAAGACACCGCTGTTCCTTCTCATAGTTCAACACATCGCTCACAATTATTGAGATACGCGGATAAAATAGATTATATTATTTATTCACAAATAAAAAAAGGAATGAATGCTAACGAAACCTTCTCACTTGATTACCACGGTGGGGTAGATATGTCACACCCCGAAATACTTTCGAGATTTCTACAGACTATTTGAAGAGGATCCGAAGCTGCATGTGTATAAAGGAAAGCTATATACAGGCAACTATAGTTACATTCGTGCAATGATATGAATTGGGCTTCAGAATCAATGAACGTATGGGTACGTCAGACCCCACCAGGTAACGTAGGGTTAAAGGCTGACGAGCCTGATGAGAGGTTTACACTTGAAGTTGGGCTCAGGTGCCTCACCATGGCTATGCGGGGTCGATGGCTTTCGATTTGGTCCCAATATTAATATCGGATCTTGCTTATACCAAATACTTCTTCGGGGCCTGTGATTGGTGATTCAGTTGCTTGCCTTGCAAGTTGGTCTGCTTTTTTATTTTCCTCTTTTCCCAAATGTCCAAGCACCTACACATGTGCAACCTTGTTGTGTTTTGAGAGTTCATTGAAGCTCTGAATGCATTTCCAAACTTGCTCATTGGTCTGTGAATCTTGTCCTAGACAGATTTTGGAATGAATACCACTGACTGGCCACCTAAATCAACATACCTCACATAGTAAGATTAGTATATGTGATGCCACTTGAAACCTGTTGTGTGCAAAACCAAATCAAATAACATTCAACTACTGAAATTACCACTCGGGATTATCGAACTTCAGATCCCTTGATTTATTTTTTGAAAAATTTTTGGTGATACAAGGTTTGTTAAATTTAGAAGTTGCCAGTTTGACACGGTCGTGTGAACTGAAGTGTCATATGGGCGGACTCCAATACTGCACTCAATCAACCCCCACTTCAATTATTCAAATGAAAACCCCCACGTAGTAAGCTCTTCAAAGGTGCTTTTCACTGGTATGTAACTTTGGGGGTATAGGGATGGTAATGTCAAACAAACTCAGTTGATAAGAATAGCCGACCATGCCCTGTACAAAATCTCTTCAATTGTTTTGCAACGGGTCGCAGTGATACCTACCTTTCATCATTGACTGATTCTGAGCGGCCCACTTTTCAGTTTATTTCTGTAAATATGGTAACGGACCCAAGAAGCATGACTGCGCTAATTTCACCACTTGAAGGTTGAGTGAATTTGCACCATTTATGTTTGAAATGATATGTTGAGATTATTTCTCATTAACGTTTCGTTTCGTTGTCACTTGATGAGTAACACTTGATCCATTTTATTTAATCATTATTAGAACTCCATTTGGCATTAATATAAAAATACAGAAAATTACTGAATATGCTGACTTAAAATTGTGTGAAACACTTATTTTATCAATGAAAAATAACGAAACAATATATACTTTCAACTAATTCGTCCATAACATTGTCACAGCGTTTTTGACGTAACTTTGAATGAATGGCTAGCAACGCAGTTTCTAAAAGAACGGTGTTGTATTAAATTATACCCTTATGAGGTTTCCGCATCGGGTTTTGCTAATTCCTGATTATTTTAAACACTGGTTTCTGGGTATGTGAAAGGTGATTAAGATGCTTCTTTTGCAAGTTTGTCTGTTTCTTCGTTGCCTTCTATTCCTCTGTGTCCGGGTACCCAAATGAGTGTGAATTTGTTGTTTTTCTCCCTTGCTCGCACAAGCTCTGCTTTCGAGGGGTTTTCTCTGAAAACCTGATGGGAGAATTAGTAAATACAAATTATTTTTGTCCATACAAACTTCCTGAACTCATCTGTACGCAATTCCTTATGAAATATGTCTCAGCTTGGAATACTTTAGTGTTTTTGCTAAGTGGAAATGTAATGTTCATCTTTGGCCTCACCCTACATATTTTACTTCATTCATTTTTGAGTCATCTGTGTACCAGATTATATTTCCATATAGTTAGATACATAGAATTTATTAATTCTTTTTGCTACAAGTTTGTAGATGGGACAAGCAAGTCACAGTTTTTTGTATATCGATACATAGGTACAGTAATAATAAAGTAGAAATAAATATAATAAATATAGGTTGTACAGGCACTTTGATATATACATAGATACAAATCTACTGTATAGATAAAATATGACGACACAGGATATTTAAGAATAAAATAAATTATGTTGACAGATAGTCATCATGTAGGTATGTACTCGACCGTGATGAGAATGTAAGTTTGGATAAGAAATATAGATATAAAAAAGTATATACATAAATATGATGAAGAACTCACTTAAGGTGTAAATTCATCTACCGTATAGAAACATTTTTCTAATAAAAAAAGTTTAAAATTTTTTTATGAAATAAATTATAAACGCGAATGGCAACAAATTTAGGAGATTTCTCATATTCTGCGTGATTATGTTTTTGTGTTGTGATAGTATTTTTATTTCCTTTTATATTATAATCATGCAGTTCAGCTCGCATTTGTAGGAGTCCTTTGTTTTTATGAAAATTTGTTAGTATTTTCAAAATGAACAAACTGTCACATGAAACAAAACTCTGGACATATTAATAATAATTTAAAACACTGCTTAAAAAAACTCATGATTGATTAAGATTGAAAATTGATAAATCTTTTATCCCCATGACAAAAGTTTAAGCAATATCTTATGATCAACACAGTCAAATGTCTTTTTGAAGTCGCAAAAAATAGTTCACCCTCATTGATATTGAGACATATACTCGCCAGCAAAGCAACATGGCATTATTTGTGCACTTTGTTGTTTGGAAACCAAATTGGTGAGAGCTCAGAGAATGATTACAGTAATTTTTCACTAATTTTTCAATTGAATTTCTCTAGCGGTGAAAGGTTTCGGATGATTTTCGTTGAAGCAGTCAGAGTGCTGTTCATAGCGCTCATGATACACAGACAAGCATCAAGCTTCTGGATTTTGTCTGTTTCTGTTTCATTTGAGGATACCAAAACAGAAAGCCATGTGTGATTATGAGTATTATGGTTTCGGTGTATAGCCAGTGTATGACTTTCGGTTTAATTCCATAGGTCTTTCTAAAAGCTCCTCTGCACACCATGGACCATTATTTGCTTTTGTTGGTAACATGTGCAGATGCATATTTAGCCCACAGTTGGTGGAGTCAATTTTACACTAAAAGCAAGTAATTAGCAATCTCGCAGATTTTTTTTTAAATTCAGTTTAGATACATTGGTTGATACAAGAAAAAGTTCATTGGTCGATCGATTTGCTAAAGTAAAAAAAAATTTTTATTTTCAAAATACTAAAATATTGTGGGCTGTGATCAATATAATGAAAAATAAAGAATACTTTTTGTACGGAAAGTTTTATTCTACCAAAAAGATTTTCTGCAGTTTTTTTTTGTCAGAGTTACAGTTTGTCCGCAAAAAAATCATTTAGGAATTTATGCATACTAGGCACGGGATGCAAGGTCAACCGCGTGAGGACCTATTTTTTAGAACCGGACGTATTACATTATAATCTTGAGAGAGCTCCAATTGGAATTTCAAATACTCTATTTTCAAGTGAGAAATCTGGACTTTCTAATGGTATAGTTTATTTTTCGATTTTAATAAAACATTGTATAGAAAAAAACGCATATATATTAGAATCGAAAATTGAGCGTTCATTTTTATAAATTTTCTTAAACATAATCATAATTCTGATAAAAAAATTCATTTCGGAAAATTGTTATTTAGGTGATCTAATTCACGAATAAAATTTTCCCCGTTATGAAATATGGCTTTTGTGATGATTCTGAAATTTTTCGAATTTTGCGAATACCTGCATTCGTTTGTATTGTATTTTTTGCCTGTTGACTATATATATTCTATTCTTTGAGTATTCATCTGTTTACTATAACAGTAACAAAATTAATTTTCAACAATACGAAGAGATAACAATTAGAAAAAAAGTGCCATTTTTTTGTTATGCACAAAAAATTATTATATTTGAAAAATTTTCCGCACTGAATAAATTTATGTTTAAAGATTCTTGACATGTATTTTTCAACCTACATTCCAAAAAAAATTCATCCAAATAAGTTTATTTTTAATAATTTTGCAGAGGCCTATATATTTATATCGCTATGATCTTTAGATTCCTAAAAATTTCAAAATCATCACAAGAGCCATATTAATTTCGAGACGAAATGAATGACTGGAAAATTTTATTAGTGAATTAGGTCACCTAAATAACAATTTTTCGAATTATAATTATTATGTTTGAGAATAGTATATTCTGTAACAAGGTTAGAATGAAAATTCGATGCGAGTGGAAAGTTCCGAGCGCGAGCTGAAGGCGAGCGCGAGGAACCACGAGCATCACGAATTTTCATTCTAACCGAGTAGCAGACTATATTTTCTCCACGATCAAAGATAGGAAACGTGACAGCAATAATTTTGAGACTTACTCAAATTTTGCCACTACGATGACAATCAACTGCGTCAAGGCTAATGTTATTATTGCTAACCAGTGTGAGAATATTATTCTATCACAAGAGAGAGAATGTAAATACATTTAAATTGCATGGGGGCAGAGGTGTTGCTGAATATTTCTTCAGTCTCAAGAGAGAGAATTCCAGCATTCTGTAATCAAATTTGATTTCAGAATTGGCAAATTCTGTGATGATCGTGGAGAAAATTTATAATCTGAACGCTAAATTTTTGATTCTAATATATATACGCGTTTTTTTCTATCCAATGTTTTATTAAAAACGTAAAATAAACTATACATTTAGAGAGTTAAGATTTCCTACTTGAAAATAGAGTATTTGAAATTCCAAATCAAGATCTCGTAAGAACGTATCAGACTATGTAATAAGCCCGGTTCTAAAAAATAGGTCCTCACGCGGCTGACCAGGCATCCAGTGCGTAGATAAGTTCCTATAGATTTTTTTGCGGACAAACTAGAACTGTTAAAAAAGTGCATAAAATCTTTTTGGTAGAAAAAAACTTCCCCTACAAGAATGTATTTCTTATTTTTCACTATTTTTATCCCAGCCCAAAATATTCTAGGATTTTGAAAATAAAAATATATTTCGATTTTTTTTTTACTTCAGGAAATCGATTGACCAATGAACTTTTTTTTAATATCAACCAATATACTCTAAACTGATTAATAAAAAAAATTCAGCGAGATTGCTAATTACTTGTTCTCGTGGCCTCCGCCAACTGGACTAATTACAGATTGGTTGGCTGGTTTAAGGCTGGTTATTCTGCATTTCAGTCAGTGTTTGTCTTGGGTCACCCTCACTCAAGCTGCATGATATTATTGATATTATTGAGAACTGTAATATCTCTCTATTGTTTCGGTTTTAGATATCAGTGATGAAACAGGAAGAACATCAAGGAAAGAGTTTCCATGTGAAAATGATATTTTTGGCAAAAAAATCAAGATAACGCTAATATTTACTATAACAACTGATAACTGAACGATTAAGGCACTGTTTCAGTTTTCATCGTAAGATAATAAAAATTATGAAACTACGAATCGTCAAATAATCTAAATATAAACTTTTCAATACACGAAAGCTGGTGTAATCTTTCCATTCTGATTTAATCAAGTGTCCAAGACTATCCCCGAATCCTGCACTGGAACTTATTGCTTCTGTCCTGCGCAGTTTCCAAACAGTTCTGGATCTATTAACCAGAACAAACTTAATATATTGGTCGAGTAAATTGAATTAATAATAGTCGTCTCGTACCCCTACAGTAAATGTGCCTTAAGATACGCTCATGTCAACGTTCGTGAGTGGGAGCATTATTATTAATATTTCTGTTTCATTTCGGAGTTATAAATCTTCAAGACAACGTTATTGAATTACCTTTTCACATTCAGTTAGAAGCTCTCGTGTTTGTTAATCTGCACAAGCAGGAATTCATTCACCTCCCATCAACTATTAAGAATTTGATTACATGCGTGTGAATAACAGTTACTGTGGATGTAGACAGGAAATGAGTATAATAAACCCTAATGATCATCCATTCCAAACAGCGATTGACAACTAACAGTGCTGTTGAGGAATACAAAATTGTTAATTTAATGTAGAACTAATACGCGAAGCACATCTCAGATTTGAAAATTATACGGAGTGTTCTAAACAAAACAGGCGACATTTTGATATTTGCAATTATTTATACAATTATAATAATAATAGTTTTTATAGTCTATTTCTAGGCTGGGAGAACTATACTGAGAAATAGTATAAATATAGTTGAATTCAACATCAGCACATGAGAACTATAACGGCAGATATTGCTCTGCTAACCAAGTTAAAAATAATTGTATGTTGATGCCACGTTTTTTTCAATAACAGTTCTAGAGCATTGAAAAATTAGCTCTATGTACATACAAATATTCAAGGGAAAAACATCTACTTGAATTCTTGTACTAGAAGTTTGGAGTCATTTGAGTCAATTTCCATTCCTTACATTTGAGTTATCGGCTTCAGTCTTTGATAAGAGACTTTCAATCTATGAGTCTTTTCTAAATCTTGAGTATTTCATACAAGTCTTCAGGTAATGGATTTCTGTCTTCGAATCTTATGTCTGAATCTTCAAATTCGCTGTTGCTCTATCTGTTTGTTTGTCCTAGTCCCATATATATTCATAACCCCATTCAAAACTATTGAAAAATCACTTTAACAATTTTTTAGGATGTAGGTATGGGGTTAGAAATGTGTATGACGTGTTACGGGTTTATTTTGCACAAGAAAACCCTTTCTGTTTTAATAAGATAACATCAGAAATTATCTGTCATTGATATAAACTTTCCACTCTCTACGCCACTGTTTCAAAATGACAACTTGATCGTTGTCATGTACAGCTTGTTCCGAATGTTAGGACTTACCTTTGCCGTACTAGTTCGAGTGGAGATGAACTGGCCTTAAGATGAAAGAAAATAATAACATCCCGCATTCCGCGGTATGACAGCGTAATTTTGTGAACATACTTTTGGCCTGTCTATTGTAGAAAACCGTAACATTCCTTCTCTGTCTCTATTCTGTGCCATTGAGGTACTTCACTTTCGAATACTTGACCTTGTTTGTGTTTGGTTCTGAGATTGGAAAAGGCTGGCACTTTTGTCTTCAGTTGGCAACACTGAACCTTTAGGTGTTCTGATAACCTGAGTCGTTTTCCAATCGTCCCAAGGAGTAGCGCCGAGTAGCTCGAGGTAGTTCCTGAACTGATCTCACAGACCACCAACAAACAAGGGAGCGCTTTGATAGTGACAGTTTTCGACTTTGATTTCTGAATCATCTGAGTGACGCTATCCGGTTCGATATTTGGTGAGTGACATTTTGATAACTAACCTATCTAGAATTTTCCCAACTCAGATTAAATTTTGATCATCGTTGTTGGATCTTGGGAAAATTCATACCTGGAGATTTTCTCACATTGTTTGCGATATTCGACGTTGTATATTTCCTAGAAAATCTCTGTTCGTTGTGCGGATTTTTGAGGTTATGGTCTTGTAATCATCAGTAAAACCGCTGAAACGAGAAACTAGGTATCAGACAGCGAACAGGCTATCAAAGCTCTTACCAGAACCCTCCCACTTAATAGAGGTTAGTATGTGTATTCGGGCTCTACTTTTGGCCCCATACAAGTGTAATCAGAAGTCAGACTGGTATTGTTTACTCTAGACTGTTCCCGCTACATTTTATTGGTGCGATGCTACTGTTCGGTTGTTCCCGCTACCGTTTATTGGTGTTCTGCTACTGTTCCGTTGCTCCACAGTTGTTTTTCCACTGTTCCACTACTGTGATTGTTCCACTGTTCCTGCTTAACTGTGGTTGTTCCACTGTTCATCTGTTGTTCAGTTTTCGTTCTCGGTTCGTCCCCTATTGTTGGTTTTCTCCGTTGATGGTATTCGTCCCAGTTGTACACGTACTTTGATTGATTGTGTCGTACCCACTGTGCACACCGGTACCCCAAGGCACTGAAATCATAAACTACAACTGGTGAACTGGCCTGATTGAGAAAATCTACTCACTATCAGATAAGTCTAGCGGAAGATTGTGCCCCTAAGGCATAGGTATCAATAATTGTTAGCTATCATCGTGACGTTAAAGGCATAGCATACTGGCGGTTCAATAGTGATATACTTAAACGATACACTACTCTCAATCATAGCGTACACTTTAATTCATCTTGGTGGTACCATATTTACATTCATTTCATTTTGTATTGTATGCCAAACTCTGCGCATACAGTGTGTGTAACATCAAACAATAAATGTTATCAGTAAGGCACATGACTATTTCTTTCATTCTGGTCCAAGTTATCCAAGCATAAAAAACCTCTACATATTTATATATTATTTTTATACCGTTATAGATATCTATTGTTCAATATTTTAGTAATAATAGTGCAGTGGGTTGTCCCATTTCCTCAGGGTGGTTTCGGATCCTTCACTGGAGATAAATCAGTGGCGCTCCGGAAAATTAAACCCTATATTTCAATCTTATCGGAATCAATTTTTATTGTTGAATCCACGCCAACTACTGAGCTACTGGGTATGTTAGTGGCGTGAAACATCATTTCCCATTCACTGCTCTCCTCTGCTAAATGTGGCCACTAACAGGGGTTATAATCTGTATAATGCTGGGAGAAATTATTATAATTTTATACTTCAGTCTGTTTCACAATGATGTATTAATAACAAATATTATTTGAATATTCATTCTATTTTTGGTGTCAACACGAAAATGCGTCTTTTACTTCACCTCCAAAATTGGGTACCACTATTTGTACTTTTGAACATATTTTCATCTATAGGTAAATAAACTATTAGTCCTGTGAAAGTTCAAGTGACGATGTTGAGAAATGAAAATAATAAAACACGCTTTCATAATAAAATTTACTGAAAAGTACAAAATAGTCTTTAAAAATCAACTTTTATGTTTTGAAAGCGCTTGGTGCTTGAAATCAGTTATCTTTATATTTTTTATTGCTACAGGTATTAGTAAATGATATGATTATAAGAATGTAAGTGAAAAGCACCCCACGATTTCTTAACATAAATGGTAATAATAAGTATAATAAGCCTACTTAGTAGGTGTAAATGGGAATAAAGGGTTCATCATCGGTTGGCAATGACTGTTCGTTACTGAACGATCTCCCAAATAATTCTGTTTTCTTTACATAAATCTCTTAACCTGGAGAATCGGAGTGTTCTCCCTCTGCTCGCTAGGTGGAGCGACCTAGAAACCGCTTCATCGCGTGAACCAGAGTTGACCAAGCAGCAGGGTTGACAACAAAATGCGTGTACTTGGGCATCGGAATTTGGATGTTTCGCCTCATCCGGCTAGCTCTACACCACAAGTACAGCTTCGTCGCAGTTGTCCAGCAACTCCGGAACTCTTCTTTGGATTATGGCAGTCAGGAACAGCATCGTAGGTGTTGTTACGTTGTTACGAATTCTTTTGTATAGTGTTGGTGTTCCCTACAAGGTTCCATACACTATACCAGGCTTGTAGATTCCTCAAGTCCAAGGCCAGAAATACTTTTACCAACTATAGGTAATTGTGTGAGCCACCCGGGCTACCACACTTGAGAAGTACTCTCAAAACAACAACTGAGCACTTCAGTGGCTCCCGGATGACTGGTTATTCCAGCCAAAACGGGCTTCTTAAATACAAAATGTGTACATTTGCTCCGGCCAATGCCGAAGCAAAGACACTGGTGGGCGGAGCCTAACTGAGCTCCACACTTGGATATACTCCAACTTTGAAATTTTTATTTTGTATTTCTGGCCGAAGATAACAGGGTGTGTAATGATTTGGACGGGGAACGGATCAACGGATGGCTTCAGTGCTGTCTGTGTTTCTAGGCCATTCCACATACTGAGCAGAGGAAGAATACTAATCCGTGTTAATTAATTGTAAAAGAGGTTTGAAATAGAATTGACCTGCCAGTTTTTTTTTTTATATCAACTCCATTACTACCCAAAACATCTATGTCAAGTTGTCGTTGGACCATTCTGAACAATTTATTTTTTGGGTGTTATACTACGAGTGCTCGCAATACTATCGATAGTAATTCTGTCAGAAATCAACGAGATCAAATTGCTTTAGGACGAGAAGTGTTACCTCAAAGCAATTTCATCGAGTTTAAGATTTCTGAAAGAATCATCGATAGTATTGTGAGCATGAGTAGTATTTATTGAGATAATTTCACGAACCAACAACAATGTAAAAAAGTTCCATTGTCGAGAATTCTTCAATAGTTGAAGATAATGCCTGTTAGACATGAATTCTGTCAGACTGACATTAATATTAGTAGCAAGATTTTATTATATTCTCCGTTGTTGTTTGGAACAGTGGTTGCCATGACAAAGTGGTGTTACCGGGGGTAATTCCACAAGTGCATTGAAAATTACCGATAATTCTGAAAAAAACGTGTTTTTTTTTAAAAACTGCACGAGTTTATTTTTTTCGTTGTTTCAAAGCATAAATTGCCCGACTCCGAAGGAGGAGGGCAATTTTTTTAAACAACGAAAAAAATAACCGAGTGCGGTTTTTTATAAAAAAAAACACGTTTTTTTCAGAATTATCTGGTTAATTTTCAATGCACGAGTGGTATTCGGTAGGAAATTTCACACCTCACTCTTATATGAACACTTGTAGGTAGATGACATATTTGAAGTCTCACTTCTGACATTAAAATCGCGCGACTTCACTTGAATTGACATCTAATGCGATAATTGCACTGCCGTGACGCGAAACGCGTCACTACAGTGCAATTATCGCTGTGAGCCAGCGGTAATTGCATTCCTCTTATGGACGTTTTTACACGTGAGGAAAATTTCCGGCTCAAAAGGAAGGAAATGCGCATTATCGAGGTATACGTCCCTTATTGGTCCTAATATTGCAGGAAAGAAGGGTTTCATACGGCGAGTGAAATTATCCCAATAAGTACCAAAATCCTATAAATACGAGGATATATTGAAAAATTCTTAGCCTACTATAGAACCAAACAAAATTTCAATGTCAAAATAGTTTATTACTCAACATATTAATCCTCTTAAATGGATACATTTATCACAGCGAACCTGCAACGTCTCTAGAACTTTTAAAAAAAATGTGTTTTCTTGCTCTGCAAACCAGACCTCCACAGCTTTCATTACCTCCTAATTGGAAGAAAATGTACGACCTTCCAAACTTTTTTTCAGTTGAGGAAAGAGATGATAGTCGGACGGAGCCAAATCTGGTGAATAAGGGGGGTGTTCTAGTAATTCAAACCCTAAATCACGAATTTTTTGAATTGCAACCTGGGATTTGTGTTCAGGGGCGTTGTCCTGCAAAAACAAAACATCTTTGGATAGCTTTCCGCGTCTTTTCCCTTTAATTTTTTCCCGTAGAGTGGTCAGTAATATCGAATAGTAATCTTCAGTTATTGTTCTACCCTTATCCAAAAAATCAATAATGATTACTCCATGACAATCCCAAAAAACTGAAGCAAGAACTTTTCCAGCAGATTTTTGGACACGAAACTTCTTAGGACTTGGAGAACCGGAGTGTCGCCATTCCATCGATTGTTGCTTTGTTTCTGAATCGCAGAAATGTACCTTAGTCTCATCCATAGTAACAATTCGGTTTAAGAAGTCTACATCGTTTTCAAATCGAGCACAGATCGAACGCGATGCTACTACCCTTGCACGCTTTTGGTCAACATTCAAACATTTGGGGATTCATTTTGCAGCAATTTTTCTCATGTCCAAATTGACGTGAACTATATGATGAACGCGTTCGTATGAAATATTCAGTGCTTCAGATATCCGTTTTAGCCCAATTCGACGGTCTGTTAAAATCATGTCATGAACTGCATCGATATTTTCGGGGACTGACACAGAAACTTGCCTTAGCGATCGGTCATCATCTTCAATTAAAAATTTACCTCTTTTGAAGCTCGCAGTCCAATTTTTCACGGTCGCATACGAAGGGCATTGATCACCAAGGGTATAAAGCATATCTTCGTAAATCTGCTTACCTCTTAAACCTTTTAAATACAGGTACTTGATGATGGCTCGATACTCCAATTTTTCGATTTTCACTATTTCGGTGGACATATTTTTTCTTTCAATTTATTGCGTAACTCAGGTTTACTTTTTTGACGTAAAACTTCACAATGACACTTCTAATAAGTTATTGTTCGTTGCTATGGTAACACAATATTTTGTTTATGCAGGGAACCGGTCTAGGCTAACTAGATATCAATACATCCTCGTATTAAGGACTCTTGAAAAACTTCAAGAAATTACCTCTACTTTCAAACAATTAACTGACCTAGCGTAACATTCTATACAAATAGGTACTACCTGGTATAATTCTTACGACAAAATCAAAACCGACCCTAAATGTTTCCAAAGTATATGAATCTAGGATAATAATTGATCCGATTCTAATTAATGGGGAATCACCTGCTTTGACAAATTATTTTTACAACAAATCGATACCTGCCATGCTAGCACTACTTATCACACATGGAGATCGTGTTCGCTCCATTCATGCCGTCTGTTTGAATAACCAGATAATCCTTTCATAGACCCAGTATGTAATGGAAACTTTAATTGATTCTTGTGCCTTCATCAAATACATTAGTGAGCGCGTGAAAGTGCTCCAATAATGAAGTGATATGGAATGCCTGAACGTATGGTGTCACAAAGGACTTTACAAATTGAAGCCGCACTCGAAGGTGAGTCTTCATTTTTCATTATTGGCTGTTGGGTGTTGCCCAGTGTATTAGTTTAATGAAATGATGGTTTTGAATACTGCTAACTTTTTTTAAACTTGTGAGAAGCAAGAGTTCGACCAAGCAAGTACGTCTGAACTGATTCTCTTGTTTACTTGAATGTTAAATAAACTCCAAAAAACTTTTTAGAGTTAAGCTTTCATTTAAATGCATTACAAAGATGAAAATAAATTTTAAAGTAAATTAAAACCATCATTTTGTTACATTATGAAATTTTAAATGATATAAAGGCTTGTCTCAAGAAGCATTTATGTATTTCTACTTCAAGATTTATTCTCGCGACAAGCTTTTCTATCACCTAAAATTTCATAATATAACAGAATGATGGGTTTAATTCACTTTAAAATTAATTTTCTTCTTTTTAGTGCATTTAAATAAAAAGTTTTTTTGAAGTTTGTTCATTAATTTATTTTTTAGTTTTCTTTGGATATGTTTCTTGTCTGTTCATTTCAATAATGTAAGAGTAAACGTACCTTTCACCGACCTCTTAAGACTTGGTTGTAGTTAAATATAAAAAAACAAGGACAGACTGCAAGAAAACTGAGTTGATTATTTTTTTCTCCATTTTAAACATTCTGGCCGATGTTTTAAAATAAACCATGAATTTATAGTTTTGAGTTTACTTTAATAAAACTTTGAACAAACCGTAAATTCTGAAATTTTTAAAAAGGTAAGTACCCTTCACCGATCGAATCCAACACCGTTTCCTACTACCGACCACGTGTGTCCTTTACCGACCAGTAAAAATTCTAGTTGTATAATGTTAAAATTCAATTCAACCTTACGCTCGTTACAACACTTTTTGTAAAATTTGAGATGGATTTAAAATATTTTACTTACAAAACACAAAGAAATATTAATTAGAATCATAACCTATCTAGAAGTAACAAACATCTTAAGTACATAAACTTACGGTTTGAATAAAATATCCTTGCATAACTCAAGAACAATTTTAAAATTAAAAAGCAATTTCTCAACTTTTTATTATTAAATTCTCTATTTGAGGAACTGAATATGCACCACGTTTATTGATTAAGGTGGATTTACTGATATCACGATTTCTTCATCTCAATTACGTGTAGTAGGACATCTTCTCTTTGAGGCTATTTACAGTGATTACTAACTAGCATTCTCTTTTATGGAAATTAAACTAATGGTGGTGCCAAATTTCCTATAGCAGCAACAGTTATTGGAACAGTTAGACATTCTTTCTCATCGTTTTGTGTTCTAATATATACTTCCTTTGATCCTTTTCTCACTAAGACTTGTTTTTCCTTAGGGCACAAATAAAGGCGGATTCGTCACAATTAATTCGGATCATTCAAAACTTCTTTCAAGTTATGTTCAGTTATATATTCGTTTACCCGTATAAACCATCTACGAATTTTGTCTTCTGTGATGTTAGCACGTGTATGGGTTAAATTTTGAGAAATACGATGAGATAATTCGGGATCCCTTTTTAAAAAGTTTTCATACCAGTGCCACCGTGGTATTGAATGGATTTTCTCTCTTGAGCTGGGATACAAGTTTAGCTACAGTGTCTAATAACTGGCTTCAAGTAACTGGAAAACCTAGATCTTACAAATAGAGGACCCACTTGACAATAGTTTCTTCTTCGGGTTTTGTCAAGACGGTATGAGCTCCACTCGTTGCTCCTTCTGCATACCTACTTATTATTTTTTTCATCAATCAAGGTGGTCTTTGGGATATTGAATTCTATTGCATCCGTTTTATAACAATATCGTTTCTAATACCATCCAATGCTCAGTTTAGTCGACCTTGGGAATATTTTTTCTTTCCATTTTCTGATCTGGTAAATAAATATTAAATAATTTACTACCAAACCCTTTACTGAGTTTATCTCAACCTCTGCAATTATAAAAAGTCATTCGAACAAAAACAATGTGACATTGAATAAATAAGTACGACTGTCCAATCTAAAATATTATAGTCTTTCCATCGTCCATAGATATACTATGGACGATGGTCTTTCTGTATTATCGGGAAAATTTCATTATTTCATATATTAAGGACTTAGTTTACTAAACTTGGGAATAAATAAATGCTGAAAGAACAATAAAGGTTGTTGATAGTTTATCACCGACCACCCGGTCGGTAATAGGGAAAACACAAATTTTGTTTGATCCTTATGCCGACCACATTTTAGCAATAAATAAATTGAATGCAGGGTATATCTATGTGAACTGTAGAGATATTATATTATTTTGTATATAGGTTAGTGTTCATTATTAAATAGCTAGTACAAAAGTTGATTGAGTATCAGAACTGAGGAAAGATAAATATCATTTCGTGCACTGTTTCCAAATTATTCAAAAAAATTAGAAATAAGTATTTTCTATTTTCGGATTTTTCGGAGATAATTTCATAATATTTGGCGGTCGGTGATGGATTTCAACATTGAACAAATAATACAGATTTAAATATAATAAGTTTTGTTAGTAGGGTGTGTTTAGTTCCTGGGTTAGAATTGATTTAAAAATCTGTATTGTTTCCCTATTACCGACCAAACGGTCGGTGAATGGAATGCAATGAATTGTGATGAACCTTTCACTGACCACATTACTTTTGGCTATTTTTCAATGTTTTCTTATGCAAATGGCCATATTTTTTGTGTAATGAAAAGAAAAATATATAAGTTTTTGATATTATTTACCTAATATATACTTTTTCTTGAAAAATTAAAAATTTCCAAATTAAGCCTAGTTTTTCGATGTCGAAAAACACCAAGATGAATACAATATTAAGTATCTTCAGCACCATCTGCCTCAATTAATAACTTCACTATATTGGTTTTTCCTTCTTATATTTGAATTTCAAATGGTATAAACACTAGCAGTCGGAAATAGGTGGACGGTCGGTGAAGGGTACATTTACCTTAGTACATATTTTTGAAACCGTATTATTCAATGTTCAGATAATTTTCACTATTTTAACGGATTTTTTTGATTTCTATTTCGCGAGTTTTCCAAATATTTTTCGTGACAGGAATGGGGGGCGAGCTCACCTATCGATTTTTTCTTCATCATTATTTCCCATGACCGAAATTATTGAAACATTTTCCGAATTCCTTTGCGTTCTCTATCTAGCCTTTGAGGGGGAATAGGGGGGTTGAAAATTTTTCAAACCGTAACATTCGAAGGTCAGATATGCTGTAACTTTTGACTTCCAAATCCATCAAGAAAACTTCCAAAAACCCACGCGTTCTCTATCTAGCTTTCGGGGGACAGAAGGGGACAATTTCTTCGACATTAATGTATTGTCATCGAAACTGAACCAACACGTAAAATTTTAATTCCATGGTATAAGAGAAAGTCGTTTTAATTCAGCTTGCAAGATTTGTACCCATCTAACAAATACTCACACACCTACACATCCACTCAGAGCAAGTTAAACAAAAGCTTTTTTCTACGATAGTGCGTAAACGCACTGCTGACATCTCCACCATTGTGGAGATGGCTTTGTGTTTTTCTGCATCGTAAATTCAAATTAATGATATAATTGTTACAATTTGGCAATATAATAACTGTCGAAGGAAAAACTTCGTATGAAACACTTTCGTAAAGGGCTTTTTTGTACTCTCGTGTTTGTTGAACTCGGCTGCGCCTCATTCAACAAACTTCACTCTTATAAAAAAAGTCCTACTTCACGAACTTTTATCATAAATAGCTATTAATTGAAAACGGGATAGCAGAAAAGCTACCAGATAAGTAGGTAAATCCACCAGGAAGATCTGAAGTTTTCAAATTTAGGACATAAGTGCTTGAGAAAATAATTAATTCAAGGGGGGTCAAGTGACACATCGTTGAAGAGAGAATTCAATTCTCTTTTCAATTATCTAATTTTTTCGGATTTCATTAATATTTTTTTACCAGATGCACTCGAATCATCGAGTGTAGTTAAGTGAAAGTTGTGAAAATACGTATTGAAGGAAATTAAAAAAAGTTGAGATGGTCGATGTGTAGTTTGACCCCCCAGCAATTTGAAATTTTAAAATTGATGTGCCCCCTCCTTTTACCGGAAAACCACAATGTATTTTATTTCAAAAAGTGGTGTCGGTGATACCATTCAAAATGGTTTTCGTTCCATATTCAAACCGTTCAAAACTTAACAGGGGGGAGGCTAAAAAACCTACATATAAAATAAATATAAGATCGCCACATATAAGTTTAAGATGAATAGCAGTTTAGCATAATATACGGGGTGTCCGGTAAACCTTGTACAATATTGAAACTGGTGATAGACCAGATCATGACCTTTCAGAATATCGGCATTTTACCTTGGTAAAAATCTCACTGTTTTCGAGATAATGAGCATTTTTTTAATTTCTGGAAAATCAATACCTCACCTTGGATTTTTTAATGCCATGTATACAAATTGGGATGAATTTAAATATCTTTGCTGCTGAAGTTTACTGATGAGTGATGCTTTCAGACGTACGAAACAGTTTTTCAGAAAACAAAACCATTTTTCAAGAAATGAGGGTAAAATGACAGATTTTTTATCAACAGTTTGACATTATTGTTTGAAAAAACACTACCAAGTGGAACTGGATATTCATTACAAAAGAATGCCCATTTGTCCAGGCTTCACTATGGTATAAAACATACGATCATTATTTTTGGAAGGAGTAGAATTTCGATAATATTAGAGTGTGATGTTATTCTGAGCTAGAATCAACTCCATTAGACTTTGTCAGTTATGTGTTTTATTTTTATCCTATCATGATGAAATGATTAAATAATTATGAGTGATAACGAATCAACTGCTTGGAAGCATTCAATGAGATGTAATGAAGTAAATAATAATTTAACGTTTTTTTTTAATCAACATACACTATAAACCACAATAACGATTATTCAACATCTCACTGAATAATATTACAAAAATGTTATTTTCCATCCAATCGTTCGCAGAGACGACATATTTTCAAGAATAACCTTTTCAAATGGGTTATAGGTTATAGCCCCCAAATCAGCGATTCTATGAGCGGCGTTGTGCAATCGGATATAGTTCTGCATAAAGCGCTGCTGCAGCAGTAGCACTACCTCAACATTCACCATAAATTTTATGCATTTGCGCATATTCTCGGGGAGTATGACGTATGTACGGCATGACAAAGAAATAAATACCACTGAATGAAACAAGCGGAATAATTTCAAAAAACTACGATAGAATTCACAAGTTGTTCAAACAAAATTTCGACAAGGATTCATCTCCTAAAAAAGTTTGCACTTATTTGGTTACACCCTGTATATCTGTCGGTCTCTGAAACTTCGTTGGAATCTGGATGTTGGACAATTGCGACATTTATCATAAGAATTCGTATTAATCGGTGCCATGTCGGATAATCGACATTTAATTTTGATAATTTTATTAGGCCTAATTATATGAAAAGTTAATTTTATTGACATACCAAGCATTCTTTATTATTAATAATCATTTCCACTTTTTATCTTGATAAAATCTAAATAAAATAATATCTGGGCGTAAGTATAAAAGTTTATCAAATAAATGAATTATTTTGGAACCTTTGGTGTGAATTTAATTCAAGAAAAAAATAAAATACCCAAACACTAAAACTAAGTCACAATCTTAAAAGCTTACTTTTAGCTCCTGAAGATGCTAACTTTGTTGGCGAAACGCGCGTCGAGTATGATTGTGACGTAGTTTTAGTGTTGGGTAGTTTCCTTTTTTTCTTGAATAAAAGTTGATAGAAGCCTAGATTAAAACCACGCGTAATTAAATGGAAACCACTTCTTCTAAAAATAAATATAGTTTGTTTTATATCATGGTAGAGTCTGGAAAAAATGAGCATTTTTTTTAAACGAATGTCCATTTCCAATTGGTTATGTTTCTTTCAGATAATAATGTCAAACTTTTTTTAAAAAAATTGATGAAACTCAAATCTGTCATTTTACCCTCATTTCTTGAAAAATGTTTTCACTTTCTAAAAAACTGTTCTGTACGTCTAGAAGCATCACTCATCAGTAATCTTCAGCAGCAAAGATATTTGGATTCGTCCCAATTTGTATACATGGCACTCAAAAATCCAAGGTTAGGTAGCGATTTTCCAGAAATTCTTAAAATGCCCATTATCTCGAAAACGGTGATATTTTTACTGAGGTGAAATTCCGATATTCTGAACAGTCATGACCTGGTCTATCACCAGTTTCAATATTGTACAAGGTTTACCGGACACCCTGTATAAATTTGGAACAGTATTCCTTAGAAACTTGTAGATATAAAATATAAACGTGTATGATTAATACAAATACAGAATAACATTGTAGAAATTTTAGATTAAAAGCTGTGTATGGTAAAATGAAAACTTTAGACTAACCCAACCAAATTTGCTTTCACCAAATAAATATTTTTCTTTATCCTATTTTGGTCCCCTATCATTAAAACTAAGAAATACTTTGCTCAACTAACTTAATACTAATAATTTTTAAAATTTCTCAATATCATTATTTTACGACTACTAATAATCTCAAACATTTGTTAATAAATACGAAATATGTTACTTGTGTGGACTAATCATGTCCCCTAACCCTAGTGGTCCCCGCATTGAATGCGACCATGTTTCATTACTTTTAGTACTTGTTAAAAAAAAATCAAACTAATTCAACCTTTCCACCATGAAATGGTTTGTAGTACAATTTATTATGTTACTCTCAAGTCTCAATTCTATTGTAACTCTTTTTCCTCAGATCTCTATGGAACATATCCCTCTCATTCACTGTGGATGAAGGATTAATCCTTCGAAACATATGCCTGTGTGTCTCTGGACAACAATAAAGATTATTTTGGTGGAGTTAGACTGTAAGTTTTTCACCCACCCAGTCATTATTTTTTTATTTTTGCTAGCACCAATTTTCCAGTTTACCATTTTTTTAAGCCATCCCGAATCGAATGAGAACAAAGTTATAAATTTTGGTGGTCCTCGTCAGCTTTTTGACAAAATGACACTTGTAAACCAGGCTATAGATTAAAAATTGTAAGTTCGGTGAATAAATACAACTTATACAGGATGGCCACTTTTTTAATGGGATTGTATGGGTATCTTCCACACCATACTAGTAAGAAGGTCGGTTAAATGAGAAAAAAGTTACACATCTGAATGCATAATCTATTGGTGGAAACTAATCAAAAATATCAGGGCCGGTTCTTGAGATATGACGAAAAAAGTAAATACGATCATTTCTGTTTTTTGGTTATACCATTTATTTTCAGGAATATCAAAAAATATTTACGAGGTTTTTAATTCGAGGCTAGATTTCCTTTGATTCGACGTCTTTAGATTTTGTTTCCAACGTTTTATATTCTCAGGACCACCCTCAATATTTTTTTTAAATACGGACCTGGATATTTCATGACACTGTTCGCATTAACTTTTCATTCTGAATCCAGAGGTGTATCATACAATGCCATTTGAGGACGGGTTTCGGGCGATAGGGACCGTAATCAAAATTTAATTAAATTACAGTTAGTTTTGATAAGATATCCTTATCCAAGTTTTAGTAGTTTGGATCTATAGTGAATTTATATTCAGTGTTCATTTTTATAAATTGTACAATACTTCTAGCTTAAAGTGAATAATTAGGTACAAATAAATGAGAATCAATAATTATTCACTTATTCGAATATTTCAATCAAAGAATGTAATATTTGTCATTTGTAAAGCGAGTTCTCAATCGTCAGTGCGCAATATGGACAATTCACTGGAGTTGTACAGTGCAAGAGAGAGAAATTTTTTTTTGATAAGATAAATAAGTACCCGATTAAAAATTAGTCATAGTAAATCAAATTTTAATTGTTCAAAACCTCTACCACTCTTTCAATTATTCAAACAAACAAAAATCGATCATTTAGGTTTTTCGGTTTTCCTTCAACATAGTAAAATATAAAATGAAGTCAATTAATTCTCCAGAACTTATTCAATTCTCCGAAAATTGAACAATTCATCAACAAGAGCAATAAAACTTAATGTTGATAATTCAAAACGCAATTACGGATATTAGCAAATGGAAATTAAGTAAGTAAAAACCAAATTATTCGAAAATTTCTTTTAAATTACTTGATTATTTGATTAATTGTTCGAAATGTCCATTTCCTCCAATATACTTGGCGATTCTGATATTCATATTTCTTATGCAATTGCTCATTGCTTCTCCTTGGATATCACGGAGAATCTCAATCGTTTCATCCATTGTATTAATTACTCCATTTCTGAGATGCCCCCACAAATAAAAATCAAATGGATTCAGATCCGGAAATCTGGCAGGCCACGCCACTGGACCTCTTGTTCCAATCCAAGAATCGGGAAAAGACTGATCTAAATAATCTGTGACCATTCTTGTATTGTGTGGACCACATCCATCTAGTTGAAACCAGATTTCATCAAGACGATACTGTATAGGGAGATAATCCAATACGTCCCGCAGTATACATCTATTTGTGATCTAAAGTAATTTATGATCTAACAAATCACATCACATAGTCAAATTGAAATGACAATGATGTCTCACTAAGTGAGGATTTTCCGTGGCATAAAAATGTTTGTTTCTTCGATTGAACATATCAGAATTCGTGAAAGTTGTTTCGTCTCCCCAAATGATATTTTGTGCAAAGTTACTATTTCTTCTTACCTTCTCTTGGAAACAATTGGAAAATCGCAATGTTCTTTCAGGATCATTACGATATAGTTTCTGTACCGCTTGGTATTTGTAGTCATGGAAACCGCGTCTCTTGATTATCTTATTTATAGCACTTTTTGATAAATTACAGTCAGTCGCAATAGTCATCGACCCAAGTCCTGAATTTATTCGAATTTGTGCTAGAACATTGATATCGTTGATGGGTTGGTTTCTTCGAACATATGGAACTCTAGGTTCATTGAATGATTATTTTCGAAAGAGTTGTAGACAAACATTTTTATATTCGGTTGCATTCTTTCGGGATATATGTTCTTGTTATAGGGATTGTTTTCACGTCATCCTATATTTTATAACAAGTAGGTTGAAACTAATCATTTTAAATGATTTGTCAGTATTTATAATAGTATCAATGGTGATAATTTGACGGAAAAATATTGATGACACCTCGAAAGTTTTCGAAAAAAATATGAAGGAAGTTGCTTCAAAACCTCGTTTATAAATATAGGACTGTTGCACTAGTAAAAGGAAAGTAGATATAATTGAATCATCGAACAAGTGGTAGAAGTTTTGAGCAAATAAAATTTATTTTTCGATGACTTATTGTTGATCAGTTACATCAAAACATAATTTTTTCTCCCTCACATGCATAAAAAATGTCAGATAGGTCAGTTATTAAATTCAACTCTTTTTTTGTTGTTGTAGAGTATACTGTACAACTCGAGTGGATCGTGCACGGACGATTGAGAAACTTGCTTTTCAAATGACAATTATTCAAATAACTGAATAATTATTGATTCTTATTTATTTTTTCCTAATTGTTCACTTTATGGTAGAAGTATTATACACTTTATAAAAATGAGCACTGAATATGAATTCACAACAGATCGAAACCAATAAAACTTGGATAAGGATCTCATAACTTGAAAGTTGATTCAACTGAAGATGACGAAAACTAACTGTAATTTAATAAAATTATGATTACGGTCCTTATTACCCGAAACCTGTCTTCAAATGGCATTGTATGTTACACCTCTGGATTCAAAATGAAAAGTTAATTCGAACAGTGTCATAAAATATCCAGGTCTGTATAAAAAAAAATTGTTGAGGGTGGTCCTGAGAATACGAAACGTTGGATACAAAATCTGAAGACGTCAAATCAAAGAGAATTTACGTTCGAATAGAAAATCCCAAAATGTTTTCTGATATTTCTGAAAATAAATGAAGTATAACCAAAAAACAGAAATGATCGAATTTACCTTCTACGTCATATCCCAAGTACCGGCCCTGATATTTTCGATTAGTCTCCACCGACCTTTTAACTAGTATGGTTATCCATACCCATTAAAAAAGTGGCAACCCTGTTTAGGTATTATCCTATATGAATGTCCTCTAAGCATACTTCTCGCAAAGGTATCATCCCATTGAAATAATTTAGTCTATCCCTTCATTTCGTTTTCTATAAAATCAAATTATATTATCACGATGACCCTTACTAGTGCTTCTCATTCCATTCCTGTAGATTATACTCCACCTTCGTGATTCATCCTGTTGTAAATAAGATTGGGAATCTTGATTCATCTGGACATTTTCAAAAGACCAGCCTTCAAAAAAAAATAATCACATATAAGCATCTCTTTGAGCATACACGAAAAGTAAAACGCTTGAGAACACTTCAATTTGAGATTAATTTCGTCACAGAACGTCACAGACGACGAGCGATGTTTCGAATTAGAGCGGTGCTGTTGAGTAAAAATCCGTTGAGCAAACAAAATAGTACAGGCAAAAAGGATACTTTTCTCTTCCTTGTCACTATATTCAGTCTGTCCATAACTCTCTCCCACTGTTAACTTTAGTAGGCCAATCAATAGAGAATTTTTTCCTAACAAAAATACTAGTAGAAAACCGACTGTACCATCACATGGGAGACAGTCCGTAGTTATATTCTATTGTTTTCGACTTGCAACTGTCATTTATTAATTTGTTATAAACAGAAAACGTGTTTTTTAAAATTGTTTTGCTTATAAAATGAAAACTAATGAAGCAATTTGGTTGCATCAATGAAAAGAATTGTAGATAATTGAAATAAAAGCAAAATGGAATGTCTCACAACCCTGTCGGATCATTAGTAACGGAGAAAAACTGGAAAAACCGGAAAATTTTACGATTTTTCGAAAAATCCATAACTCCGCCATTTTCCAAAAGTAGGATTGGCCTTTCTCATGAAAGTATGGAATCATGTGTACTTTATGTGTGTTCAAAACAAGCGCAGTCGGATGGTTAGTTTTGGCACAATTGCAATTTAAATTTTTTTTGCACTATTTTGCAGCGTGCAGTACGATTTCAATTTCTACAACAGGTTTTGAAAGTAAAAGTAAAGTACCACAAAATGTATATTCTCATTTTAAAAAATGCTGCGAAATGGGTGAAAAATGCTTGCAAACATGACTGAAAACGGCCGAGCTGGTAAAAGCGGTCGAGTGGTAGGAGGGAGCGGGAGATGAGGGGAGGCGTATTATGTCGTAACCCGTTCATTAGAAGAATACCCCGTATCTCCCGGACTCTCCTACTACTCGGCAGCTAACGCGGGCTCAGCCGTTTTCAGTCATGTTTGCATGCATTTTTCACCCATTTCGCAAAATGAGAATATACATTTGTAGTACTATACTTTTACTTTCATAATCTGTTTGAAAAATTGAAATCAGGCTATCAATAGAGCATCTAGGCACGCTGCAAGATAGCGAAAAAAAATTAAATTGGAATCGTGCCAAAACTAACGATCCGACAGCGCCTGTTTTGTGCACACATAAAATACACATGATTCAATACTTTCGTGAGAAAGGCCTATCCTACTTCATGAAAAATGACGGAGATGAATTTTTCGAAAAATCGCAAAATTTTCCGGTTTTCCAGTTTTTCTCCGTTACTGATGATCCGACAGAGTTGTGAAACATCCCGTTTTATTTGTATTTTAATTATCTACAATTCTTCGCATTGGAGCAACCAGATTGCTCTATTAGTTTTTATTTTATTAGCAAAACTATTTTTTAAAACGTTTTTTGTTATTTAGATGTTTATAACAAATTAATAAATGACAGTTGCGAGTCGAAAACATAACACAATATAACTACGGACTGTATTTCATGTGATGGCGTAGTCGGTTTCTTACTAGTATTTTTGGGTACAATTGCAGTTTAGGGTAGTAACCCCGATTTTGAAGAAATTTTTTTTGGGGGTTATTTCGAGGTCCTTAAACACAAATTTGAAGTGAAAAAGCCTCGCTCTCACTTACTTTTTGATTTACGACCAATTAAATGTCACAAAAGGGTATTTTCAACATAACATTTTTTCCACAAAAAAAGCAACAAATTTGCCTTTGCCTTATAATCTAGACACATCAATTCACGCATTTTTGGCACATTTTGCAGTATTTTCAACTTTGTATTGGAAATATAAGATTTAAATTAACATAACAATACATTTGATGACAATCGTTTATTGACAGCAAGTAACTAAAAATGACAGTATGACAGATATGGATAACAAACGGTCGTGTTCCGATATTCTGAAATTCGCAAGACACTTTTCGCGCTACCTCTCATGAAACCCTGTTAAGTCTCGTTCATACCCGCGCGAATTTTGCAATTTTTCTGCGAATAAAATGTATGTGTGAATAACCTTGTGTTATGCATCAACGACTGGTCGGGCATGACTGGTAACCATTTTATTCTCAGAAAAATTGTGAATTTCGCGAGAGTATGTCAAGTCTTTAGAAGTTAAAAATTTACTACATTAAGTGGAAACAAATGTTCTTCAGAGGTAACCGACATTCGACTTGGTATATTGTGGAAAACAGTGTTCAATTTTTGTTTTGATATTTTAGTATATTTTGAATCTGTTCCTATACTTTGGATGCTTTAATTGGTAATAACTTAAAGCAACCAAAATGAAGGTACAAACTGAACGTGTACTAAAATATAAAAATAAAAATTCAAAACTCTTTTTCCTATAATATTCGCGGAATTGCGAAATGTTGGCAGAGCGCGCTCGCTTCGCTCGCGTATTTCTTGCTATTGATCTTCACCAAGAAATAAGGAATTAACCTTTCTACAAAAAGGAGAGAAAAAAATTAAATAATAGTAGAAAAGCGTGCACTCGGCCGACATTTCAAAATTCTGCGCCCGTGGCATCTCTTAGAGTTAGATTTCTTTTTCCGTACTATATACGGTTGTAACACCATCTAACTCCTTCAGCTTTATTCGTATCACTCATCAATATGAAAAAATTGTCGCAATAACTACGTGGCATTTTATTACCCTACTTTTTGGTATAACATCGTGATGTTGCAGTTTATCGAGTATTGCATTATTATTTCTCCACGTAAAAATTTAACCTTTCTACAAAAAGTAGCGCGCGCGCTCGCGTATTTCTGGCCATGAATCTTCACCAAGAAAAAAGGAATGGACTTTTCTACAAAAAGTAGAGAAAAAATAAAATAGTAGTGGAAAAGCGAGCGCTCAGCCGACATTTCGCAATTCCGCGCGAGCGGAATTGCGAAATGTCTGCCGAGCGCGCTCGCTTCGCTCGCGTATTTCTGGCTATAAATCTTCACCAAGAAATAAGGAATGAACCTTTATACAAAAAGTAAAGAAAAATAAAATAGTAGAAAAGCGCGAGCACGGCCGACATTTTTCAATTCCGCGCGCGCGGAATTGCGAAATGTCGACCGAGCGCGCTCGCTTCGCTCGCGTATTTCTGGCTATGAATCTTGACCATGACATAAGGAATGAACCTTTCTACAAAAAGTAGAGAAAAAATAAAATAGTAGTAGAAAAGCGCGCGCTCGCGTATTTCTTGCTATTGATCTTCACCAAGAAATAAGGAATGGACCTTTCTACAAAAAGTAGAGAAAAAATACATTAGTAGTAGAAAAGCGCGCTCGGCCGACATTTCGCAGTTCCGCGCACGGAATTGCGAAATGTCGGCCAAGCGCGCTCGCTATGCTCGCGTATTTCTTGCTATTGATCTTCACCAAGAAATGAGGAATTAACTTTTTTACAAAAAGTAGAGAAAAAAATTAAATAATAGTAGAAAAGCGTGCATTCGGCCGACATTTCGAAATTCTGCGCCCGTGGCATCTCTTGGATTTAGATTTTTTTCCGTACTATACCGTTGCAACACCATCTAACTCTTTCAGCTTTATTCGTATCACCCATCAATATGAAAAAACCGTCGCAATAACTACGTGGCATTTTATTACCACACATTTTGGTATAATGTCGGCCGAGCGCGCTCGGTTTCCTCGCGTATTTCTTGCTACTGATCTTCAACAAGAAATAAGGGATAAACCTTTCTACAAAAAGTGGATATAAAAAGATAAAATAGTAGTTGATAAAATAGTAGTAGAAAAGCTTCACTCGCGTGTAGTTCTTGTTATACACCTTCATCAAAGAATATACGAGGAAAGTGTATCGTAACAAATGTCATCCTTGTAACAAACTGATTCCAAACAAAGAATTTTAGGTGACATTCTTTGTTAATTATTTGCTGCTTTGCTTCTCAAATTGTGTTTGGTTGTTTGGATTTTGTTTACTCAAGCAAAAGAAGTTGAAAAACTTTAACGGAAACAATATCGGACAAGCTTTAATTCGAGGAAGGTTTGTTTGGAATCAGTTTTTGACAAGAATGAAATTTGTGACGTCATCACTTTCCTCGTTTATACTGCCGTGCTTAGCCCAGTGGCGGTAACTGACATTAGTCTATATTATAGGAAAAACAGTTTTGAATTTTTATTTTCATATTTTAGTACATGTTCAATTTGTACCTTCATTTGGGTTGCTTTAATTTATTACCAATTAAAGCATCCCAAGTGAAGGTACAGATTCAAAATATACTAAAATATCAAAACAAAAATTGAACACTCTTTTTTCCACAATATACCTAGTCAAATGTCAGTTACCTCAGAAGAACGTTTGTTTCCGCTTAATGTCAGTAAATTTTTAACTTCTAAAGACTTGATCATACTCTCGCGAAATTCGCAATTTTTCTGCGAATGAAATGGTTACTAGTCATGCCCGACCAGTCGTTGATGCAGAACATGGTTCTGCATCCATTTTATTCGCAGAAAGATTGCGAAATCCGCGAGGGTATGAACGAGACTTAACAGGGTTTCATGAGAGGTAGCGCGAGAAGTGTCTAGTGAATTTCAGAATATCGGAACACGACCGTTTGTTATCCATATCTGTCATACTGTAATTTTTAGTTACTTGCTGTCAATAAACGATTGTCATCAAATGTATTGTTATGTTAATTTAAATCTTATATTTTCAATACAAAGTTGAAAATACTGCAAAATGTGCCAAAAATGCGTGAATTGATGTGTCTAGATTATGCTGATATGAGGCAAAGGCAAATTTGTTGCTTTTTGTGGAAAAAATTTGATGTTGAAAATACCCCTTTTGTGACATTTAATTGACCGTAAATCAAAAAGTAAGTGAGAGCGAGGCTTTTTGACTTCAGACTTGTGTTCAAGGACCTCGAAATAACCCCCAAAAAAAATTCGTCAAAATTTGGGTTACTACCCTAAACTCCAATTTTTCCTACAGGCAAAATTATTCATCCAAAACAAAGTGGCCGTTCGGAATCTTAGAACTCTTCTAATGAGGATTCTTCCGAATAGTTGTCTGATCAAGATGAAAAACGTGAAAAAGAGAGATAATGCTCCTCAAAATATGAGCGATAGCTCATAGAATTCGGAATGACCACTGGAAAAGTGGATTTTAAGGATTTGTGCGTTACGTAAGAAATTGTGATTGTTATTAACAAAGTAGGATGAAAAAAATGGAATTTTGTTTTTTGTTAATAACTAAAAAACTGTATATTTAAGACATTTTGAAAAGAGTTCCGTAAAGAGGAGGAAATTATCAATAAAAATGTCCGACTCCCGGAACTATATCTCCATTATTGATAATTTTTTCCGCCCACCTCGTATTAACATGTATGTTCAATGTTCTTCAATGCAAAAATAAATCGTTCATTAATAGGGGTCATCAATGAACGATTTGTTATTAATGCATGATTTCGAGAAATCGTCCATTAATGGCCCCTATTAATGAACGATTTGTAATTAAATGTCGATTTCTCTATGAATGCATAATTGTTGCATACGCAACCAAACATCAACGAATTCAGATGTTATGAACGCTAAAACGGATAATGACGATTAATTTATCTTGCCTTATGTTACGGAAACTGCTAAAGTAGCATCTTTAACTTTATTTCCAGAAAAAAATTAGAACTCCTTTATTACAACAGTGAGGTAGACGGAAAAATATTGTAATCAAGTCTTATATTAAATTGCGATTAATGATCTCGAAAAAATATCTCGATCATTAATCGCGTTCATTAATATACTAGTTAATTGAATAACTATAATTTAACGCTGAAAATAGTGATCCGCAAGGCCGTTACAGCACATCAACAAAAGTTCTCTGTTTCCCATAATGTGGTAGATGGGTCTCATCATCGAAAGAAATTCAAATGACAAGGCTCGTTTAATTGAAGCTCAGCAAAGGTAAGAAAATGATACAGTATAAAAATGTGTATTTTACATATCTAAGTGAAAAATTGGGAGAGTAAATCGAATTAATTATTGAAGATATACCTCGCGTAACATTCAAACATACGTCTCTTATGCGTTCTTGTAATTCAACGATCGTTACTGGGACAGTTTTGTAGATTTCCCCTCAAGCAAAAATCAGGGGTGCGAGCTGGCCATTCCTGCTAATAATCGCACAGCTGCATGCTTATTAGTCTGCGACTGGTAAAAACTTTCAACAACATATATGTTTTACTCCGAGGTACGCACCGCTTTTCTCAATGTCAAGATTTGGTGAAAGGACCCCGCACTTTTTATAGGTAAAATGGTTCTTGGTGAAATTGTCTGAATTTTCAGTATATTGTAGTATTCGATGTACTGATTGAACGTACAGAATCACAAATTTCGTTCATGGATAGATTATGAAATACAGGAAATCAGTAATTTTTATTTAATTATTTTCTCGGGATTTCAAAGTGCCAACTGCATTTTTTTTTCGTTCTCATCATCAACGTACCTTCATATTACTAAATATCATTCAGATGGTGCAGATTATATCATTATGTACAGAGTGAAAAGTAAAAACATTTTAGTAATGTCTGAAAATTCGATGTAATAATGAAATATTGATAAAATTATTTTGGCATGCAATATACTATCCTTATTCCAATCACATTACATACATTTCGTACAGGGTGATTTGAAAAATTGATGAAATATATGGCCGGTTTTTTCGTACATATCCTGTATATTCAAGTGAATTATCATCCTCTGAAGATAGCTGATACCGTATAAACATGATTTCGTTGGGATATATAGGGTGATCATGAAAATTTTCGATGATAAAATTGACAAAATACCAACGTTTCAGAAATCACCCTGTAATTCACGATTAACTCTGTGAAATTCCTTTATTATTATTTAATATATTCATCATTCTCTTCTCAACACTGTCCCAAAAATTCAGTTTCCTAATATGACTAGTTTCATAGTTATTAATTGAGAAACTTATTACCATATGCATGACGAGTTGAAGGAACTTGTTTACGCGTACATTCTACTAGTGGCCAAGATTTTTCCCAAATAGTGAAACGTGAGAATGTGGAGATCAAAATAAATGTAACATTATATTGAGGGTGATGACCAATGACGGTCCATCCAATTCCATTTACCATTTAGGAACTGACTGAATATACGACACATCAGTTACAACTTACAACTCAGGCATGAGCCAAATAAAATTCTTAATGCTTGGATAGTTTGACTCGCCCAATCGTGTGTGAGGCCCCGGTACGGGACATCACTTATCACTGAAGGTTACAAGGAACAGCCTTAACCGAATCCACCTTCACCGTAGCAGCGCTACGGTTTTCATACAACAAGAAAATCCTATCGGCTATCGAGTACATTTCGATTCTGTCGTTGATGAAAAGCGAATGAAAAAGACAAATCAATTAGTTCTATAAGTGATAATTATTACTACCTTTACGTATTGACTTACCTATACTGATGAAATATAATAGATGTCCATATGTTTCTATTGATAACCTGCAAATATAAAAATCATGGAAACCTCTATACTAGTGGGACACGCATTGGAGAAAAACCTTTGCAGTCCAGATTCAAATTCTCCTATTAGAAATAAAATCGTTCTCTCAATCATTATCACTTTTCCCAGATAGTTCGTTTTTTATTCCGACAATGCTTAAACCAACAAAATTCACTGAACTATCTGTACCTTACATTATCAAATTCATATACCTGATGTGATTGTTATCTCTAATCTTCACCCTCTTTTACATTTATTTGGATCTCCACATTCTCACGTTTCACTATTTGTGAAAAATTTTGGCCACTAGTAGAATGTACGCGTGAACAAGTTCCATCAACTCGTCATGCAAATGGTAATAAGTTTCTCAATTAATTACTATGAAACTAGTCATAGCAGGAAACTGAATTTTTGGGACAGTGTAGAGGAGAGAATGATGAATACATTAAATAATAGTAAAAGAATTTCAGGAGAAAATCGTGAAAAAAAAATGCACTTGGCACTTTCAAATCGCAAGAAAATAATTAAATAAAACTTACTGATTTTCAACTTCAAAATCTATCCATCAAAGAACTTTGCGATTCTGCACGTTCAATCAGTACATCGAATACTAGAATATACTTAAAATTCATACAACTTCACCGAGAACCATTTTACCAATAAAAAGTGCGGGGTCCTTTAGTGCAAGATTGAAATAACTATAAATGGTAATAAAAAAATTCCTTATTCATACATATCGACGACAGGTACCGAAATAAATTATAATAACTAATCTATTGCTTGTAGTTATTATAAACTGATATGCAATTCATCTGTTTTTCATTTACAATACCTAAGCTAACCAAGTTCGGCATCAGCGTGAATAAATTATTCAATCATACTTCTAAAAAAAATCTAAAAGAGTGGCATCAAACGTAAAAAGACGTTTCTCCCTATGGTATCTGCCTCGCCGAAACTTTGCCATATCGACCTATGATGGCAACACATTCTTTTGTTTACTTCACACTAGAATTTTTTTTTACAAACTGAACTGATTATGGAAATAATACAAAAGTTTTTGAGTTGGTCGGGAACGTAGGGAGTAATTTCCTAGGAAACATGATAAATTTGCCACCTCAGCAGATTTCAGAAACTTTGTTAAATTTGAAAATAGCGAAAAATATCAGTGACACATTTTTTGTACTTCGTGTCATGTCGATACATTTTTTATAAACAATGTATTGGTTAATTTAACTCATTTTACATGTAAGTTCGTGCCATTTTATTTTTATTTTTTATATTTTTAACCTTTAACAATTTTTTCTTTCTGACCTGACTGCATACCCGCTAATTATTCAGAAATGTTATAGGAACAGTAAAAAAAGCATTCACAACACAATTATTTTTTTTTACAACTCATGACCGCACAATTGACGACATATCTGTATATATACTATAACCATTATATCCTCATTGTACTCCACGATTCTATAACAAATTCATGTATGTGAAATGTGAAAACTTATTTTTTTTCTGTACACCCATGCTCAAGGAAAATCTTTCTTTGAGTAACCTGTATTTATTTACCACCATTTAATACAGGCGACTTTTGTATTTACTTCTGTAAAAGATATACATGTTAACGTTACAAGGCCGATATGTAACAAATAACGGATGAGGTTGAATATTGTAAACCGAGGCGCAGCCGAGGATTATAACAACCGAATCCGTTATTTGCGTATCGTCTCTGTTTCGTTCAAGATTTTTCGTAATCCCGCTGAAAGATTACATTTTGATTCCGAAGAAAGAACAAACCACGTGCCTTGTAATTATACAGAAAACTCCCAACATCGTTTTGTCATGTAACAGCTTAACAATATCACAACAATATTATAAACGACGTCAGTTTTTGGTGTTCGCGAGTTCGCTTTAACAACGACCACGGATGAAATTGAAGAAATTGAGAAATAAAATCAAATTTCTTTAGAAATATTGGGAGAATCAAATGCAGCGAGTGTTGATTTATTTACTGTCGAAAATAACTCAAGAATCGATATCAAAATAATATAAAAATTTTAAAGAGTGTTGTAAAAGCAAGAATGTATAGGTGGTTGATGGAGATATATTATTAGCCTATACGAAAGGAAAATCAGAGGTTTATTGTTTGAAAGTTTATGACAACATTGACATTTCGTTAGTTATTTTAAATCGTACACCATATTAGATTATTTTCAGATTTGGAAAATTATTTTGGTTCTTGAGACGGAAGTCTGATGGATACTCACCAAAAAGGCAAAAATTCTGTCTGAAGAAGAAGTAACTAAGTTTTTGTTGGAGGCAGATGATCATTTATGGTTGCTTGGAAAGGTTGTGTGGTATTTTCGGCGCCTGTAGACGTGACGAACTTGTTAGGCTGACTGTGGATGATTATGAAAGCACCAGAACCAGAGATTTGGTTACATTGAGGTCAGAGCTGTCCCAAAGCATTGTGCTTAGTGCTCGTGAAAGTGCTTAAAGCATTTTAGTGCTCGTAAGCACTGTGATCCCTAGCACTTTTTGGATTCAGTACTTAGTGCTTCGAGCATTTTATGAAAAGGCTTAGTGCTTAGTAATCTCGAAAAGTGCTCCCGAGCACTGCGGTGCGGTGCGGTACTAAGCACTAAGCCTTTTCTCAGCTATAGATCTATGAATGTTGTTGAAAATATAAAACGCGGTCAGCGGCACCCCCACCCCCAAGGACTACTGATTGAGTCCTTATATTATGCACATTCTAGGTTCGAGGGCTCAGTCTTGACATAAATGTAATTAAAAGTGTTTATAGCGTTCGGAGTGAATTTTTTGCACAGTTAGGTAAGTTCTAGTAAATTATATTTCATGGTTGCAATTTCAAACGATGATATTCTATTTAAGAATCTTCAGAACAGTTGTAAACTGGACCAGACAAGTCGTCAAAGTGACTATACATCGAAAATATGCCTAACCCAGTTACTGTAATAAGCAATTCTGAAATAACAAAAGATATCAACGACATTAAGCCGGCTGGTAGAAAGGGTTAGTGAGAATGTACCAAATCCAGATACGGTAATTAACGCACAAGATTACCTAGTCAGAATAAATACAATTTCCTCAGACGGAATCTCCAGTCATCTGAGATTATTCATGATGTATAAGCCTCTGAAGAAGCTAGCCACTCGCGCTAGCGAAACGTTAAGAAGAAATTCCAAAAAATGAAGGCCTTCAAACCCGAATGGAAATTGTGACACTGAAAACTCCGGCCGCGAAAGCATTTAGTCTGGAGTTGTGCCAATTCCCAACCAGAAGAATCTGCAGTCGCAAAGGCTTTATAGAGAATGTGATACCCAGACATGGAGTTTCGCTGCATTGAGATTCTACTAAAGGAAAAAACGATGAACATTTTAGGCATGAAGAAAACTCGTCTACATCTCCAATCAGACGGAATGGTCGAACGACATATTGGGACGGTCTGACGATGTTCGTCTCTGAGAGATTGGGTGAGTTGGTGACACTAGTTCTTCTAACCTAATCTCATTTTGAGTCCGGATATACCTCATCGATGTTGAACACTGTGCGAGGCAGTAAACTCTCACCCGATCTGCTGTTTGGATTGCCACCCAGACAAGCGGAAAATAATACCTCGAAAAATTGCGTGAAAGTTGCAATGTTGCACTGTTTTCATGGGTCTTTCTATTGAAGTGAAACAAAAGCAAGTATTGACTCATTTCCTTCAATTGCCGAGCAAAAAAAATCTCAATTTTCAATATCAAATCATTGTCAATATATTCATTAAGTACTCCAATCCTTTCTGAGTTCACCTCAACGGTCTTGCCCTTTTGAAAAGTGCTTAATGCTCGCTAAATCGAATTACTTTTTGAAAGTGCTCAGTAATAGCGAGCACTTCATGAAAAAAAGTGCTTAGTGCTCAAGACTCCCGAGCACTTTTCAAGAGTGCTTAGTGCTTAGTACTCGAAGCACATTTTGTCAGTGCTCGGCACAGCTCTGATTGACGTATACTAAAAACAAAAGGAACAGGGTATTTATCATTCCCAAAGAAGGACCTTCTTTTGATGCCTATGGTTTATACCAAAAATACTCAGATTTGCGGTCTGCAAATTTGGAAAATCGTCGATTCTTCATTGGTTATAGGAATGGTAAATGTGTAAAACAAGTTGTGGACATCCATACTATTGGAGCTGTTCCAAAGAAAATTGTAGCATTCTTAAAATTGAAAAATTCTAAGCTCTACACAGGGCACTCGTTTGGCAGATCCTCGGCTACTATGCTTGTAGAAAATAGTGGTGATCTACTATCGGTAAAAGAACTTGGAGGTTGGAACTCCTCTGCGGTGGCGGAGTAGTGGGTATATTGAAAATTCAGCTTCAAAGAGAAATAAAATAACGAGACAACCATTTCATTGTAATGAGGCAACACCGACAAGTTCAAATACTGGTAAGAATTATTATTATTGCTGTTATTGTAAAGAGAATAAAGTTTTGAGAATTTTTTTTGGAACAAGTGATTTCTTAACGGCTGCCGGCCCTTAAAAAATCTTAACGGACGAAGGCTGTTAACATTAACTTTTCAATTGTCATCTGAATACCGTTAAATCAAAATAATAGTATGGGATTACCAAAAAAAAATTATTGATACGATCAGCTGTTGCACACAACCGTCATAACTAAATAATCATGAATTTGGTTGGGAAAAGGTCAAGATAACTGAAACCACTATGATTCTTCTGCCGGCGTTTCGACTTTTATAAAGTCATCCTCAGAGCACTACAATAGGGATTATAATTATTAAGCAACCTTTACAATTAGAATAAGTGATTGAGATCATCGAATGGGTTAAAACTACATACACATTTTGACAATGTTTGTTAGAATAAAAACTTAAGCAATAATTGGGTCCAATTATGTGAAAATAACAACTTAACTGACAAACAACGAGAATTTTAAAATATTCTGTAGAAAACAACAAATACTCACATGGAAAATAGTTTCCTTGTCATAATGAAATGATGGTATTTAAGGGACATTTACATAAAATATTGATTCCTCTTGATTCGATATAAATATTGGTTTATATCTTCAGGTAAAATACTTGGAGTGAGTGTTGGTTTCTGTATGAAATTATTTCGTTGAGAACGAAAAGTTTCGTCTTTTTTGAACGGATTCACGATTTCTTTCAGCTGATAAGGTCTGGGTAGGTGTCATAGGCGTGCAACATTTTATTGTTATTGTGTCAAATATGAATAAGAGTTGGGTAAATATTGAGTATCTGTTTTTTTGTTCGTATTATTTTTGTATTTTTTTATGTTGATCATCTCCTGTATGCTCCTTTTTCTGTACTTCTTTTGTTTTCAAGTATTTTTGTTTTCATGAATTCAAATTTGTGTAAATTTTTTTCTGAATGTTCAGAAATTTGCTTCCTACGCTTGTAGAAAAAGTATTGTTCCTAACTCATGCGGAAAGTGTCTTTCCCGCACTCGACTGCTTACCCAAACTCTGCTCCGCGTCGTTCGAGTTAACGGCAGTCGCGTGCGGGAAAGCATCAATTTCCGCACTTGTTAGGAAAATTACTATTCCATGTGAGTACTTGTTGTTTTCTACAGAATATTTTGAAATTCTCGTTGTTTGTCAGATAAGTTGTTATTTTCACATAATTGTACCCGCTTAAATGTGTTCGTGTTTTAACTCATATTGTACTTTTAATTAATTATTTTATTTGCATGTCAAATTCAAGTTTTTATTCTAACAAACATTGTCAAAATGTGTATGTATTTTTAACCCATTCGATGATCTCAATCACTTATTCTAATTGTAAAGGTTGCTTATACTATTCACTTAGAATAATAATTATAATCCCTATTGTAGTGCCCTGAGGATGACTTTATAAAAGTCGAAACGTCGGCAAAAGATTTATAGTGGTTTCAGTTATCTTGACCTTTTCCCAACCAAATTTAGATTTTAATAACCAGTGAGGTCACAAAACAACAAGAAATAAATAATCATATCGTATTCTATAAGATACATTATCTATCAATTTAAGGATTTATATAGATTTCACTCGCATTGACAAGGATAATGCCGGTACAATATCAAATATTTTATCGATCTCAATAAACTTGCCATAATCAGTTCTCACTGTGCTGCAAAATTGTTCAGAATCAGTAGCGATGATCAAAGTGTTTAATTACTTTGCGGTAATAGTGTAACAATATCAGAATGTAATTAATAAATCTTACCTCATTAATTAATGCAAATAGAAACTTTCTCAGGTAATCTGCATTATGTAGAGATTATGTGCAAGACATGCTCTACTTGTTTCTCACAATATCATCTTTAATATTCTCCAGACAGTGATCTCTCCAGTGGTGGGCGTACATCCAATATAGAAATGAATAACTTTTCAAAGTAACTTCGATATGATGAATGTGGTGACATTATTTTTACTGCGTTGTCAATCCAATGGAAATATACATCAAGTTTGATATTTATATCGGAAAACTTTACTCATAATCATGTGTAGCTTTATTTCAAAATCGCACAGGAAAAAGTAATCCAATAAAAGATTTAAGGTAGTTTCAAGATTGTAAATGATGTGCGAATTAAATTATTAATTTTATGGCCTTACAAGCTTCCAATCAATCAATAACTTCATTATCCTTTTGACATATTATACATGTGTAGGAATTGTCAATAATTTTCATAGAAAATTATTTACAAAACAGTTAGATAAAATACAATAGAATATTCATAGAATACAACTAAACACGCGATTTTATATTACAAAACTCACTGACATTATAAAAAGATTTGTCAACTGAAAAGAATTTGAGTCTTGTTTAAAAAATTTGAGCGAATCGCAAGATTTCATTTCCTTTGGAAGATTGTTAAAAAAATTTGATCCAATGAAATTAGGTGCTCATGAAAAAGTTATTCTTTTTGTCTTGTATTATGTTCGTGAGTATCCATATTAAAAAAGAATTCACTTTTCTTTTGGAATAGATAGAGGCATAATTCGGGACTGTCGAAATATGAAATGACTTGAAAATATTTTTACAAGTACCCATACGTGGTAATCGGAAAATACACCTCAAAATTTGTTTTGAACGATGGAAACATCATGAGCAGTTGTGGTATTGCCCCAGAAGCAAATGCCATATTTCAGTCTAGATTCAATTTGATCATTGTATAGATTCAAAAGCTCATGTTTCTCCAATACAGAACTTGGTTTGACTAACATTTATTTAAGTGAAATCAGCTGCTGGCATTGAGGTTTTCAATTCAAAAATTCATCCCGATAAATTCCTAAAATTTTCACTGGTTCGTGTGGAATAAAGAGATGTGTTCTCTATTGGAATCTACAAATTCTCTGACTATTTCGAATCCTAATCATTTGTGTTTCTCCTACATCAAAAAGAGATCACGTTCACAGAAGGATTCTGCTACCTTCTCAATTGTGTCTTTACAGTTTGCTTCCAATTTTTTTGTTTCCGGATCGGAAATAACCAATAAGAAGTCATATGTGTACGCAGTGTAATGTTCTTCACAGATGACGTTATTCTTATGACTCACGTATAGAATAAATAGAACGGGCCCTAATACCGATCCTTGTGGTACACCTCCAAACAAGTTTCCAGTATCTGACTGAGTGATTTTGGTTTTTTCCTCATACTGGAAATGTAAACTTTATGTCTGTTTTCGACTCTCTAAGACAGATGAGATCCATTCAAGAGTTAGACCTTTGAAGCACCTTAGCCTGAGTAGCAACTTAGGCCTCTGTTTACCAGAATACTATGATGACACCAATTGACATTGGGCATTGGATCATATGGAGCTCATTATATAAGGGACAGTAGATAGATAGATAGATAGATAATTTATTGGTTCTTGAAGATCATACATGCATGATTTAGAACAAGTCAAAATGATCCTATAGAAAAATAGCGTGACATAATAAATGACAAAACTAAACATAAAAAAATATACATCTGACAATCACAGTAAATATTGATAATAAATAAAATAAAAATATACATATTAAAATAAATACAGGTATACGCAGCACCTAGTCACATATTATACCTAAGACAGATATATTGAAAACTTAAAATTATGTTATAGACTACATTTATCTCACAACTTTGGATCCGCTCAAAATGGGTTTGACTTGACTGGATCCGATACACCTAATCGATATATACAGTGTTTGGATTGGATTGAATAACTCAAGTCAATTCCATAAAATATAGGATTGGACCCAACCGATCGCCTTGAAGAGAAGTGAAATTACGAGATAAACGATTTTGAAATTGAAAAATGACAGGAAAAAGTAGCCAAATTAAGATTAGTGTTTATATTGACAATTGTCTTTCTCAAAATGGAGAGCAAAATAATAGATCGACCACAACTGCAATTCTCTCATATGTTCTTAAAGTTATTAAGTGCATTGATGCGGGCGAGTGTCCTGTTGGGGTATTTTGTGACCTCAGCAGGGCATTCGATTGCATCAGTCACGGTATTTTATTGAGTAAACTGTCTCGGTACGGAATCCGTGGTGTCACTCATGAATGGATAACAAGTTTTTTGAGTAAGCGTAGTAACCATGTCACTATTGGTAACCATCAATCATCGTGTATTGAATATTCTGAAATAGGAGTTCCTCAGGGTTCAGTCCTGGGGCCTACCTTATTTTTACTGTATATCAACGATATTGTGAAGATTTGTAACGGCTCAATTATTGTTTACGCTAATGATACATCAGTTATTATATCAGATAGGGATGAATCATGTATACGGCAGAAATGTAATAAAATTTCCTTCGAAATGGACCAATGGTTCAGAGCTAACTCACTTTATCTAAATACAGATAAAACAAAGTGTATTCGCTTTCATAATAGACAAAAAGAAGTTAGTGACATTGATTTTGGTGACTTACAGTCAGTAGATGAGACCGCACGATTTCTTGGCTTATACATAGATGAACATATTTCCTGGGGAGAACACTGTCAAATTTTAATCAATAAACTGAATTCTGTGTCCTACCAATTCCGTAATTTGAGAACAGTTCTGTCGAATGATCAGTTGCTGATGCTCTACTATGCTCAAGTAGACTCCAGACTTCGATATGGCATCTGCCTTTGGGGAAGGTCTTCGGGAGCAAATAATGTATTTGTTGCGCAAAAGAGAATACTCAGAGTAATGTTTGGCTTACCATCTCGACAAAGTTGTGTTGATGTTTTCAAAACCTGTAAAATTTTGACGCTACCGTCACTTTTCATCTTTGAAGTTTGTGTTTATATATTCAGTAACTATAACAGCTTTCCGACCAGATCCAGCATTCATACACATGACACAAGAATAAAAACTCAGCTGAATATACCTTTTTCTAGGGTTCAAATATCTAAAAACTGCCCTAATTCACTGGGTCCTTTATTATTAAATAAATTACCAGACCATGTAAGAAATAGTCAAACTTTATTTACCACGTTTTAAAAAATGTCTTAAACAATTTTTAACTATTATAAAGTCGACCAAGCACTATAATAGTATTTGTAAATCCTCTGTGTTTTGTTTGTTATTTACATGTGTTTGTTATATATATATATATATATATATGAAAATAGAGTATATTTCGTTTTAATTCCGAGAGTTCTAACCTTTGACAGCTGTTTCGTGCTAACACACTCATCAGAAAGGATTTATGGAGCTCTCGAAATTAAAACGAATCCACTCAAGAATTAATACCGCGAAGGCAAGACAGATATAACAAATAACTGAATGTTATTAAATACTGTTTATTTTTAATTTAGATTAACGACCACTCCTATACAATATTTGTATTGTCTTTTTGGAGAATAAAATTATTATTATTATTATTATTATTATTAAGAAAAGAAACGTATGGTCCAAAGAAGAGAGCAGTTTTTTTATTCAGCTGAATAAGGAAAAACATATTATATTGTGATTTAATTCGCACAACACAAGAAATTTAAGGTTACAAAATTCGACATTTTGCTGTGAAGTTAGCTTTTTTCAATCGGATTGAAGAATAGGATTCTTCGATCCACTTACATATGCGATATAAACTGAAGGGTGGTTTCACTCGACTCAATGCTATTGAATTTGAAGCGGATAGAGATCGTCCAGATAAACGTAGTCATAATTGTAAAACTATATGAAAGGTCATATGAAGTTTTTGTCCTCAAAATACTCTTTCAGTGAGTGTGTCAAAACTAACTTTATCTGTCTCTTAAATTCAGTCGGTGAATACTCTTTAAAGGAATTAGGTAAGTGATTGAATATTCTTATAGCCATATACTTTGGACAGTATTCGGTGCTCTTCAGTTTATGTACAGGCACCTCCAAAATATTAGAGTTCCTTGTTTCATACTGTCCTGCACCCAAAGTTTTAAAGGAGTTTATCTCATTTTTAGCATATTGTAGTACATGAAAGATATACAAGGAGAACACGGTTAATATTTTCAGTTCTATGAAAATGTTCCTGCAACTCATCCTTCTTTCACCTTTAACAATATTTCTTACTGCTCTTTTTTGAAGCTTTAATATTCTATTGGTTTCATGAGATGCACCCCAGGTTATAATACCATATGGTATTATTGCTTGAAACCAAGCGTAGTATAATGTGAGCAAGATATATATATATATATCAACCGTTTTACTTAGTTCGTATAGTAAGTAGCATGAACAGTTCTCCGTTTTTTGTATGCCAAGGAATTTTGTCGAATTGACTTGATTTATAGAGTTGTAATTTTTTGGTTTTATTAGCATACTTCGATCAAAATGTTTATTTGTTTGGCTAAATCTAGTGAAGTAAGTTTTCTTTGTATTAAGCACCAATCTATTTGCCACTGATTTTCACAAGTCATTTTCAGAGATCAAAATTGATGTATCATCCGCATACATTACACAATGTTGGCTTCTAAAATCATTCACGTATATTATGTACAACAGAGGTCCTAACACAGAACCCTGAGGTACACCAACGGGGCTTGCTAATCTCTTTGACATGGAGTCATCTACCTGAACATATGGTACTCTATTCTTAAGATAACTGTTGAACCACTTATGAGATATTCCTCTAAAACCATAATCTTCTAACTTACCGAGCAATACACTGTGATTGACAAGGTCGAAAGTTTTGCTTAGATCAAGAAAGACATTTAATACTTTATTGCCTTTATCAAGTTCTTCGTAATTGTTGTTCAGAAGTCTGATCATTGCACTGATTGTAGATTTGCCTTTTTGAAATCCATGTTGGTCAACGTTAAGTAGGTTGAATATATGCATAAAATTGAGCACTTCATTCGCAACATATTTTTCATAAATTTTCGAAAAAGGGCTGAGTATTGCTACTGGTCTGAAATTTTCGACTTCAGTGGCACTTCCTAATTTATGGATAGGTGTTATCTTGGCAACTTTGAGTGCTGTTGGGAATATACCTCCCTCGATAGAGCTGGTTATCAAATAAGTTATTGGCTTTGCGATTATTGAGGAGCACTTTTTCAACAAATTTGTAGATAATTTATCATGTCCTTGAGAGTCTGTATTTTTCAGATTGAGAATAATGTTTATGATTTCCGGTTCTGCAGCAGGTTTGAAGAAGAATGTATGGTATTTGAAGTAATCATAGTTGTATTTTTTACACTTTCGTCATCCTTGGTGCTTTGCATTATGCTTGGTATATTGCAGAAATAATCAACAAAGTAGTTTGAAATTAATTCTGGATCATTCGTCACTTTGTTATCTACATTTAGTGACAGTTTTTGCTTTATATTAATTTTATCTTTTCCCTTAATCATTAGTATACTGTTATTGTGCATTCGTTTAGCTGCATCTAATAGTTGGGTATATATATTTTTATATCGTTTATAGTAAGAGATAGCGGTTGCATTTCCAGTTTGTATCATTTTACACAATTTTTTTAAATTTTGTCCCGATATGATTAGACCTCTAGTTAACCAAGGTTTCCTTTTATTTCTTTTATGCTTATTTGATATTGTTTTTGCAGGAAAAGCCATTTCAAAATAATAATCAAATATCTGAGCAAATTTTTCGAATTTTGAATTTGCATCATCTTTTGCAGTATAAATGGTTTGCCAATTTTCATTGGTTAATAGTGACTTAAACTGAATGATATTACTCTCATTAAATAGATCCCTGCAAGTTTTCACTATTTTAGTGTTTTCTTTATGTGCGCAATCGATAGATATCATTTGAGCGAAGTGATCAAGTGAAAACATTATTATTGATTACTTTAGTAACATAACTGCCTTTTTCAATGTTCACACATACGTTATCTAGACATGCTTTACCAGGAGTTCGTTCATATACAGTCGGGGATATACAGTAAGATGCAAGTAGATCAATAAGGTTCTTCAGATTAGCTGAGTCAACAAGAAAGTCTACATTGAAGTCACCGCATAAGAATATTTTGTATTTGCAGTACTGGTGGCGCCACCAAAATCAAGTGTATAACTATGGAATCATATGTCAAAAACCCGGTTAATTTCGTTTTTCTGCGGATGCGGGATTAATCCTGATAAGCTATAGTTCCAACAGCTTTCGAAAAGTTATCAAGGTTATCAAGGTTATCAAGGTTATCAAGGTTATCAAGGTTATCAAGGTTATCAAGGTTATCAAGGTTATGTCAAGGGTTATGTCCGAGGTTTTACTCGTGACTAGTGGTGAACCACAAGGTTCAATTCTCAATGTTTTGCTGTTCAGCTTGTAGATACCTGAATTTTAGCAATGACTCAAAAACTCTGGTTTTCGTACTATATTAGCAATAGATACATTTTCTTCGAAAAACAATTATGGCAACTTCTATACCTTTTCAGTCTCTGGACAAAACTAACAAGTTTTTGAGGCCAATGTCCAGGTTTTCGTAGGAGAGTAATTTGTCACAAAAAAAGTTCAAAGTTTCAGAAATCTTGAAGGATCTAAATCGGAGGATAATTTGTTTTGTAGACTGCGATTGTTACAAATACTATTCAGTAATATTCATCAAAAATAAGGATTAATACGAAAGATCATGGAACATGAAGAAATGATCTGAGATAGGAATTAGATTTTTTTTATAAAATTTTCAATATATCGAAAACCGTGAGGTTTCTACTGAGGTCAAGTTTATCACCAGCTACAATATGATCCATGATTTATCTGACACCCTGTAGGTATATGCTATTGAGAAGCGACAATGTTCAAACAATGGACTAGCAAAAGCCCTTTCAATATAGTTTATTAATCATTATGAATTTAATGAGAAAATAATACATTAAAATATATAATGACTATATACAGAAACTAGTGTTTTGGAGTTTCACAACCATTGGATATGTAACCACTGATATTGGACATGTTTTTATCGAGATCCTTATAACAGCCGGAAAGTGCTTGGGTCAGTTGCGTCACAATTTGTTTAAGGGTACCCTTAATTTGGTTTTCTTTTTTACCAAGAGTATTATGAATTGTATCCGTACATGCCAACGGAGTTTTTTTACAAGCATCGTAGATTTCTTTGTATATGTCCTTGAAAACTTTGGTTTCGTCCATTGCTTGCTTCAATGCAGTTTTATTGACACACTCCGGGAGTTTTTTCATTGTCTTCAATGAATTTATCTGACTTGTAAGCTTCTTGTAACAATCAACGATTATTCGGTTCTGCTGACTGTGAACAAACTGAAAAATATAGTATATTTTAATCAGGAGTCGAGGAAATAGACTCTTTTCGTGCGCCCGCGACAAGTTCCCGTGGGAAGCGCAGCCTAATACGGGAGGTTGTGCAAGCACGGAAATAGCTATTTGTGTATTTAGAACGCAAAGAGATTGATTGCCGCTCGACAATAGTATATTTTGTATCTAGTAGTAAAAGCAATACATTCCCGGACGACAATGTAAATTGTTGGTCAGGGCGAAGCCGAGGCCAACAAGCATTGAAGTCTGGGAATGTGCTTTTACTATGAGGTACACATACTATTTTTTCTGAAATCGCAATCAGCATTATCTAAAACTAAGGAATTCTACATATTTTTTGCGTGAATTCAATAACTGTCGAAAATATAAACAAGCCGGCAAAAATATTCCCGAATCGTTTTCGATACGGGAAAGTACTTTTTCGGCAACTATCCGGGAAGTGTTCACTTCCCGGACACTTTTTCTTTGGGAAAGTAGCATTTCCCGGCCTAGTCCGGGAAGTACGTACTTCCCGGACTAGGCCGGGAAGTGCTCGAATTTTAATACAAATATTAATATAAATAAGAATTAGAACGTTTTTGTTGGTACCTATCTTCTGTTCGAATTTCAATATATGTTGTATAATACAAATAAGAACTGAAATGTTCGAAATATTCAAATTTGGAATCGTTTCATCCGGTTAACAGATGGGTGAAAGTCGACCTCTCTTCGTCTCTTAGACTAAATGCGTCTCATTGATTTGTTATTCTACATGATTGCCGAAAAAATAGTGTACGCAACACGTCCGAAAACAGTTTTTTTGGACTCGTAGACATCCTAGAATTTGGTCTACTCGTCCAAAAAAACAGTGTTTTCCGGACGTGTTACGTATATTACTATTCCCGTACCGTTTAGGTCCGAAGACGGTCCGGGAAAGTTCGTTGCTTAGCAACGGACTAAAATACTAGATTAGCGTATTTTGAGCCCTGAAGTTGCTCCGAGAAAGTGGGCATTCTTGAACGATTTCAGAAAAAGAGAGTTACCGCGCGACTCGAAGCGAAGCGCAGTAATCTTTGGAGATCGGCAATGACACTTTGTGCTCGGAATATACACATGATTTTTTGTACAAACGCAGCTCTTAGATATAAAAATGATCGACACTTCATTTAACATAGGCACATATTACCTATGAGAAAATTGACACCCAATAGTAATCCCAAATGTATAAGATATCCAAATATCCAATAATTTACATCTTTCATAAAAGGGAAATAATTTGCATAAAAAAGTTACCGAACTCCGAGATCGAACTCACGCCGAGATCGAACTCACACCGAAATCGATGCCAGTTTGGTATTCCGAAAAACTCGATTTACTGAGGTTAAGTAACCCAGGAGAGAAACAAATTGCATCGGACGGGAGCAATAATTTAATTGTCAAGAAAGGTCAAAATTTGACAGATAAATAAAATCTCAGAATTCTAAAGCTGAATTTATAGATTGTATCGCAGCTGCTTCCGCTGTCATAGCCGTTGCCGTAACCGCTCAAAGAGATTAAACGTTATTTGACTAGGAGAGTCTAATCCCCATAAGACAAGGGGGCACTGATATAAAGAGATGAAATAACATTTGTGACGAAATGTGACGTAGTTGGACATGTCATGGCCGCCATTCTCCATAGACAGTGACGGACTAGCTCTTGGTATATGAGAGTTACTGCTAACAGTTTTGTTTCTTGGTTCGAGTTCGGCTCTGTACTCATGTCCAAGTACGTCACTATGACGCGTCGATTCTACGAGATTCTGATTGGCTAGAGCTTATCAAACCCTCCTGTTAGTTTAATCTATTTGGTAACCGCTGGTAAAATTATGACCAATTTATAGTTTTATTTTGTGTTCATTGAGCGCCAACTGTTTTCCTTCATGGACATATTTTTATAATTTTTGTCCTTCAGATTATATAGATGTGGAAATCCTTTTAGTTGGATACGGAATACGCCTATTCTGACATTTCTGAATAAAATTAATTCTAGCTTTCAGACTATATAAACAAATACATAGCCTAATATGTGACCTTTCGTAAATTTTTGACACTTTTGACATGGAAATTTTGAGTTTCATGTCATTTTCCGAGGCCGCTGCTGTCCAAGATAAAAGTTGGTTAACTATCGACAACAGCAACTGCAACGGCAGCGGATCTACAGGGTCGCTGATATGTATGGAAACGGTCGATTATCTCTTGAAGTAAGATAGCTAGCGAAAAATGTTGAGATACAAAAGTTCTAGGGTTTTTAAAAATCCATCATATTAACGAAAAATGACGTATACAGGGTCAGTCAAAAAGTCAGGACGAAACAAAGTTGCTTTTTCTCTAATGGGACACCCTGTATATTATTCCATACTTCAATTTTGCTCGAAATTCTGAACAAAATTGATACAGAACATCATTTCCTAAACTCAACCGTTTTCGAGATTTCGAATTTTGAAAATAACTTGTTACTACTCTCATATTTATTAAAGAAAAAGCACGAAATAATAGTTATTTAATCAACCAGGGTGTTAATGAAGGCGATTAATGATCGAGATAAGCTCTGGAATAATATGCTGTTGTAAAAGTGACAAATATCGTTCAGAGGTCAAATTTCCGTTAATAAAATGAGGTCCTATGACAAGTCCACCAATAATGTCACACCAGACATTTACTTTTTGTGACCGTTGAGTGTGATCTTTCTCAATCCAATGTGGATTTTGGTCTGACCAATACCTACAGCTGTGACGATTTACGTGCCCGTTTAAACAAAATGTAGATTCGCCAGAAAACAATATGTGGTTGACAAAGTTGACATTTTCATTTAATTCATCCATAATAACTTCACAGAACTCGATTCTACGATCAAAATCGTCTTCACTCAATTCTTGTCCCAAATGAATTTTATATGGATGGAATTTTTGCAGTTTGCAAATTTTTTGAATGGAATATCGACTCATGTTATGATTCAAAGGCCTCTGTTGTGCTGAATTTATTGGATTTTCCACCACATCTAACATGACATTCAAAAAATTTTCTTCATTTGTAACGCTTACTGTTCTTCCACTTTTTGGTCGATCTTTGACACCTCCAGTTTCATGAAAACGCTGCAATGTTTTTGAAACGGTTGATTTACAAATGGGTTCCCGATTGGGATACAATTCATAAAAAATATCCACTACTTGGTCACAACTTCGTCTTCTATCACCGTATCCTATGATCATTAATATTTCAATACGCTCAGTATCAGATAAATGTGCCATTTTTGCTCGAAAATTATTTACACTAAATGTATTTTTGACATGTGTCTTTAGTCTAAATAGTTGAAATTAAAATAATTAATAATATTGAATAAAATAAATAAAATAATAAATATAAAAAATAAGGTTAGTCAATTTAAAGGTATTATTTGTGGAATTAAAAATTATTATTTATAATAATTTTAACTTGACAAGTTAATGTTATTCTTTAACTAAATTTTTTCACTAGAAGTAAAAATATACTATAAAATGGTTTAAAATTCCATTGCTTATGATCGGCCATCTAGTGAAACTTCTGTTATTTTAGAAATTCATTTAATGAAATATTTAGGTGAAATTCTTTCTAAGACAATAGGTATAAATCTATGATTAGCCCCACAAATTTCAGAACATTGGCCAAAAAATAATCCTGATCGGCTTAAATTAAATGTAATTTGGTTTAATCGTCCAGGTGTAGCATCAATTTTTACCCCTAAAGAAGGAATTGTTCAAGAATGAATTACATCTGTTGCAGTAACTAATATACTTATTTGGGAATTAAATGGGGCGACAATTCGATTATCTACATCTAGAAGACGAAAATTATAGTTTTTTAATTCATTTATTGGTACTATATAAGAATCAAATTCAATATTTTTAAAATCTGAATATTCGCACGATCAATATCATTGATGTCCAATAGTTTTAATTGTAATTATATGACTGTTAGACAAAAGAACGACACGGCGTTGTTATGAAGCTGGAAACTTTCAAAGGTAACTTGATAGACTATTTTCAAATGTGAAGGTACTTTACTCTAGAGTAAAATTCATATTTTTTGTCACACCGCGTATACGACTGAAAAAATTTGATATCTGATGATTGTATTCTGGATTTTAGAACAAGCAAAACTTTTTATGAAGAATAACTTTTTTTCCTAAAATGAATAATAAAAAAAAATTTCATATGGTTCCAACTTAGTGAGAAAAAGTGTATATACAATATATTTTGAAATACACTTGCCAGAAAGTACAAGTGCTTCATCGATATACTGCAAATTGGTCTCCAATTTCATATTCTCATAGCGATGAGGATGTTTCCATAAGGAATAATAATATTCAAGAAAAGAGTGAATATCCCGTCCCTAACATAACTAACTGTACCAACAATATTATTAATATAAAATTTTGATATCCAGGCTTTGATAATGTGAGAAGGGGGGGTAAGATTTTTTTTATTAAACAGCCCAATATTGTGCAACATTAGCAACAATGAAACAATTGAAAATATTGTTAACGGATTCAAAAATCAAAAGTCTAATTTGCGCAAAGGGTGATTTCAACGCCCCCTAGCAGCAAAACTGTTAGTTTCTTTGGGTTGACGCAATGGTAACACTGGTCGAGAATTACATGGACTATATCATACCAAAAATTCATAAAAATCCACCAGGACCCAAATTCCATAAGGAGTTTGCGGGGTCCTTTGTAGACGCATTTTGATCCAAGGCCAAGTCTATCCAGACTAAGACCAAAACTGAGCCAGTCTCGTCTTGGTCTTGATACATCAAGACCAAGACTACATTTAATTTTCGAGACCAAGACTAAGACTGATCAGTCCTACTCTCGACTAACATAGATGCTGAAGATCGTCTTAAGCCGTGTCCAGTGCAATCTTCTGGATTTTCTAAGTTCAGATTTTCAGCAATCTGCTTTATTTTACCACTGATTGTATGACACCCTGCATGTTGAGCAAAACGTCTACCATACGAGACGATACGCAATAAATAATCTTGAACTATTCATGTGTGTAGGTCTTAGATTGATATATTTACAGTAAATAGGGCACGGATCAAAAGGACATCCTTTTTTTGTAAATGTGAAACATCTTGATTTGTAACTTTTGCCATCTTGAAGGAATACTATCAAAAACCGTCCAATATCTTCCACGTCTGTATGAATTTGGCTACTTGGTCAGCAGTAATTACTTTGTACTTTTTCGGTGTGTAACCAAAACTTTCTCGTTTGAGAAATGAAGTAGTTTTTGGAAAATTATTAAAATTTATATTTTCTTTTACTGCCAGACAACTTTTTAACGTTGAAAATTGACTCCATCAAGTTGAAGCTTTCGTGGATTTGCTTTTTTCTGACAAATTCACGAGAAGAATATCATCACATTCATTTATAACTTTCTTTTGTTGGCGCCAGTTGCAAAATAGACGATACTGGTTTTCATATCTCTCACGTGACTTCTTGGGCAGTAATTCTGCACTTATTTTTGTCGCTTAACGCGATATTTCTTCATCTGGTGAAATCATTTTTAAATATTCCCACAAACAAGTGTTATTCACCCAGTTGCTAAAGAAATATACAAACAATTTGCGATTACTACAGAACTGTCAATAAAATATTATTTTATTTTGACATAATAGGCACCTAATGACACGGGCGCACCATAAAATTTTCCGTGCGGGCCCACGGAAAAAGCCCACTTTCGGTGTGCTATATAAGCATGTAATTATAGTGTTTTCAGAATGGTATAATGCACTCGAGTAGTAACATAATAACGATGGCTAGAAGCAGTATACTCTATGTTAGCCATTGATGAAGTTTTTCATGACAAAGTTTGAAATAGGACGATTGTTCAGTACAACCAACTACGAAAAGTTTAAAGAATATGTTTAAACGCACGAACTGGGAAGAAGTACTTACTTCAGAGAATCACTTTGAAATGTTCTATAATCATTTAACATCAATGATTATAACTTCTATTTAACATTTCCGCTTCGAAAATTCATTAATAATTAATATTTCTGAGATGCCCTTGATCAGCGAAGGTAAAACCATCTCATAAAAAACTTGAGGACCTTACACACTGTATTATGAAATATACTAACAGTATATATTCTCATCCGTATTTTAATTCTTACAGAGGAATAGACCATTAGTTCATGTTTTTGTTTTTATGCTATGTCTTTACTATTATTGTGACAATTCCTGTACAATGTAATTTTATCTAAAAGGAATAATGAAGAAAGAGAGAAGAATAAGACTACGGGATATGCACCTCTCGAAAGTTTATGGATGTACCCCGAGTTCTGAAAATACAAAAATAAAAAAAATTGCTAAGACGACTGATCTGAAACAAAACTTTGAGAAAAGCGGAATGGAAGTTCATAGTGGCAAATATATGTATGTCAACCAAGAATATGAACAAACCAACAAAACCCCAGAAGGATTATAGGTAAAAGTTCATTTACTGCTATGGAGAAACTTCAAGATTACTTGTAAGTTGAAAAAATTGGATGAAGAGGAGAGTGGATCTTGTAGAACAACGGTTGCTCATATCTCAGATCGATGAAAATGATGATGAAAATGATGATTAAAATGAAAAGGCAGATGATAATGATGATTTGGTAAAAGTCTCAGAGGTAGAAGATATGAATGAACCTATTATGTACGTTAGCATATTTCTGTAGCTTGGTACAAAAAGTGGCCAAGTCAGTTTTCGTCAGTTGTGTGATTTTTGGCCAAAGTGTGTCACAAATACATGAAGGTTCCGATGTAAAAACGACCAAGACTCAGACTTTTGGAAACAAAACAGAAAATATGTATCTTATTCCTTAGAAACTTGAAAATTTACACTATGAGAGCAAAATTATTTCAGCCATGGTATTTAAAGATCACTGCAAAGTAGTTCTTGTAGAAAACTTTAATAATCTAACAGATATAACTCAGCTGTCTTAGGGGGCAGTAGTTGTTTTCTGTTGCAGACTTGCCGACGAATTCAACTATCTTATAGATTGAAGGGGAAGACTGGATCATTTAGTCCATTTTTAATTAATAGATTAGTGGTCTTCTGCCAAATAAAATCAATATTTTCTAACGAAAATAGTACTCATTCAACAGTTGAAACTCTTGAAAATAACATGGTTTTCAGAAAACTATATAAATAAAAGTACGTATAAAGTAAAATATCCCTTCGTGTACATGAAATTGTCGCTCGTGATTATGGACGTAGTTATTTTTTGTACCAAGCCACAGTTCCTGAAAAACTAATGATCTCACCTGTAACACAGTAAGTATGATAAACATTGCAAATACTTTCTTCATTTTTCAACGTTTTCAACTAGCCCAATGACGAATGAGCTTTGGTAGACCACGATGCATTCAATTTATATATTTCAGTAAGTCATTAAAGTTATCGCTGTAAATTTCACCTTCGAATCCAAATTGCAGCTTGTTATTTGAAATGGAAATTTTCCTGATAAAGGTAGTTGAACGTTTTTTGGGTAATAGAAATTCTTATGATAACTCTGACGAATGAAGAGAAATCACGAAAATTGAATGAACATAAATGAATAAAACATTCATTGCGGCTTTTTATAGTCCCCCGGTTTCTTTTGAACAGTTCGACGTTGTTACGGTTCGCACCTACTTTTGATTTCATAACCAAGCAGCACCACGTCTATCTAAACATGGAACATATATTTACACACATCAGTATTTTATTATTAGATATTTTGTCATTATGTTTAATTGCTTTTCAGATGTCACTTCTGTGTCACGGTCAAATATATTCTGAACTGTCAACAACTTTGACATCTGTCAACGACATGATCTGTGACATAACCAATTTGTGAAACATGTGCTTTTAAATCGTTTAATACGGATTTTCTTGGTAAGATGTCAGTTTGTTGAAAACTATACCCTGAAATCATCTGCCGATTTCGTTCCTCTTGAGGGATTTGATAGTTTTCCTAGACTACTTCTCGTCGACTCTGAGTCGCACTCTCCAAAAGGCCACCCTCTACCCAAGGTAAAGTACCTCTTGTATATATCTCTTAGCTTCTTAGAACCTCTTATAAAGTCTGAATACTATTTTAGGCCTTCCTGTATACGCTACGCTACCACTGTATAGAACCGCTTGATTAACACCGTTATACTGCATGCCCTACCTGTTAGAGAGACAGCCTTCTGGATCATATGGTATCCGACTGCATGCCCCGAAGTATGTGTATTGAACCCGTAGATAAGACGTCAGGTAGCCTAGCACCAAACCAAAATAAGGTCTGTCCACTTACTATTACTAATTCTGTGCATGATTAAACGCTACTCGGCATGAACCCTATCTAGCTTTCGCTTTAGAGTGCAGTACCTGCTAGGGTTATAACCACGCTTGTGAAATAGTGCTTTCCTCACTCGCAGTCCTACAGTACGAGAACTATATATTAGACATCCTAGCGCACCGGGTTGAGGGTCCTATCTCTATCATTCACCTATATAGATACCCTCTGCACCTGTGATCTTATCTGACTTATCTGTTCATCATACAACCTACTGTAAACCTACCATATATATATATATATAGGGTGTTTCTTAAGTACGTGTAGAAACTTCAGGAGCATGTTGCTGACGTCGAAATAAGAAAAAAAAATCCCATAAACACATGTCCGCAAGTTATTAGTTTCTAAGATACAGAGTATCAAAGTTATCAAAGTTAAATTCTTATATTTGTTTTTTGTGAATAAATTTCAAAATATTTTTGATATTCGGGTAAATTTTCGTATCTGGGATGATTTTTCAATGTCATAATCAAATTTTAGGTTAATTATGAAAGAACTAATTTCTAATTGAATTAATTTTAAACTTAAAAATCTTGTCATTCAAAATCACTTGCATCGATTATTTCAAATTTCAATAACTCGAAAACGGTTGCTCGCAGTGACCTCAACCAGGAATATATTTTTTACACAAACTAAATAATAAATATTTCCAGATACCAAACTTTACCCAAATATCAAAAAATAAAAAATGAGAATTCAACTTTGTTCTGTATCTCAGAAACGAATAACTTGTCAGCAATACGATCCTGAATTTTCTACACGTACTTAAGAAACACCTTGTATATCAGTAGGGTTTTTGCATTACGAAGATCACTCGGCTTCTCCCCTTTTCATATATTTATAAAGGTATAATTCTTATCATTATCTCATTACTATTAGTAGTTAGTATATGGAGATCATAAACATTTTGTCCAGTTTTTCAGCTGCTGGTATTCAAACGAACCATTTCTCCTAATAACAACTGAGAACGATTTACCTGTAAGTACATACTGTCATCAATAAAGTTAATATTTTTGTATTTTCAATCTTTCCCAGATCGTGATGTTTTCCTCTAATTAAAAGACCATGGTAACAACGTACTAACATGGTTCAAAAACATTTTCCAAAAGCATCATTGATAATACTTTTTGAAATAAAAAACAAGGTGATAATTTAAATATAATCCCAGCTAAAATTATTGAACCAGCAATTGGAGCTTCAACATGTGCTTCGACAAAAGGCGTAGGAGGCACATCAACCAACAGCAAAAAGAATTCATGGTTGAAAAAAGAATTACCTTTTTGTACAACTGTCAAAAAATTTTACATTTCTGCATCTCTATTGATGCGTAATTGTTTCCTTTTTTTCACCGTGATAAAAAGTCTTTCTTCACCGCGAAAACAAGACTTTTTTTTACTGCCAAAATGATTCACAAAATAAACATGAAATATTACTTCTTGAAGTATTTATTTTCAACACAGTCAATTAGTAATTGATTATTCATCATAAAACAATTTCATTTATTGGAACAATAATTGATGGTAAAGTTTGAACAATTACTTCCAACATAAATTCCTGAAGATGTTCCATGTTGTTGCTGATCAGAAACGTTAGATATTTCTTGAAGAGTTGATTCCACAATTTTATCAGATATTTTAATTTGTTTGGAAGATGGTGGACAATTCCATATTTTGTTAGAAATCTCAATTTTGTTATTCAAACTATCTTCTATATACGCTTCTGCTACGGAGGCAGATTTCCAGCCACCACGGTGACGTTTTATGGATGTAATGTTGCCCCCTGCATTGGCCAGAAGAGTTACAGAGCTTCTCCTGAAACAGTGACCTGTGTAGCTCTTATACATGTCTTTTCCAAGCCATTTTGCAATCAAGCTGGGAATTTCTCCTATTTCATTTATCCCCACAAGTTGGTTAATACATTTTCCTCTCGAATATTTAAAAAAATAATCTGTTACTTTTTGTATGAGGCGGCCGTAGTGCTCTATACTTACGGTATATCTCAATATAATCATAATTTGAAACAGTAAACGTCCTTGCGCAATAGGTCTTTGTATCAGGTATTTTAACAATCAATATAGATCCAGCATCTTCAATGGCATCAATAGTTGAATACCCAAAATTAGGACAACCTACAATTAAAAAATATTGAAATAACTATTAATTTTACAAAATTATGATTATATCTGTACTTTTTAAAGTAAATTTGTTTCGTTATCAGCATCTTGAATGAATTCATTATCATTTCTTGATAAAACTTTAGAATTATTATTTCCTCGGTATCCGACGCTTTTGTTCTTGATGAGCGGGACCAATTTTGAAAACTTTCTCATATCACTATTTGGTCATATGATTTCTCATATATTAACTTGGATTTGGCCATATTAGTTACTATTGCATTTGCTTTCTCAGATATATCTGGTGGGGATCACTACCACTATCATAATCAACATCCATCTTCTTGAAAATTACTTGAAATTGAAGCAACTACGAACAAACACAGTCAAACAGTCAAAGACGCGGCGTGCCAACAAACCGTTTCTATAGTAACGTCACAGGAAGACCAGTGGATGCTGTGAAATACTTTATTATGTAAAGTAACAATAACAAAGTAACAGAAAAAAAAATAAAAAAATTATTGGAGCTTCGGGCCGGCTTAAATTATTATATTTTCAAAACTATCGTTCTACGGGCTTGTGCACAGTCATCAGTTGTACTACAAATTTTTAATGAAACTCCAATACATACACGAAATTGGTTCTTCTGAAAGACTATTTTTATTTAGTACATTTTAGTTACACTAGCGAGTAATTTTTTTTTTTTGAAGTGTGATTCATATTTTATTATGTAAAGTTTCAATGATAAAGTAACAGCAAAAAATATTTAAAAAGTAATTGGCGCTCCGGGGCGGCTCAAGTTAATTCGGCGGCACATTCGCTTTCACAGCTGCAGGGAAACCCGTAAAAACCTGCAACACCACATTATCTGAAGAGTTGGAATTGGTTAAATGATAACTGCTGAAGAGGTCCGTCGAATTTTGAATCTCTTCCTCCCGTTAAAACAGGATGTATGGAGTCTCCAAAGGGTCCAAAAGGTCCAATTCGTAAGAAAACATTTTGTTCACGCAACTATCATCAAATTTATACCAGTCCGTTCTGTCCTTGGCCAAAGTATAGTAGTGGCCAGAATCAACTCCAGAACCACATCGAACGATGACTGCGTAAAGTATTGATAACATTAAGATAAGATTTTTTTTTTTGGATTGACGTGGCCTTTACTTGATAGAAATTCATAGTATATGACACTGAGGTAAACACGATTAAATTTCCACAGATTTATTGTCTTCGCGATAAAGGTATTAGACTTAATTATTTAGAATTCTTGGAAATTAATAAATTGAAAAATTCGAATTGTTTACTAAATGATTAATTGGACCTTAATAGTTCCCCTTTGTTTAACCTTTTCAACTAATTAAGTAGTAGATATGTTTTGAGATTTACAGGTACCTTCCTACATTGTATTGTCAATTTTATTTTTATCATAGGTAGCTCCTAATTACCTCAATTGTTAAAAAGGGTATTTAAGTAATGTTCAAGGTAGAATAATTTAATGTATAACATTCGCTTGAAAAAGATACAGTGTATCGAAACATGTCGCGAAGACAATAAATCTGTGGAAATTTAATCGTGTTTACCTTAGTGTCATATTAAGATAAGAGAAGTATTGTGTTGTATTATGTTGTTGTTCAATTCTGTGTTCTGACTATTACGTATCTGTCAACAGTGTCAATTACTTTTTGAATCTGTCATTCTGTGTTCCATGGACCCATGTTTTGGTCATGTCCATGTTGTACACGTAGTATGATGTTCGTTGGAATTGAGTCCATTTTTAATAAATAAAATATATCTTTCCAAAAGTGCTTTACTGTGAGAGTTATTTTTATTACATCACTGTTCATTATTTAGTTATTTTGAACTTATTCTTTTCAGACAGGAAATATTTTTGAATACGATTTTACTGAAAAAATTGAATAAGATTTTCAAGACAACAGTCGTTCAAAAGCGATAAGTTAACAAAACAAAAAACCACGTCAAGTTGGAATTTCACATTCACATAGTTATACAAAAAATTTTGTTTGTATTTCGTGTATAAAATTCGTGTTTTCATGGCACATTGAAAAAACACGCATTTCACGCACTTAATACAAAAATAACTATTTCAATGATGTAACACTTGATTGACTCCCCATGTTGACAGTTTCAAGTTTATGTGTCCCCCCGCGAACAAGAATCAAAGAGCACAAGGCTTGCTGTCTGTTAGGGCACACACAGAAATCCGCTGTCGCAGAACATACTCTCAAAAACGATAACCATAGAGTGAAATTTGAAGAAACCCAAGTCATCTCTTCAACATCTGCCTATTACCCAATACTCTTCCGGGAAGCAATTGAAATCCACAAACACCACAGCAACTTCAACAGAACCGAAGAAGGACTACAATTGAACAAGGTTTGGCTTCCAGTTCTCAAAAATTCTCAATTAGCTCCCTACCCACAAAATAACGGTACGAACGATTCTATGATGTCTGCTAACGCTATGGACCAATCAGATGTAAGAACGTCAAATCACAGGTATTCATTGAGACAACGTATAACAAATGTCAAACATTTGACAGCAACTTAAGAAAGCAGAAATTTGCAAAATAACTCTTGAAAATGCTAACCACTCGTGTTGGCGAAACGTCGAGACCTTCTCAGAACATACGTCGGCCTTACAACCCGAAGAACCATCATGTAAACGATTAATGTTTACAAAAATAACTATTTCGTATTAAGAGCGTAAAACGAGTGTTTTTTAATAGCACATGGGAGTGTTAATTTTTTGGCTGAGATCGCAGCTCGAGGCCAAAAATTTTTCCGAATGTGCCATGAAAACACGAATTTTATACACGAAATACAAACAACATTTTTTGTACAACTATTAATGTGAATTCACATCGTCTGAAATATAGTAAAAATATATACTTCCAATACATTTTGACGTGGATTTTTGTCCCGATAAGTTATCGCTTTCAAACGACAGTTGTCTTGAAAATATTATTCAATGTTTTCAGTAGAATCGTATTCAAAAATGTTTCCTGTCAGAATAAAAATAAGTCCAAAATAACTAAATAATACTTCTCTTTTCCATACATATTATCTTTAATATTATCAATACTTCCAATACAATTTCACAGCTTCCAGTGGTCTTTCTGTGTCGTTACTGTAGAAACGGTTTGTTGGCACGCCGCGTGTTTGACTGTGTTTGCTCGTAGTTGCTTCAATTTTGGGTTATTTTCAAGAAGATAGATGTTGATTATGATAGTGATAGTGATACCCCATCAGATAAGTATATCTGAGAAAGCAAATGCAATAGTATCTAATATGTTACCGGCCAAATCCAAAGTCAATGTACGAGAAAACGTATTACCAATTTCGTGAACGGTGGGGCAAGAAACATGTAAAAAAGGTTTCTGAAAATGTGCTTGTAAGCTTTTTTGAGGAAAAATCGAAAATTATAAAACCTCCTACGTATGGAGTGTCTACTCAAAGTTGAAAAGTACATTTCAGGTGACGATTTTCTCGTTTATACCTCTGAGACCAGTGAGAGATATGAAAATTCTGACAAGAATGATGAAAAATTTGAGCGGTTGCCGCGTGGCTTTCATATACAAAATTCGCTTTTCATTATAGTTATTTATGTATCAAGGGCGTAAAGTAGGCGTTTATGGCCTGTGGCATGGATGATGGCCCGATGGCGTTAGCCGAGGGCCATCACACGCCGAAGGCCTTAAACGCATTTTTGTAATTTCGTTTCAATATGGCGACTTTTTGTTTACAATTTGAATGTCAAAATGACGGTCATATTTGCACAAGTGCGAATATGAGAGTTCATATTCACACTAGTGTGAATATGGAAATCAGTTTTGATGTTCATTTGGAAGTATGAATGGGATGCTCATAATTTCAGTAAATTCAGTCAACTCAGTAGATTCATTCTTTATTCGATTATCAACAATATAGGTAAATGCCTCCTCCGCGGCAGCTTCAATATTACTTAGCACATTATTTTCTGTATCAGAATCACTCATTTTCGTTTGAATTTAATCAGACAGTCCGTCAGGTAATTCAATATGTTTGTATCTATCCATGACAACTGTCAACTGACGGCTATATATCCGGCAGTGTCTCCGCTACCGACTTCCCGGCAACCGAATCGCAACCATCATTCTAGACTCGTGCTATGTAAAGTACTAAGCAATATTAAAATAGTTATTGGCCGATGCCCGTATTCAGTGTAATCCATGATTGTATATGAATAAATATTCCAACGAAATTACAAAAAGCCATGTATATAACACATTGCAAAATAGCGGGTTTTTTGCACACGACGTGTTGGACCACTCGCTACGCTCGTGTTCCAATGTTCACGTCTGATGCAAAAAACACGCTCATTTTGCAACTTGTTATATAAATAGCTATTTACGCACGTGATACATAAAAAATTTTATGCACTAGCAGTTTTATAGCGCGAATCACAAATACTGACTTGAATTGCAATGGTCTACACGTTTCATACGTTATGCATACAATAATTAAGGGTAACATAATATGAGGAATGTGAAACTATAGTAGCTGAGTGCTTTATTGGAGAATCTATTTCAAATAAATAAATCACCGAAAAAATTGCCAACGATTATGAACAAATGTTAAAAAGAGTATTGCTCTGAAATGATTCTAATTCGTGTTAGGAATTGCATGAAATGATGTGTGAGTATAGACAATTTGAGAATTTTGTCTACTTTACGGCCCGCCGGGTCATAATGCGCCCACAGGCGGTAAAGTGCCACTTTACGCCCGGCGAACCGGGCGGTAAAGTGTACTTTACCGCCCGCTAGTGCATAAAAATATATATGTGTTTTGGCACGATTTTATCGCCGCTGCCATGTACACCAACGGCATGTTGAGATAGACAATGGCATCGAAAAAATTATAGGCATAAGGGTTGCACGTGGCCAAAGGGTACCAATGATGACGTAAAACTTGTGAAAAAAAAAATAATTTGTGGACGATTTTCTCGTTGCTGCCAATTAAAATAATGGAAGTTTACATCATGAATGTCCCATAAAAAAGTGGCATAAGGTTTGCGGATGTCGAAGTGAGGGTGCCCGAATTGAATTTTTTATATGAAGGCCAAGCGGCGACCGCTCAACTTTTTCATCATTTTGGTAAGAATTTTCATCTTAACTGGCCTCAAAGGCATAAACGAAAAAATCGTCACCTGGGGGGTTATTCTCGAATCATTTGACTTCCAATTCGTATACGAATAAAAGAGACAATCATACATATTTCATGTGTATTAGTGTGAAACAGGGAATAGAATTCGCATACGCACAAACTCGAGAATAGGACCCCTGAAATCTGTCACCATCTCCCAGTCTATTGAGGAAAATATTGATAAAAGGCAGTTTTCAAAATTGGGACCACTCATTCAGAACAAAAGCGTCAGATACCGAGGAAAGACATCTAAAGTTTTATCAAGGGATGATATCAATAAATTAATTAAAGATGCTGATATCAAAACCAATTTACTTTATTAGGTACACATATAATGATAATTTTGTAAGATTAGTAGTAATTTCAATATTTTTTATATGTAGGCTGTCCTAATTTTTGGGTATCAGCGGTGCTTGTCGCTGCGCGCCGTGAAGAATTATTACATCTAACTATTGATGCCATTGAAGATGCTGGATCTACGAGTATATCGATTGTTAAAATACCTGATACGAAGACCTATTGCGCAAGAACGTTCACTGTTTCAAATTTTGATTATTGTAGTGTCTCGTACTACTTCCACTTGACCATCTAGAATAGGAATCTTAAATAAAACACTAATTACTCTTCACACACCTTCACCCCGTCACGGTCTGATATCAACTGTCTCTACTCATGACTCCGTACCTTATCCGTGACTCAGTGAATATGGGTTTCTTTATTCATTATATAATTCAATACCTACACTACAATTATATTGAGATATACCTCAATTATAGAGCACTCCGAAATATTCGAGAGGAATATGAATTAACCAACGTGTGGGGATGAATATAATAGGAAAAATTCCCAGCTTGATTGCAAAATAGCTTGAAAAAGATATGTATAAGAGCTGCACAGGTCACTGTTTCAGGAGAAGCTCTGTAACTCTTCTGGCCAATGCAGGGGCAACATTACATCCATAAAACGTCACTGTGGCTGGAAATCTGCCTGCGTAGCAGAAGCATACATAGAAGCTAGTTTGAATAACAAAATTGAGATTTCTAACAAAATACTGAATTGTCCGTCTTCTTTGAAACAAATTTAAATATCTTATAAAATTGTGGAATAAACTCTTCAAGAAATATCTAACGTTTCTGATCAGCAACAACATGGAACATCTTCAGGAATTTATGTTGGAAGTAATTGTTCAAACTTTTCTATCAATTATTATTTCAATAAATTAAATTGTTTTATGATGAATAATCAATTAATAATAGACTCTGTTAAAAATAAATCCTTCAAAAAGTAATATTTCATGTTTATTTTGTGAATAATTTTTTTTGACATCTACAACACTTTATTTGAAGAGTTGGAATTAATTGGATGAACAATCCTACTAACGAGGTATGTTTAATGAGTAGAGGTAGCTGCTTTTTGGTGAAATAGGATGTATAGTGTCTCCAAAGGCTCCAAAAGGTCCAATTCGATAGAAAACTTCCTATTTAAGAAATTGTAGTCAAATTTGTAGCAGTCTGTTCTGTCCTTGGCCAAAGCATGTAGTAGTGGCCAGAATCGACTTCAAAACCACAGTGAACGATGACTGTATAAAGCTATACAGGGTGTTTCAAAATTCAGTATCAAGATTTCAGGGGCGTATTTTTCAGGTCATAATAAGACTTTTTTTCCCATAAACATATGTCCGCAACCGCTTCATTTCTGAGATACAGGGTGTTAATGTTTCAAGATTTTTTTAGTTTTTTCTTCATAGATCTTTCAGTTTTTTAGATATCAAGATCAAATTTGAATTAAAGATAACTTTTTAGGGTTTACATCATCCAGTATGCCGGGTAATTGTTACAATCTACAGGGAGATATTTTTTCAGGGGTCAAGTCCCTTTTCGCCCTATAAACTTTTTTGTAGTACGCCTCTGGTGGATTCTAACATATGAAATACATTCTTTATTTTGTTCATGAATTTTTTTGTCTCTTGTAATTTTCACACATCTTCAACCGTTATCAAGAAAAAAGTTAAAACCGTTTTTGTAATTCGCTACATTTAATTAAAATTTTTACCAAAAGGTAGGTATTTGGTTTGTGACCTAAATTACAAGTTTCCTTAAAGATTACCTGAAAAATAAGAACGTTGACTTTTTATAAAAGGTGCTGGAAATGCCCTCCTCTTTCTGCGATACAACCTTCCACTCTTCTTCTCATAGACTGCCGTACGCGTTCGGAAATTCCGGGAGTGTTGCTTATGGTGGAAGGCATCCATAATTCGTTCAGTGAGAACTTCGATGGAAGGCACTGGTTCTGAACCATAAACTAGACCCTTTACATGTCCCCATAAAAAGAAGTCCAGCGGGTTGCAATCTGGGGACCGTGGGGGCCAAGCAATTGGACCTGCTCTGCCAATCCACCGATTTTGAAACACTGTATTTAGATAATCGCGGACAATGACTCGAAAATGAGGGGGGCCCCATCGTGCATAAACCACATTTGTTGCCGAACTTTTAAAGGCACGTCCTCCAATAATGCAGGCAAGTCGTTCTGTAGGAAGTTTAAATATGTGGCACCATTTGAAATTCGCGGTAAAATAAAAGGACCAATGAAATTATCTCCTACTATTCCTGCCCATATGTTTACGATGAACTGCTTCTGGTGTCGATATTGTCTGATCATGTGTGGATTTTCTGGCGCACAAATATGAACGTTGTGGTAATTCACTACTCCGTCGCATGTAAAGTGAGCTTCGTCGGTAAAAAGGATACGAGATAAAAATTCAGGATCCCTAGTACAGTTGCGCAGTATCCATCGGGAGAACTGCAAGTGCCGTGGAAAATCACGAGGAAGCAAACCTTGGACGCGCTGGATATGATATGGGTAAAGCATGTTTTCGTGTAAAACCTTCCAGACAGTTGAATGGGAAACATCCAAATCTCGTGCTATTTGTCGAGTACTTATACCAGGATTTTCGTCGATAACATTTAAAATCTCTTCAACTCTTACTGGGTTGCGTGCTTGTCGCGGTCTGCCAGCATCGTGCCTTGGAGCCCTAAGGTGCTGATGGGAATTTATAAAAGTTCTATAGTTGGGAAGACGGCGATTAGGAAATCTTAGCGCGTACAACCTCTGAGCTTCATGTCCGTTGCCATTAGCCAGACCATAAACAAAATGGATGTCAGCCAGATGTTCAAATGAATATGGTCCATTTTCCATTTTAAAGTTAAACAAATACACGATGAGACATCCACCAACTTTCAAATAATGTCTAATGCTTCAAAACAAACCTAAACGTCAAAATGAAAATAGCAATCATAGCCCACTAATTCGCTTTTTCATTGTTTCGTTGAAAAATGTAATCAAATCTAGCGAATTACAAAAATGTTTTTTTCTACTACCGCTCACCAAAATAGCCTTTGACGCTTTCAGATCTCAATGCAAAGTTGACGTTTTCCGAAGAATGTCATTTTGTGACAGCTTTTACGAGAATATTGAAAAAACGCTCGATCTCCCTAGCTTTTGTTGAAAACAAACCCATTCTTGTATGATGGAAACTGAACACAAGAAATTCGTAGTAATATGATGTACTGCAGTGGTGTAATGGCAGAGATTCTTCGTACGAAACTGATTTAGCGTTCCCGGCGTGAGTTCGAACTCTGGACTCGCTAATTTTTTTTTTCGCAAGTTTTTTTCCTTTTGTTAGAAATGTAAATTATTGGATATTTGGATAGCTTATACATTTGGGAATACTATTGTAGGTAAATTTTCTCATAGGTAATATTATGTGCCTATGTTAAATGAAGTGTCTATCGTTTTTATGTCTGAGGAGCTGCGTTTGTAGAAAAAATCATGTGTGTATTTCGAGCACAAAGTGTCATTGCCGCTCTCCAAAGATTACCGCGCTTCGCTTCGCGTCGCGCGGTAACTCTCTTTGTCGAGCGGCAATCAATCAATTTGCGCTCTAAATACACAAATAGCTATTAATTTTTTACTCGATAACGGAGTGAAAAAAATAAAGAATGTATTTCATATGTTAGAATCCACCAGCGGCGTACTACAAAAAAGTTTATGGGGCGAAAAAGGGCTTGACCACTGAAAAAATATCCCCCTGTAGATTGTTACAATCACCCGGCATACTGGATAATGTTAACCCTAAAAGTAATCTTTTTTTAGATTTGATTCTGATATCTCAAAAACTGAAAGAGCTATGAAGAAAAAACTAAAAAAATCTTGAAACTTCAACACCCTTTATCTCATAAATGAAGCGGTTGCGGACACATGTTTATGGGAAAAAAAGTCTTATTATGACCTGAAAAATACGCACCTGAAATCTTGATACTGAATTTTGAAACACCCTGTATAATAAATGGATTTGAAATGTTCAAAATAGAATCTTGTTAATACTGGTGTACATGATCCAAAACCCAGTCCACAACAATGTAGTCATGTAACAGGCCATCTTTGTGTTTTTTTATGTTATAATTGATAATGATGATGCCCTGTAATTATTTCGTTTTCGTAGTACCTATTTAAGCTAAGCTAGTGAAATTCTTTCAAGAGGAAATAAAAATTCATTCTCTCTAAACAAAAAAATATTGAGACAAGCGAAGTGGTTCAGATGAATGGAAATATAGATGGGACTAACGAGTATATGTATATACAAACAAAAAGACCATTTCACTGACATTGACATTTTTTTTGGAATAGGTAGATACACTTTTTAAGTACTAAGTCCGAGGGGCGGTGCATTTAAGGGTAATGGGGATTATGTTTCCGATGCAGATAGCCGATAGATTAAAATATCGCGTGGCTGTAGAAATTAAAAAATTAATATAATGGGTAGATAGGAAGTGACGCTGATGAATAATTTTGGTCCTTAAAAACATAAACGCTTAGTCAGTGGAAACTTTTACTGGCGAGAGTCGAAAAAATTTATTAATTCCATAATTTGGCCCCTCACTGCATATAGCATATTGAAGTATTTTTGAGATGGATGGTAGAATGGAAATTGTCTAAAGTTTTTTGCGTTATGATGCAGCGTCTACACTGTGGTGTAACTTTTCAAATATTTTACTACACACCATTTCGTGATCGTTTATTCATTATGAATTATGACACATCTATAATCCACTGATAAATATATTGAGACTACATAATTGAATTACAAGATACAAGAACTACGGTTTTGGATCCTCACAACCATTCGCTATGTAATCATCGATATTGGACATGTTTTCCTTCAGAGTCTCTAAACAGCCGGAAAATGCTCCGGTCATTAGCTTGACCATTTCCATTATGCAAACCTTTATGTCCTCTTGTTCCTTTTGTATATTTTGGGCAATAATTGTTCCACAATTCTGAAAATCTGCTTTACAAGAGTCGATGATGGTTTTGTACAAGTCCTTGAACATTTTGGATTTTTCCATTACTTGCTTCAATGCATCTTGATCGACACATTTAGGGAGTTCTTTGGAATCTTTCAGTGAACCTATTTGCCCAGTCATTTTCTTGATACAGTTGGTAACTTTGGACTGTGTTTCCTGACTGTGAGCAAACTGAAAAATAAACAAGAATTCATATTTATTCATTTAAATACGTCACATCTTCGAAATGTTTGTAGCCCTTCCAAAACAAAATATAGATGAAAATGTAGCAAATATCAATTTTTAAAAATAAAGTCATAATAGTTATTTCGAAACGGAACACCTATCTGGTGAAATTGGCTCCGCAAGGAGCCAGAAAACCAACAAATAAAAGAAGAAGTTATTACGCAACAATTAAAATGAAGTGACTGATCAACACGCTAAAAAAAGACTGAAAATTTTTGGTATGTTCACAAATATCTATTTTGATTTTGGAAGTCTCGAACATATAGACCGGGATCCCAAGCCTATATTCAAAATTGATTAATAACAGGCTGAATCTTCCTGAGTAGCTTCATTTTGCCGAGGCGCCAAACTTTTTCCTCTACGAAAATTCTCGAATGTGGTAGCTAATAAAACGCGCAGGCGTCAATCATGTCGATTTGGTGAGTGCAAAAAAAGTCATTAATAACAGTTAGTTTTTTACACTCACCAAATCGACATGATTGACGCCTGCGCATTTTATTAGCTACTACAATCGAGAATTTTCGTAAAGGAAAAAGTTGGGCATCTCGGTAAAATGAAGGTACTTAGGAAGATTGAGCCTGTTTAACAATCATTTTTGAAAATAGGCTTGGGATCCTGGTCTAATATTCTTTGACAGAGTAGAAGTAATATCTCAAGAGATAACTCTTTAAGGAATTTTCAAAATGAAGCATAGAGAGACTCAAAATCATCTGGCCAACGATTTGAGTTGAACGTATATCTCTTGGATTTATTCAGGCAGTAGCGATATGTTCGAATATTAGAGAAGTGCTGATGGAGACGATAAAGAATATAAAAGCGGGAAAAAATTAACAGCAAGAGACCCACTAGAAGAGGAACAGAATATTGTTTGAATGACGGGAAAAATGAATTGGAGTCAAAAAAAATGTAGCAGGGTGGAACGGGGTGAATTTTAAGGCTGAGTTCACCAAGACTTCAATCTCGCTTTAGGAGATAACCGACAATTTTAATCGAGTGTATTGCTCAACTTGCCATCATTGGTGAGTTGAATCAGACGTAGAACATAGATTTCGCAAACTGAGATTACTTTTAACTGAGCAAAAACATACAATTGAGCAATACGCCCAATTTCGATTATCTGTGATATCCTAAATCGAGATTAAAGGTTTGGTGAAACCTGGCCTTAGGAGTTGAAAAGGCTATCTCACGGTTTTTCGCCATTGGAAACGAAAGTTGACCTCCTATCAAAAAAAATTGAACGGCAAAGTTGTTGAAAATGAAAAGATCTACATTTTCTGTATCAAACATTTTCCACATTACCCCAAATTATCCGGGAAAATCAGAAAAATCATTCAGAATTTTTTTTTTTTCTCGCGTAAATTTTTTTTTTTGTTTTTACGAAGGTTGGTGGAAATATAACTAACTTATTATGTTTCAAGTAAGCTGTAATTTTTTTGTAGCGGAATACAAATTTTTCCTTTTTTTTTCAACAAATTTCGAAAAAACGACCTCATTTTCAACTGAAATAATTGAAATTGACAGTTGAAACCTTTCGAGAATATTAATTCCATGTTAACTCAATAGGTACAAAGAATAAACAAAGACATAAAAAAGGATTTGATTATGATAGAAGGGCGAAAGTTGGTGAACTATAAAGGGTAAAAATGGTTTCTCACGATTTGCAGCGAAAATGAAACTTCTACAAAAAAAAAAGTTAGGAAAAAAGTTGTTGGCAATAAAAATATCTACCACCTTATTGCCGTCCTAAGCAAAAAAGCTGTATCTACAGAAAATGTGAATTTGGAGATATTGGTTTCTGTAGTCTTGAAACACTATAAATTTAACTTTCTCCAGAGAAAAAATTACGTAAACCAGAATTAAATAGCCAAAGTTAATCAATCATTTTGCCTTTAGTACATAAGTTTAAGACTTTTCGTACTTTAGATGGTCGAAACTACAGATTCTCAGCTTCAGAGTTTTTGCATATACGGCTTTTTTGCTTAGGACGGCAGTGTTTGTTTCCAAGATTTTTCCACATAACCTCAAATTTTCCGGAAAAATTGGAAAAACTGTTTTAATTTTGTTTTATTTTTTTTGTATAAAAATTGTGTTTGTCACGAAATCTAGTGGAAACATACTTTTTCATGTTCTGAATTAGATGTCTTTTTTTGCAGCGAAATATTTATTTTTCTCGAACTTCGGAACTTCGAACTTGGAACTCGGAAAGTAGGCGACTCCTATTTAGGCAGGTGCCAAAACGAATTTTAAACGCCTAAAATAAGAAAGGAAGTAACAGGAGGACCAGGTGGAGAATGTTGTAGAGCTTCCAACTTTGAGGAAAAAAATATTTAAACACAAAAACACTCAAAATGGTGAAATTGGGATGCAATTTAGTGGTTGAAAACGGTTTTCTGAGATTTGCGGCAAAACGTGACTTCTTAGCGGAAAATCTTCGATGGAAAATATGTGGAAAATAAAAAAACGTAAACTTTTATTTCGAATACATTTCGACATAAGCTCAACTTAACCGCCAAAATGGCAAAACACCGATTTTTCAGTACTTAATTTTTTCTCGCGTATAAATGACTTAAAACATCTGTAAGTGATTATTTTAATTGTTGAAATGTCCACTTCTGAATTGTCTATGTAACTTGGTGGTTCATTTATCGTTAGACCGCTTAAAATTGAGAAAAAATGTAACCATGAATCATGCTTTTCGCAATATATTCAATGATTTTCGACTTTCTTCATTATATTTAATGACCAATGAACCACCAAGTTACATTTGAAAGTAGACATTCAATCAATTGAAATCATCATTTATAGAATAGAATTAAGAAGAAATTATTTGGCCAAGTTACAATTATGTTTTTGGTACAAAACGTTAATTAAAAGTTATTTAAATATGCACCTAAAATATCACAAACAGACATAACAATATTTAAAATCGAAACAAGAACATGACTTGTCGAAATTAGAGTCACGACACAAGATTGAGAAGTGGGGGCGCTCTCAGATATTCGTCGATAGAGTTGAAACAGTGGAACAGTATGTGTCGTTTTAGTTTTAATTTGAAACAATTGTTATTGAGCATCTTGAACTCTTGAGGCAAACAATTTTAGAGTCTAACATTCAGAGAATTCATCTGAGATTTGTTGAGTTTATATTGGGAAGGCCTTATGTCGTTCACACCACGAGTTTGATAATCGTGAAAATCAGAATTGGAACAAAAATTATTTTTATTTCTGTGAATTTTTAGAAGATTGTTATAAATAAATAGGAAAGGAACAGGCATAATAGCGAGATCTTCGAAGAATTGTTGACAATGGTCCTTGCAACCAGCACCAGCAATGATTCTTATTGCTCTTTTCTGCATTTTGAAGACTTTAAAACATGAGTGAACAGAATTTCCCCATAACAGTATGCCGTGATTAATATGTGTGTGGAAGAAAGAGAAATAACATGACCGTACAGTGTTGTCGCAGAGTTTAGTTTTCAAATTGCCCAAAAGAAATATTGAACTTAAAGAGTGAATTAATGTCTTGTCATCGGCGTATGCAACACATTTATTAGGGTACATAAAGTGAAAGAGATCGTAGATAATGAAGAGTGACGGGCCAAGAACTGATTCCTGAGGTACCCCATGTGAAATAGTTTGAAAGTCAGAACATGTGTCATTAATATATACTGCTTGTTTTCTGTCACTCAGGTAGGACTGTATCAAATCGAGAGATACACCTCTGACGCCATAAAACAGCAGTTTATCAACCAGAGTGGAGTGAAAGACACAGTCGAAGGCCCTTCATAGATCATATAGAGTAATGGAAGTATTCTTGCCTTCTTCCAAGCCTTCGACTATCTCACTCATGATTTTGAAAACAGCATGTGTGGTGCTACATTTTGTTCTAAAACCAAATTGACAGCAGTTGAGAAATTTATTAGATTCAAAATATTTCATATTTCTCTGCTTCAGTATAATCTCGAAAGTATTGAGTTTTGAATTTAGACTTTCAAAATACAAAAAAAAACACCAAGACCAAGACCAAGTTCGTGGAAGATAGGGATATTTCTTTCGAAAAATGTACATAAATCTTGAACTAGTATTCTTCTGAATTGCAAAACTCTAACTTCTACGCCACTGGAAAAAATATGATTTTGAGCCTCCTACTTGAACCGCCAATGTTTTCTTCACAAAAAAGGTGCTCATGGTCATAAGCTCTAAAGTTGACCGTCTTCAAGAAAAATCAACTTTCATGTTGAAAAACGAGGTAAATTTTTTTAAATAATTTTTTTCCTAATCATACCAAATTTCTTTAAACGTTAAAACAAGTAACAAAACCAAACGTTGACTTCTCAATTGCAAAATAAAAAAAACAATAACAATCATGCTCAGTTGAACTGTTGGAAATGTCAGCCGTTAGCTTCAATGCACGCAGCAATTTTTCGAGGAAAAAACATTATTTAAACAACATGAAAGTTGATTTTTCTTGAAAACGGTCAACTTTAGAGCTTATGATCAAGAATACCTTTTTTGTGTAGAAAACATTGACGGTTCATATTTTAAATTGTACTTTTTCCAGTGTCGTAGGAGTTGGAGAAAAAACACCCACTACCCCTTCAAAATTTTCACCAATTATGAATTTGAAAAAATAAATAATCCGCACAAAACATAGCTTATTATGAGTAAAAAATGCCTACGAAATCTGGTTTCTGTGCGATAAACGATTCCAGAGATATTCGCAAAAAACGATTATTATTTTAAAATTTCAACACCTTGTATTTCGAAAATGGTTCATTTTAGAGGGTAAGTTAATGAACATTTTTTTTTCATATTTTTGGACGAGCTATCACATCCTGAAGTCTTGCGCATTTATTATAGTTGTCACTTTGACGTTTCAGGAAAGCACGTAATTTCGAATCCTCAATTTATGATAATGCTGATTGCGATTTCAGAAAAAATAGTATATGTACCTCGTAGTAAAAGCACATTTCCAGACTTCAATGCTTGTTGGCCTCGGCTTCGCCTCGGCCAACAATTTACATACTTGTATTGCTTTTACTACTAGATACACAATATACTATTTTCTTAAGTTTGTGTATAGTTACACACGAATTTCCCCAGTGAATGATCCCATAACTGATGTGAGAGTGGAAAAGGAAGAAATATGTAGTTTTCAGTGTATCATTGCTGGTGATATTTTTAAGTTGAAGTAAAAGAATAGTGCTAAATAATCTTCTGTTTAATTGTTTGATTGTGAGATTGCTGACCGCAATGACTCCAAGTAATATTATCACATCCGTGATAGTGGTGCTAGCTGCAAAATTAAGTTGTTGAGTTTTGTCAGAATTAAATTTGAGTTTGGTTGCTAAAAGCCAAGTTTTTGCCTTACTATTTAACTCTTCAGACATTCTCGAGAGTTCGAATAAGTCTTTATCGAAATAAATGAAAGGAGCATCGTCGGCAAAGTGAACAGATTTCTGTGGGTTCATGAAACGACTGATATCATTTACATAAATGATGAACATAAGCGGCCCCAAAACTGATTCTTGAAATTTGAAGTAGTGCTATTGTTAGTTACAGCTTGATGTCGACCCTCTGAAATGACCTCATTAAAGACAAAGACACTCCCCTGATGCCATAGTAACATAGTATCTCCAGTAAGATGTCGTGAGAGACGTAGTCATAGGCCTTGGATAGGTCTCAGACTGAGTTGCTATGTGTTGCCCTAGTTCAAAGCCTTCGACTACATCGCTAACGACTCTTAAAACAGCCTGCATCGTATAGCGGTCCTTACGAAAACCATATTGCGAATCGAAAAATTTATTATTAAAAATATGCGGTGAAGCGTTATTTAAGGATTTTTTTTCTATTTTACAAAATGTAGATATTATAGAAATTGGACGGTAATAGGGAATATGCAAGTGATTTAAATTTACTTGATTTTTTTACCTCAAATACTTTATTGTCTTGAAATTACACCTAAACCATTAGTTTATCATTTAGTTTGTATTTAACTTCATAAAACTTTAATCAAAAAGTGCATGATAAGCGCGCGGAATTCAGATTTGCGAAACGCATCACCATTGGTCGAAACGAAGAATGACGTCACATGACACGTCACATGAAATTTGTCTGTGTTGATATTCATACTGTGCTAGTCGTCTTTCATAGAAAATTTGTTTCTATTTATATATTTGTAGTGTTTTCCATTACATAGTGCGATTTTGGTCTAGTGACAATTGTAAATTATCAAGAGCAATGACTGAAAGTGGTTTTGTCAAAGCACAATCCGACAATACCTGAACTGATAAGTAGTAATATTTTTTCAAATGATAGTTTTTCTTTAGTAATTTAGGTGAGGCAGGTATATACAAAACATTTATGCATACAAAACTTAATTCTGATCAATTCACTTCATGTTAACTATCGTAATACAATGACTCACATTGAAATGATCTTCACAACAATGTAAATGTGATATTGGAGATACTTCGCCTGTTCTCATAACCTTACACCATTGTTTACGTATTTTCGCATCTCTTGGAACAGAAAAAAATACTTTACTTGGTGTACTTATAATTGTGTTTTGGCATTCCGGTACTAGACAATACCTATAAAATGGTTTTTTAGCATTTTCCATTATCGTAATAGCGATTAAAACTGCAAATCCCTAATAGACCGTCAGATAGTGACAGATTTAGGTGCCCCATTTTCACATACAAGCCTCGAATAGGGTTGAGAAGTACATCGATGTTGAGTAAAATGGAGGGAAATTTACAAGTGGCTTCTGGGGATAACATATGGAAAATTCGATTTTCCATGGAAAATTCGATTTTCCATATTTTAACGGGAGCCGTGTTCACCTAATCATTAACTAATATAACCTGGCTTCAGAAGATCAAAGGCTTGAGTGTTGAAGGTGGCTAAAGGGTTAAAATGAGGCTGTAATCTTGTAAACAAAAATCGAGATTTTAACAGGTTTTCCCACGCAAGCCCATCGAATCTATGAAAACCGACATCGTCACTAGACCGAAAAACATAATGGCTTGAGTGGCGTGAATGGAAAAGTAGATTTTGTCGTCGGAAAATTTAATGGAAATTCTTTTTGATTTTTCCCTATGTTTTCCCCACGAGCCACTCGTAAATTTCCCTTCATTTTACTCAACATCGACTTACTTTTCAACCCTATTCGAGGCTTGTATGTGAAAATGGGGCACCTAAATCTGTCACTATCTGACGGTCTATAACCTAATTAATAACTATCAATAGTGTAAATGGCCATAACAATAGAAAGGCTTGTTCATTGAAGAATGCTCTGGTTGATCGAGATCACTTTCACGTATGTTCATCTCTCTCTAACACTTGTACTGCATTTGTCTTACTCTTTTATAAAATATCAACTTCAAGCAATCAGAGTACGTCTCAACGAACGACACTGAAGAAGAACAACACTGATCGCGCTATGTGATGTCATCCACAGCGCGCGAAAGTGGAGGCGTTCAAATACGTCAAATTCAATCGGTATTTTATATATTATTTTAATAATTAATTCCAAGACTTTCAACCGTATTTAAATTTTTTACTATGTTGTAACAAAGTAAAAAATGTATTAAACAAATAACAAAAAATTATGCATATTCCCTATTGTCGACAAGTGAAATATCACCATTTTTCAATAGAGGAATAGCTCGGGATAGTTTTAATGCATCAGGAAATATACTAGAGACGAATACGAAGTTTTCTTTATCATTTCACTATTTAATTCATTTGCGTCCAAGCACTTTGAATTCTTCACTGACTTTATCACATCCAAAACGTTACTGGTGCTAAAAAGAAAGAACTACTGGGAGCAGGAAAGTTTCTGTAATTGAGTATATCAAGACTTGAAGTAGTTGTAAGATTTTATGATTTCAACAGCAATTTCAACAAAAAATCGTATCGGGAGATATATCGCTGGTATCAGAATTCATTATTTTTCAACATTTCTTTTCAAAAGAATTCATGAAATTGTTGTAGGTCCTCCTTCTCGCATTTTTAATTTGAAAAGAGTAATTATTTCTGGAGAACTTGTAAGCTGAAATGTCGGCAGGATCTATGGTTATATCTGCCACGAGATAAAAATTCGAAAAATTTTATCTCATTCTTTTCAAAGAATCGTTGAACCATTTAATCGGAGACTTTTTACTTGAAGTGTGAATTTTTATGGAAAATATTTCTTGAACTGAATTACAAGAGTGGAAGCTATGGAATGAATATTTTGGTGAATTAGTATCCCATTTTATTCCTAATAAGGTCTGCTCCAGGTTCAGTAATCCGCTGAATTGATTTCTGATTATATTTTTTAGACAACGGTTTCATAATGAGGTATTGGGCACGATCATCAGATAGACAGATAGACACCCCTATCAAATGACTGTTTCTCTAAGTTGGTCAATATGTTGTCTATGCAACTAGGTGAAGTGGCTGTGATCCTATTTTCCATACACCATTGCATTTGTTTTTCTCCTGTTGCGACCTGCTCAATGAAAGCTCATTTAAAGAACCGTAAACAATATGTCTTAGTAGAATTCGACTATTCTGCAAGGTGCAATATTGGGTCCAGTGTTATTTGTACTCTACACCTATGAATTTCAAAATCATTTAAAATTCTGCTTTGATTTAAAAATTGTCTTTTATGCATTTGACACCCAGTTATACATATCGTTCTTCGGAAGAGATTTGTCCATAGAAAACTTTCACCTTTTTTCTGATTTGGAAGCTATCATGTCGATATCTGAAAAATGCAGCGTATTTATAAACCCTTCCAAATCCTCCGCTATTCTGTAGGGTAGAAAAGTCGCCAGAAGTTGCTGTATTCACTCGCTAATGTTAAAAATCGGGTATAATACAATTCCTTTCTCTAACAGCGCAAAAACCCTGATTTTTATTCTCGACTCATCTTTCAATTCCAACGGTCATGTCACCCATTCGGAGAACTTTCTGTTACCTCAAATTGATCTATAGAAAAATCTTATACCGCGAAAAAAAACTGTATGTGTGTCGTTAGTTCTCTCATATTTGAATGATGAATACATCTTTTAGGATCTCGCCATCATCAAAAATGAGTTGATTACAACATTTATATGTTTAATATGCGATCGGGGATTTTTTTATAATAATTCACCAACATTATTTTCAAAAATGTACATGTTACGTGGGACCAATATTGCGAAATGCTCTCATTCTTGTTCTCGCCAATATTACATTTAAATATTTTTCCGATATGGTACTATAGCGAAATACAAGTAGTTTGAATGTTTTATGGGTCATCACTTGTTATTTGGTATAAATTATTTTCAGTCGTGTTATCTGAATACTCTTGCCACGGTTGAGCAGTAACAATTCCATAATTATTTTTTTTTCAACGACAAAAATATCCTCAAGATACAAGTATTTAAATAAATTGAAATATTACGTTATACTTATCTGGTGTTTTTTAGGTGAGTAACCCTATTTTAAAATTTGACGGTATTCAATATTAATAGTTATATATTTTTAGGTTGTTGAAGAATCAAGAATTTTAAAAAGTTACAGGTTTGTCAAATAAATCTTTTCATTCAATTTCATATCTTTCGAACGAACACGAACATTAAGAAGAACTGATATTTCGGTTCTCTAACAGTACCATTATTATTCCAATATAATTGTGTTTTTTGGGTAGGTTCATTGTTGCTGATCATTTATTACAAAAACTGTAGTCATTTAGTTGTACCTACAATGTACTTAAATAACTATAGCTTATTTCTTGAAATGTTCTTTTACGAATTCCAACCTTACACAGTCTTGAAATGATTAAAATAGATGAACTAAAATAAAAACTTTTTAGAGAAAAGTTTTTATTTTAATGCACTGAAAAGAAGAAAATGAATTTTAAAGTCCACCATTTTCCTACATGATACAATTTTAAATGATATAAAAGCTTGTCGCGAGAAGCATCTATGTTTTTCTTATTATGAATTAAATTTAAAATTACCTTAAGATAAATTCTCGCGACAAGCGTTTATATGATTTAAAATTTTATTATGTAACAAAATGATGGGTTTAATTCACTTTAAAATTTATTTTCTTTTAGTGCATTTAAAAAAAAGCTTTTCGCTGAAATATTTTTTTTAAAGTTTATTTATTATTTTTTTTTAGTTTTCTTTGGATATGTTTCTTAGTCTGTTAATTTCAATTAGTGCGTCATTGTTGCACGGTCGCTTGCCTGTTAATTTACTACAATCTAGTTCTTCAATGAGGAGACCTTCCAGTGACTTTGACCCTACTTAAGCCACATATGTTTGGCCAGCAGCGAAGAGCTTCCGCGGTGAACATTTTTTAAATTGTTATATGTGTGGAACATTAACTTAACGAGAAACATTCTCAACTGAAAATTGAATCAATACATGACTCCTTTGGAAATGGAAAAAAACCCTACGATAAAATTGAAGTTACTTTTTGTAATATCTAACAGAAAACAACTACTTCCCCGGCTAAAGCCACGCTGGACATTGAACTACATCTGATAGATATTGAGAAAGACCCTATATAACTTGAGAGAAAAATTCTGATAGTGAAAATTTGCATTTTCATTCAGATAGTTGATTATTTATTAAATGTCCACTTTCCATTGGAGATTCTTATCTATGAATGAGATAAGGGAGAATGTTATTCAGAAGTATCACTCACAGAAAATCGCTCATTTCATTGACGCGTGGATTGCATCACTTTCGCTAGGCCTCCAATACATATTGGTCGACAAAGATCTATTTCACTCTTCTAAGATCATCAGGGAGGTCGGAAGAATTGGAAAACATACTCTTCAGAAGCAATTTCACACTGTAATGAGGAATTGTTGGACTATTTCTTGTGCGGTGAAACTTGATTTTCAAAATTACCTCAAGAGATATATTGATGATTTTTATTAATTATTAACATCAATAAGTGAACATAGTTTTTCAGGTATTCAACTTACTTTGAAAAAAGTATGCAAAAATACATGCTTATATTTGGTCAGAAAATTTATTAATCTGAATGAAACGTTTTTATTACTATATTATGGAAACCCAAAAATAAACATATTTTGTCTTATACCAGGAAAACTTTGGAGAGACATAGTTTATATCGATTATTTTGATCAATAAATGAATAATATTTCCATAAATATTCAACGTACGTCAGGCAAACTATGCAAAGATACATAGTTATTTGGTCGTTGAATGTATCGAATTCAATAAAATATTTTCATTACTATATTAGGAACCATATTCATATAAAAAATGTAAAATATTCATATTTTGCCTGATGTCAGGAACACTTTAGAGAGACAATGATTGAAAACATAATATGAATAATACGTTTGAATTCGAATCTCAAAATTACCATCACTCAACTCATATATTTTTTCAGGTATTCAACTTATGTTGGAAAAATTATGCAAAAATACATGGTTATTTGGTCAGAAAATGTATTAATCTGAATGAAACGTTTTTATAATTATATCATGGAAAATGACAAGTACACATATTATGTCTGACACCAGGAAAACTTTGATGAGAAAGAATTTGGAAACATATATGAATAATACATTTACATTCGATTTTCAAAATTATCATCACCCAGGAGATATATCCACGATAGAATAGTTTATATCGATTATTTTGATCAATAAATGAATATATTTCTTTGGATATTCAACTAACGTCAGGCAAAGTATGGAAAAATACATAGTTATTTGGTCGTCAAATAGATCGAATTCAATATGTTTTCATTACTATATTAGGAAATATGTAAAATATTCATATTTTGCATGATGCCAGGAAAACTACGGAGAGACGATTCTCGGAAACACATAAATGATACGTTTATATTTCTGGTTTCAAAATTATCATCACTCAAGATACATATTAATGAGATAATAATTTTTATTGATTATTGTGATCAATAATTATATATCTTTTTTGGGGCATATAACTTACGTCTGGCAAAATATGCAAAAATACGTAGTTATTCGGTCATAATATTGACTATGATGTATTCACGATTATATTTAAAACATGTGAAATTTTCATATTTATCTTGATGTCTGCAGATTATTGAATAGACTATATTCGAAGAACCACATAAAAAATATGTGTATATGCAATCTTGATCGTTCAATTTGATCAAAAATGCAACACAATTGTAATGTGTTAAGGCAAACGTTTGACGTAAAATGGTTTAATTTTGGCATATAATATAGTCATGAGTGACCGATTTTTGTAGTACGTATCGATTAAGTTCATTCAGCATAACGCATGAGACATCTGATGAAAACCATTATATGACATAATTGTAAAGTTGAATGTTCACCGGGTTGGGCTTAGATAGACAACGGCATGGTCAATAGTAGGTACTACCTTGCATTGTGTACTGTGCAAGCTGTGGATTTTTCCGAATTTGTTTCGCAAGTTATCGCAACTTTTTTGAAAAGAGGGGAGGGAGCGTGCCCACCAGCAGACACATTTTTTTCGTAATTTTCCAGGCATGAAACCGTTGGAATTATTTTCCAATTTTTACGTGTTCTCTATCTAGTTTTCAAGGGGGGAAGAGGAGTAAATTTTTTTGAAACCGTATTTTCCTAATTTTTTTTCGTAGCGAGATATGGGGGCGAGTCCCCCGATCGATTTTTTTCATCATCATTTTCCACGTCCGAAACTGTTGAAATATTTTCCAAATTCCTTTGCGTTTTCTGCCTAGCTTTTAAGAGCAGACAAAGGGGTGAACATTTCTAAAACCATAATATTCGACGGTCAGATATTTTTCACTATTTTTACGGATTTTTCCGATTTTTATTAAGCGAGTTTTCCAACTTTTTTTGAGAAAAGGGAGGGTGAGCACCCTCTACTAGCTTTCGGGGGGCAGGGGGGACAATTTCTTCGACATAAATGTATTGTCATCGGAACTGAACCAACATGTGAAATTTCAATTCCATAGAATGAGAGGAAGTGGTTCTAATTCAGGTTGCAAGATTTGTACTCATCTAACAAACACACACACACAGAGCAAGTTGAATAAAAGCTTTTCAAGAAATGTATTCTATGAAATCTTCAAAACTGTGTGGGTACAAATTAATAAAAAAAAGTCGAATTAAATCTATCAAGAATAATTTGCCCTTTTACACTCAACAGCTTTATGTGCTTTCATCGACATAGAGGGTGCCTTTGTATTAGATGGCTGATATTGTAACTATTTCAATGGAAAAAATATTCCAAACCACTTGCTGTCAGATTTTACTGGAGAACTATATGAACCAGTAGAAATAAATGTAAATAAAAGAGAAGATAAGAAAATGAACACAAGAGAAGAACTAGAAATAATAACTGTTGAAGAAAATGGGAAGAAAGAAGAAATAAAAAATAAAACTAAAGATACAAATTTGTCAATTTTAGATCAGCATAGGAATAGGAAACCATCTCTTAGATCACAAAACAGAGTATAAAATGAGAACGTGAATGTGTATGCTTCTTCTTTTTATACATATATATATATATATATATATATATATATATATAGTAAGTTTTTTTGGATATTTTGATTGTTTTTTGTGATTGTGTTTTTTTTTACTTTTCGTATAAGTTGTTTTCTACTCTTATAATTGTCGTTATTAGCATCAGAGCACTAATTTAATTATTGATGAATTTAAAATCTTTCTCAATAATCTGGATTCAGAGATTGATTGCGTTGCTCTGACAGAAACTTGGATCGTACACAACCCAGAGTTATATTCTATTCCTGGTTATGATATTACCATTGTTTATATAGAAGATAGTTAGTCAACCTTATGGGATTATAATTGGATCAAAATGGATGCGACATTTAGATGGCGATAGTGAGCTCGCATCCAAGTCATGTCGTTACTTCAGTGATCTGGCCTCCAAGTCATGTCGTAACTTGATTAAAACAATAGAAAAGCATTAAAATCAGGGTTTTTTGAAGAAACCTGCATTAAAATGATGTCAAATATTCATGGTTGTAACTAATCACGCTTGTGTCCAATACCTTTTCCACTGGCATTGACTAACTATGTTCTATTTAAACAATGATATTATATATAGTGAGGGATCTTTGAATCAAAATGACGGCGTAGTAATGTATATCCGATCCATCCATGATTATGATTACAAAATAGTTAGAATTAATGAAATCAAAGCAATTGAGTTAAAAGTTAAAGTTGATAACAAATTCATAGACATTCTTGCAATCTATAGACCACCGTCCACAGTCCCAAATGAATTCAATAGACATCTGCAAGAGCATTTTCATATCAATCATTCAAATACGGCCACATATTCGATACTTATCGGTGATCTGAATATAGATATCCTGAAAAACGATATATTTTGCAATGAATACTAAGACACCCTCAGTGAGTTTGGATACTAATCGGTAATTAACAACCCAACAAGAATTCAAGATGGAAACGGTTCATGCATCGACCATATTTTTCTCAAATCCACAAAACATTACTTTACCGATAAAATATTACCTGTAATCATACTAATATTACTGATCATTTCACAATTGCACTTCAAATAATTCTAGAAAATGAAATAGAAGAACTTGAAAAACTGATGGATTATGCGAAATATCATAGAATATTGCGCAACATCTCTTGGGATACCATCTTGAATAAACACAATACTGATTCTGCCTAAAAATTCTTCTTGACACTCTGGAAAACTGCACATTTAAAAAAAGAGTGAAGCGAAAAAATACGAAAATTGCACCCTGGATAACAGCAGGATTAGTTAAATCCGTAGATAGAAAAAATAAATTAAACATAAGATCTCGTAATGATCCTACAAACTTAGAAATAAAAAATCAACTTAAAATATTTCAAAATAAATGAACTAACTTGATATGGAAAACCAAAATACGAGTATTATAAAAAACAAATTGACTCAAACTCTTCTAACACAAATAATTTATGGAAAGTAATAAAAGATGTAAGCAATGCAAGAAATGCCAAACGAACAATCACATCAGTAAAAGGCGAAACAGGAAATCTGATAAGGAATAAACAGGATATTGCAAATGAATTCAGTTCCAAATATACCAAAATAGGAAAACAAATGGATAGTAAAATAACCAGAAATTCTAATTTTATACGTCCTAAAACAACAGTCCTGAATTCGTTTGTACTTTTTCCGACTGTTGAATCCGAAATTAGAGAAACAATCACAGACCTGAAACTCAAAAAATCCACTGGAATCGATGGTATAAACGCTAAATTGCTAAAATCACTATCCGAATACATCCAAAAGCCCTTAGCACATCTACTCCATAATCCATAAAAAATATTACAATAATATCCAATCTTTTTCAACTCACAATACGAGAAGTGATAACTTCACGGTGTCCCTACCAATTCCCAGAAGCTCCTTGATGAAGGGGTCAATAATATATAATGCTAAAAAAATGTTCAACCACCTGCCTTCACATATTAGATCCTTGGTGGCATATAATAACGCTGTCAAGGAGTTACTGCTAGATAGAGCATATTATAATTTGAAAGAATTCTATGATGATGTATTTTAGGTAATTGTGTTTTGATATCGATTTGTATTGTTAATTTCGCTCTAGATGTGTATCTGTTTATATATGTGACGTTGTATATGTTATATACAAATTTTTATTATGTGATTAGGACAATTTCATTGATCTTGACATAATTGTGACTTTTCATATACATGTCTCTTTGTGTGTTTATATATGCGTATATGTGTGTATGTATGTATGTATATATATATATTGTATATATATGTATATATGTTTATTTATGTTTATACAGCTATATTTTTATGTATTTTATAATTACCTTCTTCCCGCTTTATCAATGAGAATTCAGTTCTTTCGATAATAAAGCATATTTGACTTGATTTGATTTGATACTCAACTTATACCTAGAATCAGGAACTTGGCCCAAAGTTTTCAAGGAAACTATTGTGGTACCTGTATTCGAAAAAGGAGATGCTGAGAAAACTACTAATTATAGACCCATATCACTGATAACAAAGGTTTTTGAAAAATTCTGAAAAAAAGATTTACAGCTTATGTGACAAAATAAAGCTTAATTTCGGATAGACAGTTCGGATTTAGAGAAAAATTCTCATCTCAAGATGCAATACTAACTCTCACAAATGAAGTTTCTTCAGCTCTAAATGAGAACAAGCCGATTTTATGCGTTTTTATCGATCTGTCGAAAGCTTTCGATACGGTCGATCATGAATTGCTCTTACAATCCATGGAAGAGATCGGAATCAGAGGCAGTCCTCAAAATCTATTCAAAAGTTATCTCAGTAGACGATTTCAGTCTGTGAGAGTGGATAATGTGTTGAGCAACTTCCTTCCTCTTGAAACTGGAGTACCCCAAGGCACTGTTTTGGAGCCCTTATTATTTAACATATATGTTATTGGCTTATTTTCCCTTGAAAGTAAGGGGAAAATCTTAGGATTCGCAGACGACACAGCCATATTTTACAAAGCAGACACCTGGCAAGAACTGAAGAACACTGTAGAATCTGATTTTGATTTGATAAAGAACTGGCTAGGGCATAGACTATTGACAGTTAATCTCGAAAAAACCTATTATTTACCATTCAGCTGCAATAAAACTAACAACGCACCTTTCAATAGTCTGAAAATAGTACAGCATTACATCCTCCCGGAAAAAAAGTTAACTATTTAGGCGTGGTGCTAGACTCACACCTCAAATGGGATGCCCATATAGGCTATGTTTGTAATAAGTTACTGGTCGACAAGCCTAAGGATGCCTCCGAGAATTGGTTGCGCAGTAGACACAACCCTGGAGTGGAATAAAATTATTGTGGCGTTATTCTGATTGTGTGTTGAATTTGAAATCATTATGTTGTGTATAGTTTTGAAATATTATTAGATAGGTTATAGTGTAGTTTGTTGTGTTTGAAAATGCCTTCAAAGAGTAAAGTGAGAAATAAGATTCTGAGTGTACAAAGTAGGGAAATTGTCAGTAATGTCATCAAATTTATGCAGGCCGAAGCAATGATAGGTGAAACCAGTATTCCTCTTGTGAAGGTTCAAGAACGAGTTGCTGCCGCAATGGGAGTTTGCGTTAGAAGCATTAGGAAAATTAATTCAAGAATGAATAAAATTGAAAATGGTGAAATGGAACAATTCTCAACTCCAAATAAAAAGAGAAACAAAAAATCAAAAGTAACCATGGACAATGCTGATTTGGCAGTGGTCAGAGGTCATGTGAGGTCATGTTAGTCAACTTCTGTAAGTATGTTCCTCGTGTTCTTTATTATATTTATTTACCTATTTCTGATATTGTGAGGCGATGCATTCTTTTTCTAGTCGTACTTTATTTACACTTATGGCTTCGGGAAAATTATGCAATTTTCATAAACGGTCCAGTGATCACAGACAATTATATTATTCGAACAGTTCATTAGGAATTAATGAAAATTCAGATAAGAACCTACGTACCTACGTTCCTACGTGTTGCAGAAAAATTTCTCTCCCGATTGTACATTCCGATGATAACCAGCCGTAAACAGTTGTCGATCTTTGTCGCACATCTACTCACGCTTTCTATCGTTTGCGCATCTCAGAGGCATCCTTATGCTTGTCGACCTGTACGATGTATTCTGTATAAATTAAAATTCATGAAAAAGATCGTGTCATCCCGCCACATGAAAGTTCTGTACCACTCCTTCGTAGAAAGTCACATTCGTTATGGGATAGCTTGCTGGGGAGGAGCCCTCAATACTCATATTCGTTCTCTTGAGATAATCCAAAAAAGATATTTGAAACTGATTTTATCCAAACCATCCCGCTTCTCAACTGAAAGTTTATTTTTAGAAGCCAATGTTCTTGATATCCGTCTATTGTTTTATTATAATATCATAATCACTTATCTTCGAAATGAACATTTTTTATTACCCACCCATATTTATAATACACGACAAAAAATCAACACATTATTCCTCAATTCCATAAATTAATATGCCAGTGCACATATAGTTATCAAGCTCCCAAACTATATAATACTGCACTGCACTGCAGGATATGAATGCACTCAATTCATTCAAAAAAGCCCTTAAATCCTTCGTTTCCAGTCAGACAAGGCGAAAATCGCTGATATTATTGTTAGGAGAAATTTTTAATGATCCATAACTGGCTTTCTCCTCTTTAAAAAAATAACTTTTTTCCGTTTATTCCAATTCATTTGTTTCAAGGGAACAGAATGGGTGTATTTTTGTTTTCATATAATATATTGTATCTAACCCAAAACGCACTAGTTACTAATTTTGTACCTATTGTATTCATACTGATTTTTTCAATATGTTTCGTTCCAAATAATTGTATAACTTACTGAATGTTTTTACTTATCTGATATCATTACACATTTTTTACCAGTCTCATCTAGTATGTGTCTATTTCATTTTAACTGGGGCGTTTATTCACCTTTTATTTTTACACATTCTTTGATACATATATACATGATTTTATTTTACTTTTTGAATTTTAAGTACATTTTATTATTATTATTATTAATAGGTAGGTATATCCTTTATTTTAATACTTCCAATCTTTTTTTCATCAACCCTTGTTAGACTAGTCATAATTTTTATTTAATATTATTTGTACCTTATAAGATTTAATTTGTTCAATGCTGAAACAAGTGCTCCGGCTTCTGCTGCTTTATTCACGCAAACATTTTGAATTATGAATCTTTTGTGATATTTTTTGTGAATAAAGATTATTATTATTATTAACACCTCACATGCCTCCATAACCAAATCACTAGTGGAAAAAAAATCCAAATGGGTATTTGAATAAATTTTAATACGTTAAATAATGTATGTCCGTTCAAACAAGTGTCAATAACCACGGTTTTGTCGATTTTTATCAGATCTCCTGTATAGTACTTTACGAGTATCGCACTGATGATGGCCTAGTGCAAATGTGATAAAATGTACACAGAATGCAGCTTTTTCATCTAATAGAAACATAAATGCCTTAACGGATCAGATGGATACAATCAATGCAGAAGAGCAGAATCATTCTGGCAACTCTTGGAGGGGAAAAGCTGGTGTGGAGAGGAGGGACTGAATGTCAATTCTATCAAAACATTGCTGGTTCCATTCACAAGGAGGCGAAAGTACGAACTTAAAGCCACATTTATGAATGGAACCCACTGACATTTTCCAAAGAAGTTGTATATCTGGGCGTTATAATCGACACTGACATGGTACAGCCAAATCAACCACATTCTTCCTAGAGTTACCTATGCTTCACTGATGTAGTGGCCAAAGGTGCATCAAACTTCGGCACAAGTAAAGCTGCAGAAAGTGCAGCGGAAAGCTTGTCTGGGAATCACATGGACGATATTCACGTTCCCTATGAGGTTATGCTGAACCTTTTACAATTGCACTTATGTGTTATGAAGGAAGCAGCAGTTCCTTGAGAATGAGCTAGAAAGTAAAATTGAAAGCAGGAGATCTGATCGCACATGTGAAGATTTTTGAACGTATTTTCCTACAAGCCATGTCTAAGCCGACAGATAACATGCCATTTAGGTACGACTTTCGAACTGCAGTAAAACTGATGCGCACCGAGTGCATTTTTTTGTATTCCATTGCCAAAACTGTTGTAGAGTTTTGTATTCCATTGGGAATCTGGTGCACATAATTTTGAATTCAGTGCAATAATATTAGCACGAGCTCTTTTTGTTAACATCGTCGTCAAGCAGTGATAAGCAGACATATAGGAAGTAATAAAGGAGATGAGACCTCGTCCTAAAGTTAACAATTTTGTAGAAAATGTCCGTAAATTCAGTTATGAAGAGGTCAGAGAAAAATATATTTTTTAATTATGGTTTTTCATGTTTCATTTTTTGTTTTGAAAAAACTTTAGGATGCGGAGAGACACTGCTTATAAAATAATTGATGACTTCATAACATCAGTTTTATTCAACAAACACATGCCATTGGAACAGAAATCTTATACCAGCAGAGACTCATCAGAGTGGATTTTTGTGGGATAAAGACAATGGAGAATTATTCGAATTGAATAGTAAAATAAATGAAAAATATTGTCCTCAAGGTTGATCTCTTCGTATTGTATTTGCTAGGCGTCAAACCCACCATTTGACACTTTTTCATCATTACAGGTTCGCGGAAAATAAATTAATTATGAGAGATTTATCTCGAAAGTTTGGCATGTCTCAGTCATCCCTTTTCCTGATTATGGCACGAATTTATTAGTAATAACCTCTCTATTACGATAGTTGTGAAAACAAAAACTGACAAGGTGACAATATAAGTTTCAGATGTCTGTCAGAAATATTTTGTATTCCAGTGAGAATGAACTAGTGCACATTTTGAAAAAAACCAAGTGTTGATGCGTTACTGGTGCAAAACTAGTGCAACACTAGTTTCACCAATGAAATTTGCTATTAAAATTTTGACACCGCCTGTCTTTGTAGGTTCCTTCCCCAATCAGTGGTTGTGAAAGATTTCACTTTGTGTCTAGGACCACACAGTCCAGTTGGTTTTATTATTTTAATATAAAATTCTGTCTCGTGATGCTTTCAGAGATTATATGAACATCTCATCAATATTATTTCTGTTATTTTTTTTTCGCAAAGAAATATACCCATTTCTCCAACTTGTATGCTGATGAATTGGTTTCAATAACTACCATTGGTAAAGTGCATTTCTTTTCTGCCTGCAGACTTGTGGAGAGTTTACTGAAACTGAGATAATTACAGACGCTCTAAATGAGAAACCATTCTGAATCGGAAAGGAGGTTTATAGCAGTTTTCAAATTGTGTGTCCAGTAAAACATTTGAAAAGAAGAATTCCATCTTATAGCCACGTCTGATTTTGACATTTTCTTTCTTATATTCAAAGTGTCGCAAAACTTTTCCAAACGAATTGTAAGCTGCTCAGATTTTTGTAATTACTTTTGAAAAATGTTCCTATATTTCCTGCAACTCAAATAATAATCCGTGAAGTGGCAACATGGAAATAGCGTTTCGAGTATGTGGGCGGAGCAATAAAAGCTTGGCTAGGCTTGAAACAGCTTGAAAAAGCTGGAAAACCTTGAAAATAGCTTGAAACTAAGCCAAGCTTACATTTGTGAAATTCAAGCCAAGACAACCTCTTTAAATAAAAAAATGTGTTTAGTACAAGTTTGTTATGAGGATATTGACATACAAGATATATCCAGATCAGAGCAAAATCTATTGAAGGTATCACTCTATCTAAGTTGGAATTTTCATGACAAGCTAGAAGATCATACATATTTTTGAAAATTTTGAAAATGTAGACCTAGTCCGTTATTATTCTCCGTTGCTCCAATGTCAAAATATTGAATGAAAGATTTACTGAATTTACATTTTCAATATAAAAAAACACCATAAACCTCAAAGTTCAAAAATCTTATACCTTGTATGTGTTATAACAATGATTCTAGATAACACTAGCAAAGCTCAGTCTTCTATAAATGTAGGCAAAATACAATGACTGAAAGGCCTTTTGAGTTTTGAAATTCTTAAATACCCTGCTAATAAAACATAAACAAAATAAAACATAACAAAATATAGTTTGAATTAACAATGTAGACTGAAACATAATTCATTATCGCAAATTAGTCCTAAATCCTTGATGTGATTGAGTCTAACTAGAATTTTACCAAGTAAATTGTTATCGAATTCGTATAGGAAATTTCAGAGAATTTCTTAAAGTTTAAACTCCAAAATTTAAAATTAGTCATCAGCGTGTTGCGAAATATAGGAATGTTTAAAACAATTTTTTAAATTGTTGATGAAAATCAGAAACATTAAATGGCCGAGGTGGGAGCCTTTCGGTACCCCAGATGTAACAGCAATAGGTTCGGAATTGAAAACAATGATTTGTGATATATTGAAAACGAAAGAAGCTAAACAAAATGGATGAAAGGGCTGGGCGGGCATTAGAGGGCCAATGACAACTGGAGTAAAGTGCCATGACAAAGACAAGCGAAAAGGTCAGTAAGACTATTGCTGAGGAAAGCTGAACAGCTTCTGGAGTTGGATAAGAAAGACTTGGTAACAGGACTACACACTGGACACTGCCTTCTGAGGGATCACCTCAAAAAATGGGCAAATTAGAGAGTGGTAGTTGCCCTACTGCGATAACCTAGCTGAAACTGCAGAACATTTGCCATGCGAATGACCATCGCCTTTCTGCAAAATGCTCAATTTCCTGGAAGGGGCCTTCTTAACGCCGTGCGACGTCAGATAATTAGTTTCCAGGAAGTCTCGGTTTCCTGGGCCTCGAATAGATTAAGGTTTGTGCACAAAAGATCTGATAGGTCGAAGTGCTTGTAAGGCCAACTAGCTTAGTTATTCAGGAAAACTATAAAGCTCACCTGTAAGACAGTTACTAACACCAAAATTGCAAATACTTTGTTCATTTTTGAACGTTATCAACCACCAAATGACGAATGAACTATGACTATGGCTAATGCAGTCAATTTATATATTTTCAGTAACTCATTATAATTATCGCTGTAAGTTTCACCTTAAAATCCAAATTGGAGCTTATTATATGATAGGGAAATTTTTATATCATTATCATTAATTATAACTAAAGATAAAGGTAGTTGGAAGTTTCAGTAGTAACACAAATTCTTATGATAACTCTGACTCACATCCAAATTCCATTATTTTATCTAAAATATTAAACACATGTGCTGATGATTTCATTTTTAGCAATAGAAATTGAATTTATTTATCCGAAGATAATACACAATAAAAATTAAACAATTGGTTCATTACACATTAAAATTAAAATGTCATATCAACGTATTCAAATTGTGTTCACGTACTATGAAGCTAATTACGAAAAAATAATAAGGAAAAATTATTCCCGTGAATTATTCTGAAAATTAATGAACTCAAATTTTAATTGGGCCACACGTATGCTTGTTTTGATATTATAAAAATTCCTTTTGTTTTTTCCGACAACCGGCTGCACCCCTACGAAAACCCTCAGAAGTCCTCGAGAGACTTAGGCGATCCAGAAAAACGTAGCCCTTACCTTTTAACGTGTGATGCCATGCACGAGACAGATGACCATGCTGGGAATCGAATCAACGACCCTCTGATTGAGACCCTATGACGGAGAGGCTTATCCTGGCATATATCATAAAAGACAGATCACAAAACCCTATGAAAATGGCCATCAGCAAAATTTCATAATTTTTGATATTTTGCCGCAAGAGGACACCAAATTTGAATAACTCAAAAAGCATTGTAATGGAATTTTCCATGGAATAATCATGATTTATGTGATTTGTGATAAATTCTTATTAAAAAATTCAATGGTCGGTGATATTCACATGTATAGTAGTGAATGGGATGAAACAAAAAAAAATCTAAATTCTCCAATCAATGAGAATGAATTACGCAGTGAAATAACATGAATAGAAATACAACATTATTAGTTGAAGAACGTCCAAGGAAGTGAAACTGCTCGTTCTGGAACTACATGAATTTCTTTTTTCGAAGTGATTACAAGTGGAAGATTGCACTCATAAGCATCAACTTGAATTACAAGAGAGTAATATCCAATATTATTGAGGGTGTCCATCATCGAAAAAAACATTTGAAAACCTGTGCAGCTCTCCTTATATAAGTATCTCAACAATCGACAAGATTCTGTTATTCAATTCAAAATTGTTTGTTTCAGATGTTGGACACCTTGTATAATAATGGATAAAGATTTTTTATATTGCCTGTTTGTGAATAATAACTTTCCAATCTTATCAATTTCGAGAAGACATGAGTATATTTCCAAAATGAGCAGTTTTACTTCCTTGAACTTACTTCAACGAATATCTTTCCCATTTTCCAATTATTAGCGGAATGCTTTGGAAACTCCGTGAACGAGTTACCAGTATGTCATACTTTCATTAATGTTATCAACACTACGTTATTGTTATTTTTGAGGGTTTTGATTACTGAACTTTTTTTTCAAATCATCCCCTTCATTACTTGTTATTACTTAGACCACTGAGTTTTGTTTCTCACTGTATACTTGTGAATATTTCTGACCCGTGAATTGAAAAGAGTTTTGCTTTAAAAATGCATCGCAATCAAATCAGTGTGAAGGGTGTTGAAATGAACAAAATGTCAAAAAACATCAAATTTAGCTAAAACCCATTTTTATAAAGTTAGTGCACTGTCCTTTGATTACTTTCAGTATTGACAAATTCGATGACAATGAAACAGTAAAACAACAAAACTGTAACGAAATTGTTTTAATAAAAATACATGGCAAGCTGGATGTGCAATATTGAATAGTACGGTGTGCTATTGGGAGACAATCCAATCTGTTCAAAGTGAAAAACCCGTTTTGGGCATTTAAAGATATGTAACTTGCAAATTAATGATTTCTGCGAAAAAAATTATTTACCAATTGTTGTTTTTCATGGTGTTCCGCAGCATCTGTGAAAATTTCAGAAAAATCGCTTTGGTGACCATTTGCTTCAGTATTACCAACAAATGTATTTATTTGATTTTGTTAGTATGCAATAGCTATTTATGATATAAGTATTGGAAGTAATGTTTCATTTTGTTACTACCAAAATGAAACACAAGAAAAAGTTTTATGTATAACTGTCCTATATTGTTAATAAAATAGATAAATGTAATATTTCAATGGAATCACATTTTGACAACTCTTCTCAGTTAATTATTTTTTGGTGTTTTTGGCAACAATTATAGTCCGGGGGCCAGTGACAGATTTCCATGACCAAGTTCCTCTCAAGCGAAAATTAGTGGAATGCATCAGAGAGTTATATTATAAAGCTTCGTGAACGTCAGCTGCGGTTCCGTGGGGGGAGGGTGAGCGGTGGTAGCCTCCCACGCACGAAGAAAAAGAAATGTATTCAATTTTGTTTTCCTACCTGAAAACATGTTCAATTATCGCTAATGCAATATCTTGAAGAAAGAAAAATTGTACCTTCTATGATTTCCTCTCAAATAAAATTTTACCTTTTATTCGGATTGCGTCAATTAACCATGTTTCCGGGAAGGAGGACATAATTGAATATATTTTTTTTCTTCGTGCATAGGAAGCTACTGTGCTGATCATCCCCCCCCCCCCCCCCACCCACGGAATCGCAGCTGACGTTCACGAATCTTTATAATACGACTCTCTGATGCATTCCACTAAATATCGCTTGAGAGGAAATGACTGTACAAATTTTTACAGGGCTCCTGGTCTATTACTATCGTATTTGCTGTAAAGTGGCCGTGTTAAGTGGCGCCGAATGACCTCAGACAGAGAGATAGATACATTTAATTAACAACGTATACAGTGTGTCTCACTTCTCATGGAAACATTCCCGTATCTTCCGTGATAATTGAGGAAGAATGATGAAAGTATCAAGACTGATGGAAATGCTCAAAATGCACCTACTACCTGAATGGGGTTGGCCTAAGTGATATACACTGCCCTCCACTCGCGATGGAACAACCCTTTATCCCGGAAAGTTATATTAGGGGGCAAAATTGGCCCAAAATTCTTTCGGATTCGTGTTCAGAATCCCCAAATTACTAATGATACACCTGTTTCCTGAGCAATTTTCAGTCCTGAAAAAAACGAATTTGTTTCAGTTCTCATGGAAACAACCCCGTATCTTCCGTAATTTTTTACGTAGAACCATACAATTTCAAGGATCGATAGATATACTAAAAATGAACTCACTGCATGGAAATTATCATTCTTCGTAATATTCACTGCACGCCAGTAGCGAAGGAACCACTAATTTTTTCATCGCTGCTGGCGTGCAGCGCATATCATGTAGGATGACTTTTTTTTAGCACTGAGTTCATTCTCAGTGTATCTATCGATCCTGGAAATTTCATGGTTCTACGTAAAAAATTACGGAAGATACGGGGGTGTTTCCATGAGAAGTGAAATAAATTCGATATTTTCAGGACTGAAAATTGTCCAGAGAACAGGTGTATTATTAATAATTTTGGGATCCTGAACACGAATATGAAGGAATTTTGGGCCAATTTTGCCCCCTAATATAACTTTCCGGGATAAAGGGTTGTTCCATCGCGAGTGGAGGGCAGTGTATATCACTTAGGCCAACCCCATTCAGGTAGTAGGTGCATTTTGAGCATTTCCATCAGTCCTGAGAGTTTCATCATTCCATCTCAATTATTACGGAAGATACGGGGGTGTTTCCATGAGAAGTGAGACACACTGTATATTAATAATAGATTTTTCAATTATTTACAAAAGTTACAATTGTTTGCTGCAAGTCAGAAAAATTGAGGATAGAATTATGTCGTCAGCAAGGAGATTTCTCCGACAAGATTTAGCAGTACAAGATGCAATCAATACAATCACACAGTAAAATAAAGATTCACAATAAAATCATACCTACATTTAAGTAAGAAGTAATATACTCATAATATATGCTTTGGGGCAATTAAGGTATAGTTATTTATTATACAAGTTTGTAAAGTAGGAATTTTTTGTATGAGAGTGAAGTTTGTTGAATCAGGCAAAGCCGAGTTGAAACAGTAATATTTTTAGCTGCACGTTTCAATGTACATCTGACCAAAACTTATATTGAACTAACATACACAATATAGTTTTTCAATCTAAGAAAAAAACTGACGAAGTTGACATTTCTCCACTTTAACCCCCAGTATCTAGAAAACTGGTCAAAGGATTGGATGCAGAAATTATACCTCTCAAGACGTTACTAAAATAATTATATACTGAGAAAATGATTGAATTGGACCGGGGATATTTTGGAGGTTTCGACAGATAAACCACATTGTATATGTTGAAGCTTAGAAACATCCGTATATTAGAGCGTGAATAATAGCAATTATTCACGCATCAATGGAATGAGCGATTTTCTGTGAGTGATACTTCTGAATAACATTCTCCCTTATCTCATTCATAGATAAGAATCTCCAAAGGAAACTGGACATTCAATAAATAATCAACTATCTGAATGAAAATGCAAATTTTCTCTCTCAGATTTTTTCTCTCAAGTTATATAGGGTCTTTCTCAATATCTATCAGATGTAGTTCAATGTCCAGCGTGGCTTTTGCCGGGGAAGTAGTTGTTTTCTGTTAGATATTACAAAAAAGTAACTTCAATTTTATCGTAGGGTTTTCCATTTCCAGAGGAGTCATGTATTGATTCAATTTTCAATTGAGAATGTTTCTCTTTAAAACATGAATCCCTTCCAAGAGAGGTTATCTTGTACGATGGAAAACAGCGACTAAATTCCAACTCTCAGTCGCAGATGATTCCACAACTGACTTTTTGAACATCCTGTTCATATTTTCAATGAAATCAACTAAGGTTGTATTATACACTATTTTTGTATTCTGTGTTATAGTTTTATATTATTAGTTTAGGTGACAAAACCTTGTCCTTGGTGTTCTTTGTAACACTTTTATGGCAAATAAATATCGAACATAATAATAATATAAAATATTGTACTGTTCATATTAAAACTTGAAAGTTGTTTTGAAAATTAAAAACATTTTCATCACTAATGTTTGGACGTCATCATTCAACAAACTTGAGACCATTGAAATGAAAAAGTCACTTTTAATGACAGTTATACAAAAACTACCTCTTTTGCTGGTTTAGTAGGTAACATCGATGCAGTGATTTCAAATGTACATCTACAGGTCACCTAATTTTTGTGATGATTCTCCAGAAAGTGCAATAAAATGTGTATTTACCAAAGAGTCAAAGTGACTTAGTCCCGTGGTGAATAATATACCATATTCATTACACAAACTACTGTTTTTTATCCTCACAACCACTTGCTATGTAATCATCATCGATATTTGATATGGTTTTCTCAAGTTCAACAAAACATTTGGAAAATGCCTGGGTCATCTGCTCCAAAATTTGCGTAATATTCTCCATTAAGTATTCAGGCTTTTCAATGATTGTTTTGATGATAGTTATTGGATAGTGCGTAAACTAAGCTTCTACGCACTGCTGACAGTACGTAAAGTAATACTTTTTCGAACAAGTGCGTAAAAAAATCTCCTGTGCGTAAAATCATCAACTGTGCGTATAGTAATTTTTTACACACTGTTCACACATTTATGCAGTTTGGAAAAATACAGTATTTTGCCTCAAACATAACTCAAAAGTCTTTATTTGATAATACGACGACAATTCATATCATTAAACATTCAAATTAATGATACGTATAATTGCTACAATTTGGCAATATAATAACTGTCGAAGAAAAAACTTTGCATGAAACACTTTCGTAAAGGGCTTTTTCGTGCAATCGCACGCGAAGTCAGTATTTCGCGTTCTCAGCACAGTCCGCGAAATTTAATTTCGCGGCCGTTACCCATAGCAACGGCCGCGAAACCAAACGTCACTTTCAATTTGTCACACCAATCTTTAAACTCGCCGTAACATTTTTCGTACTGCCGTTTACATTTTTCGGGTATTAAAACGGAAAGCGCCGAATTTACAACGCTTTTGAGTTCAAGAGGAGTGGAAGGTACTGAAATATCGCTATCAGTATCAGACATTTTGCGTTTTGACAAGAACTGTCAAAATATTTTGTATATATTGAAACATATCATTTCCATAGCACACGGTGATATTGTTAAATAAATTGAACTGCTGTTTTTTTTAGAGCAATAATATATTTATTTACAACTATCTATTTTAATAATTTTAACAATTGCACGAATAATAGTGTGTATGCCATGGCCGCGAAACTTTTTAACGACCTCAAGATTATCTTGCCTCGGCCGCAAGCGGCCTCGGCGATAACTGTTCTTTCGGTACGTTAAAAAGGTATTTCGCGGCCTTAGCATACAAATAACTATTTTGTACAACAAACTTCACGCTCATACAATAAAGTCCTACTTTACGAACTTCTATCATAAATAGCTATTTTCTCTGACAGCGCGTAAACTAAGCTTTTAGTGCTTTAAAAAATCACCTGTAAGTGAAATCATCAACTGTGCGTAAAGTAATTTTTTACACACTGTTCATATATTTATGCATTTTTGAAAAATACAGTATTTTGCGTCAAATATATTTCGGAAGTCTTTATTTGATAATACGTTGACAATTCATATTATTGAACATTCAAATTAACGATATAATTGCTACAATTTGGCAATATACTAACTGTCGAAGAAAACACTTTGTATGAAACACTTTCGTAAAGGGCTTTTTTGTACTCGCGTGTTTGTTGAACTCGGCTTCGCCTCATTCAACAAACTTCACGCTCATACAAGTCCTACTTTACGTTTAAATGTGGTAGTTGACGTTGAGGAAACGTTTCTCGTTGAATTTCGCAACGTGACTTTCGTAACCCAAATTCAACTAAACCTAAACCTATTAAGAACGTATATGATTCAACTCTTCACTTTTGCCACCATTATCAAACATGTCCTTATCGTGTTTACACAACGTATATTCAATTAGAACTGAAGAGACATTACATAAACTTTGAATAGTACACTATCAAACAACCCGAGGCTTTGGGAAACCTGTATTCTACGTTTCAGTTACTCTTTTTATCTACGTTGATGGAACGTTATAAAATTACGTATTTGATGCATTGGATGAAGCATTCAATAACAACTTCATCTTTCACGTAACTTCGAGGCCACTATTTTGATTGCTTATTTTTCAACGTTGTTTCAACTGATAAAAAACATCCATCAGCTACGTTGAAAATCAATTGCTTCGTTTACTTCATGTCAACAGAACTAGTCTTCTTTGGATAACTTCAACGTTTATTCAACTAGACATATACATCGTAAACAATACGTCACTGTAGCCACTAATATGAAACTTGTTCTTTTCGTGGAATCTCAACATATATTCAACAAAATTAAGAAACCTTTCATAAACGTTGATCATGACATTATTCATCAACCCGAAGCTTTGAGCAACCTATTTGTGACGTTTCAGTAACTCTGTTTTTCTACGTTTATTGAACGTTATGACTTTACGTGTTTGTTCAGTTGAAAGGAGTATTTAATAACAACGTAACTCCGAGACAACCACGTTGATTGCTTATTTCTCAACGTTGTGTCAACTTATAGAATACATCCATAAGGTACATTGAAAATCAATTGCTTTTTTCACTTCATTACTGCAAAAATAGTCTTCACGTCAACGTTTTTATTCAACTGAATGCACATCGTAACAAATATGGTCCTGTAAACTCCATTATGAAATTTGTTCTTTTCGTGGTTTCTCAACGTTTATTCAACAGAACTAAGAAACAATTCGTAAACGTTGAATATGACACTATTCAGCATCCTAAAGATTGTAGAAACTGATTTTCTACGTTTCAGTCTTCCTTTTTTACCACGTTTATTAAACGGTATGGAATTACGTGTTTGATATGTTGGAAGAAGTGTATAATAACAACGTAACTTCGCGTAACTTCCTTATACTATCTACTTTCATCTCTCATTTATTGAGTACTTGTCGTGGAAGATTCGAGGCCTATGATTTGAACTTTGTTTTGAAAAAAGTATTATCTTACTCATCAGTCATTGAAAAACTTAATGAGTATTTCCGATTATTTCATAATTAACCACTCATTGGCAACGCTGCACGATGCACCGTCAGAAGGGGTGATCACGTTGACGTTGAACGTTGTTGATGAAATAGCCAGTTAGTTCTACCGCAGCCGCCATCGATAGTATCCCGGCTTTTATCCTTTTTTAGGGTTATGTGTGCATGTGTCCGACTCAACCAGAGGATAATTTGGTAAGTACCTACCTACCTTGTTCATGAATTATATATTGCGCAAACTTCAAATGTTTCGTTATAATCTTTAATATTATATTTGGCAGTCGTCTTAAGAAGGTTGTGAAGTCTGCATGGTTCTTTACAGCAATTAGTATCAGCGATTTATCAGATACAGTACCATTTCTGATGGTATGGAACTATGGAAGTTCCCGTACTCCAATTTGCTCAAATCTATATGGAGTAATTGTTTTTCATAGCCGTAATTTGTAGTCGATAAATCTAATTTAGATACGTTGATAAAACGTCGATAAAAGGTAGGTAATTAAACACGTTGAAAATGGGTGGATGAACAAACGTTGATTTCATTAGTGTATATATTATTTATATATTTATTATTTGTTAGGTCACAAGATTGAAGTCAATTGGTAGCACTTCTCCTGAAGATCACAGTAGAATTTTAAGATTCATTTTAACGAATGAGCTGGCTTGCCCCTACAACTGGAACGTTACAGATAAGAAGGCTTTCAAGGATATACATGTAATCCAACTCATTTATGGTGAGGTTATCACTTATGTGCCAAATTCCATAATAATTATAATGAATGATTTTTGCAGATGCTGTCAAGGGAGAGTTTGAAGCAGCAGATCACGTCCAAATAGCAGATACTACAAAAGACTGGTTATATTTTGTGAAGAAACGTATGAATGACGTCATCAACTCTAAACTAAAAAAAAGAATATTTTATTTATATTAATATATATTTTCTTCGATACATCCGATAAGCATAGGACATACATGGTGGTTCTTCGGGTAGTAAGGCCGACGTGTTTTCAGAGAAGAACTAGACGTTTCGCCAACACGAGTGGTTAGCATTTTTTAAAATAACTCTGAAAATGCTAACCACTCGTGTTGGCGAAACGTCGAGTTCTTTTCTGAAAACACGTCGGCCTTACTACCCGAAGAACCACCATGTAAGTGACGATAGCAGCGAAAGCCTTCCACAATTTAGCATAGGACATTTTGAATCTCGCGATGGAGTGATCTTTGAGTTAACCTCTGTCTGAATTTATTTCAAAATAAAATAACAGCAATTACTAAAAAGTCTGTTTTCAGCATTTCCAGTAAAAATAGTTCATACGAAGAAAACCCAATAGTTTTTTGGGAACCATATTTTTTCTCTAATTGATCTAGAAGCAATGGATTACTGTGTATAGAGATTGAATACTGGTAACGTTTATTGAACGTACTATTTTTGCATTTTGTAACGTTTACATAACGTTTCAGGGTGGTGATGACAAAGGTTGATTCATGATAAAAATACATACGTTGCTTCACTCAGTTCAATTAACGTTGTTTTAACGTTTAAAATTGGTAGTAATATCGATTAAAAGATATTAATATTCATCGTTGATTCAACCAAGAATATCAACGTTACCTAATTACTGGAATTCTACGTTTGATTCTGGTGGAATTCTATGATCATCATCAACGTATAGAATTCGTATCTTAGCAACGTGACTTCGAAACGAAGATATATCGTTATGCTGCAGTAGAATATAACTGGATAAAAAACGTTGAAACCCCGTAAACAGGCATAGTTACGTTGAAACCGAATTATAACGTTATATTTCAGTGGAAATTTCATTACAATAAAAACGTGTTAATAACCTTGAATCAACGTGAAGAGGTAACGTTACTATAAAACCTGAATGAAACGTATTTCCTAACAACATTATGCCGTTTTTTCAACGATGAATAATTGTAGCGTTACTTGATAAATTCAACGTTTTTTCCACGTATCGGTGTTTATTGGGTTATAGCTATTTCAGCACAAGTTAAATTATAGTTACACCGACTGATTCAGGCAAGTATTTATGTACCGTTAAATTTCTTATTTGTAGAAAAAAACCATGCTGATGCATTTTTGAGACGAAAAAATTATTAACAGCATGAGACCTACTGGAAGAGGAGCGAAATATTATTCGAATGACGGGAAAAATTAATTGGAGTCGAAAATATGGAGAAGGGTGGAACGTGAATTTTCAGGGGTTGAAAGCGATATTTCACGGTTTTTCGAGAATTGCAACGAAAGTAGACCTCCAATAAAAAAAAATTGAGTGGCAAAGTTGTTGATAATTGAAAGATCTGAAACAATCGTTTTCAAGATTTTTTCATATAACATCAAATTTCTAGGAAAAATCGGAAAAACCCATTTTTCAGTTATTACTGTTTTTCTTACACAAATCTATTTTTTATTACGACATTTGGTGGAAATATAACTTATTATGTTTCAATTAAGCTGTAATTTTTTTGTAACGGAGTACAGATTTTCCCTTTTTATTTCGACAAATTCCGAAAGAACGACCTCATTTTCAAGCTCTCCAGTTGGAACCTCTTCAACATTCTCCACTTTGTCCTTGCCTGTCACTTTCTTTCTTATTTTGGGCGTTTAAAATTCGTTTGTCCACGACTATTGTATAAAATATTCATAATTCATGCGTTTCTTCAAGAATAACGATATCCATTAATCACCAGTTAATAACGAAATCATTATTCACTGCCATCAATATGATAAACATGATAGAAATATTTCCGACGAGCAGTTCGATTTTGCACGTATAACGTATAGACAAATACGTTAAAAATAGAGCGTGCTATGAAACGGCAAGTCAGATCGAATTTAATTTGAAACGTCAACAATTTGTTGGTTCGACTTGTTTCAGCAGCAAAGTTTATAACTATCAAAGTAATAAAATGGATACAGAGAGGGAAAATGAAAACATGTCTTGTACACCTCCAGAAATACAAGAAGCGGCAAAAATTGCATCGTTAAACTTATATTACCCGAAAGATCAAGAAAACTGTATTTATCTTGTTCAACAGAGCGTTGGACAGTATTTGATTGTGGTAACAACTTTTACCAATATAATTGAATGAACGAAAGAGTTACGTACTTTATTATTCAAATATATACAACATATGAAAATCAACTTGACATTCAATAAAAAACAACAAATATATCATCTCCATGAGAACATTTCTTGCTTCTATCTTGATTCACCTCAACACTTCCCCTCAAGACAATGTTCATTTCTGAAGAAATACAGGAGCAAGTCCAAGCATTTTCACACAAGCATTATGTTTCGGTTTAGGTAAACCCTTGGTGAGAATATCAGCTGTCATATTTTTTTGTCGCTATATGCTTCACAGTAAATTCTTTGTTTTCAATCAAATTTCTGATAAAATGATACCTCAAATCAATATGTTTACTCCTAGCATGAAAAGTCGGATTTTCCGCTAGTTTGAGTGCGCTGAGATTATCATTGAACAATATTAGGTCAGCCAATTCTTCGAGTCCCAAATCCTTCATGAAATTTCGATGATAGACAGCTTCTTTCGCGGCTTCACTCATCCCCATATATTCCGCTTCGGTAGAGGAGAGTGCGACTGTGCGTTGCTTCTTTGCATCCCATGAAATCGGACTTCCAGATAACATAAAAACAAATCCTGTATAGGATCTCCTGTCATCGAGACAAGATCCCCAATCTGAATTTACAAAACCTCTCAAACCTTCTTGATCTGATGAATAAACGATTCCTAGATCTATGGTTCCTTTCAGGTAGCGTAGGACACGTTTAGCTGCCGTCCAATGCACCTTGCTGTAGCAGTTATTGAACTGTCCCAAGTAACTGACAGCAAAGCTGATATCTGGTCTCGTAGTAGTGCTCAGGTATGTCAAAGCACCAATCAGTTCACGATATGGTAGTATCTGTTCGTTTTCCGTTGAGGCTTCTACGGGCTTTTTCAATTTTGAGTTTGGGTCCAATGGAGTTGAAACATGATTTGAATCTGTCATCCCAAACCGGTTCAGTATCTCTCTGATATATCCTCTTTGGTGTATTGCTGATTCACCGTTTTTCTTCGAGAATTCTATTCCAAGGCAATATCCAACTTCTCCCAAGTCTTTCACTTCAAAAATGAACATTGTCTTGAGGGGAAGTGTTGAGGTGAATCAAGATAGAAGCAAGAAATGTTCTCATGGAGATGATATATTTTAACAGTGTGGCTTTCCGGGCTGATCCTTTCGACTGGTATATATTTTCCAACTTCAGCCAAACTTGACGAGAAGTTGTGCATCCTTTGACTTGTTTCAGTTCTGATGGACTGATTGAGAGGATAATATCGGATTTCGCTTTGTTATCATTCTTTATCCAATTTTGCGAACTGTTCAAAGAAACTGCGTCACCTTCAATCAAAGATGGTTTCGATATATCACCATTCACGTATACCCATGCATCGTTCTTGATAAGTAAAGCTTCCATTTGCATTTTCCAGGTATCGTAATTATCTTTGGTGAGGGTTTCAATTCTGGATACATTCGTCGAATTCATATTAGAGCACTTCTTGGTAGATTTCAGTTGATACACAAATTCTAGACTCTTAAACGTTTAGGTTCTGGGCCCATAACCTGTTCAACAGAGCGTTGGACAGTATTTGATTGTGGTAACAACTTTTACCAATATAATTGAATGAACGAAAGAGTTACGTACTTTATTATTCAAATATATACAACATATGAAAATCAACTTGACATTCAATAAAATACAACGAATATATCATCTCCATGAGAACATTTCTTGCTTCTATCTTGATTCACCTCAACATATATGCATATGAATCTTTTGTAAAATGGAGAATTGCCAAGAAAATCGAGTCTTTCTCAGAATCCGTCTTGTTGGTATATTAGTACAAACCATCAACATTATGGACAACCTACTCAATGCTGAGAAGCACAATCAACTTGAATCATGGTATTAACATTGAAAGTTATAGCAAATTGCGAACATTGTTGAAAAGAAAATCTGAAAACTTTTTGCCTAAAAAAGCCAATACGTTTTCTCCAGAAAATATAAATGATTTCCTGACGAAGTCATCTGACGATAAATATCTTGCGACAAAGGTAAGAAAAACAATTCTTCATATATTTGTAATTTGACAATAAATATTTGTTCAAGGTGGCAATGATAATGGGAGTAATGGTGCCTGTCGGGCAAACGAAAAGTATAAAATGAAACTTAGTGATTTACAAGATCTTGGATCAGCTTTCTTAGTGAAAGTACCAAATACCAAAACCAAAATTACTCGCAAATTTACAATCACCGATGAATCCGAATTTGCAAAAAGTATATCAGTCTTCGTCCACCTCATGTTATGTCTGATGTATTTTTTTTTTTGAACTATCAAAATGGCAAATGTACTTCGCAAAGAGTAGGTATTAACAAGTTTACACAAATGGGAAAACAAATAGCGACATATTTGCAATTACCCGATCCAGAGAAATACTCTGGTCACAGTTTCCGAAGATCATCTGCGACTATACTTGTTGATGCCGGCGGGGATATAACAGCATTGAAAAGGCATGGTGGATGGAAATCCACAACGGTAGCAGAAGGCTACTTTGATGATTCCATGAGAAATAAAATGGACACAGCCGAGAAAATCTCCAACACGATACAGAATCCATACAAACAAAATGAAACCATATCGACAAGCTCGTTTATGGATAACAAAAACATCAATATTAGTTCAGACTTGATGCCTTCAATCAATTTTGAACATTGTGTTAATACAAATATTACTATTAATATTAACAAATAGTTGAATTTGTTTTCATTTAGTTATAATACAAATTCCATGTTACTCACGAACAGAAATAAAAATTGTGATTAGTTTACAAAGTATTATTCATGGGTCGTGGACAAAGTATAGTATTCTACTTGCATATTATGGCTATTATTCACTTGGATGATTTACGACACTCGCCTGCGGCTCGTGCCGTAAACTTCATCCACATGAATAATAGCCATCATAATATGCTCGTTGAATAATATACTATTTTGCACCAGCCTAACTAGGAGCCGCTTCAAAGAGGTTCGAGAAAAATTAATATAAAAAGGTATATGTTCACTAGATTTTGCGACAAACATACAATTTTCATACAAAAAAAAACTGTTTTTCTGATTTCTCCGAAAAATTTGAAGATATGTGGAAAAATCTTATAAACAAAAGTTATATATCTTTCCATCTTCAAAAATTTTTTCTTTCAACTTTTTTTTGTAGGAGGATAATTTTTGCTGCAAATTGTAAGAAACCATTTTTACCACCTTTCGCCCTTCTACCGTAATCAAATCTTCATTTATTTATTTTTTGTACTTGAATAATTTTAGTAAATAAATATGAGTTTAGAACAAAAATTTTGAAACAAAAATTTTTGAAAATTGATTTTTGAAAATCAATTTTTTTATTTTTTCGCGTTTCCTGGAAAAAATTTCCACAGTAGAACTACTCTTCCATTACATAATCTAAAAGTATACGCTTCAACGAAAAAACTGGCGGCACGCGAGCTTGAAAAGACGAATTTTATCGGTGAAACTTTTTGGTTGACAATGAGGTTGTTTTTTCGGAATTTGTCGAAAAAAAAAAAGGAAAAATCTGTATTCCGCCACAAAAAAATTACAATTCACTTGAAACATGTTAAGTTATATATCCACCAAATTTCGTGAAAAAAATTTGATTTTTGCGCGAGAAAAAATTTTGAAATTGAAATATTGGTTTTTCCAATTTTCCCGGAAAATTTGTAGTAATGTGTAAAAATGTTTGATACAGAAGTTGTCTTTTCCTTTCCGACAACTTTGTGATTTAACTTTTTTTGATAGGAGGTCAACTTTCGTTGTCAATCGCGAAAAAACGTGAAATATCGCTTTCAACTGTTGATAATTTTTCCCGCTTTTATATTTTTTGTCGTCCATCACCACTGATTTGATAAGGTATACTTTCAATATTTTTTATGGTAGTGTATTGAAAGCGATTGAATGACAGATTCCATCAAGGATGACAGGGTGATTTGCCACCACTTACACAAAATTGAATGAGATTCTGGTCTTTCCTGTACGAAAGCACCTGTACAATTTGAGAACTATCCGTGATAATTCAACCAAATTTTTTGTACGTCAACCGCAATGGAAACGCCACTGCCTCATTGGATTTTAGGAAGCATCTAAGTGAAAAGACAATCGTACTTCTGTGAAAGATGCCATGTCTTGGTTGAACACCTATTACAGAATGAAAACCCACTGCGTATGTGGAAACAATCGAAATCATTCCTCGACATAATCCGTTTCCTCAAGATAATTCAATTATGAACCGTATTAGTCCTAAGTACAGACATTTGAGAAGACTGGTATACGTCAATACACCGTCAGTTGATTTGCAACAGTGATCGTATTTTGACGTCTTGTTCCTTATGGTGCAGTGAGTGAAAATGCCAGGGCTTGTGTTCGAGAATAAGCAAGAAAATTTCCAAATAGACTCTATCCAAACTTACTAATAATTTTGGGTGCAGTGCAAAGACTTCGTGATACCGGGTCATGTTTTTCATCTCACGTCGAACGTACAGTGAATCGTGCTGTTGTTGTTGATAAAGCAGTTCTGCAACTACTCGACGAAGATCCATCAACAAGCACCCATGTTGATTAGTCGGAGACTTGGTATAACGCAAACTATGGTATGGAGTATTATACGCGAAAATCGTTTGCATCCATACCATTTAAGAAAGGAACAAGTTCTGAAGCCACAAGACTTGCCGCGTCATCAGGAGATTGGTGAATGGCTTCAAGATCCCTATTTTCCTAAAAATACTTTATACACAGATGAGGCTGTATTCACCAGGGACAGGATTTTCAATTCCCACAGTAGTCATGTTTGGGCTCATGAAAATCCGCATATCTGCCCATTTTGCTCACAGTATCGACTTTCTTTAAACCTTTGGGCAGGCCTCTACAACGATGAGTTGATAGGGCCCTATTTTTTATCAGCGGGGCCAACCGCTTATTTGGCATTCTTGAGGGATCAATTCTTTGACGATATACCGCAATAGAGCCCCCTCGCATCAAAGTCATGTTAAAAAATTGTTAAAATTATTATTTCCGTCAACCGATTGCACCCCTACGCGCAACCCTCCGAAGTCTTCGAACGACTTGTGTGAGCTAGGGAAGACGCAGCCCTTACCTTGTGATGCCATGCATGAGACCGGTGAATCGGTAGATCGAACCCACGACCCCACGCCTGCAAGGCGAACGCTTTACCAGCCGACCACCATGTGGTGAGAGACTTTTTGGACACCGGATGATCACGTCGTTGGATAGGTCGAGCTAGATACATTTCCTGACCCCCAAGAAGCCCAGGTATTACTACTAAGGACTTTTTTGCGAGGTTACTTGAAAAATTTGGTGTACGCTAACATAATGCCCCTAATGTCACTCTTGCTCAAAGGGACGTATGTGATTCCGTACATGACAACCTCATTCGTGGTAACGGAGCAACATTCGAACATTTGCTTTAACATATAATTCTGTTATGTTGTGTTATGTTATTTGTATTTCATTTATTTTTGCCATTTTGTAATGTGGGTAACATCCCAATCTCACTTCTTACCCCACCAGCTCTACTGTCAGTTCCAACTCTGATGGAGTGGGAGAGAAACTTAGCCTGCACGGTTCAACTGAGGCAGTTTCTATCCAGTGGTGGCGCGTTGCTATCAATTATTCAGGAATTTTTTTTGTTTCATTTTTGTAAATCACTTTGGTTTTCAACTTCTTTTGGTGTGAAGAGCACACTGACAAATTTTGTATAAGTGGTGATGAATCACCCTGCATTTTTACTATTCTTTCCTCTTTCTCCTAAATATTTATAATTGAAAAAATAAAAATAAAATATTTCTAAATTGCATTCGGGAATATAAAGAATGATTATATGCACATACATATACTCAGATTCACATTGATCATGTGAGTGAATTCTTGAAGGAGGCGTTTTCTATTGAAGAATTGTGATTTTCTTCCCGATTCTAGGAATTCTATACTTTATTCTCTGATATCTTTCAATACAGGTGTTATGAAATCAAGAAAATGTTGAATTTTTTTCCAAAACACTATTCAGTTCAGTTTAAAATGCTATGGGCCAGTATGAAACATGACACTTGGCATTTTAAAAATACAGGTCCATATTTAAAAATAAAAAGTTTAGGATTGCCCAATTATTTGTACGATACTTCTTATATCATTTCAGTTCACATATTTGGATAGCCAACAAAAAGTTGATGTTGGGAAGTGCCGAGAATAGTGCAAAAAGAATTTCTGAATTTTTTGATGTTTCCTCCGGAGCGCATGAAGGTAGATCAGATGATATAGATAAAATTGACCTCGAAAATACGCTACTAGGCCCCATTTGACCGTTTCATTTGAATAGCCTTGTTTAAACCATTAGAATCAATAACTGTTCGAAGGAAGATGCGAAAGTGTCACAATATACCAGTATATCTCACCTTCCTACTCTTATACAAGAAATATTACTTGCTAACATATTTTTACCACAACAAATAAAAACCAATGAACAATTTTTTACTTCAACACTTGTATATACTCCAATTACATACGTTCAACTTAATCCTTCTGGAAAACTAGAGAACTTACCTGTAACAGAGAAAATAATGCCAAAATTAAGAAAACTCTTTTCATTTTCCCTCTTGACTGCTATCAATCAATCGAACGATGAGTAAACTAAAGTAGAATATAATTCGTTCAGTTTATTTATCTTTGCAGTAAGTCATTATAATTACCGCAAAAAATTTCAATTGGAAAGAATTTTAGCTTGTTAATATAGAAACGTTGGTATCTTTATCATTAATCACAACTAACAACAAAGCTAATTGAATGTTTCTTTGCTCATAAAAATTCTCTGATGATAACTTTGTTTACACGTTGGGAAACTCACGTCGCTGCTAATGAAAGTTTTCTAGAAATTTCTGACTCATGTATAGAAAACTCAAAAGAAATGAAACATAAAACTGCAAGAGTACAACCAGGCCCCAAGAAAGGAGAAAAGCTACTCTATTTTATTAAAAAAAAAAAATCGCAAGCTACTTCTATTTTATTAGGAGAAAATTTGAATCCTGTGAATTTGCCATGTGTTCAGCTGCTTCATAAGAGGACACTGAAAGATCTTCAGGTCATTGTAATCTAGAAACTGTCAATCATGAATGAAAGACCAAGTACCCACATAATTTGTATTTGAATTTTTCATTTAATTTTTGACATAGCAAGAACATTTTAACTTTTTATTTGGATACACTTTATAATGAAATTAGAAGCTGAAATCATTATTTAGCAAAAAATTCGATGGACCGGCCCTGTACGTCAAAGCAGATACCGGATAAACGTAAGCTCTTCGAAATTAACCAAATTTCATAGTTTAGAAGAGAAATTAATTCTTAAAATTACTTTATCACATCCTACGCGTGTGTGTGTGCATTTCATGTACGTGCCAGCAAAAACAGTAAGTTACTGCATGTACAAATTACAAATTAATCGACCCAATACAAAACAAAAGCTGACTTGTCATCGATACAGTGGCCTGGCATACCTCTCGCCGCTGATAAGAAGCGGTCAAGAGCAGGTCAGGGTTGCGATTCTCAAATGTCTACTAGCCTTTATCGCATGCGACAAAATATCTCCATCTCTTTCCAATGTATATTTGAGAAAGGTGATGGACATATTTTGTCGCATGCGACATTTGAGAATAGGGCCCCAGGCCTCACAAATATCCTATCCAAAATGGAAGACTCTGACAACACATCGAACCAAAACACAAATAGTGGCGCCTCTGACTAAAGGAACGCCACACAATCAACCAGTAATGTAGCCAATGCCATGACATTCCACAGCTGTAACGCAACAACAATTCCCAACAAAGGAACAAGCTATAGTCATATCAGCAATAGAAAATACAACGGTACAAGAGTATATCTACGCAATAGGAATAATAGTCGGCCCCAAGTCTATCATCTTTTGCTCGAGAATTTCAAATAACAGGATCTGCATGTACCTAAACAACAAGAACGCAGTGGACAATTTCTTAGATAACCACGGATCCATCACCATCAACAACCAAATCATCCCAGCCAGAAGACTCATAACTCCAAGCAAACGACTTGTCCTCTCCAACGTAAGCCCATCCATCTCACATGCATTCATAAAACACGAACTCGAAAAGCTTGGTTTGACTCCCATCTCACCCATCACGTTCCTCAGAGTCACATTCTTAGCTTTCGCCGTCAGGTCTATATAGCACCGCCCCTAAATGATGACGAAATCCCCGAATCACTCCTCCTAAACCACGATTGCACTTCATACCGAATCTTTGTCACTCAAGATACCGCGTCATGCTTCAAATGCAAAAGGCAAGGACATATGGCCATTCAATGTAGAGACACTCAGACTTTGACGTCCCCACCTGTCAATAATTCCAATCAAGAAAACACCGATAACACAACAGCAATATCAAGCAATACAACCTTACCGGCAACTGAAACTACTAAGAGACCAATAGAAGAAACCCCCTCACCCCCAATAACAGAGGAGAACGAAGCTGAACAAGAACCGTTTCTGAAACCCACCACCACCACCAAACAGAAATAAACCAAAGAAATTCAAATTAAATCAGGAGAACGAACAGAATAAGACTGATATTTTCAGCCAACTTCAACCCGCAAAACCCTACTTGGTTGCCCCATACGACAGGCCTAGCACTAAACTTCGAGCAGTTAGTAGACCTTCTAGATAATGTACACGGGGTGGCACAACACATCGATATTGTTTTAGACTATAGCACAGATTTAAATGCAACCTGTGAACTTCTACACAAAGTCTATCCATTCTTAACAGAAAGATCCATTGAAGCTAGATTCACTAAACTGAGAAGAAAAATATTAAATCATCTAGATCAGCAGTTCACAGATTCTGAAAGCGACCTTTCACAAAAATCTATTCATCCTCCAATGGAACCTCAGGAAACTATCCATGCTACAGTTGCTAATAAATGAACACAACCCCTCATTAATCGCCCTATAAGAAACCAATTTTAAAGATAGAACGACTCACCAACTCCGTCATTATCAAAGTTTTCATAACAACAGGGAGGACAGACTCAGAGCCAGCGGAGGAGTATCTATCTACGTTAAAGACAACATTGATGTAGAAGAAATCCAGTTAATTACTAATTTAGAAGCGGTAGCTATATCAACGAAGCTCATAGAGAAAATATCAATCTGCAATATTTACCTCGCCCCAGATCAAACATTCTCAGAGAGAGAACTAAATGACGTGCTCTCACAAATCCCTTCGCCCCGAGTCATTGTGGGGGATTTCAACAGTCACAATACCATATGGGGGGGGGGGGGGGGGGACAACGCCTAAAGGAAAGATAATAGAGGCGATCATGAAGGGACAAGAGCTGAATTTATTAAACAGCGACGAAGGTACCAGACTAGATTCAATCACAGGAGAAACATCTGTCTTAGATCTCACCATGTGCAATACAAACCTGACCAATCGCACTAACCTGTGAAATGTGAAAACTTCTTGAACGCATTATCAATGGCAGGCTAACGTGGCACTTGGGAACACAGAACCTCCTCGCTCCTCAACAAAGCGGCTGTAGGAAACAGAGGTCAACAAATGACAATATCCTACATCTAGAATCTGAGATACGAGACGCTTTCCTTAATAAACAAAAATGTATTGCAATATTCTTTGATATCAATTCATGGCCTCTTCGATGATGAGGAAATCTGTCGATGCACCAACAATGCTATTATTAGTCTATAATTTGATGGATCTTTAGCATCTCCACGTTTGAATATAGCTTTTAGTGGAGCATGTTTCAATTCAAGTGGGAAAATGCCCAAGGAAAAATATTAACCTATTGATTAATTTTGTTAAGGGTTCAGCCAGAATATTTTTTAATTCAAATAAGTCTTTCTTCAATAAACCTTCAGAATCAAAACTTGTAACAAAGGTATAAAATGTCATTCTGAGCAACTTCTCTGAATAACACTTTTCGATATTTTTCCAAACAAGTATGTTTTTTGATCTTTTTTTTTTCAATTTCATATGATGGAGGATCTGTTGGATTGGGCATCACTGGGGGACAAAATAGACCTCATAGGTCGGAGTGTATTGACACCCCAATTTGATAGAATAAAATAGACTCCCACACATATCCTTTGAAGGGATGTCATTTGAGTTATCCAAAGAAACTTGCATTTGTATTTTTAATGAAATAATAAATACGCGACTTCACAAGTGTGATTCTATATTTCGAATAACTATCCACTATCTACTAATTATAACAAACACGTGAAAATGAGTCATTTTCGTGACGATTCAACATATTTTCTATTGCTGTAATTTTTATATGTGCGAGCTTCACAACAATAGAGAAATGTCCAAATATAATCACTAGAACAGATAGAGATAATTTGATAACATATACAGTGTTTTTGTGAAATAGAATAAATTCGTTGAAAATCAAAGTGAGTAGAACTTTTGGGAAAAACGCTAGAAATTTCAGACTTTTATTCATGCATTCTTTCAAACAGAATAGAATATAACGGGTGTTTCTTCTAGGAGGTAGGATGTTCAGTCTTCAACAATACAAGTATTCGCGACAGTTCTTCGTACAAAGTACATTGAGCGAACTTATCAATATTCACCGGTGTAAAACTCAATTATAAAAGTGAGAAATTTTGAACTTAAAACACCCCAGTGTTCATTCTCAAAGAGCTTTCATTCAGCCAGATAATGAATGTTTTAAAATAAATTATGGAAGTCTCGGGCTGATTTGAATAATATCTTTCCAGGATAAGAGGATTTGATGAAATGAAATATTATGGGCCAGTATCTTTTTTCTGTGTGATGTATATCATTTCATTCAGTATTAACAATTGATTTTCGTATCCTAATAATTAGAGTAAAAGTGGCACATCTCTGATATGCAAGGCAGACTGACTGAGAGGGCAATCATCTCATTTCAGAAAATCTTCTGAAATATTTCAAAACAAAAACTATCTGCTATCGACATTGGAGTTGAAAATATACAAACTTGGAAAAACAGACACAATTAGAATTTCATGTTAGTGAGTTGCCTGCTTTTAGAAACAGTTATATAACTGTAGGGCAAAATTTTATTTTTATTATGAGAGGGTGACCATTTTATATCATGAACTGATAATATTTTCGCACATTTGCAAATACGGAGAGTATGAACTCTTTGGATGAAATCTAAATTAGGATTTATTTCCCGTTACAATTTGGGTTATATTCATATTTCACATTTTTCACTTTTATCATTTTTCATTAAATCTCTTGATTTAATCCTGGGCTTATTATTTTGATAGTCCAACTACCTTCTAAGATCCATAATAAAAAGGTATTTTAACCACAAGATCATTTCATAGTGCAGACGGCCGAGTCTAAGCCTTTTGGGCGTTTGAGAAACAAAAAGAGCCAGTACACATACAGATTGTATCCCCTAGCCAGCAACATTCTTTTATCTCGGTTATGGCAACACCAATAACCGAAAATCTGGGTGTTGACAGCATTCATTTTGAATACTCTTCAATTATTGTTATACGACGTGGTTTCAAGGGCTTCACCCTGAGAAACCCTATATAGTCAGAGCAGAGAAACTATAAGCAGCCAGAGAGAAAAAAGATACTTCCAGATAGATTACACTGGTGATCAGTAAAATATAACCTTTCATGAACTGCCATTATAGTCCAATATCCAGGGGCTTTAACCTGGCACTAAATCCAGCAACAATGATTTTTGGCACACAAGTAGTTTTTGAGGAGCACTTTGATAAAAAAAAAATGTTATGCACGCGAGCACCTATGGAAAGTGGGGAAAACTCCCGTGAAAACTCAGAAATTCGGTATTCTATCAATAACTTGGAAGAACTTGGAAATTTCGATATAATGTATAAGATCAAACTTGTAGAGCGTAAAAATCTCAACAAAAAGGGGATCAACACATTTCTTCAAAAATTGCTTCCGATGAGAGATAATGAACTATAATAATTGATATTTTCAGATTTCTGCGCGAACAACTAGGGATTTCATAAGATTTACCCCGACGCTCGACTAAAATGATATCTTCAAAATCGACTATATCAAAGTGAATATTTTTGAAAAAGCGTTCTTGTGATTTTATTGCCAAGACTCCCTACTTTCAGAATATGTATCTAAAAATCTCTGATGATAAAGTTTTCATTCATCATTTTCTGTATTTCCTATATTTCCCAAAACGCATCAAAATTCTTCTGATAAGTCTCGCGCGTTTATCTTATCGACTGTAGCTTTATAAAATGTGAAAATCTGTAGTTGACAATCTGCTCTTTCTCACGGTGTCATTTTTCTGTTGAAACCCTTAGGCCAGTTTTATTTTGAAATTTCATATTTTTAGTTCGAAAATTCCAATTTCTCAGAAGCTTCATTAGCTTGAAATAACTTCATTTTTTATTCCACAATTTATAAATTCATTTCAATTGATGTACGATGCTTGGATGTAAGATATTCTTTAGCGATTATTCATTAGCGTTACAGAATAAAATCGGCTTCGTTAATTGTTAAAAATTGTTAAAATTGTTATTTCCGTCAACCGATTGCAACTCTTAGAATTTGCGAGAAAATTCAGAACCATCATTCGTTTGTAACTAGCAAATAAACTTTCTAACAAACAATTGCCGTGCCAATCTGAATTCAGGCCACTCAAAACACGAAATCACACAGTTACAGCCTAATGTCTTGAGCATGCGCGTCGACCATCTCGCTCCAGGGGCCCATTACCGAGAAACCATGCTTTAGGGCCACGTTTCTCAAAACGTATCGGTGCTTCTTTAAGGAGATTTTCACGCTCAACAAGTTCGTTTCCATACATTATATCGAAATTTTCAAACACTTCCAAGTTATTGATGAAATAACGATTTTCCAAAATTTCCCGGGAATTTTCACTACTTTCCATAGGTGCTCGCGTGCAGAACAATTTTTTTTCTCAAAGTACTCTTCAAAAACTGCCCGTGTGCCAAAAATCATTTGTACTGATTTTAGTAACATTTTTGGTAATATACATTATACATATATATTATTGAAATATAATTTGTATGATATAAGTTTCAAATTTCAATTGACTTTTAATGACAATTCATTTTGTGTACATAAACATTGATATGAATAAATATCATTGAATCAAAAATATATAGGGTGTTTCTTAAGTTTCTTAAGTAGAAACTTCCGGAGCACGTTGCTTACGTCGAAATAAGAAAAAAGTTCCTATAAACACATGTCCGCAAGTTACTCGTCTCTAAGATACGGAGTTTCAAAGTTTAATTCTTATATTTGTTTTTTGTGAATAAAACCAAAAGTATTTGTGATATTCGAGTAAAGTTTGGTATCTGGATGATTTTTCAATGACAAAATCAAATTTTATGTTAATTGTGAAAAAACTAATTTCTAATTGAATTTATTTTAAATTTAAAAATCATGTCATTCAAAATCACTTGCATCGATTATTTCAAATCTCATTAACACGTCCGAAAACAGTTTTTTTGGACTCGTAGACTTCAAGGACTCGCTAACGCTCGTCCTAGAATTTGGTCTACTCGTCCAAAAAAACAGTATTTTCTGGACTAGTTATGTAAATTACTACTTTACACCAAAAATAATAGCATACACCTCCTTATCAATTTTAGCATATTTCCTTTGAGTTTCAAAGTCTGTGAGGCAAATTGTATGGGACGCTCGGTACCATCAGGATAGATATGTGAAATTACAGCTCCTACTGCATAAGAACTACTATCTGTGGCTAACACGATTTCTAAATTTGGATCAAAATGTGCCAAAATTCGATCTGACTGTATTTATTTTTTCATGTATTCGAAAGCATCTTGATACTTTTTGGCCCATTGGAAAATAACTTTTTTTTAAGTAAGTTATTAAGAGAAAATAGTATGTGACTCAAATTCTTGAAAAATCTGCCATAATAATTAACTAATCCTATAAAAGCTCGTACTTCACTTTCATTTGAAGGTCTTTTCACTTTTTGTATGGCTTCAATTTTAGATTTCGTCTTATGAATGCCTAACCTATCTATTGTATAACCACAATAATCAATTTTTCCCGCATAAATTGGCATTTATATCTTTATTTATCCTGATATTATGATGTACCAAACGAGAAATTACCTCTTTAAATCTCTGTAAATGTACTTTATCGTTTGGTCCAGTTATTTTTGTATCGTCGAGAAAATCGGTTACTCCTGGTATATCTATCAGTAGTTTTTCCATCTCGCTCTGCCATATGGCTGGTGCACTTGCAATCCCGTACATAAGACGTGTACATTGAAATAAACCCTTATGTGTACTGAGAGTTAAAAATTGTCTATGTTCGGTACAAACTTCCATCTGTAAATAAGTTTGACTCAAATCAATTTTAGTGAAACGGTCACCACCTGCCATGCTAGCGAATAAATCATCAATAGACGGTAATGGGTGTTCATCGATGATTAAGTTAGGATTCAGAGAAATTTTGAAATCCCCACAAACTCGAATACCACCATTAGCTTTTAATATGGGTACAACTGGAGTAGCCCATTCTGAATTGTTGACTGTCTGTAAAACCCCTTCTTTTTCTAAAATAGCATACTCCTCTTCAAGTCTTTGCACTAATGCAAATGGTACTCTACGTGCTTCAATGAAAACTGGTTTAGCGTTTGCCCTAACATTCAGTTTTGCCTGTAAACCTGTAATTTTCCCTAAATTTGTATCTAAAACCTGGGGAAATTAATTCAAAATTGTATGTAAGTCATCCACTGCAGTAGTTATAGTAGAAATGCCATTCAAATTGTAAAGATTAATTTGTCTTATCCATTCTCTTTCTAAAATTGGATTACTATCTGAATTCACAATGTGAAGATTGAGTTCATAATGATTATTTTGAAACTCTACTAGAACTGATGCATAACCAATGATATCTAGTACTATTTTGCAATAACTAACCAATTTTACATCAGTTTCTTTGACCATAACTGTTTGAAATTATTAATGCTGATTAAACTGACTGCAGCACCACTATCTATCTCAAATTGTATTGGAATATGATGGACATTAAGAGTAATGAAAAATTTCTCACGAAATTCCGTATGTTCATCATCAACTGACAAAATTTCCTCTACATGTTGAACTCCACACCTCATCTGCTGATTCTTCTTCATGCAGAATTTTCCAGAATGTCCTTTACCTTTGCAGAACTCACAAGTAAGAAACTTTGCCACTTGACATTTATTTGCAAAATGATCATTAGATCCACACCTGTAACAATAAAGATTATGATTAACAAGGGAATTTGAAGAAAATGATTTATTCCTCGTTCGACTATTAAAATTATTTTTAGACTTGGATTTAGTAATATGCGAGCTCTTCTGATCTTGTAATTGAAATTTTTTGACAGTCTGTACTTTATGAAGTTCCGCTGCCCCCCTTGCTGACGTTTCCATGCTGACAGCGATCTCCACTGCTCTGTCGATCGTTAGATTTTGGGATTTCAATACTCTAGACTGGATTTTTTCGGATCTCAAACCAAAAACGAACTGATTACGAAGAGCTTTCTTCAAGTAGTCCCCAAATTTGCAAGTAGTCGCAAGTTTCTGTAGTGTTGTGAAATAATCTCGAACACTTTCGCCTTGTTCTTGTTTTCGTTGGTTGAATTTGAAATTTTCAGCGATTTCCAGTGGTTCCGGGTTGTAATGTGCTTTCATTTGTATCACTAAATCCTTATAAGACATCTTATTCGGATCTTCTGGTGATATTTTATCACAAAAAATATCATATGCGTTGGGTCCCATGTAATGAAGAAGTTAAGCAGCTTTACTCTCTCTAGGAGCTACAAACACATTGAATGCACTTTCTAGTCTCATTAACCATCTCGAAAATTGCTTAGTTGTATCGAACATTTCGATGCTGAAAACAGTATAGACACTGTGGGTAACTCCTGAACTCATAGGTTTTGCTGGATTACGGGTATTTGCATTCTCCATCCTCGTCGCCACTATATTAGCTGTAGTTGCTAACAAATTATTGAATTGTAATTTGTATGAAATAAATTTCAAATTTCAATTGACTTTTAATTACAATTTATTTTGTGTACATAAAATTTGCTTTTTAACAACAACATGCAACTATGATGATATGAATAATTATCATTGAATCGAAAATATATACAGGGTGGGTCACGGTCGATGGTACCTTAGACGTTTACGAAGAACGGGAAATAGTATCATTCTGAAAATTTGGGTTCTCAAGTAGTTGGTCTATCGATCTAAAATATTTTCAGCAATGCAGCGTTGCCGCTTATACCAGAAAGTAGCAGCATCTTTGTTATTTCAAATGGGTCACCCTGTATATTACCGCATTTTTGAACTTGTCATTCCTTTCTGATTATTTATGCTTCATACTCCCCTATACCTATCTCTAACGGTTTTTGAGATATTGGTTATTTTCCATATATCGGAACACGACCGTTTGTTATCCACATCTGTCTCCAAAAATGCGTGAATTGATGTGTCTAGATTATGCTGATATAAGGCAAAGGCAAATTTGTTGCTTTTTTGTGGAAAAAATTTGATGTTGAAAATACCCTTTTTGTGACATTTAATTGGTCGTAAATCAAAAAGCAAGTGAGAGCGAGGCTTTTTGAATTCAGATTTGTGTTCAAGGACCGAAATAAACCCCAAAAAAATTTTCGTCAAAATCGGGGTTACTACCCCAAACTGCAATTGTACCCATATTTTTTATCCAAAAATTGAATGTTTATTTCTGCGGTATTTGGATTCTTAGGAAGTTGCAATTTTGTGTTTAGTTCATCAAGATCATGTACATTGATTCTGTATAGAGAAGTTTGTTCTGCGATATACAGGGTCTTTCAAAACTCATGATCTTACTGCTAGATACGAAAAGGGTTGAAAGTGCGTTTTTTTAAATGGAACATCCTGTAAATTATGAATTATCCTGAAAGATGACTAAATTCCCTTCGAATTGATAAATCATGTTCCTATACCTAAATAGCCTGATTTCCGAGATAATAGCAATTTTCACTTGTAATCTCTCAAGTTCTTGAATTATTGCCGGAAATTTTTTGAGTACATAAATTTTCTTTGAAAATTCATGTACGAGATCAATTTACGGCAATTAATTCAAGCACGAGGGGGATTCGGTAAGAAAATTTCACACCGAGAAATGAATATCACCAACAATTCATAAGAAATAACTAACGATGGTTTCACCTGAACTATTTATAACCACTGAAATATTGATATGTCAAAATCCTTAAATATTTTGTTAAATACTTAACAAAATTTTCATCAATAAATATGTTTAAATTTGGAACAAAAAATAAATAAAAAAGTTATGTTCTTATCGTGTATTGAATCATAATAAGTGGAAATTTTTCTGTCAAAAATTTGACATGTGACAAGTTGATATTTTGCTTTAATATACAAATGGAGGTCTAGTTTTCATATGAAAGGAGATAATTATGTATTTACTAGATATTTGGAATGTGTCTGAAAATATTTTCTCCACGATTATTGCAGAAATTGTCAATTCTGAAATCAGATTTCAGAAGAAGTTCAACACACCATTGTCACAAGTTTTTATCACAAGTCCCGTAGCTCAGCGGTAGTGTTGCGGCCGGTCTCACCAGGCTAAGAGTACATGACAACCTACCCCGCAAACATGGTGAGGTGTTATATGAGTCGCTGGATATCTTTCAGGAGCGCTGGGTAGAACCGGCGCCGTAGGGAATCCAAGTTGAGAATCTAAAACGTCAAGTACTTCAACCCGGTTTTTTGCTTCTAGCCTTTTCCGGGGCAACATCCAAATTATGGTCCTCACAAACTACCAACCCTCAACTTTTTACATTGAATGGGACGACAACACGCGCATAAGCTTTGCAGGAGGCGCGAATACTCCAGTTACCACCATTATTTCTGCCAAAGGTTGACATTTCCAACACACATTTGCACCAGCGGAGGCAGCGTCCTCTCTATATGGGGACCCTTGGCACTGTCAAAAGGCATCGTGCACGTCACCAGAGCTGGCAACAGCAGGGTGGCGTGAAGCACGCTTGACGTCCCCTCCTTCCTTTCATCCTATCCCCCCGCCAGGCGAAGATGGACTGAAGAAAGAGTAGCTGCTTCGGGTAGAATAATGAATTGTAAATAATAACTTTGATAGAATAAACTTTTATTCATTTATTTATTTATGAGTCGATAGGTCGATGACACATTTATTAATTAAAATTTTGTTAAGTATTTTACCTATCAATATTTCAGTGGTTATAAATAGTTCAGGTGAAATCATCGTTAGTTATTTCTTATGAATTGTTGGATGATTTTCATTTCTCGGTGTGAAATTTTCTTACCGAATCCCCCTCGTGCTTGAATTAATTGCTGTAAATTTATCTCGTATATGAATTTTCAAAGAAAGTTCAAGTACTCGAAAAATTTCCGGCAATAATTCAAGCACTTGGGAGATTACAAGTAAAAATTGCTATTATCTCGGAATTCTAGCTATTTAGGTATAGGAACATGATATATCAATTCGAAGGGAATTTAGTCTCCTTTCAGGATATTTCATAATATACAGGATGTTCCATTTAAAAAAACGCACTTTCAACCCTTTTCGTATCTAGCAGTAAGATCATGAATTTTGAACGACCCTGTATAACGCAGAACAAACTTCTCTATACAGAATCAATGTAGATGATCTTGATGAACTAAACACAAAATTGCAACTTCCTAAGAATCCAAATACCGCAGAAATAAACATTCAATTCGAGCTGTTTTGGATAAAAATATGGAAAATAACCAATATCTCAAAAACCGTTAGAGATAGGTATAGGGGAGTATGAGGCAGAAATAATCAGAAAGAAATGCGGTAATATACTGGGTGACAATTTGAAATAACAAAGATGCTGCTACTTTCTGGTATAAGTGGCAACGCTGCATTGCTGAAAATATTTTAGATCGATCGACCAAGAGCAACCACTTGAGAAACCGAATTTTCAGAATCGACCGTGACCCACCCTGTATACAAGGAACATAACAGGGCTGAATAAGATAAAAATACTTCCTAGGGTGGGCGACTTTGGAGTGGTTGTTTTTTTTGGTGTAAGTTTGGTCAGAACCGAAGATATATAGAAAGGCCCATCTAATGGAAGTGGTCGATTATGGGCCCTACTGTTTACTGTTATGTTAGTCCTACCGTTATGTTAGTCTAATTTAAATTCAAATATTTTTTGGCTTTACTCAAAATCTTACTTTAACTGAAGAAGTACATATATATGTTCGAAACATGTCTTAAATAGGATTTTTATCCAAATCTTTTGATTAAATTATACGTGGAGATGACTTTGTGTTATTCTTCCAAAAAAACTTGGTCTTGCACTTCGAGTAAAGTATAATTTTGATGTATGCACAATATTTTCGATTGTGAGAATTTAATCTTTGTTGGCATAATGGATACACGTCAGACCGTTTATAAAGTACACCTGTCAGTAATAATACACCGGAAATTGTCTGTGTTCATTAAATATTCAATGTGGAAAATCTTTTTTGAGATAATTGCTTTTTGTGGATAATTTGAGGATGAAGAAGTGTAATTAATAAAAAAAAACAATGAAAAATTTGAGTATAAATACCTCATAAACCTGGCTATAATTGTAAGAAAATATAATTTTGACCAGTAAAAGCGTATCCTACCCGATCACAACTGGTCCCATTACAACGGGCTACGATAAAGTTGTGCAGACAAAATATTATCCGGAGTAGGAATGAAGTCCTCGGGGCTTAATCTGAAGTTTGTTTGTGCCCGACTAACTTCGTTGCCCTAAGTAATGTATCTTTCGTGAGTTGAAAACTATCGGATGACTCCTGAATACTGGGTATATTCAATGCTTTCCTCTCGAATTTGGCTATCCTTGGAGTATGTTTGAAAGTCACACATCTCTGCGATGTCCCTGGTGAATATCGGATTGATTCAGAGGGACATTTTGGAAGATTGATGATTTCCTTTTAGCAGTCAACACACATGATAATATGTAATAATTTCTGTGGTTGAAAATAATGCTAAAGTATAATATGAATCTGGAAAAAATATATGCTATTAAAATATTAGATCGGGGGATCCCACGCCTATTTTCAAAAATGATTATTAACAGGCTGAATCTTCCTGAGAAGCTTTATTTTGCCGAGACGTCCAACTTTTTCCTCTACGAAAATTCTCGATAGTGGTAGCTAATAAAATGCGCAGGCGTCAATCATGTCGATTTGGTGAGTGCAAAATAGTCATAAATAACAATTAGTTTTTCAGTTGAACCTCGAGATAATTCGATAAAGTAATCGAAAAAACTTTTGTCACACAAAATGTATGTTAGGACTGAAGAGTCCCCCACTTCCAACATGTACCAATGACGGGGTCATAAAAAATCATCAGATTTTTTTACCGTTGCTTGGTTAATATTTGTATAATGGAATGGTTATATTGTCCTACAAATTGAATGATAGGTGTTTCCAAAATTGTCAGTTCCATATGGTAAAAAAAATTTATTAGTAACTGTAGGACAATGATAACACATGGAAGGTTAGTGTATTCTTCACCTGAAAAATACAGTGTCCTTCAAAAAAATGGGTATGTATCGCTAGTCCTACAAAAATTATTCAAAATTACGAATTATTTTGAAATTGTGGTTTAGCTAATGTAATATACTTTTATTCATAAAGTAGACGTGTTCTCATTGAGCTCCGCAATAAATTGAAAATTTAAGGTATGCACTGCTAAGTTACCCAATATAGAAGAGTGAATCAGTGAAATCAATTGAATTACTTGAAATTCTGATAGTATCTACATAAAAAATATCAAAGAAAGAGGAATAGTTACAGATACCTCGATAATCTCCATACGTACCCACGGTACGACAATAAACAGTGTTGGGTCGTGGCTACGATACATTTCAGAAGTGAAAATAATCATAAAAATGCGCAGGAATGAGCCCAGAGGAAAAAATCCCGAAACAAATTTGGACGAGATACAAATGGAAGCACTAATAGAAAAGATAGGAGATAAACTGCTGATGAAACTGGAAACCAGGTTTGAAAAACTTGAATAAAAGCTGAGCCATATAAATGAAAATTTCAAGAAGATTAGTATGACGGTAAACTTACAGGAACAAACAGTACAGGAGTTGTCCAAAAAATCTACTAAAGCAGAATATCTTCGTAAGAAGAACTGGTTGAGATTTGATGGATTGAAAGAAATCGAGGGAGAAAATATTCTGGATATCATTCTCACTTTATTCAATCAAACCATGCAAGTAGTATGCACTAGTAATGAAATTGACGATATCTATAGAATTGGCAAACCGAATAGTAATAGTAATAAATGCAGAACAGTCATGGTCAAATTTGTAACATATCTCAGAAGAAATGAAATATTTAAGGCCAAACGAACGTTAATAAAAACAGGCATATATGTGAATGAAGATCTAACTAAGCAACAGTATAGCCTACTACAGTCGGCAAAACAGAAATATGGAATGCGGCAAGTATGGACATCATCAGGGAAAATATTCGTGAAATCGGAAAATAACATAAGAAGTATAAAATCAATAGATGAACTATAAATAGCTTTCACAAAATTGCATAAACAAAACAAGTTTGAGATAATAATAGATAAAGATAATAATTGTTTGTAAAATATTAAATACATCTAGAAAAAGAGGGTCTGTTGTTTTAGACTTTTTAATCGAGCTACATCTATTTATTTTGTTCGTTTCTGACCAGCAACTTACTTGACAACTAACAAAAACGAACAACATTCGAAAAAACTAATACGTTTTTATATTGTAGTGAATTGAAATAAAATGGTTGTGGCTACTATACCTACACAATAGTTTCATATTCTAAAATGAAATACCTCATGAACAATGTTATTTTAATTATGATGTAGAGCTTACTAGGGATGTACATAGACATGAGATGGACACTGTATCCATTTATTATCAGAACTGTCGTGGACTGAGAACAAAAACCCATGATTTCTATTGCAATACATTGGATGAACATTATGATATATTTCTGGCTGTCGAAACATGGCTGCAAGAGGATATTTTCGACGGTGAACTTTTCAATTTAGATAAATATGAAGTAGAGAGAGCCGATAGAAATTTGACATATACAGGTAAGAGTACTGGAGGTGGAGTATTGATCAGTGCCAATAAAAAAAATATAAAAATTTTGAAATTTAAAAAATATACCCGGATATATGAAATGCTCGTAGTGAATTTGAGAATTAAAACAAACAAACTTACAATTGTTTTACTATACATTTCGCCGAATACCACATATGAGATTTACTCTGAAATTTTTGAGATATTACAACAGAATATACAGAATGAATTTACCTATATATTTGGGGACTTCAACATCCCCGAAGCGAAAGCGGATATTACAATTCCTCAAAATATGAATTCAAAATTGCATATTCTGAACGATTTTCTTGAATTTAATTCATTCAATTTACTCAATGATATAAAAAATAAAAATGGTAAAACATTAGATTTGGTAATAGATATGAATAAAACGCCCAGTAGGACGTGTGAGATTATAAAAGAATTACTTCCTATTGTTAAGGAGGATGATCATCATCCGTCGTTGGATGTATCAATCAAGTTATCGAAAAACAAAGAAAGGAAATTAATTCTGGAAAATAATTATAACTTTCAGAAAGCAAATTTTGATTCTTTAATAATTAATATAAGAGATTCCCAGCAGTGGGGGAGGGTATTTGTACAAACAGATGTTAACAAGTCGGTAAACGAATTTTACAAAGTCTTTCATAATCTGCTTGATGAATGTGTCCCTAAATTTAAATCTCACCGTAAACATGATAGGTATCCAATCTGGTTCACCAACGAAATGAAACAGATAATAACAGACAAAAATAAATTTAAAAAACTGAGAAATTTATCAGAATCCTACAATGAAAAATATAAAGACACTAGGAGACGACTGAAGAATTTAACTAAAACAGCTTACAAAACATATATATCAGAAACAGAAGAAAATATTTCAATGAATGTTAATGCATTTTGGACATTTGTAAATAAAAAGAAAGCAAATAGTATATCAAAAAATGAACATTTCAATCTAAATGGTACTGAATTAATAGGTGAACCCTGTTACCATTTCGCTGAATATTTTGCATCGGTATATTCGGATGTAGAACCAAACTATAGTGTCGATTGTAACATAGCTGACCAATTTACGAATGACATATTCATTTTGAATCAAATAAATGCGTCAGATTTTAGAACCGGAATTAAGAAACTGAAGCCAAAAAAATCAGCAGGTGTAGATAAAATTCCCCCATATGTATTGAAAGCATGTGCTGAATGGCTAGAAAAGCCGTTGTTGTATATATATATAATTTGGCGATAAGAACGAATACCTTTCCAGAACTTTGGAAAACCGCAATCTGTGTTCCTATACATAAATCTGGAGATAAATCAGATATAGCAAACTATAGAGGTATATCGATACTCTCATCACCTGCAAAACTTTTTGAACATTTTCACCAATATAAATACACTCAAAATGTTATATTTATACACTTGTGAGGTCAAGATTAGATTTTGGCAGTATAATATGGGGTACACAGTCACAGACTTACCTAAGTAGACTCGAAAAAATTCAGAATAAGTTCTACGGTATCTTTATTATAAAACACATCAAACATGGCCAGATTTTCATACTGTAAGAACAACAGAGTTAAGAAAAATGTACCAAATTTTGTCATTGGACATAAGAAGGAACGTAACTATGTGCATGTTCCTGTATAAAATATTGAATAATCATATCTCGGACTCCAGTATTTTAAGTCTCATAAAATTTCACATTCCAACACATACTTCTAGATATTCTTTGCACAAGAATGACACTTACTTCACGCTCTCCTCTTTCAGTTATGCTTCGTACAGCTAATGAAATTAATGTCTTTAAAGATTTAGATTATTTTCTCTCACGAAATATGTTTTACAATACTATTGTGAATTACTTTCTAGAAATAACAATTTAGTATATTGTGTTATCCATGTATCCAGGTACCCAGATGGGTACCATGTGTATTATTAATATGTAAAAGGGTAGTTTATATATAGTTAAGTGCAGTTTATGAACTCTCTAGTGCCTATATTATCGATGTGTATTTATATATTTCCATGTAATAAGGCAAACCGCCTGTATGGAAAAAGAAAATAAATAAATAAAAATAATTTTTATAAACATATTGAAAATAACAATAACAAAGTAAAAACATTGAAATAATCAATCTGCCCCCCGGGGCAGCTTAAATGATGTCGCATTCGCTTTCGCAGATGCAGGGAAACCCGGAAAAACCTGGAACACCACATCGTCGACTGAAGAGCTGAAATTTATAATTGAAAACTTTCAAACAGGTCAGACGATGAATTGTAAGAATCTGCTCTAAGTAGGATGTATGGTGTCTCCAGAGGCCTCAAAAAGTCCAGTTCGAAGGAAGATATCATATTTTACAGGGGACATGTGGCCAAGTAGTTAAAGTACCGATCATTTATCCACTCTGGTCGCCGGTCGTGGCTTCAAAGCCTAACGACTGCAGATATTTCTCTGATGGCCCGAGAAAGTGGAATAGCACGTAAAAAGTAAGAAATTGTTAATCCATGGCTCTCACAAGTTTCGTCTTTTGAGGGCTGTCGTTTGTAAGGGAACGATATTTGGTTAACGGAAAAAATAATTTTAAACAATGAGGAAGGGAAGGGTAAGGAGGGAAGAGCATTTTTCACCAGCTATTCAAGGAGGTATCACAAGAAGAGATTTATGAAAAATGTATTTGGATGTGGACAATTCGTAATAATTATTCCATTTTGTTCCTGAGATATAGCCTTTGTATGCATTCAAATTGTCACCATGTACATGGAATACAAATACTGTTGAACTAGCAATTATATGAATCCTCATGTAATTGATGATGACCCATTCTTTTTCAAAAAAATTGTAAAATAAAAAGATAATGGTATTGATATTCATCTATTTCTATGAACAGTGAATTGCCATGCTATGTAATGCACCACCGTTTGTGAAATATAATTTTATATTCGAATGGAAGGACTTACGAGCTACAAATTAGATTTAATGTGTTTATTTCTAAAAAAAGTCGATTTCAAATTAAAGCAAAAAAATCAAATCGATTCATAATTCGCAAAATAGCAATAATGGAATTTTTGACATCCTGTGGCTCGAAAACTGGCCATAGGGTCGATCTGTGACCTACGTAATGACTGCGTAATGACGATGGCAGTATCAAAAAAACATCATATCAATAATGAATTCATCCTCATTTTTGATATGATATTTTTTTACTTACCTACAAAATATTTTGATCATTTTTTATTTCAGAAGGTATGGTCGAAATATATGTAGGCTAGTTAAGCCCGTGGCTTACGGTCAAATAGATTGATTTTACTGCCTTGAAATGAAATTAATTCAATTGGTTTGTTTCACCATGAGCCATGAGCTTTAGATTTGGTTAAAACTAACAGCCATACAATTTTTGCGCTCACCAGCTCAACATGACTTTCGCCTACTCAGTTCATTAGCTACTAATATCAAGAATTTTCGTGAAATTGACAATTTAGGAACGTAGGACTGGGAACACCTACCATTCAATATGGCCATTCAATTATACAAATATTAACGGTGAAAAAATACACTGGTTACTAATGATTTTTTATGACCACGTCATTGTTACATGTTGGGAGTGGGGGACTCTTTAGTCCTACCATCCATTTTGTAGGACCAAAGTTTTTTCAAGTACTTTATCGAATTATCTCGAGGTTCAACTGAAAAACTAACTGTTATTAATGACTTTTTTGCACTCACCAAATCGACATGATTGACGCCTGCGCATTTTATTAGCTACCACTATCGAGAATTTTCGTAGAGGAAAAAGTTGGGCGTCTTGGCCAAATGAAGCTACTCAGGAAGATTCAGCCTGTTATCAATCAATTTTGAAAATAGGCGAGGGATCTCGGTCTATATGTTTTCATTACTCATATTTGAATTAGTATTACTTTATAGCAATAGATCGGCAGACGTAGATTTTGCAATGAGCTTTCTATTATACAGTTCTTGCCAAAAATTCCCTCCCCACCCACTTGTACCAGTTGAACGAGGCCCACAAATTCAGCGAAAATATATGAAATGTATACGAATATTTTATGAAGTTGTGTTTGGAAAAAAAAATTCCGCCCTAACAACTACACTGAAATGGTGCTACTTGCTTTCTTTCACGAAAAGTCCCAGAAACTCAAGAGTCCAATAATGTGGTCACACTATAGCATGCTTAGATCGACAATGGCAGTGAGAGAAAATATCAATACTTCGACATTTGCAATATTAATCGTCATTCTTAAACTAGCAAAAATTTCTCTTAAACTAGCAAAAATATCCCTTGTTTATTCCTTTATGTAAAGTTGCTGGTGTTATCGACGATCCGTCTGACGTTCTTCCTATTCCACTCAAACCTATTTTAGAAAAAAACCAGATAGAAAGAAATTCATGTTCATAATCATATTCGAAATTGACGAATTCTAATTGTGCAGTTCCTTAGAGTTCCATACTTGGTGCAGATTTATTTTTATTTTATGTTAATGTCCTGTTGAATATCCAAATTTAAAGTTCATTTACTGTTTTTGCTGAGAAAGATCTTTATGAACTGATAGGAATTGAAAGAAAGATTGGTGTGATTCAAATTTACTATCATTTAAATTTAAAAAAAAAACTGAAATGGTTTCCTGCAGATGCCATATGAAGATACGTTTTTGGAAACAAATCAGGTTAGAAGTACATAAGTCTATATCTTGATGGTTCATTGAAATTTAAGGAGCACACTGACATTCTATGTAAAAAACTCTCTTCGGGTTGTTATGCATTGAGAGTTGTATGTAATAAATTAGGATTTTCAGCTTCCATACCTGTGTACCATTCTCTTATTGAATTACATCTGCGGTAAGGATTCGCACCGGAAAGTTTGTTGTGGTTATCGAATTGAGAATGTTCTGATTTTGAGGAAACGTGTTCTGCGATATTTATGCAAAGCAAAGTATCGGTATTAATTCATGTCTACCTCTATTTTTAAAACATAAAATTTCAACAGTTGTTGCAATTTTTATACTTGAAACTGTGTGTTCGATATAATAATAATAGTCATAATAATGAAGATGTCATTGATGTGACGATTAGTGTTTGTATTTTTGTTCTCGTGTAGTTGCATGCGCTCATTCTGGACTCAGTGACTCCTCTGGTAGTTCTGTAGTTTTTTCGGGCATTGACTGCAGTTGGAATAGCAAATGCGTCACCTTTATTGTTAAGTAGACCCGGAGCGCATGGTGGTGGTACTTTTGTCAGACGCATTAAAGCTCCACAAATTACTTCAGAGTGATATTCTACAAAATATACATAAAAATCAGATACACATAAGTAACTCTTATTTTTAGTTACCTATTTCACCTGGTACCTGCCCAGGTGTCACAGAGCGAACTCCACAAGCACGCAGGTATTAAAAGTACATGAGACACCACTCAGAACCTAAGTCTTCATCTTTTCAAAAAAAAGTTATGTCTGAAGGCCCTGGGATTTTAACTAAAAGGAAATCTTAACAAAATCTTTTATTTATCAAAATTTTGATTTCTTTTAAATTTCATTTTGAACAAAATTTCTCCCAGAGTCGAAGCCTTTTCCAACAGAGATGGCTGATCCTGGTGTGATGCGTCTGCTGGGATTAAAAAGAAATTGTTGAAGACGAGATTCGAATTCGGAGCTCCGGGGTGGTAGCTAGTTACTCTGTCCACTAGCCCACCATGGGTTACAGAAATATATCTGTAGACTGGCAATTCAACTAAGTGAGTAGTGTTTTTACGTACCTTGATTCTCTAATATCTGAAGAATGGTCATCTGGTCAAGCTAGCAGGTATGCATGCAAACATAGTACATACTATAACACTACTCAATCGTACACATTTCGTTCGTTTAAAAATAAGTAACGTCTTACGGCTCTGAGATCTTGGACTATTATGTATTCATGGATGCCATTATAGATAAAATTCACGTATTTGAAATGAAACTTCATTCATTTCGCAATTGACAATATTCCACAGGATATTGGTGATCGTTTTTTCGATGTCAGGTTGGTAATATATTTTGTTTTTAAATGTTGGAAACACTGATTCAAGTAAATTATAATTGTCATCTGTCAACTTCAACAAATTGTTTACTATTTTGATCATCTGAAACTGAAAGTTTTTAGAGAAACATCGATACATTGCCCTGAGTTCATACAATTATCCACTTATAGATCACATAAAAATAAATTGATAAATGAAAAAATATTGTATTACTATTTACCTACAGAAGTTGAAGAAAATTTGGAACTAAAGTAAAAAAAAAGAACTTTTATTAAAATATTGAATACAGCAATAACAAAGAAATAATGAAAAGAATGTATTAGAGCTCAGGAGCTGCTTAAATTGATTCGGTGGCGCTTTCGCATTCACAGCTGTAGAAAACCCGCAAAAACCTGTAACACTACGTCATTTGAAGAGTTGGAATAATTTGAATGAAAACTCCCAACGAGGTCTGTTGTATTATGAATAGCTGCTTTTCAGCAAAAAGTATAAAAACCAGTCTATAAGCAACTGCCATTGATTTTGTACCAGTCTGTTCTGTCCTTGGCCAAAGTATGTAGTAGTGGCAAGAATCGACTCCCAAACCACACTAAACGCTGACTGTATAAAGCTCATGATTGTATCTGAAAAATTCAAAATATAATCTTATTAATACTGGTACAGGATCCAAAGCCCAGTCCACAACGATGTAATCCCATTAGAGCTAATTGCCCTAGAATTTGAATATAACTGATTTTTTTTAAAGCTCACACTTCCTTACTGTTGTCAAGAAATAGTCCTGTTCCACACATTGTTTTACAGTGTATGTTTTTTTTCAATCCTCTAGATACAAAAATTTTTATTTGGTAATATGGTACTGGTACTGGTAGATATTGGTACTGTTATCAAAAACAACTTTGTTGGGGGACGTTGACAAGAAACGGATTCATGGGTTAATAACAAATCCACTTGAGAAACATGTGAAATCTGCATTTTCCGTTTCCATATTCAGCTGCAACATCATCCTCATTATCCAACTCAGCTTTCATGGCTGCTTTTATTCATCATTTAGGCCTTCTATTTGATTATGGGTCCAAATTTGGAAGATGTAATCCTAGTCATTCGTTTTCTTTCCAAATTTGAGAAGCACATTGGGGGTTTGTTTTAGTTTCTTTGTTGTGTGCTTCACTCAGCGTCAGGGATCAACTATCCATTAATTCAGCTCCATCATTATGTTCAGAAAGACAACAGTCTCATTCATCTACGGGCTCGGTGTGAAACCTTCTTCTACATAACCAATAGTAATACTATCTCCATTTACAGTTCCTAACAGAAAATGCCTCAAATTTAGTTAACTCACTAACATCAGAGTCAAAAAAGTTAATTTTACCAACTTCAGAGTTACAAGACACAGAATCATCAGTTATTCTTTCACCTTCTTTGATTGAAGTATTAGGAACATTTTCAAATGATGGAATCTAGAAAGGAAAGTGTTTTTTCAAATTTCGAATTTGAAGTTTGAACATCGAGAATGGAAGTCAACAACATCATACTCCTGACATAAACGGTGTCTTCCCAATCTTTCACTCTCCTTGAAATGATCTCCAAAAATTCTTTTACAATAAAAGAATTCTAGTTCGTCGATGGGATGATTCAAATGGAACAACCATCCATATTCGCGCAAGTTATTTAGTTTTCGGAAATTTGTTAAATGTGTTTTTTTTTCGTATATTTCTGCACATTCCAGTAGAATGGAAGACAACATTTGCAATAAGCTCGATTTTTTTGCAAATAATTTTTCAATAAATTCAAATTAATTTTGTTTTACAGTGTTGACACATATCAGTGGATCAATTCACAGTTTCAAACATTTGAAAACAATAGCTATTTGGGTATTAAGAGTGCAAAGTGATATATTGTCGCTTGGCAAAGAGAGTTACCGCGCGGACGCGAAGCGGAGCGCGGTAATCTTTGGAGAGCGACAATGACACTATGTGTTCGAAATACACACAAAATTTTTTCTACATACGCAGTTTTCAGAAAAAGAAACACCAGATGCTTTATTCAACAAAAGTACATCACATTATAACAAACTTTCATAATGTATATGCTAACCAAATTGCACTAAATTCAAAGAATACTAATCGCTTCTCAAACTACTAAAAGCATGAAATATTAAAATTTGCCTTTTTTAGTAGATATTCTCCATCGGGCGCTTCTTGTAAAAATTTGTGAATATCTTCAGTGGTGAATGTTTTGACTGGCACCACGTCATGAATTTACCGTATTGTAATTCATATTTCTTCCATGATTTCTCTGGTAGGAGATTCAAAGTAACAATTTTTGCACTTTTTGCTACATCAGGAGGAGTGTTTGATAATTCGCTGTCACTATCATCAATCATCATGCAGAAATACGTTGGAGAAGCGAGCGTTTTCGAAATATTTCCGCTCTAGAGCGCAAATGCTGTCACAAAATGACATTTCACGGAAACGTCAACTTTGCGTCGAAATCTGAAAGCGTCAAAGGCTACTTTGTTAAGCGTTTATAGAAAATTGTTATTTATGTATCAAGGGCGTAAGTAGGCGTTTATGGCCTGCGGCGTGGATGATGGCCCGATGGCGTTTGCCGAGGGCCATCACACGCTGAAGGCCTTAAACGCATTTTACGCACGTGATACATACAAAATTTTATGCACTAGCGGTTTTATAGCGCGAATCACAAATACTGACTTGAATTGCAATGGTCTACACGTTTCATACGTTATGCATACAATAATTAAGGGTAACATAATATGAGGAATGTGAAACTATAGTAGCTGAGTGCTATACTGGAGAATGTATTTCAAATAAATAGATCATCACCGAAAAAATTGCCAACGATTATGAACAAATGTTAGAAAGAGTATTGCTCTATTGAACTGAAATGATTCTAATTCGTGTTAGGAATTGCATGAAATGATGTGTGAGTATAGACAATTTGAGAATTTTGTCTACTTTACGGCCCGCTGGGCCATAATGCGCCCACGGGCGATAAAGTGCCACTTACGCCCGGCGAACCGGGCGGTAAAGTGTACTTTACTGCCCGTTAGTGCATACAATCTATTACCAACCTGACAGCAAAAAAATTATTACCAACAGCCCGTGGAAATTGTCAATTCGGATTTCGGACACCGACAGTCTATTTCAATTCAATATCGTTCCAATACGAAACTCAACTTCTATCGCAAATGCAGCTTTGGACTGGAAGCCGCTTAGTATTTCATTTGAATTAATTGTTCTTGGAAAGCTCAACCGCCAGGTCATCATGTTAAAGGAAACTTCAGGACTAAATATCCGTGTCGAGCATCTCTGAACTATACATGAGATGGAGAGCAAATAACAGAAAATCGATAACACCCCATGTACTCAGGAATGATTTCGATGAGAATTCGCAGTCTCGGCAACAAAACTTGACTGCTAATGAATAATGTATTTCCAAATCAGAGGAAATGAATAACGATGTCGCTTCCTGGAACTAGTATTGTTTATGTCTCATACTGTTCTCTGGTTAGAATTTTCACATTTAATTTTTATCATTGCAACACGGAAGTTGAATTTCATGAGCTACATGGAGATGGAATATTGCAAATTTCAGTCATAAACAATTCATATAATTTCACTACATTCAAAGGCATTTTAATGATGATGGATGGCAGCACTTTATCAACTAATAATCTTCGTAATTAAATTAGATTATATTATTATACCGGAATTGGATTGAATAAAAGAGAACATTTCCCTCATATATAAAATTTCTCATAAGAAGAATGCAATTATAGAAAAATTATAGTGGAAATTTCACTCACGTGTAAAAACGTCCTTAAGAGGAATGTAATTACCGCTGGCTCACAGCGATAATTGCACTGTAGTGACGCGTTTCGCGTCACGGCAGTGCAATTATCGCATTAGATGTCAATTCAAGTGAAGTCGCGCGATTTTAATGTCAGAAGTGAGACTTCAAATGTGTCATCTACCTACAAGTGTTCATATAAGAGTGAGGTGTGAAATTTCCTACCGAATACCACTCGTGCATTGAAAATTAACCAGATAATTCTGAAAAAAACGTGTTTTTTTATAAAAAATCGCACTCGGTTATTTTTTTCGTTGTTTGCCCTCCTCCTTCGGAGTCGGTCAATTTATGCTTTGAAACAACGAAAAAAATAAACTCGTGCAGTTTTTTTTAAAAAAAAAAAAACCTTTTTTTCAGAATTATCGGTAATTTTTAATGCACTTGTGGTATTACCCCCGGTAATTGCACTGCGGAGCGATAATTACACTGCGAAAACATTCCGTCGCCATGACACCATAAACAATACTGAACAATTTCAGATAAACTTAAAAAACTAGAAAAATGTCGCGCGTCTAACTCAATTTTACCTATAATCTTTGTCAGTACTATGATATTCCTCATAAAAAAACAAATCAATATTTCTTTATTCGTGAAATATTCCAATGAATTACACTCTTGCATAAAAATTACCAGAAAATTTTACATTCAACTATGTTTGTTATCTTCTAAAAATTGCACACGGTTATTTTCTTAAAGAGCTCTTTTGCCAAAATATGAAAACTCGCGCAATTTTTAGATAATACACTTTCTTGCAAAATTATTGGTAATTTTTATGCACTTGTGAAATTATAACCGTAAATATATCAGATGAAAATTTACACGGTTTCACCGATGCAACAAATGTATCGGTGATTATCGAAATACAAATCCTTCGATTTCGATAATCCAATTATGTATCCTAAACCAACATTAATTGTTCCGAAAAAGAGAAGAAATTCATGATAATCACCGATAAAACAAGTTGTACTTGCTAAGATTATTTCACGAATGAATTAATGACCATAACGGATCCCTTCATTCATAATGACGTTTAATTTTGAATCAATATTATTTGTTGTTTTCCTTCTTTCATGCTCCAGCCTAACGCTTAATTCTACCTGGAACGCTAATCCCGAATTTTAGTTCAAAATAGTTATCCTAACAAGTGCGCAAAGTATTACTTTTCCGCACGCAAATACAGTTAGGAGAATGACGCGAAGCGGAGTTCGTATAAGTTTTTGAGTGCGGAAAAGGAACAAGGCGCACGTGTTAGAAACAAAATTTTTCCTACGAGCTTCATATCAGATAGCAACGAATATGAAAAAAATTATAAAAAATTGAATAATTTTTATTTAAACTTGATAGAACCATAAAACAAACAATTACATACAATAAAAAATTAAATTCTTTGTTCGTAATATTTATAATGAAAGAACAATGATGGACATTTTGCAAATTTATTGCAGATCCGGTCAGTTCATTTAATATACAGGGTGGGGCACCAAAAACGAAACAGATCGAATATCTTCAAAGCATGTGTTGTGAAGAAAATGCAAAAACAGGTCGATTTTTAATTCAAGGGGACATCTTCCTATCATAACTCCTTGGTCAATCTCACCTAAACAATTTGAATAGGGAAAGTAGTAAGTGTGATACATCATTGAGAAGGTAATTTCATAAGGAATTCATCCATGTTAATTTTCGTTATCTACCTTTTCATTTTGGCGCCCTCTTGTGGGAAAAACAACTGTTTCGTATTCTAAAATATGATACTTCATTTGCAAGCTAATATGACATTAATTCGGTGACAATGCATTATGGAATTTTTCTAAAGGAAAAAACAAAATGGCCGCTCCATAATGGCGGACAAAAATCACTTTTTTCTTTTCATCGCATTTGTATAAAATATTTTTATTAATTTTATACAATTCTTTTGAGTCATATTGAAAATCTGTACCTAAAACACCCACAATCGGATTCTGAATCGAATCGGACCATAATTACAAATCTCATCCGCCATCCTGGAGCTGCAATTTTGTTGTTTTTTTATTCAACAAATATTCCATATTGCATTGTCATCGCCAAAGTTCAAGTTGATCGGACAACTAGAAGTGGGCAGCTGCAAGATTTGTCCAACAAAACTAACATACATACATACATACTAACTAACAGGGAAAGTTGAATAAAAGTTTTTGGAAAATTGGACATTGAATAAACTAAAGAATTGGAAAACCTTGCATAAATTCAAATTCAATCATTTCAAACTGCATTAATTCACAGTAGATGCTCAAAGTGAACTACCATACATGACTACACGAGTGTAAGTTAGTCTCGAAACGCTGTCTGACGTTTTTGAGCAATTTATGCAAAATTTTCCAATTTGTAAGTTCATACAATATTAATTTTTAAACAATTTTTATATTTTCGTGAATTGTTCACATTAGGTTTCAAATTGAATATCATAAGTTGGAAAACGAACCAGTTGTTTTTCCCGCAAGGGGGCGCCAAAATGAACAGCGAACACTTACATGTCTGAATTCCTTATGGAATTACCTTTTCAATACTGTGTCATACTTAGTACTTTCCCTATTCAAATTGTATGTGCGACCAAGGGGTGTGGAGATTGGTATGACAGTCGAGGTTATGATAGGAAGATTTGCCCGTTGGATTTAAAATAGATGTGTATTTGAATTTTTTACAAAACACATGTGTTTTGAAGAATTTGTTTTTGGTGCCGGGTCGAATCGAACCATAATTACAAATTTCACCCTCCATCTTGTTATTTGCTTCGACAAAAAAATCAAAATTTCCGATACTGAAAATCCTCACATACTAATTTTGATTCGAATCGGACCATAATTACAAATTTCGTCCGCCATTTTGGAGCCACCATCTTGTTTCTTTGCATTGACAAACAAATGATAATTTCGGACCCAGAAAACCACCACGTATCAATTTTGATTCAAATCGGAGCATAATTGCAAATCTTGTCTGCCATTTTGGAGCCGCCTTTTTGTTTTTTCCATTTTGCATTGTCACCGAATTTATGTCAAATTAGCTTGCAACAACAACAAACAACACAACAATTTAACGATGTGTCACACTTACTACTTTCCCTATTCAAGTTGTTTGGGTGATAGTAACCAAAGGGTGGGGGGAGAGGTATGACAGTTGAGGTTATGATAGGAAGTTGTCCCCCTTGGATTAAAAATCGACGTGTTTTTGTATTTTTTTCACAGCACGTGCGTTCTGAAGATATTCGATCTGATTCGTTTTCGGTGCCCCACCTTGTATATAATATATAATAATATAATATAATAATGATATAATATGGCTTGATGAAGGTTGATTTAGCTCAGGAAAGTTGTTCAAATAGGTCGATGAGGGTTGACTTAACTGAGAAGGGCAGCCGTTCATGTGGCTTGATGAAGGTTGACTCAATGCAGAAGGGAACATGTTCGTGGCCAATATTTCATTCGACAAATCCTTTTTTTTAATAGTCTACAGCAACTAAAATAAATTTAAATTTTCCGTACCAGTGAGTAGTTTTACTTTTCCGCAATCAATGCTGAAAAAAATCTTATCCGCACGGGGTGCGGAAAAGTGTAACTTTACGCACGCAAATACGTGCGGAAAAGTACTACTTCACGCACGCTCGTCGAAAAAATATGCAACAAAACACTACTATGTAATCATGTATGACGAGAAACCTGTCGTCGCTGGCATACTTTCAAAAAAAATTACATTTTAGGTCATGTTATGCCCAAAGAATGAGTTTGATTTTGGTGTTTGTATTAATTATTAACAGGGCGGGAATAAGCGCAGTGGTTATGCGCCCGCCTGGTGACCGAGAGGTCCCAGGATCGGTTCCCAGCCGGCGCAGGCTTTTTCATTTTCAGATGTGAAAGTCTGAATGATTGAAGCTCGTGCCGGCTTGGAATGAAACTCCACGATTCACTGTTGCGTTAATGATTAACAGTGCTGCTGCTAAGGTGGCGTATGGAGTTAGTAACAAGGCTCATCCAGAAGAGACGGCTAAGACCATAGCAGTCGATGCCAAAACACAAAAAAAATTATTAACATTCGTCCAGAAATTGTCGAAGATTGTGAAGTTGCTATGAATTAATAGTGAGGAAGCGAACTACAAAAAAGAAAACATGAAGTTTTTGGTTATCAACACAAAAACGTCAATAATATTTTTTGAATTTGCCCTGAATCTGCGTTGGGTGCATTGGCTTTCGAAATCAATATTTCTTGGCCCAACATATTCGGTTTTCGAAGCAATCTACAGTTACCAATCTGGCTGTTGACAGTAACTATGTAGCAAATGCAATTCAAGAGTCTGAAGTTCACACTGTGTATACTGATATGGCTGAGGCATTTGACAAAGTTAACCACTATGTCCTATTACAAAAACTGAAATCATACTAATTTCTAGAAAATATCATCCGATTTCTGGAATCATGACTCATCAACATATTCAATACTTTTATGACGAGGATTATTTTCATTAAAATTATTTTGCTAAACCTATCCTGCAGTTGTGCATATGGTCATCACATCTTCAGGGGGATATCCCAACGACGCACATTTATCTTTTTGGTTGATGAACGACAACAAAAAGTCTGCTCTATCTCATATGAGAGCCCCAATACAGTCTCCACAATTTGAAATTTTTGTAATTTTATGAAAAACACAATCAGACATATACCGGGACATATATACTCTGTCAAATTGATATCGAATAAATTGTCATGAAAAATATCTGTTATTGCTATGTCAACATCTTCATCCGTTATCCTTTTCCTGTCACATGATTTATATATTATTTCACTATAAGTGCCATAATAGAAATAGTCTCTGATGGAATACAATTTCCCCTAAAGGTGGAAACGAAAATTTCACCGCAGTATATCTATTTGGGTTTCATTTATTTGGATACGTAAATATGAATTGATAATTTCGATAGTGAGTGAAATACGGCCCTGGTACCTTGATCACTCCCCTGGTACCCTGACTACTCCCCCTAAATCCATAACAAACTTACGGATATAGATGAACAGATTTCATATCCATCTTGTAAACTGCACTACAAGAGTATTTGCATTGATTCCAAACACACCGTGACCTTTTTGACTAATTAGTTCACGATAAACACAGAATAAAACTTATTGGTGAACGAAATTCCACATCAAACTGAATATAACCTCAAAAAGTCAAACTTTGACAGGTAATCACATAATCCGAAGAGGATATAAACAATTTGATTGGCTTTCCTCAGGAGTAGGGATATCAGGGGAAATTGGCAGGCTGCGCAGTTGATTATGTTATATCTCCTGTTTCCTCAATCTAAAGACCAATATCATAAGTTTAATCGAACTATTCCCTCATATTCATGACTGTCAGTCGTGCCAATTATACCTCACGTTTTTGTGAACCGTACATTGCCCTTACCTCACCTTACGTTCTTGCGTTGCCTAACGTTTACATGAACTAGACTCTGAAAACAGACGTTAACAGTTTACAACTAGTTTTGCAAAAACGGTAAATGAAGAATATCACCAACTTTAGATATGTTGGAACACAGTGCATTTTAGATTAGCAATATTAGCACAACATTTAAATCATTTTAAGCTAACTAATGTTAATTTCTGCAAAAAACATCTGTCAAATTCTCTCATTCTTGACACTAATGACAATTGACAAATCAAATGGATACGTTCCATGCAATGGCAACACTGTGCCTGGGAAGTTCGTTATAGATCTGGCAACATTGGTGCACACCTATTTAAAGGGTCAAGGTCATAGAGTCGGCAATCGAAACGTCAAAGGAAATGGGCGGAGCTTCCTATCTGTATGTTTTCTAATCTGTGGCACAGCTGTTGCCCAACACGAACACACTGTGTGAACTCGTGTATTGCTCGGCTATTGTTGCACAACAATGTTTGCTTGGTCTGTTCCCACCTTTATGACGCGGAGTCATCCGCCGCTGTGACGTTACTTTAGAACGGTCGGACAGTGCGTGCTCTGCTCCCGACATGTGTATTTGGAGTTTGCGTCTAAAATTGATAAAAATGTCGAATCCAGAAACTAGAAAATCGAGTATTGTGCCAAAGTGTATGAATACAACTACTAATGCATCCGAAAAGTTGTTTTTATTGTCCCTTTCGAACCTAAAAGTTGAAAGAAATGGATGCAAATCATGAAGAGGGCTGATCCACCCGGTGCCAAAAGTTGTGACTTTTGTTGCGAATATCATTTTGATGTAATTATATCTTACTGCAGTACAAGTGATAAACGTAGATCTAATATTTGATAAAGGATCCAGTTTTAGTAATTAACGTGAAGCCGAAAAGGTCTGCGGTACATAAACGCGCGGAACCAAATTAAGTTTTTGGAGAAACTTTTACACGAAGACAATCCTTCAACATCAGTCATACCACAGGAAGTATCTGTTGCTTGTTTTCAAGAGGATGATGTGATATAAATTCCATTGATAACAATATTCAAAGCTGTGATAATAAAATTGAAAAATAAAGTTGGCTAGAAAGCAACAATCGCTAAAAAAATATTTTAAGACGAAAAAGTACAATACAGTCTGAAAGTCGACGATGCTGTACAAACAGCTGATACAGTTTAGATTTCCAGTTCAACCGATTCCTCTTCAATCACAAGTACACAGCATGATATATACGAGAAATATCATCAATCATTCCACCGTTAGCTGTCCCATCGAAACTGATCCTTCGAGGTCAGTCTTCACATCCCTTTGTCGTCACTTTGGAGACATGCCGAACATCTCTTTCCTAGGGCTCGTTCTTCCTACGAACGGCAGAGCTTTAGAACTCACTGCCTCGGGAGGTGATCTCTAGTCTGCAAAAATTCAAGATGAACAACCATTTCCTACCTACTTTTTCTCGGCTCTCACGATGTTCTTTGAGAACATTATGGAATCTTCTTTTCCTAACTATAAAAAAACATGCTTGTGTAGATTCAAAGCAAGTTGATTTGGTAGAGATTATTGTGTTTTCCGCAAGAGGAAAAGTTTTGCAGAGTTGCTTGTTTGGTAAAAATTAATGTTCAAACTTTAGTATTTTGAGAACAAATAAAATAAACAACTTATTTACTTGAATTTCTTTCATTTATTCATGCATAACTATTCAATGAGTATCTCACATTTTTTAAATATATTTTCACAGTAATCTTTATCGAACAGTACTTCAAATTCACGTGCGCAAAACAAAAAAGTCCTTTTTTTCACTCCTGTGCATTTCTGCTTGTATTTGAGCATATTACAGTGCCTATTTTTCCATTTTTGTAATACAGGTTCATTGTTTTCTCCTTGTATGAACACTTTATCTCAATGAAATACTCATTTTTGTGAGTCCATCAGGTGAAACACCAAACATCTGCCATTTGCTGTCCAAAATAATCCCAGACTGTTTTATTTTCGAATTTTTGATACTTATAACACTATTGTTACACTGCTTCATATAAACTCTTATATTAAAAACGTTATTGTAATCGAACAAATGGAACATCGGATAGCAAAGCAAAGCAGTATTTAATACAAATAATGCTGTGGAGAAGAGAGACTGGGTAACTGTAGGAATATAGACATGGAGCAAACGTAAGCAACATTTATACAGACTAAAAAACAATGGTATAGTCCAGGAGCCCGGTAAAAATTTGGTCAGTCATTTCCTCTCAAGCGATATTTAGTGGAATGCATCAGAGAGTCGTATTATAAATATTCGTGAACGTCAGCTGCGATTCCGTTGGTGGGGGGGGGGGATGATCAGCACAGTAGCTTCCTACGCACAAAGAAAAAAAAATATATTCAATTATGTCCTCCTTCCCGGAAACATGTTAAATTGACGCAATCCGAATATAAGGTAAAATTTTATTTGAAAGGAAATCATAGAAGGTACAATTTTTTTGTGTTCGACCAACTAGCTGTCGTATAATACACCATGCTATAGTTAGCTGATTTTTTCTTTCTTCAAGATATTGCTTTAGCGATAATTTAACATGTTTTCAGGTAGGAAAACAAAATTGAATACTTTTCGTTTTCTTTGTGCGTGGGAGGCTACCATCGCTCATCCCCCCACGGAACCGCAGCTAACGTTCAAGCTTTATAATATAACTCTCTGATGCATTCCACTAATTTTCGCTTGAGAGAAACTTGGTCATGGAAATCTGTCACTGGCTCCCGGACTAGTACCATATCCAATGATACATACCAAACGTACTGCAAAATTTTCAAAACAGTTGTCAGGGAAGCAAAAAACGCTCTAATATAAATTCTATTCAAACGTCCGCGAACAAGTCCAAAGCAGTATGAAATCTTTTTAAATATTTTACTGGTACAAGCAACGAAGGTCAAATGGACTCTGTTACAAAAAATATTGCTCCGGATAATGATAAAATTTCAACTCTTAATGAAGTGAACCAGTTCTTCATCAATAACTGTTCAAATCTGAAAAGTGGAAACATTGGCAATTTGCATTTACAACCTAACTCCCTCAAACAAGGCATATTTTTTCTGCCCACAAATCCTAAAGAAGTTTATGACACGATCAACAATTTGAAAAATACTATCTCTGTAGGCGAAGATGAAATACCAGTTAAAATAACGAACAGTCGTTGCCGACCGATGATGAACCCTTTACTCCCATATACACCTACTAAGTAGGCTGACAGAAAACAACTACTTCCCTGGCTAAGACCACGACGGGTATTGAATTAAATCTAACAGATACTTGTGCAACGTTCCTCAAAATATCAGAGGAGGCAATTGCAAGTGCCCTCTGTGACCAAACAGCAGAATTATGTTTTGATTTGGACAGGGTGACCACCTGCAGACTAGTTTCGAGGTTGTTGCCTCTCATCAGTGCAAAGGGTAGGTCAACACAGACAGCACTGAAGCCATCTGTTCCCCGTCCAAACCAATACACACTTTCTCATATTCTAATAATATAATTTATATTAAAAAATACCAAATTAAAAATGTTTCCAAATAGACCGACAATCTCATAGTAGGTAATTTAGGTTTTGCTTCACTAATTTTTTTCAAGCACTTTGTGCGCTGTGTCCTTAACTTTAAAACATCATCAATGTTCTGATGATGCTTTAGAAAATACGGTTTAATAATTCTTTGGTATAGGATCAAGGATCCATTAAATCCAGTAGGAATCATCAGCCATACCATGAAAGTGCAGCCAGCCAATATAACGGGAACCATCTTACAAGGAAATCTGCAAAATACTCAGCAATTGAGAAGATTGCAAACACAACCCAATAGGTCAACCATTTTGTGTCATCGTCCTTAGATTTGGATTCGATAGCCTTAATAGACATGTAAGATGGATACAAAAAGCCACCGAGTTACAGACCATAATCCAACTAATACAATGGCACCAGCAAAAATGTATAGCCTAACATTAACAACGGTATATAGTTATTTCCTTCGTATAAACATGTCACAAGGTGAAATTTCCAAACACTTATAATTCGATCACCACATGAAATAAATTTCCTAGAGACATACCATCCTATTTCACATGAAATATAATTGTTTTAATTTTACAGCTCTTGGTTCCCATGGATATCTCTGGTGATTTAATTAAATCCATAATTGTGTGGTTATCAAGAAGGAATGTTTACATGTTTACAATAATATGGTTAATGTCACTTAGATGACAGCGCTTCTTCTTCCTATTTCGAATCGATTTGTTAAAGAAGGGTCACCACATTCAGACCACAGTTCTTCTTCCTATTACGATTCGATTTGTTGAAGAGGGCGCACTACATTGAATTTGTTTACACAAAGTTCTACTTTCATGGAAAAAAGAGAGAGAGAGAGGGAGAACTATGTTCGTTATGGTTTTTATGTAGTTTTTAAAATTGCGGAATGCTAGTCTCTTTGATATAGTTCAGTAACATGCGTATGATAATTGATAGTTGTGGCAACAATGAAAGGAAATGTTTTTTTATTAAAATCAATTTTGGAGAGGACGGAAGTGTTTGAAACACCATTAGTCCATTTCTGACCTGGTAACGCTGAAGCTCGCTGGAGGTTGATATTGAGTTTATTTAATTTTGGCAACCTAACTAATATTGCTGCACCACACAAATGAGAGGTGAATATTCTAGTTATATAGAGATCTATTGAAGGTTACTCGCTTCACGAGAATTAAACTTATAAATATTTTTTGTAAAAGCACGCCTTAAAATTTCCTTTTGTTGCCATAGCTATGCCAGGAATTTACCAAAGACATTGAGATATAATTTACCAAAGACATTAAGATATAATTTACGAAAGACTTTCGACAGTATATGGACTAATCGGTCAATTAAAATTAAAGGCCAATTCAACAAAGTAATATAAGCTCACATGGTATTGTAAAGCCTATGATGGTATTGTAAAGCCTGTGATGGTATTGTAAAGCCGGTGATGGTCTTGTAGAGCCCGTGATGGTATTGTAAAGCCTGCCTTGGTATTGTAAAGCCAGAGAGCATATTGGAGCAGACCCAACGCTAGAGATTTCCGTGGAAACAATCATTTATGGAGACCAAATGGGAGCAACAAAACCAAAGTCGTGATTCCTTAGTAAATGTCATTGTGTAAGGTTTGAATGCATTCGGACTAGGTAAGATAAAAACTGTTATAATTTCTCAAATCGCGACTTGGAGAACCCATTCTTTTGGTTGGTTACATATCAAGATTCTATTATTATTATAATAGACAACTATTAAAATTATTAAATATTTATATTTTAATGTGTATTTTGTTTGAAGTTGAGGTTGAATCATTCTGTCAGCATAGTTAAGGTCTTTCTACAGAGATTGGCCTGGGAATAAGTTTTTGAAATCATTTAACACTGTAGATGGCGTCCAATAAACATCATAATTAATAAGAAACTTATTCTCTGTGCCACAAATTGGACCTTTTGGGAATCATAGAGTGACGTCGACTTACGCCTCTGCCTCCGAAAATCAAAAAGCTATCCTGGCCAAATATGTACCTAAGATCAGGTTACAACACAGTTTTATCAGTTACCCATTTCCAAAAAACATTCAGTGGGAACAGCAAAGACCGGAATAAATTGATTACAAATAAACACACCCTGGCTCGGCGGTCTCAATACGGTCCCGAGTTTGTTTGTACACATACTCATTTAAATACAGAACGTAATCTGCATGTTGATTAGGCCGACTCCTCGTTGGCAAAGCATCCTTATTATTATTCTCGTGTTGGTACAAATTCGAAACATTCCAGTAACACTTTTTATTTTCTCCCGTGTTTTCAGATATGTTATTCTCGATGTTTTCTATTACTCTATCTTGCAGAAAACCAGCCGGGTTTCAAAATTGTGAAACTTCTGTAGAAAATATTTTTTGAACGTAATGTTAGTAGTTTTCACATTTGGGGCAAACTTTTGGAAAACTTGATGGGCACATGTTAGTTCTGAAATTGTGAAATTATGGCATGACAAGTACAATTATTATTGAATCAGTAAACAGGTGACTAGGATCAAAACGTTACCCCATCTAAACCACAGATTATAGACCTATACCAACTAACAAAGTGTTCAGTGATCCCATAATTTTTGGTTACGGGTCACCTCAAGGTAGTGTCTTAGGACCACTACTATTTATATCTGTTCCCAAATTCGAGTTTCTTAAACAATTTCTCTCATATAAGTACCTTGAAATGTTGTACTTTTCCTTAGTACAATCTCAGTTGAGATATGTTATTCTGGGATGTGGTGGTGTTAAAAAAGTCTTCTTTATAACTTGGAAGTGATAAAAAAATCTTAAAAATAATATACCATCAAAATCATTTGTTTCGTTCCGAACTTCTATATAATAAAAGGAGAAAATTTGATATTGTGCAATTGTTTGTATATAGAATTCTAATCCACATTTTCAAAAATAATAAGGGTATCAATTTTGGAGATCATCTCTATGAGACGATGTATAGAAGAGCTGTCACAGTTGAAACTAGATTGAATAAAATTATAGACACAAGAAATTTCATACACATTATCCCAAAATTGTTTGACATACTAACACATATTATCGAAATGACTAAATCTATGTATTCTTACAAAAATAAAGTGAAATAATGGTTGAATACCACAGAAAGACATATTTTTCATAATTTGATAAATAATATTAATTAATGGGTAAATTTATTTTGTTTCCATTTAAAATATTCAGATTAGAAGAAAAATTATAGACCGTCAGATTGAAAAGTATATCAATGTTGAGTAAAATAGAGGAAAATTCAAGAGTGGCTCCTGGGGAGAACATATGGAAATTTCGAATTTCCATATTTTATCGCGAGCCGTGTTCACCTAATCATTAATTGATAGAACCTGGCTTCGGAATACCAAAGGCTTGAGTGTTGCAGGTTGCTAAAGGTTAAAATTATGGCGTAATCTTGTAAGGAAAAATAGAAATTTTAACAGATTTTCCCAGACAAGCCCATCGAAACGATGAAAACCTACATCGTTACTAGACCGAAAAACATAATGGCTTGAATGGCGCGAATGGATAGGTAGATTTTGTCGTCGGAAAATTTAATGGAAATTCTTTTTGATTTTTCCATATGTTCTCCCCAGGAGCCACTACACACCTTTTATGGGAAAATGGCTCTACGTGTAATTTCTTGAATTTTTGATATCTTGTAGAATTTATCATTCTGATGAAATGTTTCAATGGGCACAATACCATCCTATGACTAGTTTTCGAGATACAGGGTGTTGAATATGGGAAATATTCATTTTTAACCACTCTGTATCTCCCAAGTTATGATTTAGTTCGGTTTTATCTTTCGTGGTATTATCATCACATCCTTGTATGACAAATTCATGAGAAATTCATTTCCAAATCTTTTCGTAGTATAGGGCGATTTCACTTGATAAAAATGCTGTTTGAGACTTTCATAATTCTGTTGTTTTATAAAGAGAAAATGCGGAAAAAGGTAGAATTATTACATAATATTATATTATTATTATAATATTTATACAAGGTGATTCACGAATATGGAAAAATGACAAATTTTGGTGTTTGGGACACCTTGTAGTAACAAACCCACCTAAAATGACAAAATTCTCGTGAAGAATGTTAAATGATGTGTTTCATCATATACAGAGTCGAATGATGTCAATTTCAAAAATTAGTTATACTTTAATAAATAAAAACCTTGTATTTTTTCATCACCCTATAGCTCATAAGGGAGTCTGAAAAGGTAGCGATATTTTTTCATGGGAGAACTCGAAGTACTTTCATTCATATCGTACAAAATTTTCAACGGAATCCCATGATGGGTTTTTCATATACAAGGCGAACAATTTGTGAAAAAGTCCATATATATTCATTATTCTACGATAATAAAATAAATGACCACTTGACTTCACTGGATTGAAGATGTGGATCTTAGATGTGTAGGCTATTGATATATGCTGATGATACCACTGTTCTTGTATCGGCAAAAACTGTAGAAGGAGTTAGGGAAAAAGCAAATGTAGTTCTTCGTGGTTCTACGTGGTTCTACGTGTTGCAAAAGAAACCATCTTATAATCAATACAGAAAAACTCATATGTATGCAATTCACTGGCCTTTACCTAGTGAACGAGTCAATAAATTTAGAAATTGATGATATATCCGTGGAAATTGAAAAAAACATAAATTTTTTAGGCACGAAAGTGGACAGTGATATGAGTTGGAATAGTCACTAGGTCTCATTTGCTCCCGACTGAACAAATCCTACTTCGCCATCCTGTCTCTGAAAAAAAGTCTCGATAAATATTCGCTAAAACAATTCTACTTTGCAGCCGTACATTCTGTAATGGCATATAATATATTATCATGGGGTAGAGCACCTCAAACCGAACGTGTGTTTGTCATCCAGAAAAAGATATTGAGAATTATGTTCAATCTTAGTTACGGGACGTCCTTAAGAGAAACCTTCAAATCAGAAAAATTTCTCACTTTAACTGGAATTTATATTCTCAAGATACTAATATACATTCACAACAATATTGAGAACTACACCAAACATTCTGATGTGCACTCGTACTCAAATAGAAACAAAAACAAAATCTATATGAAAAAATTCAACTATGAATACTTCAAGAGATCTCCGGAAGGTGCTGGTATTCAATTGTTCAATATGCTACCCTTCTGCATCAAATCTATTCAATCCGTTAAATAATTCAAAAGTAAGCTTAATTAGAAACTGCTTCTATAACTTAGATGAATTTGTTGAATATTGCAAACGCTAGGAATAACATTTCGGGCACAAACATAGCAACTCACTCTATTTGCGAAGACTATATTATTCAGCAAAGTTCAACAAACACTGAGAATAACATAAACTTGAACAGTACAAAAAAAAACTTCAATTAGTCCAATAATCCTAAAAAAGTTTTTGAGCTTTATGACAACGACTATTGACATTGACGTTCCTTTGGTGTAAAAATTTGCCGAAAATTTGAATCGATATATACTCTATAGTAACCGATACTCACATACAAATTATGATTTTATTCTGATTTATCTTGTGTAGTATTTTCCTTGTGTCGAATTCATGAAAAATTCATGTCCAAATCTTTTTGTAGTACAGGGCGATAATAATGCTATTCTGAGACTTTCATAATTTTATTGTTTATTAGAGTGAAAATTCGAAAAAAGAAATTTCTGCGAATGAAACAAGTATAGGTAATATGACTTCTGAGAAACACTAAGCATGAAAAAATAACTTCTTCATCGAATCGCCTACTAGACGATGCTGCAGATAATATTTCGAGTCATGGCTTTCTTTCGAGGGAGACGGTACGCTATTGTACGGTATTATAAAGAGGCCCGATGAAGAAGAACTATAGCAAACCCGCCGAAAACTGGAGTGAAAATATAGCAATGGGAAAATGTACAGATCTTAGATTTTTTTACAAATTTTTCATCTTGTACGTGAAAAACCCGTCATAGGATTCCGATGAAAATTTTCTACAATATAAATGAAAGTATTTTAAGTTCTCCGATGAAAAAATATCGCTACCCTTCCGGACTACCTTACGAGCTATAGGGTGATGAAAAAAATCAAGATTTTTATTTATTAAAGTATAACTAATTTTTCACTCTGAATAGGATTACATTTTTTTTCGTATTTTCTCTTTATAAAACAACATAATTATGAAAGTCTCAAAATAGCATTATTATCAAGTGATATCGCCCTGTACTACGAAAATATTTGGAAATGAATTTCTCATGAATTTGTCATGCAAGGATGTGATGATAATACCACAAAAGATAAACTAGAACTAAATCATAACTTGGGAGATACGGAGTGATGAAAAGTGAATATTTTTCATATTCAACACCCTGTATCTTGAAAACTAGTCATAATATCGTGTTCCGCCCATTGAAACATTTCATCAGAATGATCAATTCTACAACATATCAAAAATTCAAGAAATTTGACAGAGAGCCATTTTCCCATATGAGGTGTGCGGGGTCCTTTCCCTTCATTTTACTCAACATCGATGTACTTTTCAACCCTATTCGAGGCTTGTATGCGAAAATGGAGCACCTAAATCTGTCACTATCTGACGGTCTATTATCCAGAATTAAGATTGGCAACGAAAAATGAAAATTACTATTAATTAGTTTTAAAATAGTTCTTTAGTAGAATAGTTCAGGAAAGTTCATTTTCAGTTTATTCATACTATGTATTCTTCACACACATGTATGTATTTATTTATGAATAAACTCATATTATTATTGTAGTCAAAAATAATTACATTAAATACCACTTGCAGCCAACCTTCTTGTAAAGTATACATAATCGCAACCAACTAACCGCAAGAATAAATGCTCAGAAAAAATAGCTTAAGTATGCTTATAGAATGGTTGATTTTTTGTGTAAAACATTTTATGTTGGTGCTTGTAATTGTGAAATATGAGTTGATTATATTTGGAAAAAGGGTCAACGAAAAGAAGGAAGGAGAATGAAAAAATCCTGTTTGAAAATGTTCGATATCGAAAATTCAAAAGGTCATAACTGTAAAAATATTGGAGTCCCTTCTTCGGAGATAGTATCCTAGTAACACCACTCTTTTTTGTTTCGAAGAACCCCGGTAAACTTATCTCCACCAACTTAACTTGGTAGTAGGTTCATATTATGGGAAATGCTGCGAAATATAGTTATCTTTTAGTGTAACAGCATATGTTCCTTCAAAGGGAAGGTGAAAGAAAATCCATTATAAACTTTTATCATCCATCGTGTATGTATCATCAATCATCATAAGTTTGAGGATATCATTTTTCAAATAATAATTACTAATTAAGTCTTTCTTATTCAGAAGCTGTCCTACCCAGGTAGCACATCATATCAGCTGAATCTTGGTATCTTGGAACCTGTTCTGAAGGTAGATTGTCACATGTAATATTGGGTCAATATTGCAAAGGATGTAATTGGTTGAATAATTTCTACCAATATCAATAATCCAATATTGTTTACATATTGTTTTCCACATCTAGAATAAAAATTACAATTCCAATATTCCAGTCATATCGATTCTAGGGATAAAAAACTATATTGTATTTCCAAGTTTGACACCACATTGGTTGAATATCATGTCAACTATATTCAACAATATTGGTTTAAGGATATTTACCAATATCGATATTACAATATTGTCTATACCGGGTGTCCACGGAATGTGTCTCGCTCCTATAACTTTTTTGTTTTCGAAGATAATGGAATGAAATTTGGAGGATAGGGTTAAGGCATAAAACTGCATTTTTTGACATTTAAATCGATTTCATACAAATTCCGGATTCACCGGAAGTGGCATCAACTTTCGATTTGTAAATGGGACACCTGGTTTGTTTTCAGTTTTTTCGTATCCATATAACATTAAGATTACAACCATGTATCATATGTTACTTTTTGTAACCATTTTAAATTTTTTTATTTTAATTTATTTTTTATTTAAGAGGGCTATGGATACGTTCAAATAACTAGTTTCAGTCCTAAAATGTTTGGAAATACATAACTTTACTGTTTTCTGTTAAATTGGTTTAGCTATGTGAAGTTGAATTTTAAAATGTTCAATACTATTTTTTTTCAAATGGCAACATGGTGTCTCGTCGGGTTAGAAAGAAAGAGCATTTCAATACGATTAATTTGATACCGCACTCTATTAGGTTGTTAGAGAACATTTGATAAAAAACTAAAAATATAACGAATAACGTTGTAACTTTTGTTAAATGAAGAATCTTATAGAGGTTAAAATAAGATTTAAAATCATCGAGTAGCCTGTGACCAACCCAACTGGAACAAAATTATTACGTTGTTGTGGTAAAAATTGACGTGTTGACATATTAATTGACATCTTTTCTACAAAGTCAATTAGCTAGTTATTGTGTACCTTGTTGTTTGAAAAACATGGAAAATAACAATATTTGTGCAAGAACGGAAAAAGTTGATATGTTATTAGTTTTTGGAGAGTGTAGGCAAAATTCAACCGATGCTGCTCGTCCCTACGCACAGAGATATCCTAATCGGTGTCACCCGACCCGGCACTATTTTCCAAAACTGGTTAAAAAAATGCGAAATGATCCTGAAAATGATGGAAACGATTCATTTGTTGTGAGTGAAGAAAAAGAAATAGATGTTCTGGTATACGTTCAAGTGAATATTAATACGTCACTCAGGGAGATCGCAAGAGTCTTCTGCAGCTAACATTATGAAGAAACATAAATAACATTCATTTAAATATCAACTACACCAGCACCTGTACCAAAACGATAATGCAAGGAGACTTGATTATTGCAATTGGTTCTTTGGAAAATATTTGGAGGATGACACATTTCCATACAAAATTCTGTATACTGACAAAAGCCGTTTCACTAATTTGGGACATTTTAACAGAAATAATAAGCGATATTGGTCCTATGCAAATTTACACTTGATGGAGGAAGGAAATTTCCAAGAACGGTTCGCTTTCAATTGTTGGGTTGGGATTTTAGGGGATAGAATTTTGGGCCCTATAATATTTGACGGTCCCCTGACAGGGGCTAGATATCTAAGGTTCCTTACGCAGGAAATTGAATATTTCTTGGACGAAGTTCCATTAATAAATCTAGTTGGATTATTTTATCAACAAGATGGTGCTCCACCACACAACATGAGGGCAGTTACGGAATATCTTCATGAAACATACAACGAAAACTGGATTGGAAATATGGGTCCAGTTAAATGGCGGGCGAGGTAATATAGGGTTGTTTTCACTTACTATCTTTATTTAGTTCTTTCTAAAAAACGTTTCAGGTCACCCGACCTTACGCCTCTAGATTTTTTTATGAGGATCAATTTAAAACGAGGTTTATGATGTACCTCCTGCCACACGACATGAATTAGAGGACAAGGTAAGGGCAGCTATTCATAGAATTACACCAAGACAGTTGAGAAACGTTGTAGGAGCAACAATAAGAAGAAAAGTTCGCCTTCGTCAGTAACAAGATAGAGGTCATTTTGAACATCTAGAACCCTAGAGATATGTAAATAGGTAGTTTCAATATAATTATTTCATTTTCAACAGGTGCTTCATTTTCGAAAAGTTATAACGTAATTTTTCCAAAGGTTTTATCAGAAATTTGTTCAAAACAATGGTGTGCGGCATGAAATTCGTTACCATTTGAAGAAAAAAATAGTAATAAAAATTTTAAAGTTCAAATTCACATAGATGAATCATTTTGAACGAAAACAGTAAAGTTATGTTTTTCCAAACATTTTAGGACTGAAACAAGTTATTTGAACGTATCCATAGCCCTCTTGAATAAAAAATAAATTGAAATAAAAAGTCAAAAATGGTTACAAAAAGTAACAAATGATACATGGTTGTATTCTTAATGTTATAGGGGGAAAAAACTGAAAATATACCAGGTGTCCCATTTAAAAATCGAAAGTTTATGTCACTTCCGTTGAATCCTGAATTTGCGTGAAGATGATTTAAATGTTAAAAAATGCAGTTTTATGCCTTAACCCGATTCTCCAAATTTAATTCCATTGTCTTCGAAAACAAAACAGTTATAGGGGCAAGCCACATTTCGTGGACACCCGGTATATTGTTTTCCACATCTAGAAAAAATATTGCAATTCCATATTTTTTTTCCAAGTTTGATAGCACATTGGTTGAATATCATTTCAACTGTTTTCAACAAATTGTAAAAACTCGTATTGTGTCAATATTGGTTCAATGATATTTACGAATATCGATAAAACAATATTGTCTTCATGTTGTTTTCAACATCTAGAATAATATTGCAATCCCAATGTGTGTCTCATATCGATTATAGGAATGAAAACTATATTGTATATCGAAGTGTGATTACTGTGATTACACATTGGTTGAACATTATTTCGCCAATATTCAACAAATCGTATTAGCTTATATTGACTTGCACATATAGATTAAGATGAATTTTGAATATTGGCCGAATATTCAATGAACCTTACTAAAATTATATCATGTTCAAACCTGGATGAAAACCTGCTAGGCTCTACATATAGAACGTCATCGAAAACCTACGAAAATATATTAAATACTTCACATAACTTGTTCTCAAGACAGCTTACTCAGGGGTTATGGCGACCAAAAGGCAGACTCTGATTCCACCTTGATCAACTAAAAGGCATTGATTAATTCACCAAGGTATATTCTCATCCACCAATATATCCAAATGATATTGTACCAATATCGATGACTGTTTTGATTGCCTCAATAATATTTTGTTAATACTATTTTTGAAATGTCTAAACAATATTTGACCAATATCGCAAAATGTTCACATTTTACTTCTCGACAATATAACGTTTGAATATTTTGCCAATAATTTCCGTATATTGTACCAGTGATTCTACCAATCAGTCTATTCAAATTTCAAATTCAGCCAATAGAATCGGAATTACAGTGAAAATATAGCTTGTCGATGTATTTTCACGGTGATAAACCTGCTTAGTTTTTGTTTTACTAGCTGTCAAGTGAAAATAATGATTTAAATTATACTTAAACGTCAAATCTTTGTGTTTTGACTAGTTATATTTCTTAATCAATATGAGCGATCGTTGGGGACAAATGGCTATTGGTATCATAGATGAAGATGTGGAAAAGAGTATTCCGTTGAATACGGCCAGAAATAAAGAATCAATTACCAGGCAATTCAACAATTTTTGCACAAACAGGGGTTATAGTGTCAATGCGAATACCACAATTGTGGAACTGGCTGATATTTTGAAAGACTATGCCTGTATTATGACCCCAATTTTTCTCTTTAGTGTTCAAGTTCTTAGATTTTGATTTCTGTGAATTACTTCAAATTAAAACGGTGACACGATTTTTCTTTATTTCAAATCAATATATTGTCGTCCTAAATATAATAACCTATAATTTTTTGGAAAATCAATTCATTGGCAATCCCAATGCAAGAAAATAGAACTCGTCCTGCGGACTCGTTGTATTTTCAGCTTTGGGATTGCAATTCATTAATATTCCAAAAAATTATCGGTAATAATCATACCACTTATTATATTACCCCTGAGAATATTTCGCCAATATTATTCAAGTAATATTGGACATTCGGCAATATTGCCGAATGTTCACATTTTTTTTCGCCAATATTTATTTCAAATATTCTGCCAATATATTCACAATATTGTACCAATATTTTACCAATAAATATGTGCTACTTGGGTAGTCTTTTTTTGGGAGGAAAGTTCCTTAAATTTGAATCTATTTTTATCTTCTTTTGAGCTAAATCTTCTAAAACACTCGGTTTGGACATGTAACAGTTTTGGTCTTTGGTCATATTATATCTTCAATGAGAAAATAATATACTTTTCCAGATATGTATGATTATTTTCTTTTTTTTTCTTTTTTTTTAATCTTCGTAGTGAGAGGCAAACAAAAAATATCCAGAAAGTACTGAAATGCAAATAAAACAAGAAGTCATAAACATACATTTATTTTGTCTCGCTTTTATTGACAAGCACTTTTTTCAGCAACCATCCGGGTAGTGTTCACTTCCCGGACACTTTTTCTTTGGGAAAGTAGCACTTATACCGGCCTAGTCCGGGAATTACGTACTTCCCGGACTAGGCCAATAGGAGAATTTGAATCTAGGCAGCGACTGTTATTTTCCAATGCGTGTTCCACTCGGATAGAGGTTTCCATGATTTTTATATTTGCTGGCTATCAATACAAACATATAGACATCTATTATATTTCATCAATATAGGTAATTCAATACGTAAAGGTAATAATAATTATCACTGATGAAACTAATTGAGTTTGCTTTTTCATTTATTTTCCGTCAACGACAGAATCAAAATGTTCCCGATAGCCGACAGGGTTTTCTTGTTGCTACTACGGGGGAGGTGGATTCGGTTAAGGCTGTTCCTTGTCACCTTCAGTGATAAGTACCGGGGCCTCATACACGAATGAGCTAGTCAAACTATCCAAGCATTAGGAATTTTATCTGGCTCATGCCTGAGTTGTAAGTTGTAACTGATGTTTCGTACATTCAGTCTGTTCCTAAATGGTAGATGGAATTGGATGAATCATCATTGGTCATCACCCTGCTTATAATGTTACATTTATTTTGATCTCAACATTCTCACGTTTCACTATTTGTGAAAAATCTTGACCACTTGTAGAATGTACGCGTGAACAAGTTCCTTCAACTCATCATGCAAATGGTAATAAGTTTCTTAATTACTAACTATGAAACTAGTCATAGTAGGAAACTGGATTTTTGTGACAGTGTTGAGGAGAGAATGATGAATATATTAAATAATAATAAAGGAATTTCACCAAGTTAATCGTAAATTACAGGGTGATATCTGAAACCTTGATATTTTGTCATTTTTATCATCAAAAATGTCATGATCACCCTATATATCGCAACGAAATCATGTTTATACGGTATCAGCTATCTTCGGAGGATGATAATTCTCTTGAATATACAGGATTTGTACGAAAGAACCGGCCATATATTTCACCAATTTTCACCCTGTACGAAATGTGTGAATTGTGATTAATGATGGAATGAGAATAGTATGTTGCCGTCCAAAATTATTTTATAAATATTTCATAATTACATCGAATTTTCAGACATTACTAACATGTTTTTATTTTTCACTCTGTACATAATGATATAATCTGCACCATCTGAATGATATTTAGTAATATGAAGGTACGTTGATGATAAGAACGAAAAAAAATGCAGTTGGCACTTTCAAACCACGAGAAAATAATTAAATAAAAATTACTGATTTTTAACTTGAACCCCGTATTTCAAAATCTATTCATCAACGAACTTTCGGGGAAGTAGTAGTAGTAGCTTTCTGTTAGATATAAAAAAGGCTTAATTTTTATGGTAGTTTTTTTACATTTCCAGAGGAGTTATTTTGTTTCAATTTTCAGTTCAAAATGTTTACCTTTTCGATAATGTATCTATTATTGCATGGGAAAAATAATGTTGAATATGGTGTATCTAATTAATATATCTGTATGTAAATCACACCTGGGGGCGCTTTAACATTTCAAAGTTTACTTCTATATCGTTTCAATACATGGGACATTCATTATTTGCTTCATTTCTAAACCATTTCACCACAAGTGAAGTGAAGATGAAATGATTAAAATTCGAAACGTCGTATCGGTCGGAAAATATTAGTCCCAACTATTTGAGCACATCAATGTAACTATTATCTTCCAGACTGAGATACGGAATGAGAACAACAAACTCCGTGTGCTGATTCTTTATATAAACATATTATGACAAGTATTTTGTTGTTGTTTGTTCAAAATTTGTTCTTTCCGTCAAACGGCTGCACTCTTACGAGCAACCCTCATAAGTCTCCGGGAAACTTGTGTGAGCTAGGAGAGACCAGGCCCTTAACTTTTAACATGTGTTGCTCTTATAGTTGACATGCGAACGTTCAACCATCACTACCACCATGAACAGATGTTTTGATTCGTTTTTCGACTGAAATCCCGAGATAAAAGTCGGGGGTCAACTTCAATCTCGGACCCCCGACTTTAAACTCGGCGTTCCGACTTTAATCTCGGGGGTCCGAGATTAAAGTCGGAATTATCCATCTTCTTGAGTAGGTATAATTCGGTAACCGGACAGAACAGAACATGAAAGAACAGAACAAGAAGTAACAGAACATGAAAAAACAGAACATGAAAAAACAGAACAGTGAATAAACAGAACAATGGTAAAACAGAACAATGGTAAAACAGAACCATGACATAACAGAACCGAGAAAAAAGAGAACACTGAAATGAAAGAACTTTGATAAAACAGAACTCTGTTAAATAAGAACAACGGGAAAAAATAAAAGAATGTGATACAAAACAAATAATTTTAATGAAAAGAATATTATAGGTATATACACCAATATTAGGAAAAATTACTGCAAGTTTGCCATTCGCCGCAAATACATCAATTTATCGCCACTTGATTGCTGTATAATTCGAACCATTTGTATAGGTAGGTACTTCACAATATACGTGTAGAGCGAGTTATATACTGTTCCGTTACCAGCACTCTGATGCTGAACAGGAACAAAATGCTTCATAGATATTGTACCTATCTCATAAAAGAATCATAAATATTAAATTATATTTGTTTATAAAGTGTTGAATAAATGAAAAAATTTCTTATTATCATTTTTGCTGCCACGTGTATAAAAGGTGGTCGATTACTTATATCGGACAAAGATGAATATTTTTGGTAGCTGATTATAACTAAATCACTTTGTATATTTAAAATTCTTACGGTTATGCATACTTGATGTAATGTTATACAGTTACTCAAAATTCACTAAAAAAGTTCTCATTTCAATTATTTCAAAGCATAATTATTTTTGGTATGGTTGGATGCATGTCTCACCCTGTATGAAAAGTAATCATATCAGACTCAAAATTGTAAACAACTAGGTATTAAATTTATGGAATAATTTATCTGTGACGAAGCTGTAGAATTTTGAGTATTTGCAAAAACCTATTGTGATTTATTCGTGAATAACCCTGTAACAGTAAATATTTTTAGCTGAACCTTTCCATGTACATCTGACCGAAACTCATATTAAACTCATAGGCGCAACATAAAATCAATACGGCTTTTCAATTTGAAGAAAAAACTGATAAAATCAGTAATTTTCCACTTTAACGCCCTGTATCTCGAAAACTGGTCATAGTATCAGATTCAGAATTCATACCTCTGCAGATGGTATGAAAATCAATATATAGTGAGAAAATAGTTAAATTTGACCGGGGAAATTTTTGAATACAGGTTGTTCATGTTTTTTGTACTTCTCCCAAAATAGAATACCTTCCTATGAATAAACCACCTTGAATATTTTGGAGATTAGAGACACACATATGTTTGTGGTATTACTTTTCCCAAAAATCAATCAATAAATACAGGGTTTCGAATTAATCCTAAAAGAAAATAATTTTGTCTAGTGGTTCTCTATGTGAAACACCCTGTATAAAAAATATGTACTGTGCAATATTTTCTCGTCAAAATACTTTATCGTGAATTTTGGCAAAAAACTACCGTCATACATTCGTGAATCACCTTGTAAATATAAATATTTTTAATCATACGTATCCACTAATTTCATTACTAGAACATGTAGTAAACATCTGTATGCAACAGAAATCCGATCCAACTTTTGATAAATAAAAAATAAATCCGAAAATTTGGGCAATTTTCAAATTTAACACCCCGTATTTAGAAAACTAGCCATCGGATTGGGTTTGGTTACTGAGTCGGGTACAACAACATACCAAACTTTCAGAAAATTTGACCGGTCGCCACTTTACATAAGAAAAGTGCGGGGTCCTTTACATTCACAGTTGTACACAAAAAGTTGTTTGTATTTCGTGTATAAAATTCGTGTTTTCATTGCACATTCGAGAGAATTTTTGGTCTCGACCTGCGGTTTCGGCCAAAAATTAACACTCTCATGTGCCATCAAAAAAACAATCATTTTACGCACTTAATACAAAAATAACTATTCATACTTCAGATGAATTTTTTGCTACTTAGAAATAATATGTGACCATTCCTGTATGTATTGGACATCTTTGGGAAAATAAATGTATTTATTTATTTATGTTAATGACACTTCATAGTGTCTATTTCTATTTTCATCAGTTCTAGTTTCTATTGACTCAAAAGAAGAAACAAGCATCAAAGTTATGCCACGTACCACGAAGCGAAAAAACGTGAATTTTCTAGGTCTAAATCAATCCCTGTACAAGCCCAAGATCCTTTCTAACTCCGGTTTCTGTTTTGTTCCAGAATTCGGTAGCCATTTGCCAACTGGGAATAGGAGCCACGTTCGGAGAGTCCATCCTGCAGGATTTGCCGAGAGATAGCACGGTCGTGACCCAAACCACTTGTGAGCTTCTACGGGTCGAACAGCATGATTTCAGGCTGATTTGGGAGGTAAGGAATCGCGAAAGTCTTGCTGAAGTTTCGTTCTATTGTAGTCCAGTCAGATGAGATGAGAGAATAGGCAACTGAAATGTTCACCTGTCAGGAAACGATCTGGAAAAATTGGAATACGTTTTTATTTGAGAATTCATAATCAGATAATACGAAAAAATTACTCAATTGAGGAAGAGAAAAGTGAATACTAAAATAAATAATGGATTACAATGGGACTAATGAAGTAAATTGAAACGTGACAGAATACACAAAGTAAAGTAAATCAGACACTGAAATAGTATATTGTGTATCTAGTAGTAAAAGCAATACATTCCCGGACGACAATGTAAATTGTTGGCCGAGACGTTAGGCCGAGGCCAACAAGAATTGAAGTCTGGGAATGTGCTTTTACTACGAGGCACACATACTATTTTTTCTGATATCGCAATCAGCATTATCAAAAACTAAGGAATTCTACATATTGTTTGCGTGAATTCAATAACTGTCTAAAATGTAAACAAGCCGGCAAAAATTTTCCCGTATCGATTTCGATACGGGAAAGTACTTTCCCGTATCGTTTAGGTCCGAAAACGGTCCGGGAAAGTTCGTTGCTTAGCAACGGACTAAAATACTAGATAAGCGTATGTTGAGGCCTGAAGTTGCTCCGAGAAAGTGGGCATTCTTGAACGATTTCAGAAAATAGTATATTGTGTATCTAGTAGTAAAAGCAATACATTCCCGGACGACAATGTAAATTGAAGCATTGAAGTCTGGGAATGTGCTTTTACTACGAGGTACACATACTATTTTTTCTGAAATCGCAATCAGCATTATCAAAAACTAAGGAATTCTACATTTTGTTTGCGTGAATTCAATAACTGTCTAAAATGCAAACAAGCCGGCAAAAATTTTCCCGTATCGTTTTCGATACGGGAAAGTACTTTTTCGGAAACCATCCGGGAAGTGTTCTCTTCCCGGACACTTTTTCTTTGGGAAAGAAGCACTTCCCGGCCTAGTCCGGAAAGTACGCGTACTTCTTACTTTAACACAAATATTAATATAAATAAGAATTACAATGTTTCTGTTGGTACCTATCTTCTGTTCGAATTTCAATGTATAATACAAATAAGAACTGAAATGTTCGAAATATTCAAATTTGGAATCGTTTCATTCGGTTAACAGATGGGCGAAAGTCGACCTCTTTTCATCTCTTAGACTAAATGCGTCCTAGAATTTGGTCTACTCGTCCAAAAAAACAGTATTTTCCGGACTTGTTACGTAAATTACTATTTTCGGCAACCATCCGGGAAGTGTTCACTTCCCGGGCACTTTTTCTTTGGGAAAGTAGCACCTCCCGGCCTAGTCCGTGAAGTACGTACTTCCCGGACTAGGCCGGGAAGTGCTCGAATTTTAATACAAATATTAATATAAATAAGAATTAGAATGTTTCTGTTGGTACCTATCTTCTGTTCGAATTTCAATATATAATACAAATAAGAACTGAAATGTTCGAAATATTCAAATTTGGAATCGTTTCATCCGGTTAACAGATGGGTGAAAGTCGACCTCTCTTCGTCTCTTAGACTTAATGCGTCTCATTGATTTGTTATTCTACATGGTTGCCGAAAAAATAGTGTACGTAACTCGTCCGAAAACAGTTTTTTTGGACTCGCAGACTTCCAGGACTCGCTACGCTCGTCCTAGAATTTGGTCTACTCGTCCAAAAAAACAGTATTTTCCGGACTTGTTACGTAAATTACTATTCCCGTAAAGTTTAGGTCCGGAAACGGCCCGAGAAAGTTCATTGCTTAGCAACGGACTAAAATACTAGATTAGCGTATTTTGAGGCCTGAAGTTGCTCCGAGAAAGTGGGCATTCTTGAACAATAACAGAAAAATACTTTTTTCCGCCTACCTCGTGTTACCCTGGATATCTTCGAATCACCAATTTTAGTCCTAAAATTTCAAGAATACTATACGACTCTACTTCTTGTGATCAAAATGTATCTGCTTAGCAAAATTTTGTTTTAAAATTTCCATTACTAATTTTTTTCAAATAGCAACATGGTGGCTCGTTGGACTAGAAAAGAGAGCATTTGATTACGATTAATGTGATACGGCACATTACGAGGATATATTGGAAAATTTCTTAGCCTACTATAGAACCAAACAAAATTTCAATGTCAAAATATTTTATTACTCAACATATTCTCCTCTTAATTGGATACATTTATTACAGCGAACCTACAACGTCTCTAGACCTTTCAAAAAAATGTTTCTTCTTGCTCTGTAAACCAGACCTCCACAGCTTTTATTACCTCCTCGTTGGAAGAAAATTTACGACCTTTTAAACTTTTTTTCAGTTGAGGAAAGAGATGATAGTCGGACGGAACCAAATCTAGTGAATAGTGTTCTAGTAATTCAAACCCTAAATCACGAATTTTTTGCATGGCAACATGATAATTGTATGCAGGGGCGTTGTCCTGCAAAAACAAAACACATTTGGATAGCTTTCCGCGTCTTTTCTCTTTAATTTTTTCTCGTAGAGTGGTCAGTAATGTCGACTAGTAATCTCCAGTTGTTGTTCTACCCTTATCTAAAAAATCAATCATAATTACTCCATGGCAATCCCAAAAAACTGAAGCAAGAACTTTTCAAACAGATTTTTGGACACGAAACTTCTTAGGTCTTGGAGAACCGGAGTGTCGCCATTCCATAGATTGTTGCTTTGTTTCTGGATCGTAGAAATGTACCAAAGTCTCATCCATAATAACAATTCGGTTTAAGGAATCTACATCGTTTTCAAATCGAGCACAGATCGAACGCGATGCTACTACCCTTGCACGCTTTTGGTCAACATTCAAACATTTGGGGATCCATTTTGCAGCAATTTTTCTCATGTCCAAATTGACGTGAACTATATGATGAACGCGTTCGTATGAAATATTCAGTGCTCCAGATATCCGTTATAGCCCAATTCGACGGTCTGTTAAAATCATGTCATGAACTGCATGGATATTTTCGGGGACTGACACAGAAACTGGCCTTCCTAATCGGTCGTCATCTTCAATAGAAAATTTACCTTCTTTGAAGCTTGCAGTCCAATTTTTCACGGTCGCATACGAAGGACATTGATCACCAAGGGTATTAAGCATATCTTCGTAAATCTGCTTACTTCTTAACCCTTTTAAATACAGGTACTTGATGATGGCTCGATACTCCAATTTTCCGATTTTCACAATTTCGGTGGACATATTTTTTTTTATTTATTGCGTAGCTCTGGTTTACCTTTTGACGTCAAACTTTACACTGGCACTTCTAATAAGTTATTGTTCATTGCTATGGTAACGCAATATTTTGTTTATGCAGGGAACTGGTCTAGGCTAACTAGATATCAATACATCCTCGTATAAGGTTTTGAACAAACTTTCTTTAAAATCTTTTTTCGCCTACCTCGTATTAACATGTCTATTAAATGTTATTCAATGCGAAAGAAATCGACCATTAATGAACTATTTGTTGTTAATGGAATATTTCGAGAAATCTTTCATTAATGATCCCTATTAATGGTCGATTTGTCATTAATGGTCGACTCAACTATGAATGCATGATTGATGTATAGGCAACAAAACATAAACGAATTCAGATGTTATGTACGTTAAAATGGATATTGACGATAAATTCGTGTTACCAAATGTTGCGGAAACTGCTAAAGTAGCATATTTAACTCTATTGTCAGAAAAAAATTAGAATTCCTTTATTTCAACAATAGTGAAGTAGACGGAAAAATAAATTAAAATACGATTAATGATCTCGAAAATTAACGCGCTTGCTTCGCTCACGCGTTAAAACATCTCGATCAATAATTGCCTTCATCAATACACTAGTTGATTAAATAACTATTTCCGCATACCTCGTATTAACATGTCGGTTTACAATGTCAATGCAAATGAAATCGACCATTAATGACCCCTATCAATAAACGATTTGTTATTAATGGATGATTTCGAAAAATCGTCCATTAATGACCACTATTAATGGTGGATTTGTCATTATTGGTCGATTCCTTTATGAATGCATGATTGTTGCATAGGCCCAAACGAATTCAGAAGTGTTGAAGAATTTGTGCCAGATGTTGCGAAAACTGCCAAAGTAGCACCTTCAACTTTATTGCCAGACAATAATTAGAATTCCTTTATTTCAACAAGAGTGAAGTAGACGGAAAAATATTGTAATCCACTCTTGTATTAAAATGCGATTTATTATCTCGAAAATTAATCATCTCGATTAATGATCTTGATCATTAATCGCCTTCATTAATTAATATACTAGTTGATTATATAACTATTAAACTATAGAAATCTCCTTAATGAACTCAGAGATATAAAAAGTAACCATCATAAACTTTTACTTGAAAGGATCTAAAACAATGCAATCTAGAAAACAATTGAAACCATTATCAATTAACACTAAGAGGCTGTATAGCTTTCCTGCGATGTGATGCCTCTTCACTAGTCCTCCTTCTCATCACTTAGATAATAATAATAACTTTTATTCATAATTCAATGCTATAAGTATAAAATAAATGTTTACCCATTTCTTAATAAAAATTATTACCAAAGTGTATATTTTTTTTCAAACAATTATTACATTATGAAAGGGTTGATTGAGTTGATTATTATGATTTCTTTGATAGAATAGCACGAACAGTATCAAACTGGTATGAGACTGATCAGTAATCTTTTCGTATTTACGTATTTTTTAACTGAAACTTTTAGAATTAACAAATAACAAAAAAACACCAAAACAAATAAAAAATCCATTTATAAGGTCAATTTATTTTTTTAAATTCAGTGATATTTCTACAATTTTTTCGTCTTCGGGTATTCCCTTGAATTTTGAAAAAGCTTCATGAGTGAATCTATTTTAGCCAATTACGGAGTTTGCCAAATCTAGATGGAACAAGATATGTTGTATATGGTAATTGTGAATTCCTGTATTTCTGATTAAAATACAATTAGATTTAATCATTTTATTGATGATAAGGTAAGATACTTGAGATGGACCAATGCATAATGTCCATAGAAAATGTGTGATTGATGTGAGAAGGCTCTGAAAACTCCTGAAGCACCATATGTAGGTATAGGGACATATTGCATGGTTCGAAAGAACATAAAATAGTGAATCTTTTCACGTGAAAAAATATAGGGTGTTCCATTTGAAATAACAAAATTATTGTAGTTCAAATATGCGGTAAGTGTTCCTGACAATATAAAACACACTGTATAATATTGATCGTCGTCTGAAGTTGCAGTAACTAGCTGAAAGGGATACGAGTGATCGGTAAAAATTTCGTACACATGCAGTGGACAATTGCAATGATATTGAATTTTTTTGACAACGTTACATTTTGAGAAAAAGTTGAATATCTCATTAATGGAGAGAGTTAGGTATAGGGAAACTTTAGCAAAGTCAGCTTATTTTTTCTCAAAGAATTGAAAAATTTAAGAAAATACAGGGTGTTCCATTAAAAAAACAACTTTGATATGTCACGCTTATTTCAAACACCTTGTATAATGATCATTATTTATTAAATGTGCTTCAGATCGACATACATGTACTCCCCCAGGCCGTTTACTGAAAAAAATACCATATGGCCACGAGAGTCCGAGGCGTTCAGCCTGACTCACCCTTTATACAGGATGTTTCTTAAGTACGTGTAGTAAATTTAGAAGCGTGTTGCTGACATTAAAATGAGAAGAAAAGTTCCCATAAACATTTGTCCGCAAGTTATTAGTTTATGAGAAACAGAGAGTCAAAGTTGAATTCATATTTTTATTTTTTGTGAATAATTTCAAAATAATTTTGATATTTGGGTAAAGTTTGGTATCTGGGAATATTTATTATATATTTTGTGTAAAAAATTTATTCCTGGTAGAGGTCACTGCGAGCAACTGTTTTCGAGTTGTTGAGATCTGAAATAATCGATGCAAGTGATTTTGAATGACAAGATTTTTCAATTTAAAATAAATTCAATTTGAAATTAGTTTCTTCACAATTTACATAAAATTTGATTTTTTCATCGAAAAATCATCTCAGATACCAGACTTTACTCGAATATCACAAATATTTTGGAATTTATTTGACAAAAAACAAATATAAGAATTTAACTTTGACACTCTGTATCTTAGAAACGAATAACTCACGGACATGTGTTTATGAGAACTTTTTTTTCTTATTTCCACGTCAGCAACATGCTCCTGAAGTTTCTACACGTACTTAAGAAACACCCTGTATAATGAGTATAAAATTGGACCAAAAACCGACCCTCGGGGAAGGCCTTCGTTAATATTTAATCTGTCAGTCTCCACGTTACCTTAATCATTGACAATTCCTCTGATACCGATCGAATCTACATTTTTTAGAAGTATTGAGTGGTCAACTGTATCAAAGGCTTTTTTAAGGTCCATGAAAACAGCTACCATAACTTCTAAAAAGCTGCTTGCGATCCACTCTTCTTGAAAACGAAACCGATTTAGATTATATTCCTAATCTAGTTTGAAAATAGAGCAAGTACAGGGTGAGAAAAAAACAATTTGACCTATTGATCTGAGTTGAGAAACTTTTTCTCCAACAACATTTTGAAACGAGGCAACTACATCAAGAAAATGTCGAAAGATGAATTGGGATCATGACAGAGTGTATTGAATGCTGTCTGCATATGAACTAGTGGGGAGTTTTGTCCTATATTGGTCCTACAGTAGGGAATATTGAATTGTTTAATTCTTTTTTCTAAGTTGCATTATTTTGAAATGTTTCTTTATCGGATGGTAATTGTGGTCCTGCACAAGAATGTTGTTCTATGGAAGGCTAGGTGTCTCAATAATTTATTTTCAACACACTCCATTCTTTTTGAGTGTACGGCAAAATTTCCAAATCGCTGACTTAAAAGAAAGCTTGCTGTTGACGAATGCATATAATATAGAGAGATAATAGTTTCAGAATTAAGGAAATTATTTGCCGTTGCAAATACTTAGCGAAGTTTTTAACTTCACGCCATTTCAGTATCTCTATATTAGCCTTGTATGCATATGGTATTATAGAATTAGGTGGGTCATCGCATACAAATGCCTGCAGGTACCTAGAAAAGCAAAATATATCACAAAAATACGTGTGGCCTCTCTTTCCGTTTGTTTGTGTCTCATCTGTTATATTTGTTATATCGTTATTATTATCAGCCTGATTATATTCGCTCTACATTTTTAACTATTGCAGTTTCGGAGTAGGTCGACCCTTTTACATAATTTTTGATTACTCCTTGAGAATTGGCAATTTTTCTGACTTTTTAAAAACTAGCTTCAATACTACAAATGCAAATCCGGTGACCCATTCAATTTATCTAACATACTTATATTAATATTCACAGAGATTCACGGGCTTGGCTTGATTTTTGAAAGCTTGGCTTGAACTTGGCTTGAAATCCAGCCAAGCTCAACAAAAACCAAGCCAAGCCCAACTATATTTTCATCAAACCAAGCGAAGCTTTTGAAGAAATTGACATCTCAAGCTTATTATTACCAAGCTCAAGCCTCATCATACCAAGCTTCAAGCTTTTCAGCACACTCAAAATTTCAACCTACACTAAAAATGCTATTTGGAATCTTCATTTTCTACTATTGAACACCAGAAATGAATGATGAGAGTCTTAATGAATGAATGGATAAATATTTTTAATCAGTTCAGAATTAGGCATTATGTATGTGAGTATGGTGTAGAATAAGTTATATAGAATTTTTGCAAAGAATATCTTCATTTCCTAAAAATAAGGAGCAGTAGTGGAATGTGTGAGCAAAAGTTGTATCTGTGAAATGATGGGAGGGCAGGGGAATATTTCACAGGTGGGAGGGTAGGAAAATCGAACAATATAAAACTGCTTGTGAACATAACCATAATGAGTGAGATCAAATAAAACAACTCCTCAAACAGTAACGAAAACTACATAACTTGTAAGCAGATAGAGATTATCAATAATTAATCAATAATTGATGTCCAACTATTCAGGCACATCAAAGGCTATAGGCTATAGCTTCCATCACTCAATCTATTCCGTTTTTTGAACACTTTTAATGATGCTCTGGAAAAGTACTTTTCAATGGAAGCTCACGTTGCAGTTATAGATAGTAAGTAAAACGTTTTGATGTCGTCGCCATCAATCTAGAATATCTTCCCACCCATATAAGCCCTAGGAATTTCCAAATATTTATTTCGGATCGCCATACTTCAGTACTAGTATTTTTTCTGGAGATTTCTTCAATGAACTCGATAAATCTAAATCAAATTCATTTGTCCAGAAAACTCTCGACAATCTAAAAATATGGACTCCAATTCTCCGTTGAAAAAACCCAAGCTGTACATTTTTCCAGAAAGAACAATGTACGTCACCCAGAACTGAAATTGAACGATATAACCCTTGAGTTTGTACTTAACAAACGGTTTTTAGGAATGATGTTCGAGCACAAGCTTACGTAGAGACCACACATTCGCTCTCTTCGACAGTACTGCCAAACAGGACTGAACATCATGAGATCAGTGTCTCATACCTCATGGGGAGCAGACTTCTCTACATCCATGAGAATCTATAAATCCTTAATTCGAGCCAAAATAGACTACGGTTCCATAGTGTACAACTCAGCCACCAAAAGTGTTCTGAAAGAAACAGACCCAATCCATAACACAGCCTTACGAATAGCAATCGGAGCATTTTGTACAAGTCCAGTTGACAGTTTATACTGCGAAAGCGGCGAACCTCCCCTGTCAGATCGTAGAAACTACCTTACCCTTTCATACGCTGTTAAAATCTCAGCTCACCCGGAAAATCCAGTTCACCGACATATATTCGCAAAAATATTTCAAGAAACTTTCACCCACAGGAAAAAAATTGGACTACCTTTTTATGAACACCTCAACCAACTCCTCTTGAAACTTGACCTAACACTTCCCAAAACATATGGAATAGCTGAACTCGACTCTGTCGCTCCGTGGAGTATCCTTATCCCAGAAATACATCTACAACTGATTATCACAGAGAAATCGGAGATTCATCCCATTATTCTCAAACAACTCTTTACAGAAACAATGGATCACTTTCAAAACTTCGAAAAAGGATACACCGACGCATCATGTACAGAAACTGGAGTTGGCGCAGCATTCGCTTCGACCGGACGGGAAGACAAATTTAGTCTCCCACTCTCAACCTCCATATTCACAGCAGAACTCACAGCATTGCGTTACGTAAATGACCAAAGTTTTCTTCATTCCCTCATAAGCTCAGATCCCTCAGCGTCTTAAAAGCTTTATCCATCCTATATATCAGTCAGTCATCCAGTCCTGTTAAAAATAAAGACAACAACAAAAGAATACCAACATCCAATTCCTCTGGGCACCATCACACATCGGAATAGAGAGTAATGAAAAAAGCCGATAAACTAGCAAGACAAGCCACAAATCTCACACAAACAGCAGATAACCACAACACTGCTCACTCGGACGTGAGAGTACTGAGCAATAATATCCAATTGGCAAATCAAATGGGACACGTCAAATGCCAAACTAGAGGAGGTGAAAAGTTCAGTGATGCCTTGGAGACATACCACAGATCAGCGCAAAAGACAGTCAATCCTCTCACGATTAAGAATAGGACACACTCGTATAACACACAGCCACCTCCTTAAAAGAGAAGATCCACCGATATGCTACATATGTAATCAAATAACAACAGTCAAACATCTTCTCGTCGAATGCCCGTTATACGCAAATGAATCGAATCGATAATTGGTGAAGAAGCAAATCAAGAAAATCTATTTGCATTCCTCAAGGACACAATTTACTGAACTCAATTTAAAATCAATTCCAAATATTGTCAAATTTACTTACTGTATAATATAGCTCAGCTAATAACCCTATGTGGTTGATGCTTAATAAATAAAAAAAATATATCATTTGTATTAAAACAATTTATATCGTTGTTTTCAGTGTGTTCAATTTCGATACCCTCGATCTCGTTATCATCAGTATTAGAACAGGAGTATAGTCGTTCCTATATCTGTTCAAATTTTGATACAGCATGTCTTTGTAGATTCCTTCCTCAATCAGTCGTTGAGAAAGTTTCCACTTTGTGTCTAGGATCGAAAATGAGGACCACACAATCCAGTTGGTTTTATTATAATGTTTCAATATTTTATCTTGTGATGCTTGTAGAAACAATATGAACATCTCATCAATATTATTACCGTTTTATTTTGGCCAAGAAATTTTCCCATTTCTCCATCTTGTTTACTAATAAATTGATTCCAATAACTACACCATTGGTATAGTGCATGTTTTTTCTACCTCCAGAGTTGTTGAAAGTTAACTGAGTGTCCTTCAAATTTTTCCATTTATCTGTATTATCACAAAGGGCGTTTTTGGCACTATTCAAATTGAGTGCCCAGTAAAGCCACGTCTTATTTTGGCATTTTCATTCTCATATTCAAAATGTCACAAAAAATTTCCAGGCTAGCTCAGGCTGCTCAGATTTTTTATTTTTTTCCAATATTTCCTGCATCTCAAATAATCATCCGTGAAGTGGCAAAACGTGAATGGCGTTTTGAGTATGTGGGCGGAGCAAGAAAAGCTTAAAAAAGCTTAAAAAGCTTGAAAATTGCTTCAAACCAAGCCAAGATAACATTCGTAAAATTCAAGCCAAACCAAGGTATTATTTTCAAAAGATTGACTTTCAAGCCCATGACAAGCTTTTATATTTCAAACCAAGCTACTTGGCTTGGTGAAACCCTGAATATTCCAGCTTATCACCTTAGCTTACTCCTGATGAAAACTAAATAGTCGATCATCCACATTTGCTAAGCTTTGACACTCTTGCTTAGTTTTGAGACTCGTGCTTGTGAAGAGCTTTACAGGGCTCACAATCTACAAAAACTAAATAATAACAATTTCCAGATTCTTTTCCCGGTGCTCTAGTCCCTTGAATATCGCAGGATTCTCGTTACAAGTGAACCCAAAGACAAATGACATGCAAGACCGCCTGTGCGGCACGATTCAGTTGCTAGAGAAATTAATCAAAAGATTTTCCCCTCTTTCCATAAACGAAAAGTTTCGATGTGAATTGTTGGAGCGTTCGATATAATTCAATCTCTCCGATTAGGTTCAGTCATCTGAAAAAAATTAACACCTCTACTCCTCTCTTTTCTTTGCAGTTATATGACTGGATAAAAGAAAAAGTCTGTTTTACTGTTTGCATTCGTATTCTGAATTCAGATAATGGTTTTATCATGATTTTAACGTTCGGTCTTTTTTTCGGTGGAGCTTTGACAATATCTGATTAAACAGAATATTGAAAGTTACTTTTTGCATTAGAACGCCTCATTATCGTGTTCAACAACTTGCATACATTCCTACAGACCTTTTTTCACAACTGCTATGCAAATTATTGAAATACGCACTACTAACTACGACTTAAAATTATTCAATGAATTGGATATGATATATATGGAATCCCTGGCGCAAACGTTGACCCATGCGCCGTGTTTGAAAAAAACTTGCATCCGATAGTTTGGAGTGCTTTGGAATGGACAGCCGTGACGCTGCGCCGTTGTCTAGCAACCGTGTACCTCTAACACTCAGTTTTATTTGAATTGAATTTTGCAGCTAGCGTTTCCCAATGGAAATCCAGTCAGTGCAGATTTTAGTGCATAATAATTATTCTTCATTCGAGAACAAAATATGTAACTCATGATAATCAACAATAATGCGTTTATGTAATATCCCAGCAAAAACAAATTAATATCTGATATATGACTAATACCTTTTCTTGTTCACATATGATGTTGTGGACATAAAATTTGTAAAGTTAATGCAACGTTAAATTTTCCTTCGATATGTCCTTCATGTGTTTCCAAAGTAACATTACATCCATGGATCGGAAACATAAACAGTAACGAATTTGTTTCGGTATAAACTACTAATGACTAATTTCATCGCACTCCTAAATTTTGCTCTTGTTAAAATCTGAATAACTTTTTTCTGCTTTTTATAACAAAATGATGATAACAAGATCACAAACTACCGCTATCACTAACAGGATGATTTGGATTTAAACACTTATAATAATGCAACTTGTCAAAACGCCGTAGGCGACTTGATGAATAATAAATTTATCAAAATCAGTTTGCAAAATGGAAATATGCGTTTTACTTGAAAACATGAAGAGTTAGCTATAGGAATGGATACTAGTATTTGATAGACAATTAAATTTGACATCTGCTCTTGACATAAAATACAGAGCGTTCCATTTAAATTAAACAAGTTATTACCGTTCAAAGATTGTGATTATTTTGCCTTAATTTTTACACACCTTGTATAAGATAGTAAATATTTCACAACTGTTGTATGAAAGTTATTCTGTTAGTAGCATCTAGCATCAATTTGGTTAAAAACAAGAAAACACTGGTTGAGAATTTAAGCATTATTTTCACAAAATAAGAGATATTTCAAAAGCCATAAGGTTTAGATGAATTAAACCATGATGAAACTTACCTTTATTTCGATCGTAAAATCCGAAAATGAAATAATATACAGGGTATTCCATTTAAAAAATAACAACTTTGATATGTTTCGTGTTTTTGTCACACCCTGTAAAACATGAAATTATTTTAAAATGTAGGGCCAATAGGTCCCTATAAATCGTAAAGAAAAAACTTTCATAAAATCAAATGATTTAGCCATAATGCTTCGTGTCGAATAACGTGAATAACCCTGTATATTTCAATTCATTCTAGCCGAGGTTTTCCCACTTATACAAACGAACCGATAATTTTCAAGTCATAACATTTTGCCAGTAAATAAATTGCTTACCTATAATCCGATTTAAGTACCTACCTAGCTTGGCCGGTTTTCACAATTTGTAATTGAAAATCCCTTGGATAATCTTTCGGTAGTTTTATTCACGGGTTTCAAGATGGGACAGACATACAAATGTGTGTTTGCTGGGATTCTAGTCGACTGTTGTTGATAATTATAATAATTAACCTTGTATCGTACGAGCAAGAACGGTTGAAATATCGAGATTTGATCTGCAGGCTTCAGTCAAACCATTCTGTTGAAATATTGGTAGGTACTGATCATGGGTGTACTTGAAGAACTTGAAGAACTGTAAGAATTGTAAAATGACTATTACACATGGTGGTTACTTTTCAAATAGGTACATTCACAATGTGAACCACTACCCAGTAAACAGTTTGCATTTTGGAAATATTTCTAAAACATAATCTATAATACTTGAAACACTACCTCATGTTGCCTCAATGTTTCAGGAATAAATTGGAATTTTGGAACCTGAATATGTCTGCCTTCGGAGACATTTCAAGAAAACGTTTCAATATATTACAAATCTTTTAACTATTACAGGGACATTCAAGAAACTTTTCAAGTTTGTTAATAATTCCGTAATACATATTTCAGACATTCTATTGTTTCTTAAATGTTTCAGGATCCTACTTTTGTAGTATTTGAAACGTCCCGCTGTATGTTGCGCTGATGTTTCTGAAAAAAATTTGAAACTAGAGATGCCTATACTCAGAGAGGATTCGAAAAAAACGTTGCATGAGTTGAGATTTATAGAACTTTCTTGGCACATTTCCGGTGTGTTTCAAACATAAACTTTCCAACACATTTCAGAAATAGTCATTAGAATGTTCCAGATATATAGATAATTTCTTTGAAGTATTCCTAAATATTTTAGAAATGTTTCTAAACGCATTTACAGTGTATAATTCTTCGATATTTCGAAAGCCATAACCAACCACTATAGAAAAATTTTGAGCAACAAACTTCTTCAGTTACTGAAGTTACCCATTTCATAAATATTTCCAATATTACTGGGTGTTTAATAAAAGTGGGACTACTCAGATACGAGTTTTTTTTTACTAGAATAGAATAGAATGGAAGACAACACAACAACTTCTGTAATAGATATAGTTTTCATTTCCTTCAATTCGCCCATCGCTTGTTTTTCTTTTATCTGAACGTCAGACATTGTTATTCGAAAAACTTTGAATAACAATATCGCAACACAAAATATGTACTATTTGGCAACTTCTACGGTACAAACAATATTCATTAATACACGTGTTTCTAGTTGGAATATATCAAAATTTTAAATAAATTCAAGGTAAATTTGATTGTGGCGATGTTTGACAGGCCATTACACAAATTATGGAAGTGTTTTTCAAAAAATTAATCAACATTATGCAGATAAATTGTAAAAGTAGTATTTTGGGTCAATTTTTAAAAACTCATTCTATTTGTTTGTTTGAAGTTCAAACTTGTAAATAGTTCTATCGTAAAAATATGTGAATGGTCCATGTAGAAATTAGATCATACCTTAGGTACGCAATATTTCCACAACATAAATGAACGAAAGAACTATGACTATGATGAGAAATTTTCAGATATTATGTTTGGAAAAAATGTTCTTCGTGGGTCATTACTGAATGTTTCATATTTTGCAATGACCTAATATGAATGTTTGAAACACAAATATATAAAAATTCTGGAAATGTTTCAGAAATTATGTATCAGAAGAGGATATACAGAAATAATCAGTCATTTGAAAAGCTAATAAAAAAACAAGTTCAATCACAAACTACATATTTTAAAGAGAAACATTCTCAATTGAAAATTGAATCAATACATGACTCCTCTGGAAATGGAAAAACCCTACGATAAAATTGAAGTTACTTTTTTGTAATAACTAACAGAAAACAACTACTTCCCCGGCTAAAGCCACGCTGGACATTGAACTACATCTGATAGATATTGAGAAAGACCCTATATAACTTGAAGAAAAAATTTGTGAAAAGTTGATTATATTTTCAAAGTTTCACCGCACAAGAAATAGTCCAACAATTCCTAATTACAGTGTGGAATTGCTTCTGAAGAGTATGTTTTCCAATTCTTCCGACCTCCCTGATGATCTTAGAAGAGTGAAATAGATTTTTGTCGACCAAAATGTAATGGAGACCTAGCGAAACAGATGCAATTCAGGCATCAATGGAATGAACGATTTTCTGTGAGTGATACTTCTGAGTAACATTCTCCCTTATCTCATTTATAGATAAGAATCTCCAATGGAAACTGGACATCCAATAAATAATCAACTATCTGAATGAAAATGCAAATTTTCACTTTCAGATTTTTTTTTCAAGTTATATAGGGTCTTTCTCAATATCTATCAGATGTAGTTCAATGTCCAGCGTGGCTTTAGCCAGGGAAGTAGTTGTTTTCTGTTAGATATAACAAAAAAGTAACTTCAATTTTAGGTATTGATTCAATTTTCAATTGAGAATGTTTCTCTTTAAAACATGAATCCCTTCCAAGAGAGGTTATCTTGTACGATGGAAAACAGCGACTAAATTCCAACTTTCAGTCGCAGATGATTCCACAACTGACTTTATGAACATCTTGTTCATATTTTCGATGAAATCAACAAACTACATAGTTTTACACACTCATACAAAAAGCAGAATATAATTCTCCTAGCATAAGAAAATAATAAGCAGCATCTTAATATTTTTAGTTCAAAAGAAAAGATCAATTATAAATAAGTTTCATACAAGAAGCTTCAGTCCCAAGCAGAATTCAATCGATTTTAACAAATCGACGGTGGTGGGTCTTACAAATAGTGGGCAAGTGAGAAATGATGAACAAATTTCGAAACTCTAGGAAATATTCATGATTTTAGGGCAACATTCATCACAAATGAGGTGCTAATTATGGCCAAGTGAAATAAATAATCAATTCAAGCATTTGTTTCGATGTTCTATCGCAACCGATAATATTTCTTGAATACATTTGTTTTATATTCGTTTCCGTACCTATTAGTATATCTATGAATTGAATTGATTGAGTTCAAGTCACTGATATGGGAGGGAAGGGTAATGACCCCTCCTTTTTTAAATAATGTTCAGACGAAGATATACTGGATGTCTTATTTGAAATAAAGACGTTATTAATGAACAGAGCTAGGAGAAGTTTATGTTGGGTTTTTGAGCATCCCATCGTACATAATAATTGATTGATGGTCGAAACTTCAAATTTAGTTCGATTAATTTTGTCAAATTTAGGTGATTTAGAAGATACTGAAACTTGATAATAATCTCCCATTTTTCTAAACGTTGAATATTATCAAAAACTGTGATTTCCATATATGATGAACCTTCATCAAAGTAACCCGGTATTTCATTTTAAGTATGCATAACTTCTGTATATTAAGTTATGCATTCTTAAAATGTTCCTGAAATACTGGGTTACTTTAATGACGGTTCATCAGTGACCCATTTGAAAGCGGCGATTCAATGTTTTTTTCTTCTAATTATTAAGCTTCAATATCTCTATTATCACCTATACCTCCATAATATTGAAATGAACTTGATTTTCAAATAATAAAGCAAAAGAAAACTAGTGTATAGTTAATGATTTTAGGAATAGAAACAAGGCCAATCCCATCAAATGTAAATACCTCAAAAAAATTCAATGATTCAGATTATTCTATTGGCAAAAATGTAAACGTTGTTAAAGACATTCTAACTGATACGGATGTATATGAGCTTGTACAGATAATCAATTAAATCAAAAATAAAAATACTTTGGATTTGGATGGAACATCAGTAAAAATATTTAAAAATATACTTCTAAGTGCGTTACATGTTTTCGTTGTATGCATAAATGAATCATTCAGGAATGATATGTTTCGGACTTGTCTGAAAATAGCAATGGTTATTCCATTTCATAGGGGCGGTGACATGGAAGATCACTAAAATTTCAGGCCCATTTCATTTTTATCAAGTCTCTCAAAAAACATTGAACGATTGGTAAAAAAAATATTAGCGTCCTTCTTTTCGAAAAACGATTATGTGCCATCCAGTCTTCCATTATGCTTTTAAACTTCGAAAAGTAACGCAGATGCTATATCCTTCTTTCTTGAGAATGCACACTGTAGCATTGATGATGTAAGGATTGTTGCAGCAGTGTTTTGCGATTTCTCGAAAGCATTCAATTGTGTTGTTAACAAAACGCTGCTGCGGAAGCTCAGCCATTATGGGATAAGAGGAACAAATTTGAACTGGTTCAATTCATATCTGTCAGGACGTGGCCAGTTTGTGGAAACATCAAGCGGAGAGGCTGATCTCAGTGAGATCAAACGTGGAGCACCACAAGGGTCTGCTTTTGGACCATTAATAAATCTTGTTTTTATTCTATTTAAATGACCTAGTAACCATTAAAATCGCAGGGTGATTTACTATTTTTGCTGAAGATGGAGTAATAAAGGAATTTATCTGCTATCAAATATGACAAAAACAGATGTTCAAAATATTCGAAACTGGTGTAAAGCGAACTCTTTATGTTTCTTCCTAAACAAAACGAAACTAGTTACTTTTAATTGTCACTAGCCGATTTAGAAGTGGAGAATCACCACTTAGAATACAAAAAATTTCAAAAAACATGTAACGCATTGGGGTAAAAAGTCCCCAGTTACGCAATTAGAGTGATATCAGGTGAGTTGGGGTACACTACAGCTAGAATGGCTTATTTTGCAAATCGAATCACATATTCGGTATGGAATATCTTTCTGAGGTCATGGTAACTTACTACTACATTAATCAGACATTTGCTCTACAGAAGCGGTCATGGAGATATATTACAAAGTCTCAATTGTGGTCTTACAAAAAAAAATCAACTGTCACCTGTTTATACAATAATGATACTAGCATGTGAACTCCCGTAACAAATTGTCACAGTACCAGAAAGGACTATTATGCTATATTTACCTATTCCATAATTTTTTTCTGACTCATTTTTATGTCTTGTTATGTTTTTGAAATTTAGATGTTTGATCTTTTATATTTTTGGCATGTATTGTATTATATGTATATCTCATGCTTTGTCAACAAAATCAATGATCTTCGGCAATAAAGTATATTTTGACTTAACTTGAAATAAATTCGAAAATTTTTATTGTATTTCGTTCTGGCATAAATGTATAGCTACTGAAGCTCTATTATTAAATCAAACAGTAAACTAATTCTTTCAATTGGTAACTCTGTATAGGGTACTGCATTTGAAGAACTAGAATTTTAATATGTTTCGGTTTTCTTGAACACAATGTGAATTCCATCCCATTTTTCAACCTTACGATGACCAACCTTTTTTATACATGGATGACCAACGAAGATCAAAAATGACCCCATTTGTTTTAGGAAATAAAATCATGTATTCTTAATTTCAATGTTTGTATTCTTTTATTGAATGATATAATAAACATTACTAAAACAAATTTCTTATTCCAACAAAATTAACCGGAAAGTAGAAAAAACATATTTCTGAACTTATAAGTAAAGAAATAATTTTACTGTTGAATTCCAAATATGTCTTTGTTATTCCAATAATAAAATTCAATGTAACAATGTTCAATGTAACAATGTAACAGGTATTACAAACTACTTTTTCAAAAATATTTGACTGTCCCTTGCATATATTTCTTCCTCATTGAGGGGGCTCCAGTTATCGCCTATAATTGATTGTGCGCTATTATTAGTTTCGCAAATGACAATGTCTAAAATTTCATGGGGAAAAAGATGTTTGAAAGCTTCCAGCCTTAGTCAGGATGTTCCTAGCAAAACGTCTGAATTTACATTTCTGTTTATTTCACAATGTGCCATATTTTCCAAAAAAATATTTTCTCCTCGGTTTGTATAGTCGTCACTTTGTTCTCCAATATCTGTTGAACTGTTTTCTGCATTTGAATCGGTCTTTAACGATACAACCTCGTGTTCTGATATTATTTTATCTTCTATATCATCATAAAAATCACTTGCATGAGCAGATATTTGATTTAACTCAGCCGTGGTAAGGGACTTGCGGGCCACATTTCATATACTAAGCAGCTACATTAACTAAGAATATAGAACACTTGTCTATTTACCACTGAATGATTTTATAGTTTGTGACTAGTTTCGGTTTTTACACTACAACATAACTGAATATTCTATGTTATCTATCAATATTAAAGAAGCGCCGTATAGACGTTATTACCTAATAGAAAATTGATACATGGAAGTCCAAGAAGGACGTTTTTCACCCCAAATTCAGAGAAGAAGATTTTTTTCCTGAAATATTGGGATTTTCTTATCACAAAATATGAGGAGCCTGAGCATGATAATATAGTCAGATGAAAAAATTATTAGTTGAAAATTGAAAATATTTCTGAACTTGTTCAAGAAAAACATTCATTGGGTTCAAAATCGATACCCTTTGGTCATCCGAAGGTTAATAGGAGCCGTATACCTCCCCGCACCGACAAATTTCGATGAAAAGGTGTTTGGTCCTTGCAGACCAAACACCCTATATGGGTTAATGCGGAAGTCTAAATTGTTGATAATCAATTTGTCATTTTTCATTAAAGATCTTCCGTGAAACAACGTGGTACCCTTTAAACGTATAATTTTCATAATTCTTTTAAGATTTGAATTCTCAGAACAAACAACAGTTAAGGTAAAACATCCAGTGACCGTCATGGGACCAGTATTCGTCACTTCCTTGAATTATAAGCAAATATTAAGGTTTGTGGTCACGAAAATTGTTAAGTTGAACAAAATAAAATTTCTAGTGATATTGGTCGATATTGAGTTGGTATCATTTACACTCACTCCAACGTAACTTTATTCAAGTATAGCAACAGTTTACTTTAGTGCTTCAGCGACCATCGCAGTTTTTGACAGTTCGTTAGCTTGTAGTTAAGGTGAGTACATTCTTCTTAGTGAACGAGTTTCTCTGAGGTATACGGCATTTATTACTATAATAATAATAATAATAATAATAATAATAATAATAATAATAATAATAATAATAATAATAATAATAATAATAATAATAATAATAATAATAATAATAATAATAATAATAATAATAATAATAATAATAATAATAATAATAATAATAATAATAATAATAATAATAATAATAATAATAATAATAATAATAATAATAATAATAATAATAATAATAATAATAATAATAATAATAATAATAATAATAATAATAATAATAATAATAATAATAATAATAATAATAATAATAATAATAATAATAATAATAATAATAATAATAATAATAAAATAGGCAGGGGGGTCAACCAACACCTAAGGCCCTGGTGAGTAGCGACACCACCTACCCGAGCAAAGGATGCAAAATCGGACCGGCAGCTCATGCGCATCCAGGAGGGAAAAAGCATCTTTCCCTCCGGTGTCGGCCGTGGGTTTACTGGGTTAACCCCCCAGTAAACTCTACTACTCGGTTCCGAATGATCGAGGAAGAGGCCCCCACAACCGACCCCCTCGGATTAGGGGTCATAGGCAAGGTGGTGGGGCCAACGACGATTTGCCAAACGATGACGACCGCAATAACAACGGACGCTTTGAGTGGACGGACGAATTAAGAGACGGACTTCTGCATTGCTACGAGAGCAGTGAGCCCGCCCGGAGAGGATACATGGCGAGAATGCATGCTCTGTGGTGTGAGAGACACCCAGAGCATGCAGCGTTTTCCGCACAAAATCTCAGGGATTATGTATCCCATCTTCGGGCTCGAGGCTACGTTAGAGCTCCTCCTCAGCCAGTTATCGAAGTGGCAGATATGCCACGTGTCGGTTTGGCTGTGGAGGAGAATCGCATTGTTCCACTGATGGAGGATATCAGAACCCGCAGGGCGCTTCACAATATGAAGCCCCTGAAGCCGCAAGAACTGGCACGGGTGGATGCGGAGATTGGCGATGTTCTTCCAGAAGAGGCTGACATCTGGCAGATCAATTCTGTCGTGTACGACGCCGCTCATGCTCTATCCCAAACGGAGAGGAGGGACACCACCGCTCTGTTGGGGAGGCATGAACGACGTGTACACAAGATGGAAGCCAAGATCAAGTCGGCGAGACAACACGCGTCTCGTATCCAGTGTGTGGTGGACTTCGTGGCGGCCAATAGGCCTTTCACGCCCGCAGTGCGGCGAATTGCCGCAAAACTGAGAAGAGCTCACCACACATTGAATCAAGGTGTGCTGTTCACCATCAAACAGCACTGCCTTGATAGGATACGAATGCTAGTGGCTGCAAAGAAGTCACTAGTGAGGCGGGCGAGAGGTATCGCGGAAAACATAAAGTTCCGCGATAAACCTTCTCGCTTATTCCAAGAGCCTCCACGTGTTGTCGATAACCCGCCGGCTGCAGATCGAGTGGAAACATTCTGGAAGAATATCTATGAGTATCCGCAACCACTCAATGTAGATACTCCAGCCCTAGCGCAGTTCGAAGCATTTTGCAGGAGGCTTCGGCAGCCTGAGCTCAATGATCTGCGCATTCCGATAACCACGGAAGAAGTACGAGGGGCCCTAAAAGGCTCTAAGAATTTCGCTGCTCCAGGCCCTGATGGGTTGAATAACTATTGGTGGAAAAAGTTTCCAACAACCCACCGCCATCTGGCCAGAGTTTTCAACTCATGGCTAGATGGGGAGCAGCAGATTCCAGAGTGGTTTGTCGAGGGGCGAACCGTGCTCATCCCCAAAAACGGAGATTTGTCTGATCCAAAGAATTACAGGCCGATAACATGCTTGAATGCGTGTTATAAGGTGTTTACGCGCATCTTATACACGCGCATTCTCTCCGCAGTTGATCCGGTGTATGAACGGATAAATGAGCAAAGAGGGTCAAAGAAAGGGGTCGCCGGGTGCAAGGAGAACCTGCTCATCGATAGATGTATCACGCAGGACTCCGTGCAGTATAAGCGTAACCTTTCGATGGCCTGGATCGATTACCGCAAGGCATTTGATACAACATCACATGAGTTAATCATGCATTTGCTCAGATGCCTTGAGGTACCCGGTCAAATAGTGGGATGCATTGGACAACTGATGCCGCTCTGGAGGACTCGCTTCACCATAAGATCTGGTAGAGACATAGTCCAAACAGAGCAGGTCATCATTAGAAGAGGTGTGTTTCAGGGAGACTCCCTTAGCCTTCTTCTCTTCTGCATCTCACTATTGCCATTGTCCGTTGCACTCAGGAATACCCGTGGGTACAACTGCGGCACCCCCAGCAACCGGAGGCATAATGTCACCCATCTATTTTACATGGATGACCTCAAATTGTATGCCTCTGGAGAAAGGGACCTACATCAGTCCCTTAGGGTGGTGGAAGAATATACGCATGCTATCGGTATGGAATTTGGGATCGACAAATGTGCCACGGTTCATCTCAAAAGAGGACGATGCGAGGAATACGGAGAGGATGTCCAGCTCGTAGACGGAAGCATCCTACATCATCTGGATGCCGGAGAGACTTATACCTACCTTGGGGTGGAACAACGCCGCTCCCAAGAGGTATTTGCAGTTAAAAACTCTCTCCGCGGCAAGTATCAGCATAAACTCCGACAGATCTGGTCATCAGAACTGTCGGGGAAGAACAAAGTTGCTGCAACTAATATGCTTGCCGTTCCGATCCTTCTTTACTCTTTCGGAGTGATGAAGTGGACTAAGGAAGAGCTGCGACAACTTGACGTTAAGACTCGCAAAATGATGCATCTCAATAGGAGCTTGCATCCTAAATCGTCCGTTCCACGGTTATACTTTCCCAGACAACGGGGAGGCCGTGGACTTTTGAGTTTGGAGTGTCTGCATAACAGAATGGTTCTGGATGGGGCCTGTAAAGTCATCAGGAGTTCAGATCCCCTTCTCTGCATGGTCCGCGACCATGAGAAAGCAGGGATTGGAGCATTCCTTTTTAAGGCAGCTACCCGTGCGGCCGATGAACTCGGTCTCGTTTTCGACACTGAACGGGCTAACCCAAACTCTGTCACCGAGTTGGGACCCGTTCAGCAAAAAGCTCAGATAAAAGCTGCGGATACAGAGGTCCTGCTACAGCTACATATGGATAAGCCAATGCATGGTGTCTTCTTTCATAACATCGAAGACCTTGGCTTATCCAAAAGCTTGACCTTTGCCTTCCTCAGGTCGAGTGAGCTAAAGTCGGAGACCGAGGGATTCATAATGGCCTGCCAGGATGGTGTCTTCAACACCCTTGTCTACCGTAGTCGCGTGATGGGTATAGACGTCCCTGACACCCGATGCAGGGCATGTCGTGGGGCACCTGAGACCGTAATGCATTTGCTATCAGCATGCCCATCTTATGCGGTCTCAGCCTATATCCACAGGCATAACGCGGCGCTACGAGTGTTGTACTACCACCTACGACACTCGTACGGTATAGACGAGACACCGGTGTTGCCTTATGCTCCGGGGGATATTGAGTCCGTGGTGGAGAATGAGAGATGCCGAATCTATTGGAACTACTCATTCCCCACCCTCAGGCAAATACAAGCCAATAAGCCTGATGTTGTCCTCCTCGACCACCAAAGTAGAACGATATTCGTCATGGAGTTTTCCGCTCCAGGCGAAATGAATATCGTTCGAAAAGAGGAGGAAAAACGGACTAAATATCGAGATCTTCTCTTTGAACTCCGCAGGTTATATCCGGACCATTCTGTCAAAATGGTGGTTCTGATCATAGGAGTCCTTGGTGGAATGATGGACACACTGCTCTCCAATTTGAAGATAATACCTGCTTGCCGTAATTTGGCAGAAATCTTAGCAGCAAGAATGCAGAAGGCCGTTATACTTGGTTCGCTTCGTCTACTCAGGGCACACGATTCTCGGACCCAATAATTACTCACCCTACGGATGTAGGGAGTGGTTATTGGGGTTAACGACACCAGCGCGCCCTCCGGATGGGTCGGAGCACCGGAGACAGGGCCTGACTGGTACACTCCTAAGGAGAAAAAAAAAAAATAATAATAATAATAATAATAATAATAATAATAATAATAATAATAATAATAATAATAATAATAATAATAATAATAATAATAATAATAATAATAATAATAATAATAATAATAATAATAATAATAATAATAAAAATAATAATAATAATAATAATAATAATAATAATAATAATAATAATAATAATAATAATAATAATAATAATATAATGCCCCTCGCTAAATCCATCCTTATTTATACATATAGCTTATAACACATTTATGATTATGATTTTAAACTGAAAATATAAGCTTATCTGAATTTATGGGGTGACGAATACTCGTGCACCAGAAATAGTACGATGCTCAATATTCGTCATGGCTGACGATAACTGGGCCATTTCGTCAATGCCATATTATTCGATTTTCAGCCTTACTCTACGACATTATAAAGCCTTAATAGACTGAATCTATTCCTTTTGTATTATAATACTGAGGGACCAGTAACCGTCATACATTTTTGTTTTATTTTAATCTTTAGCAGGCGTTTGAAAACTATGACGAATACTTGTGCACAGGCATGACGATAACTGGATTTCTATTTATTTTGCAGATGTCTCGAAATAAATATCCAGAGGACGATATGAAAAATGCCATAAAAGCTGTTGAAAACAGGGGAATGAGCAACCGAGGTGCTGCCTCAAAATTTAAAGTACCGCGGATGACATTATCAGATAAATGTAAGAGAAATACCCCGCTAGCTAGAAAAATGGGCCCACCTACCATACTAGAGGAGGATGAAGAGAATAATCTAGTGACATGGATTTTACACTTGGGAAAAATGGTTTTCCAGTTTCCAAGGACCATTTACTGGACAGCGTCCAAATGCTGGTAAAAAATCGCAAAAGAGAAAACTCTCTTACTGATGACCGACCAGGAAAGCACTGATATAAAGCATTTTTGAAACGGCATCCTATTATAACACAGAGGGTATCGCAAAATTTAACGAGAACTAGAGCAGGGGTCACAGAAGCAAATATTAAACACAGGTTTAATGAAATTAAAGAATACCTCGAGGCAAAAAGACATTTTTGATATCGTTTTAAACTTCGGGAACAGAGTATTTAATTGCGATGAAACCGCGTTTTTTTTGAGTCCTGCAGATAATAAAGTTTTGGTAAGGAAGGGTCAGAAAATCGTGCACAACATCATTGCTCTGATGAAAAAGAAAACCTGACAACATTATAGATGGGAAATGCAGCAGCCGAAATTGCAACACCGATGGTTGTTGAAACGTATACCGAAATCAATGACTGAATCGGTGCCATCTTCTTGGGCCATCGGAAGATCCGATAATGGATGGATGACCAGTCAAACGTTCATTGAATACTTTTCTATGGTGTTTTATCCTTGGTTGGTGGAAAACAATTTCGAGTTTCCGGTAATAGTTTTTATGGATGGTCACGTTTCTCATTTAACGCTGCCATTGAGTGAGTTCTGCAGTGATAAAAACATCGAACTAGTTGCTTTATATCCCAACTCCACTCATTTTTTACAACCCATGGATGTGGCCATGTTTCATCCCCTTAAAGCTGCGTGGAAAAAAGAGGTTTATAAAATGGAGGATCAAAAACTCTGGCACACGTTTGAAAAGAGATAATTTTTGCCCCCTAATAAATAAAGTTCTCGAGTCAACATGTAAAGGCAGTACATTACAAAATGGGTTTAAAGCATGTGGGCTTTTTCCTTTTAACCTAGATCAATCAATCAATCAAGTAGACTTTATTGTCAACAGAAGATATAAAATCTTATAGACAAAGCATCGTAAAATATTAAATACATAAAATTATAAATAAAAATCGCACTAATAAGTAAAGTCATATACAATTAAATCACAGCCACCATCTGATAAATATCAAAAGGAGATAAAAATGCCTCAGTTAACGTAAGGAAATCATAAACAAATGCATGCTGCACAACCAATAGTACATCTGCTCACAATAATTGATCATCGTAATATTCCTGAATGTTATAGTAGGCCTTGAAGTAGCATGATTTTTACTTCCTTCCGAAAGGAGAATAGGGATTTAATCGCAATTGCATATTTTAAAACTAAACAGGTACAAGGCAAATCTGTTAGCGAAGAACGGAGAAAAGGAATTATTTCAAATACACAACTGGAGTTTATTGAAGAAAACATTTCTGATGAAATATTACAACGATTTAAAAACTCTGGTGACACGTGGTCTGGAGAAATTAGGAACATCAGTTTATTTTATTTTTGGCGAAATATTAAAGAACCAAAGTCACAAGAAGTTGACGCTGAAATTGAGAATATTTCCCAAAATGAGGGGTTTACAGAAGTAGATGACCTTTTCCTAGATGATATTTTAAGAAATAAAGATGTTTTAGAATTTGAAATTGGTGATGGCGGAATTTTGGAACATGTGGGAAATAATCCAAATTTACGGATGTACCGAAAATGCGAATATTGAAATGGGGAATAAAGTAACTGAAACTAACGATGCTGTACATGAATGTTTGAACAATGCACACGAAGAAAACCCAGATGAAGAGGATCAAAATGAGATCAATGAAGCTTTGAAAGAAAATTCAGAGAACGCACCAGAATAAAAGCCAAATGAAGATGAAGAGCAAAACCAAAACAATAAAACTTTGAGAGGATATCCAAAGGATGCATGAAGAGAAAGGATACATGAAGAAAAGGACCACAATGAGAATAATCAAACTTCAAAAGATTATTCAGATAAAGAAAACACAAAACCGGAGAATTCACATAAAGAAAACCACGAGGCAAAAGAAATCGACTCTAGAAAAACACAAGTGACGCCTCCACAGTCACCCAAGCTAACATCATCAAAACAGCAAAATATTCCAGAAGGGGTTGCGACGCCATTTAAAAATCTTTTATTCTGGCCGGAAATGTCACCGAAAATACCAAAAAAGGTAGTAGATAAAATTCCATCAGTAGCCACATGCGAGAAATGGAAAGAATATTACAAGAAAAAAGAAGAAAAGAAAATTCAGGAACAAAATGAACAAGAAGAGAGAAAACGGAAAAGATTAGAGCAACAAAGTAAGAAGAAAACCAAGACGACAAAAGAAACTAAAAAAACAAAAAATGATGAGAGCGACTGGCATTGTGTTATTTGCGAGGAAAACACAATTGAAAACATGATTTGTTGCATGAAGTGCAAGCAATGGATGCACAATAAATGTGCAAATGTATCCGACAAGCAAAAGATATTTTACTGCGATTCATGTGATGCTCAAAAAGAAAAATAAGTTTTTTTTATATTATTGTATATTATATTATTGTATATTTGTAGTGCCTAGTTACTGAAATTTTTTCATTAATAAATAATTTTTTAATTGCTTATTAATTATTTTTTCCACTAGAGCGACTGTGACGAACTCTGGTGCCACATACTGACGACCACTGGATTTACAGCATTTCTGACATGACGAACACTGGTATACCGGTTCCTATTTAATTGAAAAACAAATTAAAATTACTACAACTGTATGTAGTATAAAAACAATGTAACATCTTTACATTTGAAGGACAACAACACAAAAAATTAAAAGCTTATCTCAACTAATACTATTTTTCAGAAGCGAATTTCTATAGCGTTAGACCTTAAAGTAACGAACACCTTTACCTTATATTGCTCGGTAGCATTATTGTCCTGAAGGACGATAGGAGCGCACATCTCCTAAGATAACAATAATCCCTATACACACAATGTATTTAGAAACATTCTCTCATTGCAAAGCGATATCTGTTATTCGATAAGATCTGTAATCATTAAATTTATTTTTATACCTGCGAACCAGCATCACAGACAAAATCGGGCGATATAATTATTGTAATGTCAAATTCAACTATTGCTATGGTCAGTAAAACTGAGATAAACACTATCGTTTTGTATTCTGCAATCGGTGTTTGGACCAAGAGAGGAATGCTGGGTTGTTATCTTGCGGAAACGTGTGCTCAATGCTGATGTCTATATGCTTAGTTTCGTTCCTGATTTACCTTCTGTATTAGCAAAATGTGGTGTTTTCAGAAAAACAAGGAAATGATGAACGACCTGGTCTCCAACTGTAAGCTGAAAAATGGTGAGTTATCAATTTCATTTCTGATAGTTCTTTAATGAAAACTCCAGTTTTCGTCCAAGAAAAATCGCTTTATGGAATTTTGTAAAAAAGCAATAATGAAAAATATTACAACTTTTTTGGTTTTTTAAAAATATCTCAAAGATAATTCTAGAAATCGTTTTACAGTCAATGGAACTTTTGTAGAGATTAATAAAACCTACAAAATGGATTTTCATACTACCAGATCGGTCAGAATCAGAAATTTATTGGTGCTTGTCAAACTATACAGTTTTTACACAGGTCAAGTTGGTAATAAATATAGTATAAATAAAATCTAAAGATAAAGGTTTTTAAAAAGATAAAATTCAAATAGGACATGGAAGGTACAAATAAAAACGGGTTCATTATCAATTTACACAGTCACAGACAGAATAATTTGTAACACACATATTAAATATAATATATAATACAGTAGGTAAGTAGGATGGGTGAAGTTTTACATCGAGTTTTATACCAGAAAAGGCTTGTACAGTTGATATATTCTTCATAGTTGTGGAATGCTTTGCATAGGAGCATACATTTTATAGCAGACGAAAATTTTACAAGGGGTAGTGATTTGATTTCTTCTGGAATTTTCTCAAGGAATAGAGGACCGTAATAATTTGGGGCTTTCCGTGAACACTTAAGTCTGAGGAACTCCCTATGGATATTGTTTATATTTTGAGTGTTCTATTTATGTATGTCTCTGTTGAGATGATATTTGTCTTGATTTTTGTAAGCATAAATAATGCATTCATATATATATATATATATATATATCGACCAGGAATAGTCTGAACCTTATTTTGAATGAAATATTCTTTAACTTTTCTGCTCTGTAAGAGCCGTTTTACACTTCAGAAATTACTCCGAAAATTCTAACGAAAATTGGTTCCAAAAATTATTTTTATAAAACTGGGATGTGTAAAACAGTGTAAATACTGCGAAAATTATAATGAAATTTACCGTGAATATTTTGCGAGGAAAAATATAGGGCTTGTTCTATATTTTTATAAAGTTTGGGAGTAATATGCGCTAGAATTTGCGCAAAGACACAGGAATGGTTTGATCATAGTTCGCATAAACTTATTTCGATGATCTGTGCGATTGACGTTTGGCAGTTATAGTGTGTTGGGTGTTGCTTTTTGTTTATATGGTTCATAAAATAAAAGAACAAAATGTCTTGGTCATATTGTACATAAGAGATCGATAAGTTTCACCTGTAGCCAGAAAACGAAGAGTAATGTCCAGTCTTGAAATAAATCAGAATTATCAGAAATAGGTTGTCAAACACTTCTTGTTTCAACACCCACCTATGTTTAGTACTTATAGAATCTCTCATGAAAGTGTCCTGCTTTGTGATACCATCCTTGATTTCATTCAACAGTTTGGTAAACTGGTAATCATTTATTCTGAGAAAATTTCTATATGCTTCAGGATCCTCACTCTTTAACTCGTTATTGAGAAGAGAAAGGATACCTCTACCTTCATTTCTCCTTTGCAGCCACGTTTTACACCAAAGCGAATGCTTTCTTGCTTGGATCCTTTTTTTATTACATATATCAATAAAACATGTAAGGAAATAATTGTAGCAACACACATTTCTTTGGTTTTCGGCATTATCAATTCTTAGGTTTAGAAGTTTAGTTATAAATAATGATCTAATGACAGTTATTTCATCATAAAATAATATAGAGAAACTGTGAAATTTCAAATTCCACCAGCATGCGCATGAAAGAAAATTCGCCATAATTTCCTTGTTGTATAAAACATGAATTTTTTATTAGTCATTGTTGAAATTATCAGAGAAATTTTCGATATTATTTCCGTTAGAATTTTCGGAGTAATTTCTGAAGTGTAAAATGGCTCTAAGGAAGATCAGTCAGTATTCTAATCTATTTGCAGTCCAAAAATCTTGTCATTGTGACATGAGTGCCCACAATCCAAAATTGATTGGTGCATCTTCCAATGAGAAAATCCGGGAAAACCTCGAAAATAAGACAATTTTTAAAAAATTTATAGTTTTTATAAATCTGAAGCTGGGAAAAACAATATTCTGGAAACTGATAGATGATAATATGTGGTTCAACTGTACGCAAGATGATTTCTGTCCAAGGTGTAGTTTTTGCACAATTGCGTTATAAATAATTTGAAGGAACATCTTGTATGATGCGCCGATTTGAGGGAAATCGTCGTATTCAAATTCTGTAAACGGTATCTGGAAGTAGAGATCAATATCTACAATTTGTTCACTTTGGATTTCCACCTGAGTTGTGGGAAATATGTTACTGACGTTGCACAAGTAGCTGTTAGATTTAATTCAATACCCGTCGTGGTCTTAGCCAGGGGAGTAGTTGTTTTCTGACAGGTACTTGCCATAATAAGCGGTATCCGGAAAATTCTTCGAAAGCAATTCTTCGAAAACAATTCTTCGAAAACAATTCTTCGAAAAACAATTCTTCGAAAAACAATTCTTCGAAAATGCAATTCTTCGAATACCATATTCTTCGAATAAACAATTCTTCGACTAATAATTCTTCGAATAACAATTCTTCGAAGTATCCAAAACAAAACAGCTCTAATTCATTGCATGACTGCGGCACTGAAGATGGTAATACGATTTTATCGATTCATTATGGATCTATTAAGATGGACTAAAAATACATATATAGGTTTTTCTTTTTGTTTTATGAAATAGACTAAGAAAGTAAAGAACTCGAATTAAAGTGTGGAAGCCAAAGAGTATATCAACGATTAAAAAAAAATATCGTGAAAATGACATTATTATTTTTTCTATCTATAGATTGTATTTAAAAAAATAAATTAATTAATTAATTTAACCCAGGAAACTGTTTTAAAATTGAAATTGGATTATGTTCCATAAAATAAAATTAGTTTTAATTTAACCCTGTGCAAGTAAATATGGATGCAGAATTTGTTTGTTCAGAAAAAGGAAAACGTAAATTGTTGTTCGAGGGACATTTTTATTTTAAAGATGTTGAAAAAGGTGAAAAAGTGTATTGGAAGTGCGCATTTTTTGAAAAAAGAAAAACAAACTGTCCAGCGAGAATAATTACTGTCGACGATAAAATCAGTAAAATAACAAAAGAACATAATCATATTGCTGACGCCTCAGAGGTGGAAGCGACCAAAGTGTACGAAAAAATTCGAATCAACTCGAAAATAAGTAATGATCCTCCGCACAGAATTATATCAATTGCTTCGACTACATGTTCCATAACGGCAGCTCCCAAGCTTCCAAGTGTTAGCAGTATGAAACGGAGTATTCGCAATATCAGACAAAAAAATCTACAAGGACCAGCTCTTCCTACTAATAGAAACGAAATAATATTTTTGGAGGAATATACGAAAACCTACAAAAATGAAAATTTTTTGCTATATGATGCCGGTCCAGTGGACGAGAGAATATTAATTTTTACTACAGAACAAAATCTCCAATTATTGTCTAACAGTAAGCATTGGTATATTGATGGCACATTTAAAACCGTGCCGTTATTATTCCAACAATTACTAACCGTTCACGGACTGCAACACAATTTATCGGTACCTTTAGTTTATGTACTCTTACCAAAAAAATCAGAACGAATTTATGATCAATTTTTTCAAGAACTTAAAAATTTGAAATCATCTTTAGTGCCTGCAACGATTACCACTGACTTCGAAAAAGCACTGATTAATGCCTGCAATAGTGCTTTTCCAAGTTGTAGAAAAAGAGGCTGTTTTTTCCACTTCAGTCAATGCATTTTTCGAATGATTCAAAGGAATGGATTAAAAAAACGCTATGAGACTGACAGTGAATTTGCTTTCAAACTAAAAATGTTGTGTGCTATTGCTTTTGTCCCAGTGGATGATATAGTTATGGCTTTTGAACAATTATATGATAGTGAAATATTTCCGTCAGAAGCCGAAAGTGTTATTAATTATTTTGAAGATACGTGGATTCGGCGACCAAATCGGAAACAGCGAAAACCACCACAATATCCATACGAATTGTGAAATCTATATCAAACAGTTTTGGATGATTTACCGAGAACAAATAATTCGGTAGAAGGATGGCATCGAAGTTTTGAAACTCTAGTATCAGCAGTTCACCCCAACTTGTGGAAATTTATAAAATGTATAAAAAATGAGCAAAGTCTAAATGAACTTCGTGTAGAACAATATTTAAGCGGATTTGAACCACAAACACCAAGAAAGAAGTACAAAGATTGTAATCAACGAATCAAAACTCTTGTAAATCAGTATGATAAAAATAATATAATAGAGTACATTAGAGGTTTAGCTCACAACATATCATATTAATCTATAATATTTTTATTACCTTGGTACTTGATAGTATTTATGTCATTTATCTGTAATTTTTACTGTAACCTTTTACTGTACTGTAAACTTTTACTGTAATTTATTGATAAAATGTTGACATAATTATAACTAATAAAAAAAGTAGTGTTTCATTTCCAGTTCCTAATAACCCCACATTTATAGGTATTTCATTTATTATTAGTATGTTCCGCATAATTCGTTTATATATCATGCGAGAAATATTGATTATTGTCTAATGAAAACTTATCCCAGATTTTATTAAATCCAAATAATAAAGCTGTCGAAGAATTATTAGTCGAAGAATTGTTTATTCGAAGAATATGGTATTCGAAGAATTGCATTTTCGAATAATTGTTTTTCGATGAATTGTTTTCGAAGAATTGTTTTCGAAGAATTGCTTTCGAAGAACATTCCTAGATCCATAATAAGCCTACGCAGTAGGTGTTAATGGGAGTAAAGGGTTCATCATCGGTCGGTAACGACTGTTCGTTATGTTACTGAAAGTTAATCAAAACGCTTCAAAGCGCGTCCGAAGTCACCCGCACTGAAGTTAACTCGAGTTAATTTTGGGCGACTTCGGGTGCACATTGAAGCATTTAGAGTGACTTCCGATGACATTTTCAACACATTTCCTATCTCTCAGAAGAAAATCCAAAATATGCAAATTGTAGATTTGATCTTTCCTACCAAATGCCGGTTACAGAATTTGAATAAGCTGATTTCCCTTAAATCGGCGCATTTAGAAAATTTGCCCTTGAATTGTTTATAACGCGATTGTGCAAAAACTAAACATCAGACAGAAACCATCTTGCGCACAGTTGAACCACATGTTAATATCTATCAGTTTTCGCAATAGCGTTTCTCTCTTTTTCGAGGTTTTCCAGAATTTTCTCAGTGAAAAATGCACCAATCTGGTAGTATGGAAAACCATTTTATAGGTTTTATGATTCTCTGCAAAAATTCATTGTAAAATGATTCCTTCCATACATTTTGAAATACTCGCAAAAAAAACAAAAAAGTTCTAATTTTTCACTCTTTTTTGTTTCATAAATTCCACAAAGCGATTTTGCTGAAACGAAAACCGAGGTTTCCATTCACGAACTATATTATAAAAAGTAGTATAGACCGTTTGCGACTTCTATTTTGTGTAAAGTGAGCCTCTTATTTTTATCTACAGCTTGGCCTATTATACGGTTTCTCTCACTAAGTCAAAAACTTATTCATTATTAATTTTGAGAAAAAAATTATTGTTCATAAAAAGTTCTGCAAACTTAAAAACAATCAACAGATATCAAATTTTTTCAGTCATTTACGCGGTTTGTCCAAAAATATTAAATTCAGTATATAGTAAATTATCTTTGTACAATATCGAAAATTGTTGTTCAGAACTAATAACTTCTTTCAAATATTCAGTTACATCCGTTTACACGGAAAACATTTTTTTCTTTTTTGTCTACATAACAATGCAAATTTGACGTGCAATGAGAAGCAAATGATTTGTTGATAGCAAGGAATGTTTGACAGTCAAAATGCGTTATAATTTATGATACATGAAAATGGTACAGTTATCGACTTGTGAAGAGAAAATAGAAATTTTTGATTGGGCATGGGAGAAAATTATATAGAGAGCAGCAATTATTTTTAATAAAAGACATCCCAATAAAAATATCAATCATTCAACTGTTACGAAAATTGTTAATTAATTCAAGAGTCCTGGAAGTATTGATAATAATTTCAATGCAGAACGCTGAAAACTGAATGCCGATGAGAATACGCAGTTTGAAGTATTGCCATCTGTTGTAGATAATCCAAAAATGTCATTTCGCAAAAGGAAGTAGTCGATGCAACAAAATGTAAATAATGAAATGGTTGCAAGAATTTAAAAACTAAATGAGTACAGACCATTCAAATCAAAAATCGTTCGCAAATTGAGAGAAAGGGATCATGACAGGCACTTCGATTTCTGCTATCTCTTTCAAGGAGAGTTAGAAGACGACCCTTTTATACGAGGCGTATGATTTTTTTCCAATCAGTCAACATTTTCGTCACATGGTCTCGTCGCTGGTGGTTAATAGGACCTTTTTTCGCCAATCTAAAAATGCCGTGTTTCTGCGCAACACAGTTTTCGTGACAGCTGGTGGAAGTAATTTTCGAAAATTCTGCATTTTGTTGGGATATTATTACTGAAAAGTTATTCACAGATATTCTGATATTTTTTTAGCCTGCGTAATACGCTGACTTAATTCCTCTTGAGTACTTCTTATGGGGTTTCTTGAAACAAAAAGTTTATCAGAATGGGCGTTTCAAGATATTTACTATTTGTAAAAAATATGCATATTTGAATGTAGTTTTTAGTTCCGAACTACTTTTTCAAGAACAATTTTTGATGTGGTCAAATATAAAAGTATTTCAGTAAAATTCATATTTTTTTCAAACCGCGTATTCGGATGGTCAAACTTGATGTCTGATGATTGTTTTGTAAACTTACTTCATTCAACATTTTCTATAATTTATTCTACTTTGTCATATTAGTATCCTCTGTTTCCATATTACTTTCCTTCGATTTCATATTTATTTTTACTTCTTTACAAAAGTAGGTGTACAAATCGCATGAAAAAGGAAAAAGCTTGAACAAGTATGAAAGTGTAGGTACAGAAAGATTTGAAGAAGTACGAGAAAGTATGAAACAGTACGGAAAAATATTAAAAAGTATGCTGGAGTAAAATAAAAGTTTTACAGGAGTAACTGAAAATGCACGAAATTGACTTTTCCCGCTTTATAATTTCACTTCATCAAGAAATCATAAAAGTAATCATCATAAAAAGCTGGACCATTTGTGAATAATTTAGAGTTTGTTAGTCGAAAATGACTTTGTGAGAGATTGGTGATAGCGAAACATTGTCATTCTCTTTATGTTATAATTAGATTCTCCAACTCCCTGAAAGTTCCCGAGCACTCCACAACTCGATAAAAATGCCATCACTGACAATGTTCATTATTCTATTAACTTCTTCCTGGATGCATCAGCCGCCCAAAATGATTAATTCACGTCATCAATAATTATTTGTTCATTATTCATTTGGTGGACTATCGTTCAGTATTTCACGTATATTTCACTTCGAATCGAAATGGGCAATTATTTTCGAAGTGCTCTCTTGGAGTTCGTGAAGACGACAATAATTTTTTTCCTCCGAAAAGAAGAGGAAAAACGGACGGTGTCCGCAGAAGGTGACCCTATCCCATAACTTTTTTATTTTTGAAGATTATGGAAAGAAATTTGGAGAATCTGTATACGTCATAAAATTGCATTTTTTCACAAATGACATGACAATGACATAGATAAATGGGACACCTGGTGTATTTTCACTTATGGGTTATAGATACTTTCAAATAACTTATTTTAGTCCTAAAATGTTGGAAAAATTCTTCACTGTTTTCGGTCAAAAAGTACCTACTTATGTTACTGTGTAAAATATAATTTTTGAACAGCTATAACTAACTTTTTTTATATGGCATCATGGTGGCTCGTTGGGTTAGAAGTAAAGGGCATTTTACGATTGATTTGATACCGCACACTAATGGGCCACGGTGGTCGTGCTGGTAGAGCGTTCGCCTCTCAAGCGTAGGGTCGTGGGTTCAATTTCCATCATGATCATCGATCTCGTCCATGGCATCACACATCAAAAGGTAAGGACTGCGGCTTTCCTAGCCCGCACAAGTCTCTTGAAGACTTTGGAGGGTTGCACGTAGGGGTGCAACCGCTTGACGGAAATAACAAAAAAAAAATCTATCAACGTTTTGCATGTCTAACATATCTCGGTCATCATACGAATAAGATTTCTCGTTTCCTTCAGAAACGTAATCTAAATGTTGCATTCAGAACTAACAACAATCTATATGCATTCATCAATAACGCAAAATCTGTACGGGATAAATTCAAGAAATCAGGAGTTTACAAACTTGAGTGTGAGGACTGTAATGCAATATATATTGGCCAGACTGGCCGTAGTTTTGATCAAAGGCTCGGTGAACATTGGAGGAGCTACAGATTGAATAAGCAGGATTCAAATTACGCCAAACATCTCATTGAAAGTAAACATAACTTCACACAGAATCCTGAAATTTTGCATATTCAACCTAAAGATCTGAAATCAAACCTGCATAACACTAATAATTTAGTACTTAACGACCAGGTAAATCTGTACAGCTCCCCAATAATTAACTACTTTATTTCTAACAACCCTATTGTTCCCTGATTTTAATTATTCGACATCAATATCTGTACCTGAATTTATATTTAAGAAGAGGAACTGTCGAAGAATAGCAGTTTATAACTCGCTCAGAAGATGACACTGTGTGTCGAAACAATATTGTCAGCATATATTTATACATATATTTTTTCAAGTGTAAATTATTGGAAGTATTTGTTTCCTCCCTATTCATCAGTCATGATGAATTTACACATATTAGATGCCAACACCAAAGAACACAAAAAAAAAATTGTTTTCAAACAAACTTCTGTCAGGTCTTTCTTGAAATGATGCATCTTTTGAGACTTAAATAAAATTTGATTGTATCGAGTAACTTGTCACCAACACAACTGATTATAATATAATAAAATCATTAGAATGTATTGAAAAAAATATACTTGTCGACCACTTATTTTACCACGCTTTGGCGAAAGTGAGTGGAAAACTCTTATGTACGTAGGCAAGAATATATGTTATCAATTTTTGAATTAATGATTTTGTTTTATCATGTTGGTCACGGGTTTCTAGATGAATTTTACTATCAGTTTAATCTTGAAAGATGCTTCTAAGAAAGTTTTAAGATAATTTTTTAAAGTTTTTTTTTTAAAAAGAAGTATGGTTGAAACCCATATTATTCATCATATTATTCGTAATAAAATTTTCTCTTCTCCTAACCCGAAGAATCACCACGCTGTCATTTGAAAACAAGAATCAATCAATTAATTTGTATATATAAAAGTCTTGCATACAAATTGGCCGGAAAAAATAAAGACAAACTTAGATAAGAATAGAAGAAAAAATTAATAAAATTAGTGCTCATCATAAATTATCATCCAGGAATTCATCACACCTATAGTAGCATATTTTTGCAGCAATTGCTTTACTCTGCCATGAAAAACTTTATCAGAAGTAATTTGCTTGATCTGTTCTGGTATTAATGGTTTTCTCGTTTATCGTTATTACGAAAATAATTCTGCTATTCTATGGTCCACCATCTGGAATGACAAATCAACTAAATATGCTTGATGATACATAATAAATAAATTAAGAATTTCATCCTAACCAGAAAAGGGGGTATTTTTTAAATTTCTCACGTGAACATTATACAATTCGTCTTCTGGGCAAAGTTAAAGTTGTTTATTTTTGATATTAGGATCAAGACTACTTTTATCTTCTTCCGTATTTGTTTTATTTATTTAGCGTATGCAAAATTAATCCACAATTCGGAATAATTGGTTGACATCTATCATGTCCATGAATTATCATCAAGGAACCAGGTTCGTTAGGTCTAATCTTACCCTATCTTTGTCTTCATATAAACCAACAAAAATATATTTTAGAAACTCTTCCGCATCTGCTGAGGTGTTATCAGCAAAAGATGTAAAATAATCGAAAGCGTATAAATCATTATAAGAAATTGTAATTCAGAAACAATTTATGTGTAATTTGTAATGTGATAACATATTGTTATATTTGGACAACAGTATCCAATTTGTATATTCTGAAAAGGACCAGGCTGTCGCCAGAAACCCAACTCCTTCACGGTCCAATACGCAAATTGACGCATAAGATATCGAATGAAAAATGTTTCCTTCGAAAAGGATCACAGAGACAAGCCAAATTCCCTTAGAGATAATTTTAAATTTCGATTACTCTGCGTAAAAAAAAACACGAAATACTTTTACAACTTTGCGTGCACTGCGGAATTTTAAGCAATGTCTCTTCAATATATTTACTTTCTGAAGGAATCGTTGATTCTAATTTAGTACTTCTAAAGCGGGCCAATTTATATCGTAAGATATATGGGCTTGGTGTTGAAGTGAAGAATTGTTGAGTGGGGTTGTACATCAAATCATGTTATCATTATGAACTTATGGAAGTTGATGATTCATTAGAGCAAATATGGATAAATTTGAAATTTGAAACCGAATCATATAGTATCGGTAGTTTATATAGACCTCCAACTCAAAATTGCAATGAATTCCAGAATACTCTAGAGAAAACTCTGGCAAGCTTTTACTTACTACAAATAAAATTGTCTGTGGACTCTGTGGTGGCGATCTCAATATTATGTTATGGATTTGCAATCATCCTCTGTGAATAACTTATTCTCAATGTTGGACACGCTGTCATTCTCTCAACTCATTGATGAGCCAACTCGTGTGACAGGCAATTCAGCAACTATCAGCGTTACGGCACCTGTTTGTGCTTAGTGATGGTATAAAATTAGTTGAGAAAGAAGTCATATCCATACCAGATATTTCTGATCACGAGTTGATTCACTGTACCTTACATACCGACTTTGTTACTGACAAAGTAATTATCAGGGAATACAGGAGTATCATAGAGCAGGTTGAGGGGAAAATAAATTTTCTCTATCAAAATTTAGTCATTCTGCTTGATATTCACTGTCCTATAAAAATTTCATGATTCACAAAGAAACTCGCTCCTTGGATGACAGACATCAAAATATTAAAACAGCTTAGGAAAAAAGCTTTGAATCGCTATAAAAAAAAACAAAAATAAAAATATTTGGAAATACTATAAACAAATTCGTAATTATACTACTCTAACAGTTAAACATGAAAAAAAAGCATATTTAAATCATAGATTGAAATACTCTGACATTTGGAAGGATTTCAGTGAGATGAATTTATATGACAGAAGAAAAAACAGAGATATGAGATTACGACGATTGAAATTAATGAAGGAAATAATCAATAAAGAATTAATGAATTAAAGAATTGATGAATTAAATAATTGATGAATTAAAGAATTGATGAATCTCTCCTAGACTGGTTACATTTGTATAAATTATTTTAGAAAGATCTATACTTATAATACATATTGGCTTAAACAGTTTACGAACATTTTCCATTTATTTAATACCGAATCTTCCAAACTCCCCCCATAGCCCTCACTAGCTGCGGGCACGGCAGAAGTCTAAACTCGACTACCAGATCGAACTATCAGTGGCCTTTTTTTGAAAACTCTTGTTTATGTTCTGTTGAGGACAAGTTGTGTCTCAAAAATAAAATATCTTCGCTCACGTACTGAATTGTAGAAGGTAAAAAGGTTACCCACGTATTGAATGATAATGAAATATTTTAATGTACAGGATGTTCCATATATTTTTGACAATACATTCCTATTTTCCGGTAAAATGGAAAGTCGCACAGGTATTGCCATTACCAAAAGTGAATCAATCAAAATTACTCAAAGATTTGAGACCTGTGAGCATATTACCGACACTCTCGAAAATTTTGGAAAGAATCATTATCATGCAATTGACAGCTCACATAAACGTGAACGAAATATTACCTGAAACTCAAGCTGGTTTCAGACATGGGCATAGTTGCGCATCGGCTCTAATCAATGTTACAGATGAAATTCTAAAAGCCATCGATGATGATAAACTTACTCTCTTAACACTCTTGGATTACTCGAAAGCCTTCGATAGCCTTAATCATGAATTATTATTGTCCATCCTAAACTGAATAGGAATTGGGGAGAAAGCGCAATATTTTTTTCGCAGCTATTTATTAAATAGATCACAAAGAGTTATTATAAAAAATATATCGTCAAGCTTGAGAAACGTCAAAAGTGGAGTACCACTGGAATCCATTCTTGGCCCATTACTCTATAATATTTGTACATCTTTTTTATACAAATGTTTATCGTATTGTGAAACTCAATATTACGCAGATGATACACAACTACTAACTGCTATCCTTCCACATCTCAGACGAAGAAAGCTGTGAGAAGATCATTGATGACCTCAAGAACCTTGTGTATGTAGGTATCTCGGACATTTCTTCGCAAATGAACCCAAGTAAAAGTGTAGTTTTGCTATTTGGGCAAGAGAAGGCGAAAGAGCTTGCGTTCGCGCTGATAGACATCACTGTTTATTTATTTATTTATTTATTTATTTATTCAGATTTGGGATACAAACAGGTATACACCCAAAACAGTATCCACTGATACTTATACATATCTCTCAGTTTACAAAAACTAACAAAAAAAAACTTAAATTGTAGATATTCTTAAAATATATTACAAACATAGATTACATATTATGAAAAATTTGTTTGGTTCTTGTTTTAAAACGAAATAAAGATATACAGGAAATATCAATCTCCGAGCAGTACTTATTGAAACTATCGCTAAGCCTAGGAATAGGGGCGTTTTGACCCAGGTTGGTGTGTTTAAAACTTACATTGAGAAATTGCCCATTTCTTGTGTATCTGGATGGTACGTGAATAGATACTAAGGACAGTAGTTCGGAAGCATCATAATAATTCCTAAGGATTTTAAACATAAAAGCCAAGTCTGAGATAATTCTTCGTTTTTCGAATAGTACAATGTTGAATGTTAATTTTGCTGAATGTAAATTTTCAACATTGTAAACACCATTTACTGTGAAGTTTAAAAATCTTATGAATCTATTTTGGATTCTCTCAAGTCAAACTTTATAGATGTTATAGCGAGGACTCCAGATAACGCTGGCAAAACTCAATCAACTATGTACATAAGCAAAATATGATGATTTGATGGCCTTTTGGATTATTTAAAGGTTTGCAAATCCTACTAATAAATCCTAACATCCTGCTGAATTTGTTTACGATATATTCGCAATGTAAATTGAAACTCAGCCTATTGTCAAAGATGACTCCTAAATCCTTATTGTGGTCGACCTTGTCTAGATTTTTCCCAAGTAGATTGTAATCGAATTCAATTGAATACTGATTTTTTGTAAATGAGATTTTCGAGCATTTATTCAAGTTGAGGAACAATCTGTTATGGTTGAAATATTGAGAGAATCGATAAAGGTCAGATTGGACGTTTAAACAGTCTGCGTTTGACTTTATCTTTGAAAATATCTTCAGGTCGTCAGCGTACAGTCATATTTTGGAAAATTTGAAGCATCTTTTTTACGTCATTTATAAAGATTAAAAATAATAGGGGACCCAGGTGGGAACCTTGTGGTACTCCCGACGTTACAGCAATAGGTGTTGATTTGAAACCATTTATTATCACAATCTGCGATCTATTGAAGACGTAGGAGGAGAACCAGCGCAGAACTTCACCATGTACACCAATCTCAGCAAGTTTGGAGATGAGTATATTATGATCAATTTTGTCAAAAGCCTTGCTGAAATCTGTGTAAATAGAGAGACTACTTGGGTTCACTCATCTATTGAATCCGCAATGTACTGACAATATATCAACAGGTTCGTTTCGATTGCTCTTTTGGTAAAAAATCCGTGTTGCTCCTCGATAATCAAACCATTTACGCGATTGAACATTTGATCATAAATCAGGCTTTCTAGAAGTTTACTAAATATACGTAATTTACTAATGCCCCTATAGTTGGTGACTGAGTTTTTCGCTCCTGAATTTTTACATCTAGGAACCAAATACGCGGTTTTCCATATTTTAGGAAATTCACCCTCGGCTATAGATAGTTTAAATAATAAAGTGAGAGGGATGTACAAGCTATTTGCACATTTTTTCACAAAATATGCCGGAATGTTATCGAAACCACCCCCTTTATTCTCGTCTAAAGAAGTGATTTTGCTCAGAACTAGTTGCTCCTCGAGGTGAAATTTATTTATAAGTATAGTGTTTGAATTCGGCGACAATTTGGTAGGTATCTGTTGATATGGCTCATAAACGCTCTTTTACCACTCAAACGGGAAACAAAAAATCTCGGTTTAATAATGGATGACGAACTACGCTTCAATAGTTATATATCAAACTGTTCTAAAAAATAGTTCTTTAAAATGAGAATGTTATACAACTCGCGGAATTTTCTCAATTTCAGTTAGAAGAGGTTATTGTGTGATTCTTTGGTTCTATAGTCATTCAATTATTGCGATGTAATTTATGATTCATGTTCAGATGCGTTGACTGTTGATAGAATACAGCGAGTGCAGAATATCTGTCTTCGGTTTATCTATGGGCTTAGAAAATTCGATAGAGTTTCTCATAAAATGATCGAAATAAAGTAACTTTCTATGAAACAAGAAGATTCTTACATAAGGCCTGTTTTTATCATAAAGTCGTCACCAGCAAAACTGATCTGACGAATCCCTGTTTGGGTCGCTCTTTTTTCGAAGTAGTGTATGTTCAGAAGCTGGAATACTTTTTCCAAACCAGAAAGAAATAACAGGGCCGGATTTAGATCTTTGAGGCTCCTGGGCAGAATTCTTTTGGGGTCCTACTTTCTACCATTAAAAAAAAACAAAAATTGCACTCCACTCTTATAAATACATATATGCATCTGAAAATATGTAATACAAAATAAATATCAGTTATTTGGTCGGAACACAAAGTAAAATAACAATATGTAAATTAAGATTAGTGAATAATGTCCTGACACTTTTCTTGAGCGAGTTTGCATTTTTGAGCGCCACTCTCATAATTTCGCTTTTCCTGAAATGAACAAGTAATGTCGAAATATAACTTGAATTGAAAATGAATTAAAAGTAGTTCAGTAAATAATTAAGTAAGAGTGGAACATTTCATCCAAAACATTTTTAAAAACGTGTGTGGTCCCCTGGTAAATTTAATCCTATGGAAAATAAAGCAGAACCTACCTACAGGCTATTAAATTTGCAAAATTACACTCAATTCACTAGTTTTCTCATTAGTTTGGGTTAGCTATAATAGCTCGAGTTTGACACATTCGCCGTTGCCTGGCTGATTCGCGTCAACTCGTTTAAGCTCGTTCCTACATTCCTACGCCTACACTCAGAAAATTTCCTATGTATTATTAACAGAGGTACTTTTATGAACAGTTTAAAGTATAATATCTATTAACATAACAAAAATAAAATTCACACTATGAAAAATATTGTGCGTACAACAAATCCTTTTTTGTAGTCGTTAAATCTTATATTGTTTTCGGAACCATAAAACCTCTATTGTGAGTATAAGAATATATTATATACATCGCATTTTTTTATTATCCTGACAGTAAATTACAGTCAAACATCAATAATAATTCCATAAATGGAACAAAATAATCACTCTGCATCTAATGGTAACAATTTATATAGACTATACGGTAGCCGGTTGACCCAACAGTATACATTATTATGTATAAAAATATGCCGTCACCAGAACAGTCTTTCATTATTTCAAACAAAAAATCGACATCGACAATTTGAATGTTGCATTGACAAAATTATTCTGTGAATTTTAACCAAGGAATATTAAATTTACAATGTGATTGTCTGCCTTCTTACAAGAGCAATTGAAATGAAATAATAAAAGCACTGCAAGCGGAAACAACCGAGTTGCACCGATAATAGACCGATTGTAACTTTTGTGGTTCATATAAGTCATTTCACTTTTCAAAGAATTCGTGTCTTCGTAATTCGTGAGTTTAGAATTTGCAGTGTCCTTGTTCACCAAGTTATAATGGTGGTGTTGGGAAGAAATCCATACAATACAAACGAAAAATGGAAATATTGTTCGGGCTCAGTGGAATACGGGAAGTTGATAAAAGTATAGTGCATTGCGTTCGTTTAAAAAGTTTTTTGTTTATAGTTTTATTTATAAAACACCTGTATTATTACGTTATTATTATTATTATTACGTATCAGTACTATGTACTGTGTTTCTTTCAAAAGGCAGAATCGATTATAAGTCAGTCGTCACTTTTTTTAGACGTGGTTGTTTTCTTTCAACAGGTGGGAATTTATGAACACTTTAAAAAAAAATATTTTTCTGTTCATGCAATAAAATATTTGTCAAGAAATAATATCTATCAGTTGTTTATTTGACAGTAACCCTCTGTTATCAATACAACAATTACTTTTTATGAAAAGCACTGATTGTTGATTCAACAGTGTGATGTATATACACGTAACAGTATTTCTTCAATAACCCCATGAAACTTCACAAGCATTTTATTACAATAACAGTTTTTCTGTACTATTTAAAGAAATCGACCGTTTTCATTTGACGGACCCTTCTATTATCACAATAAAAAAGTTATTGGATCTATAGGATATAATATACAAGTGACCAACTAATGGTATAACAACTGTTATATTAACAGAATTTAAGGTCTACCAAATAGAGATCTTACCACTGTTAACTCAACCTACTTTTTTTGTCGGATTTACTAAGAAAATTTTCTGAGTGTACGCGACCCGACACGCATGAATATTATCACTGCACCACTGCAGTAGTTATCAGTGATATAGCGCCTTGTTAATAAGTTTGAATTATAATTGGAATATATACATGTGTTTAATTTGCATAATGCATAAAATAATATAATTCTGTTAATGTGCGGATTATTCTCATATGTGTGGGGGGCCTCTTTTGCGGGGGCCCCAGGGAGCTGCCCAGCCTGCCCCTCCTTAAATCTGGCTCTGAGTAATAATAATAATATAATTTACGAGTAGCACTAAATCAGAAAATCTCCTAACGTTTCAAGGTAATGATGGCAATCCTGTACCAAATCTCTTTACAAAGTTTTCAGAAATACGACTTGATCATAAATTGAACTCTAATAAACAGTTAGAGGCCATTTGCAGAGAGCTCAACAAGGAAAATTACGCCTTTATCGCATTGAAAACACTGTCCTTCACAAATCATTAAATATAAGTTGTGTATGTGGGCGATATATGGAAAACTTTTTTATTTTTAGAAAACTGGCTGAGCTTGCTGCTTTTCTCGCGAATATTCTCTGAGGGTCGATTTATAAAAAGTTATTATTCAAAAGAACAAATCAGCATTCATAGATTCTTAAATTTGAAATGTTAAATATTTTTAAAAATTGACCCTTACAGATCCATTATTTAAATGGGTAATTTTAAATTGTTAATATAGAGAAAAATATATAAAAACCAACTTTTTTTAGCTGAATATGATTGCAAATTCTAACCTAGATTTCAATCGTGAACATCTTTTCCTAATAAGAAATTTCTATATTGTTACAAATAAACGAAGTTTATCTACGACTACTATAGAGGGTGTAATCTAACCTCTTACACTCCCGTGAAGGAGGGGTGTATAAAGGCATGTTAGAACAAAAGGCGTGTGTGAAAAATGCGGAAAAAAAATTTGAGAGTTTTAAAATTTTGTGAAATGTGGGTCGACATTTTGGGAACCTCTGTCCGCCATCCTTCCAGACCAGAAAAGGCAATTGCCGGTGAAGGAAAGACACTGAATGTCGAAACAAATTGAGATTACGTTTACAGAGGTCTAGAGTGATCCACATTTCATTATATTTTAAAATTCTCAAAAAAATTTTTTTCGTGTTTTTCACACCTGCCATTCGTTCTAACATGACTTTATACACCCACCCTTCACATTACACTCTGGATAATATTATTTACAATATAAAATCATTAATTATTCCCGCGCGGGAACAATGAATCATGATTCCCTCGCGGATGGATGAATAATCGTATTTGAAAGGAAATGTCTATGAAAACAGCCATAACAATTGTTTGACGCAAGGTGTCAGTGTTGATAAACAATTGTCAAAAGCGTGTTATTTGTGATTTAATGGTCGAATTATGCACACTGGGAGAATTTTTTCCGCTCCCACTAGCGGCAATTTAATTACCGCCCGTTTTAACGGGAATTTACCTTCGAGTGGAATTTTGCATACCACGTGTTATATCACCTTGGATATTTACTCTGATCAACTCTGTGCACTTCTTCGATGTAACTTTACGTTGTGACATAATTTTACGATGTAACTTTACATTGTTATATATTACTTCACAACAAAAATTTGCATTAGAGTTTTACATTGTAATATTACGGTTTGATTTTCTAACTTGAAAAATACACTCCGATGTGAATTTGCTTTAGAATTTCATAATGTGGGATTACGTTATGATGAATTTATACAGTGATGTCCTAAAGTAACGGATAAATTCATTTTCTACCTTATTAGCCATATTCAAGAAGAACCCTGAAATAAATCGATTTATGTTTTCGAAAAGACACTGTGTGACATAAAAAATGCCCCTCTTCCACCCTCCTCAAAGTGACAGCCACCCCACTAATTTTTTATAATGAAATAGGCGGTCAAGTGAAACCTCATTTAGAAGGGTATTCAATTGTCTATACAGCCATGTCTATGTTTTTGAATTTTGAATTTTTGCGTCATAACAAAATTAAGTTTCAAAGTGTTAAAAATTACCACGAATACTATTAAATTCGCTGTATATTCAATACTCCCAGCTGGATAGACAATTGAATACCCTTCGAAATGAGGTATCACTTGACCGCCTATTTCATTTAAACAAAATGGGGGGTGGTGGCTGCCACTTTGAGGGGGGTGAAGGAGCGGCGATTTTGTTTTTAGGTCACAGAGTATCTTTTTGAAAACATTAATTGACTTGTTTCAGGGGTTTTCTTGAAAATAGATAACAACGTAGAAAATTAATTTATCCGTTACTTTCAGACCTCACTGTATATTTTTCTAATGAATAGGTAGATACATTTTGTCTTTTATTCAACACACCATAGATGTATCCATCAATTTGAGAAATTCTTCTCCAGGTCACCAAAGCACTTCATTACGTTTCGCTAATAAAACTAGCATCATCAAGACTGATAATAGTCTCCAGATGAGTAATTATAGGAATAAAGTGTTTTGGTGAAATGGAGATATATTGCTCAAATTTTTGAACGTTGAACGTTTCCAAAATCCTCAATATTTTTCCATCCACTTCTATATCTTTATTAACCACTCTGGCTGAATGGCAGACAGATTGACCCCGTATTATCTGGGTAAGAATCGTCTAGCACACTTCATGTAGGTACTAAAAAATAATAATTGAATCTGTGGCGTTCAGTCGTAAAACAAAAATTCTATGTTTTATAAGTATAAACAGATTCTGTCCTTGTCTTCATTATCTTACACGATATTTCGGTTAATTATGTACAGTTCTCTTTAATAATTGGAAATAAAAATAAATTTCAAACATAATCTGAATATTTAATTCCAATATAGCAAAAAACTGAAAACATTTTCGAATAACTAACATTAATCGTTATTAATATATTATAAAGATTTACGGGCTGGTCTTCCCATTCAGTGCGATTGTCCTAAAAACAAAAAAAAGTATTATACAACAAGCCACAGGCTTTCCATCGTCTTGTTAATTCTTGAAACAGTTAGGGCAGATACCAATAAAATTCAATTTAAATTTTTATAGAATCTGGACTATTGTTCGACAGCTAGATGCTTTCTATTCGGGAAAATGTCATTTTACAATGATGGAACAAGTACTTGTGGAGTGTTTGGTATACGTTATTTATTTTAAGAATTTGAAGTTTTGGGGCAAGTGTCTCAAATAAACTCAGCAACAGCCAACATTCTCCAAAAAAAGTAAGTATATATTAACAAAAAACGGCCGAAGAATTTATTGGTTTCTCCTATTGGGATTCATAAATCGAAAGTTATACGTTTCAAACCATGTAATAAACTTTCGAAATCAAAAGTTTTGATGCGATTAAGTAATTTTTCATTGTAGGTACTCAATTCAACATATGATATCGGTGTTTCCCACAAAACACATCGTGATTTTGAGGTTATATTTCTCAATTTCATTAGATATTTAGATATTATGAAAAAGAAACCTGAATACAATCTCGTAAATATCATGTAATGATTTTAGTAAAGTTCACTCATTACTTATTACTTGCAATACCTCAGTTGGTCACAAAAAGGAATGAACAGGAACGTGTGGGAGCTGACTTTACCCTGTGGATGCGTAATTTTACAACCAACGCGAAAATTTATGCCAAGACGGATGTACATTCCAGTTGCAGGTGGATGTTCTCATAGTCGAGGGATATTCACACAATTATTTTCAGTATATCGAAGGAAATTTTACGCACTGAATGAAATATCATTTCAAGTGCGTATAGATACATCTTGTAGTTTGAAATTTGAACGATAGAAGTAAGATTCCCATAAATCTGAAATAATGTTCCACTCTAAGCATTGAAAATACATTGCAAATTTAAAACAATTTTCTAAGTGCACGCCTTCCTAAGAACTTAACTTAAGACTAAAAACTAAACCTAAGAATTATGTAGTCAACGAGTAGGGGTTCTGAACTCTTAGTTCTTAGTACTAGTTACAGTTCCATAAACGTACGCGTTGTTTTCCTATGTATGCACTCTTCTTAATTTTAGGGTTAGGTTTAGTTCTTATTAGGTACGGGTGCATAATCGACCTTTAGTCATTTAGTCAACATCATTTCAAAATTGTGCTCAAATATATGTTAGAATCTGTTATATCAAATAAAAACCGTTGATGTTACCGTTATGTTTATGATAATGCTTGTGCAAAAGTTGACTAAATCCACCCTCAATGACGGAGAGTGAAGGAAATGTGATGGAAAGTGATATGGTAGAAGAATTCCTACTACGCAAGGTGAGGATGCATAAATGTGTCAAAAACCTATCGAGAGCAACAACTGTAAAGTTGTTACGTACATTGCAGCCAACGTTCAGCACGTATCCTGCAAATATTACAGTTTTGAAGGATTCATTTGCAAACTTGTCAGAAATTTGATTCAGTCAGATACTGACTTTCAGTACAGTTACAAATGCTGAGTTCCAGCAAATAAATATTTGTTAACTCATCTAAAACTTTTCAATTTTGTCACGACTTTCCGCTAAGCTTACAGATGCAAACTTCCAGCACATACAATTTTGCAAACGTTCCTGCAATTCATTCGGTTTCGTTGTAGATTTACAGTATGGTTACAAAAGCTAACTGCTAGTTAATTAATCTTCAGAAACTTGCCCAAAGTTACTTCTGTCGTAGATTCGCATTACAGATATCATTTTCAGTTTCAAAACGTATTACAGGAAATGAAATAAAAGCTGGAAAGCATTTCTTATTTTAACCTACTTTGAATGAATGAAGTTTTGTGATGTAATTCTTTAATCACAAAGATGATTTGACCATCAGAATTTTATTGACAAATAAAGTTTTTCACTGAAAATCTTAAATAAATAAATTAGTCGTAAATAAAGTTGAGTATACTACTAGCAATAATGGCTATTATTTCCTTCGGTATTATTCTGCTCGGTTCGTAAAAATTTCTCGAGAATAATCATTATTGACTCTTGGTATAATCTACTATTACTCGTGTAGTAAATTCATGAATTTTGACATTGTTCGTATAGAACTAACAGTTTTTCTAAGTTAAAAACAAAGTGATAAAATAGGCAGAACTTTTTATGAAGAATGTCTCTTTTTTCTATTACGAAAAATATAAAAGTTTTTCTACGACAGTGCGTAAACAAAGCTTTTGCGCACTGCTGACAGTGCGTAAAGTAATACTTACTTTTTCGCACAAATGCGTAAAAAAATCACCTGTGCGTAAAATCATCAACTGTGCGTAAAGTAATTTTTCACACACTGTTCATACATTTGTGCATTTTTTAAAAATACAGTATTTTGCGTCAAATATAACTCGGAAGACTTTATTTGATTATACGACGACAATTCATATTATTAAAAATTCAAATTAATGATATAATTGCTACAATTTGACAATATAATAACTGTCGAAGAAAAAACTTTGTATGAAACACTTTCGTAAAGGGCTTTTTTGTACTCGCATGTTTGTTGAACTCGGCTGCGCCTCATTCAACAAACTTCACGAACTTGTATCATAAATCGCTATTTCCATATGACGCCGACCTAAGTATGCTATGCAAAAGTATACTCTATTTTAAGAAACAAAATACCCAGTTATTTGGAGTAGAGCAACTGAAAAAATAGAGTAACGGAGGAAAACCGGAAAAACCGGAAAATTTAATGATTTTTTAAAAAATTCATTACTCCGCCATTTTTCAAGAAATAGGGTTGGCCCTTCTCATTAAAGTATTGAATTATATGACCTTCATCTTTGCACAAAACAGGCTCTGACGGATCATTGGTTTTGGCACAGTTGCAATTTAATTTTTTTTTGCAGCGTGCCTGGATGCTCTAGTGATAGTTCGAAAAAAAAAATTAAATTGTAATTGTGCCAAAACGAACTATTCGACAGCGCCTGCTTTGTGCACACATAAAGTACACATGATTCAATACATTCACGAGAAAGGCCAATCCTACTTCTTGAAAAATGGCGGAGTTATGAACTTTTCAAAAAATTGCAAAATTTTCCGGTTTTTCCAGTTTTTCTCCGTTACTAATGATCCGACAGGGTTGTGAAACATCCCATTTTATTCGTATTTCAATTATCTACAATTATTTTGATTGGAGCTGCCAGATTGCTCTATTAGTTTTTATTTTATAAGCAAATCAATAAAAAAAAACATGTTTTTTGTTATTTAAATTTTTATAACAAACTAATAAATGACAGTTGCGAGTCGAAACCATGACACAATATAAATACGGACTGTCTTTCATGTGATGGCATAGTCGGTTTCCTACTAGTATTTTTGTAAAAAAAAACTATCTTATCTTATGCTCTACTGCTTGGTGTATTTATTAATTTACATATTGTTGTTTAAAAAGAAAATAATTAAAAATGGGGAAATTGTGTTCAAACTGTAATGAATAATATGCCTAAACCTCTCTATACTTTGCGATATCAGATATATCATTGATGCTGACCTTATTCTCGTTAATTTCGGCATATAATTGCCCTTTGAATGTCCATATTGCTCTCTCTCCAAAAGCTGCCTTCGCTTCTAAAAGTATATAAAGATTTTACTACTTTTCAGTTTGCCAACATTTTTCATAACCAGGAATTTATTTTCATAATTTATTTATTTATTTATTTACAAATGGGAATACAAACGAGACTAACCCAAAACAGTATTCACAGATAGGTGATTTCTCAATATACAGAATCAACATTTTACTAAAGTAAAATTACCGGAAATTGAACGGAAAATGACAGAAAAAAAAGAACAATAAGATTAATGAATTTAGTGCATATAGTAATGAGTGAATGAAAACGAACATGAAAGCGTACTTATTCAATTGGAGTCTGTGAAGCAAGAAAGTGTTTTTTCAAAATATAGGAAAATTTTGACAATGAGTAAGAGAAAATATCAATATTCATGGAATTCGATAACGCATTATATGATATGTTGCATCTATGCATGGGAGAGTTCAAAAAATAATTTGTTTGTGATTGTAACGTCTGAAATTTTCCTTCTATTCTCCAGTGTTAATATATTGAGCTCATTTCGAACATAGATACGGTTGTTGGGTTTGGATGAAAAACATTTTTTGTTGACATATTCTAAGAATATATTCTGAACCCTTTCAAGTTTTATATGTAAATGACGTATCCAGGGTTCCATATTACGGAACCATAACTCAAAACACTATTGACGTATGACATATAGAGAGTACGGAGAGTCTGTGTGTTTTTAAATTCACGACAAGTTCTCATAATGAAACCTAACATTCTGTGGGCATTTTCAGAAATGTAAAATATATGCTCATCAAAATGCATTTTAGAGTCAAATATTATTCCTAGGTCCTTTATTTCTGTAACGGTTTTCAAGGGTATAGAAGATATTTGATAGGAGTGATTTAGAATACTTTTTCGGCGTCCAAATGAAATATGGTAACACTTATCATAGTTCAGGTATAGACTATTTGCATCGCAGTAGACATAGAAATTATTGATATCCTGTTGCATGAGTAAGATGTCGTCAGCATCAGAAATTGAGTGGTATATTTTTAGATCGTCCGCATACATTAAAAAGTTGGCGAATCGGAAACATTGAGAGATATCATTAATGTAAATATTAAATAGGAGAGGCCCCAGATGAGATCCTTGAGGAACCCCAGAGTTGATTTGGTGATATTCAGACTTGTTGTTACCGATTGTTACCGCTTGACAACGATCGGTTACATAAGATTCAAGCCAATTTAGTAGATTGCCATTTACCCCGACTCCAGCAAGCTTCCGTAGCAAAACTAAGTGATCGATTTTGTCAAATGCTTTGCTGAAGTCGGTGTAAATAGCATCAACTTGGTGCTTGTCATTGAGGCTATGCAAGATATACTCAGTATATGTGAATAAATTGGAGTCTACTGATCGTTACTTCATGAAGCCATGTTGTTCAATATTAATTATGTTTTTAACGTCAAAGAATAGGTTATCGAAAATAATAGACTCGAAAGTTTTTGCTATGATGGACAATTTTGAAATCGGTCTATAGTTTTTGACGAGTTGTTTATTACCAGATTTTAAAATTAGAATTATGTGAGCTTTCTTCCAAACTAACGGAAATACACCCTCTTCAAGGGATTTATTGAAGATTATATGAAGTGGTATTGCAATATATTCAGCACAGTACTTGAGGAGTGTTGTAGGTAGTTCGTCTGGTCCCACACCTTTGTTTGAAAGATTTTGAAGTTTTAGAAGAATAGATTCTACAGAAATGTTATAAGAAGAAATGTTGTTATGTGATTCTTGCTGTGTTACATTATGAACTGGAATATTTCTTCTTGGATTAAAAACCGAGAGAAAATATTCAGGAAACATTCAGAAATAATATTACAATACAATATTACTTTGAAACAACTGTTGTTGACATAACCCATACCAGTAAATTGTCATATATTTTTGGATAATATCCATCGCGAAGTACATCAGTTGCTTTGGGTAACGACTATTCAAATTGAAGTATACAGAGGCAAACATAATTGGTTCCTTCATAGTTTTCATGCCTCTGAACGAATTTTGTGATCCTTTCCGAAATACTTCAATGTTGATATTATTTTCATCCATCGGTAGCATTATTTTAATTGATTTGTTTGTTATTCACCCACATGATACTCGAATTCGAATTTATATGTTACTTTTTGTTTGGGTCAACAATTTCATCAGAACATTGTCAATAATATCATAAAATTTGCATGAACCGTAAGGTTCCATGAATAACAATTATCAACTATCCAGGCCAGATGCGGGCATTTACATTTAATAGCAGAATAATGGTATAAACGGGCATATTCGCGACTCTCCGTTTTAATTAGAGCTTTTCCACAAATGCTATCATTCGCATTTGTATGTTTCATATTGTACATGACTTTGGTCAGTTTGCATTTGTACATTGCTGGGGGTGCTGTAGTTGTATCTATAGGTTTTCCTCAGTGAAACGGAGAATAGCAATCGTGGGACAAACAGTAGAGGATTTTTTCGTAACAAAAATACTAGTCGGAAACCGACTGGGCCATTACATGAAAGACAGTCAGTAGTTATATTCTGTTATGTTTTGGACTCGCAACTATCATTTGTTAATTTGAATACAAAGATAGTTATTTTTGCATTAAGTTCGTAAAATGAGTGTTTTTTTAATGGTACATGAGAGTGGCCAATACTGCGCAGGTCGAGGCCAAAAATTCTCTCGAATGTGCCATGAAAACACGAATTTTATACACGATTTACAAAACATCAGTTTTTGTAATCAGTGATGTGAATTCACATCGTCAGAAATATATTAAAAATAAATACTTCCAATACATCTTGACGTGGATTTTGTCTCGATAAGTCATCGCTTTTAAAAGACTGTTGTCTTGAAAATATTATTCAATGTTTTCAGTAAAATCGTATTCAAAAATGTTCCCTGTCTGAAAAAAATAAGTCCAAAGTAACTAAATAATACTTCTCTCTTTCATACATGTTATCTTTAATGTTATCAATACTTCCAATACAATTTCACAGCATCCAGTGGTCTTTCTGTGTCGTTACCATAGAAACAGTTTGTTGGCACGCCGCGTGTTTGACTGTTTTACTGTGTTTGCTCGTAGTTGCTTCAATTTCAAGTTATTTTCAAGAAGGTGGATATTGATTATGTTAGTGGTAGTGACTCCCCATCAGATATATCGAGAAAGCAAATGCAATAGTAAGCTGATTGCACCAGTTCGCCGGCCACTTCCAGTTGTCGGCCTTTTTCGTTATTTTTATGGAATAATGAGAAAAATTTCATATTCGAAAATCTCGCCAAACTTTCGGCCACAGTTTTCCTGCCATCTTCCATTAGTTTTACTTGCGATACCAATACATTTATTCATACAACGTCAGTTTAGTTCTCGGTGGTCGAAGTGACCATTGCTCGAGCGTTGCTCAGTTGAAAAAAAAATAGTGGGGCACAACTTTTTCAACGGTAAATTTCTGTCTAATTTTGCTAGATCTACTGGAAATTTTTGATGTAGTAGGTATCTGTACATGTTGAACTTACATTTTAATGCAAGGAAACTGAAAATTAATGATATTTTCTTTTTATTGAGCAGTGGCCGGTGCTCTGGAGTTTCAAAACATGGTGGCCATGGTGGCCGAGAACTGAAATAATAAGCTTTCTATTCGTGATCCTTCAATTCCAATGTCGAATGCTGTGGAAACCTATCGTTCTGTCCTTTTTGAAAATGCTATAGATGTTAATACTATTGCCGTTTTCCGGCCACCAAAATGTTATAATATAGAGTAATCATGATAGCTTGCATTTTATGGCCGAGAATAGGTTCAATGTGAGCCAGTTGTCGGCCAGCACATATTTATAGAATCCATGCGGTCGACAACTAGCTACAAAAACGCCTGTCCTTGTCCAGTAATATTCATCTAGCTGTTGAAGAGAAATTACAATATCTTTATTAAACGTTGCTAATCTTGCTAATTTACCTTATATTGAAGCTGCCAAAAAAAGCTAAAATCTGCAAAAAAAATAATTTTCTGTTATACAGTTCTTAATTTTTCAATGATAAACCAATTTTTTGACGTTTTTATATTTAATTTTTATTTGTAATTTGTTTTTTTCTGTTGAAATTTTAAATAAACTCATAAGTGGTTTGTTTGGGTTGTTTACTGGAAAATTCACTAATATCGACCTTATTGATAGGGAACATAAGCACAGCTTACTTACTTAGTTAGTGGTAGATAAGCTGTGACAGAGAAAAGGTGAATGAACAATAACTGGGAAGGTGGCGGAGAACCGGCGCACCAGTAGGCCAAGAAGTCAGATCTCGTGGCCGAGAACTAGCAAAAGTGTATTTTCTGTTAATATTATTTTTTTCATAAAAATGTGGAAGCCCTATTAATATCTAACATGGCAATTTATAATTCTAAAGACTTATTCTATTCTTCGTATTTTTTCAATTTTATTTATATGTGAATATCTACCTATGGAGCCGTGTCAAATCTATGATATACTCTTAAGTGGCCGACTACTGGCGCAATCACCCTATCTCATATGTTACCGGCCAAATCCAAGTTAATAAGTATATGAGATAACATATGACCGATAAGAAATTTGTAAAAAATGTTTCTGAAAATGTCTTTATATGCTATTTTCAGGAAAAATCTAAAATTATGAAATCTCCTACGTTATGGAGTGTCTACTCGATGTTGAAAGGTACATTGAATGTTAAGGAAAATATTAATATAAGGAAGTTTTCAAAAGTGGTCCCGCCCAATAAGAACACCGGATACCGAGGAAAGAAATCTAAAGTTTTATTAAGGGATGATATCAATAAATGTATTCAAGATGCTGATAACGAAACAAATTTACTTTATATAATCATAATTTTGTAAGATTGGTAGTAATTTCAAAAAATGTATTTGTAGGTTGTCCTATTTTGGGGATCAGCGGTGCTTGTCACTATGAAAAATTATTACATATAACTATTGATGCCATTGAAGATGCTGGATCCATATTGATTGTTGAAATACCTGATACGGATACCTATTGCGCAAATTCTGATTATATTAAGACATACCGCAAGTATAGAGCACTACGGCCGCCTCATACAAAAAGTAACAGATTATTTTTGAAATATTCGAGAGGAAAATGTATTAACCAACATGTGGGGATGAATAAAATAGGAGAAATTCAAAGCTTGATTGCAAAATGGCTTGGAAAAGTCACGTATACGAGCTATACAGGTCACTGTTTTAGGAGAAGCTCTGTAACTCTTCTGGCCAATGAAGGGGGCAACATAACAACAAATAAAATATTGAATTGTCCATCTTCTTCCAAACAAATTGAAATATGTGATAAAATGGGGAATCAACTCTTCAAGAAATATCTAACGTTTCTGATCAGTAGCAACCTGGAACATCTTCGGGAATTTATGTGGGAAGTAATTGTTCAAACTTTACTACCAATTATTATTCCAATAAATGAAATTTTTTTTATGATGAATAATCAATTAATAATTAATTTCACGGTGAAAAAGGGTAAACATTTACGCATTAGTAGAGATGCAGAAATGTCAAGTTTATTTGACAGTTGTACAAAAAATGGTTTTATTCCATGTTTGTACGTCGAATCGTTAAAAAAATAACAGGGGGGGCATGTGTTTGTAAAAAAGATTTGTTATGTACAATAAGCACATATCTCATCTTATCGTAAACAAAATTAACTTGATTATTTTTCGACATATCTTGCAACAAAAAAAAACCATCAATTTGTAGCTATGATGTACTTTCAAACCAATCACAACATTATTATAGTGGGAATTATTGCCTCGGGAATATTCGTGGTATTTTGTTTTTATTGTGTGACCACAATTTATACTTTTGATTTGACATCTGTCATCAGTTTGCATGCATATTGAAAAATGAATTTAGATAACCGTAATGAATAAAAATGTTATATAGAGAATGTGTCTATGATTGAGGCATCAAAAAATAATCTATCGAATACCACACGAGAGTTCGATAAAGTAGAAAGTAATTCTCCACATTTTTTCTCAAACTTGTTGCCATTTGGCAATATCAACTCGAGCCCTTCGGGCTCTCGTGTCTATTGCCTGGCAACAAGTTTTCGAAAAATCTGTCAAATTATTTTCACTTTATTCTCACTCTCTTGTGGTATTACAACTGAAAATATATCTGATGGAATGGTAATTACTATGTAGGATACAAATTATCAAGGGAAATCAATTCCATAGTAAAAGACGAATCTTTCGTATTGACAACTCAATTACATATCTTTGATGACTGTCATCAACTAGTTTCAAATTGTCAAATACAAATTAAATAATAAAAAGGTATTTCAAAGTGTTATTTATTTAAACTTGACAATGAGTTTTAAATTTTATTTGATTAAAATCTCCATGTCTTTGAATTAAGTGTCATTTATGTTATGTTATATTATAATGTTATGTAAGACGTTTTTAAATATGAAACTTCATGTTTGTTTGGGTTCAAGTTATTCAAACAGTCATTCTGAATTGATGTAGACGTATGAGGCGACGCGCTGTTTAGGTTAAAAGTGTTTTTGCAAATATGTGAAATTTTGAGTCAATATGTTTATAAGTTTTAACAATGATTTTCATTTTGCATTCCGATATATTTATTTTTCATAAAACACCATTTATTTACATTTTCAGCATTACAAATATATAAAAATGTTAATTCCTATCTGTTTATAATTTCGATCTATTTTATGTCGTCATGACATGGAGCAACCGACGCTAATTAGTACAGACTCAAGGATATAGTAACAGGGCGAATTCATTAGTACATAATTTGGCTAATAGATGGTGGCCCAATGAAATTGCAGTCGCTAGAATGCATTCCCAGAAAATTTCATTAGGTTTTTTTGAGTAATCACTGAATTGATTATTCGAAGTCAAATACATAAGAACTGAAAATATTAAACACAGGAAGATAACTAACTGGGACAATTACCTAGTGACAACTGTCTTCTGTCTTCTGTCAGCCACTTTATGTACAGCTCCACTGGAAAAAGTGTTTTGTGAAATTACAGTTAAAATCATGGGTTATTTGTGGTCCTAGATTTTCACTGTAATTGATTACTCTTATAGTTGTGAAATTTCACAAGAAAATTGAAAGATTCACAACTTCATTGTGAAATTACAATGAACGCTTCGGCTTGAGCAGACTCTAGAACACCATATGTTGTGAAAAAGAACATTCTTTTACCAAACAACGATAGGTCACTTTTGAATAAAATGAGATTTTTTCTCCGCCAGACTATGGTATCTGAAGAAGTGTGACTTATAGCTTTGGAAACTTTTTGTTTTAAATTGACTGTTCCTTCTGAAACATTCAAAAACTGCGGTGATAATAAGCATCCAGTTTGTATTTTCTGAGCGTCTGCATACGATACTAACAAATAGAATATGTAAAAATAGTCAAATGACAGAATTGACACATAATATATGATATGAACTCAACTACTTTTTTACACACTGATCACAATATTCACGCAGGCGTCTTAAACACGTTTTGTCTTGTTTGCAGTAGGAGTACCTACAGCGATAATTATTGAACTAATAGGTCCACGAGACGATTACACTCTGACCCAGTTATGCACTGGAAATTAAGTGGAAATAAAGCAATCTTGGAAATTCACAATGCAACTGTGAAGAGTTCATAATACTTCTGTGATTTCCAAAGGAAGAATGATTAATTTACATAATAGATACATCAGACTCTGAAATGAATAGAGTTAAACCTCGTATTAAAATACTTGGATTAAGGGCTTGATTGAAATTACAATTTTTTCTGAGTATCGCCTCAGAAAAATTTATTCTATGGTCGCCTAATCTAAATAACATTTCATTTTAATTCTAAAATGAGTTATTGCAAGAAAAAAGCAACATTATCTGCGGAAGAGTCGAAAATAAATGGGAATGAAACTATATGTATAAGTACTGAATATTATTTAGGATAGATATCTAATCTATGTCAGTTATATTTCCGACTATAGTAGGAAAGTTTTTGCCTTATTCATAATTTTTAGCCATATTTTCACAGCTTGCTGTGAAAAATATCCTGATGATGCAGATAATTATGGAACAGCAAATATCTTTTGTAATTCCCTACGAAAACATGTGAAAATTTCAACAATACTGTAATATTACAATGTGACATTCTTTTCAGTGTAATATGACAATGCAATATTCTTATCAGTGTAATATTACAGTGTGATATTTTTATCAATCTATTATTACAACGTAATATTCTTATCATGATGTAAATTCACAATACGCAGGTGAATTAACAATAAACTTTGTTTGTACTCTTTCTCTTGTAATTTCAGAAGAAGGTGGGGGAATTAGTTGTATTTTCAAAATGTGAATTTACAAAGTGGCCTGTAAAAACGCATCAAAATTGTGAACTTACAATAAGTTTCGAAAAAACAACAAGTCTGTGATTTTTCATTACGATTTTACATTTTGTCTAGCAATTCATGAGTAAAAAATTTTTTATTACTGATGTATATTGTGAATTCTACAGCTTATATGTAATTTCACAATATTTCTGAAAAAATACAATTTTTTTCACAACATGCTTGTAAAAATCACTATTTAGTGTTGGTTTTTCTTTACAGTTATGAGACTGTAAAGTCCAGTCAATATCTACACAAACCCACATTGTAATCCAAATATTTTTGTCAGAGTTGGCAAACATAGATGCAATTGTGAAAATATTCACGCCCATCATGCGCATTAGTCGTACGACGGACTATCCAGTGATATTCACGTGATTGTTCGCGCATGAAGTGGGAATTTCACAATTTCAGCTATGTTTGTTATACTGTACTAATGACTTTGCCTAGTTGCCATGTTGAGCGAGCGTGTAATAAATCGCGTCGGTTGCGCCATCTCTTGACCTTAAATAGATCGAATCAATAAATCTATATATTCATTAATTCCCATAGGAATGCATATTTATATATTTGTAACGCTTGGAACGTAAATATATTGTGTTCCATCAAAAATAAATGTATCGGAAAACAAAATAAAAAATATTGCTACGACTAATAAATGTATTGACACAAAATTTTATATACTTGGAAAAACACTTTTTACCTAAACGCCGCCTCATAAAGATGGCTTCTATGAGTAATAAAACTGATATCTAAAAAATCAACCACTTACTGTATAACTGACGATAACTGACGATGACGTTTTCATCTATTGATCTTCCTGGAGAAACACGGGGGTTGAGTAATTACTAATCACTATTGGAAGCCAATGACGAATGGTTAAAATTAATTCATTGGATGTGTGTAACAACGCTGTTTGTTTCGCCGAAGTGATCTGAATCAGTTAGGGGTTGAGAGTCGGCTAGATGTTATGTTTAACTGGCGGATGAATATTAACATTCTGAAAGTTTTATTGTGTTTATTGAATGAGAGGGAAATAATGATCCTGGTGAGTAGCTGAGTGAAGACTAACACTTATCTTACGAATTTCGTTATAATAATAAGGTTGTATAGATGATGTGGTAATTCAACTTCTATTAGAAAATGCTATTCTCGAGAAACAGTTTCATCACAGCTATTATCGGGGGTAATACCACGAGTGCTCGCAATACTATCGATAGTAATTCTGTCAGAAATCAACGAGATCAAATTGCTTGGTAACACCGCTAGTCCTTTAGGACGAGTGGTGTTACCTCAAAGCAATTTGATCGAGTTTAAGATTTGTGAAAGAATTATCGATAGTATTGTGAGCACGAGTAGTATTTATTGAGATAATTTCACGAATCAACAAAGTAAAAAAGGTTCCACTGTCGTCAATTCTTCAATAGTCCTAGATAATGCCTGATAGACATGAAATCTGTCAGACTGACATTCACATTAGTAGCAAGATGATATTGTATTCTCCGTTGTTGTTTGGATACGTGGTTGCCATGACAAAGTGGTATTACCAACTCGAAAGGAAGGAACTGCGAGTTATCGAGACATACGTCCCTCATTGGACCTAATATTGCAGGAAAGGAGGGTTTCATATGGCGAGTGAAGTTATCAGTAGTAATATCCCGACAAAATGCTGCATTTTCAAAAAATATTTTCACCTTGCTGTTACGAAAACTGTGTTGCTTAGAAACACCACGAGAGCTTACTCGAGTGGTGTTTTGTACAGCAACACAGTTTGAGCAACTGGCAAGGTGAAAGTATTTTGAAAATTCTGTATTTGAAGGGATATTCGATCAGACAATTTCACGAATACATTAAATTATTATGGACTAAATGCGTATTGCGTAAATTCGTGTTGCAGGAAAGGTTCATCATGTGTCATTAATGTCAGTTAAAGAGTTGAACCGTCAAACTGACGGTTCTCTATTCACAGAAATTGTTGTAACTGTGGAAACGAATAAGATGTCTAAAAACCTTGGTGTGTCGAGTGATTCGATTTTGTTTTGATTTTTCAGAAGACAAATAAACAAATGAAATAGTGGTCTGCTTCTTAAGTCGGTCCCAGAAAACCTTTCGAAACCATTCGATCTCCACAGACTTTATTCAATCAGACAGTGAAGAAGCTACTGTGCTAGCGAAAAGTGTCTGATTGAATAACATTTATTTATTTATTTATTTATTTATTTATTTATTTATTTATTTATTTATTTATTTATTTATTTATTTATTTATTTATTTATTTATTTATTTATTTATTTATTTATTTATTTATTTATTTATTTATTTATTTATTTATTTATTTATTTATTTATTTATTTATTTATTTATTTATTTATTTATTTATTTATTTATTTATTTATTTATTTATTTATTTATTTATTTATTTATTTATTTATTTATTTATTTATTTATTTATTTATTTATTTATTTATTTATTTATTTATTTATTTATTTATTTATTTATTTATTTATTTATTTATTTATTTATTTATTTATTTATTTATTTATTTATTTATTTATTTATTTATTTATTTATTTATTTATTTATTTATTTATTTATTTATTTATTTATTTATTTATTTATTTATTTATTTATTTATTTATTTATTTATTTATTTATTTATTTATTTATTTATTTATTTATTTATTTATTTATTTATTTATTTATTTATTTATTTATTTATTTATTTATTTATTTATTTATTTATTTATTTATTTATTTATTTATTTATTTATTTAT